>CM065592.1:244574299-245774299 GCA_033119425.1 Bufotes viridis | reverse complement strand
AAACCATTTTTTGGCACATTACATCACTAAAAGTGTAATACAAAGCGATCAAAAAGGCGTTTGCCTCCCAAAATAGTACCAATCAAACCGCCATCTCATCCCGCAAAAACGAGCCCCTACCTAAAACAATTGGCCAAAAATAAAAAACTATGCCTCTCAGACTAAAACATGATTTTTTTGTTTCAAAAATGCTTTTAGTGTTAAATGTAAAAAAAATTAAAAAGTAGACATATTTGGTATCTACACGTCCGTAAGAATCTGCTCTATAAAAATATCACATGACCTAACCCCTCAAGTAAACACTGTAAAAAAAATAATAAAAACTTTGTCAAAAGCCATTTTTTTGCCACCTTACATCACAAAAGTGTAATAGCAAGCGATCAAAAAGTCATATGACCCCCAAATAGTGCCAATCTAACCGTCACCTCCTCCCGCAAAAATGATACCCAACCTGAGACAATCGCCTAAAAACTGAAAAATATATGGCTCTCAGACTATGGAGATACTAAAACATGTTTTTTTTTCATTCAAAAAGGATATTATTGTGTAAAACCAAAATAAATAAAAAAGGTATACATATTATGTATCGCCGCGTCCGTAAGGACCTGCTCTATAAAAATATAACATGACCTAACCCCTCAGATGAACGCCGTAAACATAAAAATAAAAACGTTGTCAAACAAGCCATTTTTTTGTCACCTTACATCACAAAAAGTGTAATAGTAAGCGATCAAAAGTCATATGCACCCCAAGATGGTGCCAATCAAACCGCCATCTCATCCCGCAAAAAATGAGCCCCTACATAGGACAATCGCCCAAAAAAAAATATATATGGCTCTCAAACTATGGAGACACTAAAACATGATTTTTTTTGTTTTAAAAATTATATTATTGTGTAAAACTTATATAAATAAATAAAAAGTATACATATTATGTATCGCCGCGTCCGTCACAACCTGATCTATATAAATAACACATGACCTAACCCTCAGCTGAACACAGCAAAAAAAAAAAAAAATACGGTGTCAAGAGCCATTTTTGTCACCTTACATCACAAAAAGTGTCATAGCAAGCGACCAAAATGTCATATGCACCCCAAGATGGTGCCAATCAAACCGCCATCTCATCCCGCAAAAATGAGCCCCTACATAACACAGTCGCCCAAAAAATAAAATAAAACTATGGCTTTCAGAATGTGGAGACACTAAAAAAATTATTTTCAAAAAGGCTTTATTATGTAAAACTGAAACAAAAACCCCAAAAAGTAGTCATATTTGGTATTGTCGCGTCCGTAACAACCTGCTCTATAGAAATAGCACACAATCTAACCTGTCAGTTCAACTATGTAAATAACAAAAATAAAAACAGTCCCAAAACAGCTATTTTTTTGCAAATTTTCCATTTTAATCCATTTTTGCAGTAACAAAGCAAGGGTTAACAGCCAAGCAAAACTCAATATTTATTGCCCTGATTCTCTTGTTTGCAAAAACACCCCATATGTGGTCGTAAACTACTGTATGGCCAAACGGCAGGGCACAGAAGGAAGGGAACGCCATATGGTTTTTGGAAGGCAGATTTTGCTGGACTGGTTTTTTGACACTATGTCCCATTTGAAGCCCCCTGATGCACCCCTACAGTAGAAACTCCAAAAAAGTGACCCCATTTTGGAAACTACGGGATAAGGTGTCAGTTTTGTTGGTACTATTCTAGGGTAAACATGATTTTTGGTTGCTCTATATTACACTTTTTTTGAGACAAGGTAACAAAAAATAGAAATTCGAAATTTCATCTCCATTTGCCAATAACTCTTGTGGAACACCTAAAGGGTTAACAAAGTTTGTAAAACTGGTTTTGAATACCTTGAGGGGCGTAGTTTCTTAGATGGAGTCACTTTTATGGAGTTTCTACTCTAGGGGTGCATCGGGGGCTTCAAATGGGACATGGTGTCAAAAATCCAGTCCAGCAAAATCTGCCTTCCAAAACCATATGGCGCTCCTTTCCTTCTGCGCCCTGCAGTTTGGCCATACAGCAGTTTACGACCACATATAGGGTGTTTCTGAAAACTACAGAATCGGGGCAATAAAATTGAGTTTTGTTTGGCTGTTAACCCTTGCTTTGTTACTGGAAAAAATGGATTCAAACGGAAAATTTTTCAAAAAATCGAAATTCTGAAATTTTATCTTTATTTGCCATTAACTCTTGTGGAAAACCTAAAGGGTTAATGACGTTTGTAAAATCAGTTTTGAGTACCTTCAGGGGTGTAGTTTCTAGAATGGGGTCATTTTTGGATGGTTTCTATTATGTAAGCCTCACAAAGTGACTTCAGACCTGAACCGGTCCCTAAAAAGTGGGTTTTTGAAAATTTCTGAAAAATTTCAAGATTTGCTTCTAAACTTCTAAGCCTTGTAACGTCCCCAAAAATGAAATAGCATTCCCAAAATGATCGATACATGAAGTAGACATATGGGGAATGTAAATCAATAACTTTTTTGGCAGTATTGCTATGTATTATAGAAGTAGAGTAATTGAAACTTGGAAAATTACAAATTTTTCAAAATTTTTGGTAAATTTGGTATTTTTTTATAAATAAAAATGAAATTTTTCGACTTCATTTTACCACTGTCATGAAGTACAATATGTGACGAAAAAACAATCTCAGAATGGACTGGATAAGAAAAAGCGTTTTAAAGTTATCACCACATAAAGTGACAATGGTCAGATTTTGAAAAAATGGCCTGGTCCTTAAGGTGAAATAGGGCCGTGTCCTTAAGGGGTTAAGAGTTAATCCTCTCTGTCTGCTCCATGGGTGTGGCCTCTCTGCTGCACTCATGGAACCTGTATATAAGGCTGATGTTCCCTCAGTTCTGGGTCAGCTCTTCTGTTGTGTTTGTCCTGTCCTGCTCCTGGTACATACTCCTGCTGCTGACCCATGGGATCTGTGTCTGTCTGTGTTCTGTAGGTTCGCCTACTTGCTCATTGTCGTCCTTATTCCTGTGTTTCTGCTATTAGTTCTGCTAGTTATGTTTGAGTCACCTTGTGTTTATTATTATTTCTTTATGCCTCTGCCATGATTAGCCTTGCCTGTTTTGTTTTGTGTCTGTCTTCCCCTTTTTCATATTCGTTCCTCTGTATGGAGGACTCTGTCTCTGCTTTAGGGGATACTCTGTTCAGCAAGCCCTTGCTGCAGCTTCCCTTGCTGCAGATTGCTATGGGCAAGGCCATGCAGTATATTACTGGTGGAGCAAGTCCTTCTCTGCTCATTGCCACTCCTGTTTCCTTGCGTAGAACTCCTGCTTGTTTTTTTAGTTGCCTTGTTTGTATTTGCCTGTCTATGTTATGTTTGTCGGTACCTTCTGGTACCTGTTGTCTGTTCATTCCTGTTGTCACTGTCTAGTTCACGCTCTGGAGTGGACCCTGGCAACTTCCTGCTGCAAAGCCTAACCCTACCATCTGGGGCCCGAGTAAATACCAGGAGTTGCATATGCACGCCCCTCTGGAGAATTACTAGACAGTGGCGCAGTGGGGGTTTTCTCCCACTGTGCTGATGGTACATAGAGCTCATGTTTTGACTGTGCTTCATTCCTTGGCTTTTGTTTGTGCAATAAACTCTTTTGTGTCTGTACCTGATTTCCGTATGTTTATTGCTTGACGACGTGGAGGTCTTTCGCGGGACCTCCAACTCGTGACAGAGAACCTGTGTACAATAAAAGTTGTGAGTTGGAATCAACCTGTGTCTCACTCTTCAATTTCTCCACTACTACTCTCATCATTGTTGTACTGTAACGGTACTGGCATCACCACTTTACCTAATCCAGGGGCCCAGCCGCCAAAAGCACACCAAACCCAGTTATCATCAAAGGCACCTCGAAACACCACCTGGCCGGTGTCCCCTCTAATAGAGTGTGCCCCGGAAAATCCAGTGCTGTTCTCCCCCTCAACTGTGCAGGCCTGCCCAGGGACGACAAAACTGTGAGTAATCAAGAACTGTGCTTTTTACCCACAGAGACATTTCCCCTGTTGGTCTGGTCTACTGCATACAGAAAAATTGGCGTCATGCACAGGATTACAATCTTCTGCGCCTTGAATGAACTGTGTACGAACTGGATTTCAGTAACAAAATTGTGCGTCATTGTGGAGTGCCTGATGTGAATGAGACCCATCTATTTTGCTGTTTTATTGGGCCAAAGAACAGTTCAAAATGTTCACAAAGTGCCTGACTGTGTTGCGCTGATTGTGTGCTATAAAAATTGCATCACTGTAATTGAGAAATTGTGGATTTTTCTCGTGTCAATAGCACTGTTTGCTTTAATTGAATGGACATTCTGTGCATCCAAGATGGCCGCCTGAAGTGTTTACAATTTCTACTGCACCATTACTCTGCAGAAGCGCACTGGCTGGCAGGAAAAATTGGGTGCCATCCGTTAGAAAGAGCGGAGAAGTTTTTCTGCTGCGCCATCAGCTACTTAACATGGATTGCAATATGGGCGCCGCCTCCCCTGTGCTACAGAACCTAGGGGGCGTGCCAGAGACAAGGTGGAACCTACAGGAGCAATGGATGAACTTACTGAATGTCTTCCTGCTTACACACATGTCGCAGAGCGGAGAGACTTCTGCCGGAATGTCTTTACCTGCGCATGAAGCAACACAACCCGGGTCAGGACGCGAGAGGGGTGAGCCACCTACATATACTCTGGGACCAAAGCTGCCCCCTGCCCATGGCCATGGTCAGGGCCCTGTCGTTTTCATCGCCCACGCGAGTGTTTCCTAAAACTGAACTCACTATGGCCTGTTTTCATGGCTGAGATACGTGAGGCTGCCATCCTAAAAACCACTCAGAAAAAAAGATATTTTGAAGAAGTGGCCAAAACGATCCTCGAGTACCACTGTGATCTCCGGCCCCACCTGGAAAGGAGGACGGGAGTTGTATTAACACTCGACAAAGACACTTGAATTACCTGCCTGACCACCTGCATAACCTGAAAGAAGGTGAGACAGTAGAGTTTACTCCCGCAGAGGGCCTGAGAGGCCCCTACGCCGCCACAGTGTCCCGTCCGTGGCCTGAGCCAGAGGACTGGGAGCGTACCACTGATGCCCGTTCTACATATCAAGAAAAGTCGCATTCATAGGACCAAATGTATTTTGGCAACCTACAGTGCTGGAAAAGGCAGCAAGTCTATACCCGTCACTGGACCAGGTAAGACGCGCAAAGGACTTGGCTGACATTGAGGCACAAGCGCGTCTTGAGGCTTACATGGAGGGCCAGCATCTAGTCGCCGTGCACAAGAGGGGATACACTGATAGCGACTGCTGCTACATCGGAGCCTGAATCCATGGTTCTTGTCTCTAAACCTGCCAGCATATCTTCATCCACCTGTATACCAAGACCATGCCGGATTAATAGCCCACAGAAATTAAGCTCGAACCCCGCTGCGAACCTAAGCAGAACGTAATGATTCCACACTATGGGAGGTTCCAGTCCGCATCCTGCACCCCGATGGTACCGTCTTGTGGCCTGCGGCACCTGAACAACTGAAACCTTTACCAGCGGAGGACTTATCAGATGCAGATGACCAAGAAGAATATGACACTTATCTGTAAGTAGGCCTGCTAGGCCATTCCTATTGACTAGTGTCCCAAAGGAAAGTCTAATGTCACTACAAATTGGGCTGCTGCCAGTTCCCCACGGCATAGTGGCAGTTCCTAAGCCACTATATATTCCTCTGCTCACTTTGTGCGTTCCAGGACATCCTGTCTGTTTTCCTTCCTGTTGTGCCTGTTTTTGCACCTTTTTCCCTTTATCCCCTTTTCAGGTTGATTGGGGATAGGTAACAGGACGAAGTTATAATGTTCAAGTGACATGCCCAGAAGAACATTTTTCTGTGTTTTATACTATGCAAATGCTCAAGTTTTATATTCCTACAATATTGCACTTTGAAAAGTTTTATATATACCAATACATATTGGGACTTTACCCCTTGAGATTATGCCATGGACTCTATGCCCTTATCTATGAGAATTGACGCCCCCTATATTACTGGCAAGCACCGAAGGTACATCATCCCAATACTCTTTTGCTGCGTAATGAACCACATGCAATAACATATAATGTTTTGAAAGTTTTATATTTTCATACTGTTTTACATATTTCATATTTATGTCAATGTGTATAGTGATGAGCGGCAGGTGCCATATTCGATTTCGACGAAATTCGCGAATATTCGAATGAATATTCGTTTCATATTCGTCGAAATCGAATATTCGTCATTTTTTCTAGTTATCGCGATTAACATGCGATTTAAATAATCGCATATTGCGATTTGTACTTAAGGCTACTTTCCTATTGGTTTCATATCTAGAATTAGCGAGGATGACGAATATGACGAATGTATTCGTCTATTCCTCAAAACGAAGATAACGAAGTATTCTACATCTTCGTTTTAGCTACCTATTCGTCAACTTCGCTAATTCTAGCAATCAAATAGGAAGGTTGACTATAGAGACAGCTGTGTTAAATTCGCTATGCGATTTTATTTATTTTTTAATAAATAGAATACTTATAATAATTTTATCAAGTAATATAATTATTGTATTAAAAATAAATAAATCGCATAGCTAATTTAACACAGCTATCTGGTAAGTCAACCTTCCTATTTGATTGCTAGAATTAGCGAATAGCGAAGTTGACGATGACGAGACGAATAGGTAGCTAAAACGAAGATGTAGAATACTCGTTATCTTCGTTTTGAGGAATATGACGAATACATTCGTCATATTCGCTATTCGCTAATTCTACCAAGCCAACCATAACTTCTGTGCTCATGGAGCGTCCCCATCACCATGGGAACGTCTCCATATACTAAAATGTACTGTCGGATTTGAGGAATTACGTTGAAATCGCAATGCGATTAATTCAAGTTATATTAATCGCATTGCGATTTCAACTTAGAGCTGGGTTTATAATGGGTCAGCTTGCTAGAATTAACGAAGTTAACGAATATGGAATATAGCAGCAGTGCTAAGTTGAAATCGCAATGCGATTAATTTAACTTGAAGTATTCGCATTGCGATTTCAACTTAGAGCTGGGTTTATAATGGGTCAGCTTGCTAGAATTAACGGTTAACGAATATGGAATATAGCAACAGTGCTAAGTTGAAATCGCAATGCGATTAATTTAACTTAAAGTATTCGCATTGCGATTTCAACTTAGCACTGCTAGTGCATAGCTATACTCCATATTCAGTTAATTCTAGCCTATGTAAGATAGCAGTGCTAAGTTGTAATCGCAATGCGATTAATATAACTTGAATTAATCGCATTGCGATTTCAACGTAATTCCTCAAATCCGACAGTACATTTTAGTATATGGAGATTCTCCCATGGATGGGGACGCTCCACATGAGCACGGAAGTCGGCAGAAGCGGCAACGGGCACTGACTAGAGCAGCCAGGAAGCCAGGAATCCTCAGGACAGGTAAGAACTACTTTTGGGAAGTAGGAAAGAAAAAAATATAACTAAAAAAAAAAAAAAAAAAACGAATATTCGAAATAGCGAATTTATAGCGCTATATTCGAAATATTCGCGAATTAGCGAAGTGCCGATATTCGCTAAAAAAATTCGCTTTTCGAATATTCGCGCTCAACACTAAATGTGTATGTATACGTATGTGTATATATATATACCAGAAAAATAAGGCAGCACTCCGTATATAAAAAAGATGTGTCTCCTTTATTCACCCATGTGGGCAATACGACGTTTCGGCTCCAAACAACCGAGCCTTTCTAAAGCAATGTATAGGACCATGTGTAACAAATTTATAGATACATCAATTAAGCCATAATTACAAAGCAATTAATTAAAAACCAGTGTATAAAAGTATTAAAAATCAAAATATCACAAAAAAATCCATATGATAATAGTATACATACATGTGTGTGATTCAATATAGGGAATAGACATGTGTATAGAAAAACATGATTAAATAGAAGTGTCAATTCTGCTGGTGTTATAGATGATGAACTGAGAGAATTTCTCACAGTCCCTCACCCTATAACACCGGCAATATACATATTACCAAAAATCCACAAAACATTGGTCGATCCTCCAGGTCGACCAATTGTTTCGGGCTCTGATTCCATCTTTAGCCGTATTTCAATTTTTCTTGACAAAATACTACGCACCTTTGCAACAGGCAGTACATCATACATCGTGGACACTTCTGATTTCTTGAGGAAGTTAGGAGAGGTTGATGTATCCAATGTAGGAGACATTATTCTGGCATCGTTTGATGTAACCTCACTATCTACCTCTATAGACCATAATAGGGGAATCATGGCGGTATCACGCATGTTAGATATGTCTACACTCACGACTGAAGCGAGTAAGTTCATCTTAACGATGCTCAGAATAATATTAAACTATAGCTATTTCCTCTTTAGGGATAGCTATTATGTACAGAAACAAGGCATGGCGATGGGGTCCCATGTGGCCCCAACTTATGCCAATATTTTTATGCGTGTGTTTGAGGAGGACGTCGTCTATGTTTCACACCACTTCAGCCATGTGCTGGAGTGGTGGCGTTACATCGACGACGTCTTCCTCATATGGACAGGTTCTGCGAAACAACTACTTGAGTTCTAGATATATCTTAACCGTTTTGATGAGAGACTTCAGTTTACACTGGTACACTCAAATGTTGAATTGCAGTTTCTGGACACCAGTACAATTCCTGAGTTTCAAATGCCACCATTGATGTCCTACCGTAGGTCAAAGAGCCTGCGAGACAGATTGGTTAGGGCTGATGTTGGACCTGCTACGGTCAGCAGACAGCCCACAATTATGGGCACGGGAACAGGATGTTACCCTTGTCTTAATTGTGTGAACTGTCGATACATTATTAAGAGGAGATCCTTTGTGCATCCCGGCACTAATATGAATTTCCCAATTAAGTTCCATCTCAGGTGTGACAGTAATTATGTCATTTATGTACTTACCTGCCTGTGCCACAAACTGTATGTGGGTGAAACTTCCACGGACTTTAAAACCCGATTCAACAACCATCGTTTTTCAATCAGACAAAAGAGAATGGACCTACCGGTGTCTAGACACTTTGTTAAGTCTAAACACTCGGAGAAAGATCTGAAATTTTGTATAATTGACCATATTCCTATGCCTAGGAGGGGGGGAGACAGATCAATACTCCTAAGAAGGAAAGAACTTACCTGGATCCATACATTGGGATCCCTCAGACCATGTGGTTTAAACATAGAGTATAACTTGAGTGTGATGATGTAATAGTGCTGCTTCCCCTTGACTTCCCTTGACTTACCGTAATCCACTGACGATTGTGTATACTGTAGTTCACATTGGACAATGATTTTAATTTTCTTATCTTCTATTTTTTCTATTTTTTCTTGCAGATTTGGGTGTGTCGGAGGTGGGAGGTGGAAGCCTGGAGACGATATGGCAGCTAGGAGGATGTCCATGTTACAGTAAAGTCCTTATTTATTATGTGGCATGTCGTACATTGCCCCTGTGTGTGTGTTCTTTCATCTGTTGGATGTGGTATTTGTGACCAATATGACACATTGGAGGAGACCCCTCCTTCAGCGAATTAGCTGTGGGTTTTTGGTTGTAGTCGGGGTGTAACATCTGGTATCCAGTAATATGGTAACCATTTGTGACCCTACTCCCTCCGGTTCCACACTTATAGCTCCATCTGGGGCATGGTAGTGGATTCTGGGACCCGTTACAGCATTTGCCGACTGTAGCCATGGTCACTTATCCTTTTTATGAGCAGTTAGTGTGTTGTGGATGCCAAGAAATTAAAAGTGGGCAATATGCCCTTAAGCAAGATGGCTGACAGAAGTTTGTCTGGACATACGCACTGAGTAATTGTGATACTAAGAAATAAAAAGTGGGCAACATGCCCTTAAGCAAGATGGTTGACAGAGGTTGGCCTGGACATGCGCACTGAGCAATTGTGATTCATGACGCGACTGTTGCTTCGGACATGCGCAGATCAGAGCACAGGACGCGACTCTGTTCAACTGGACGCCATTCCTCCACTTTAATGAGCTGCTTATTCGTCCCGTGAGGCTTCGCCCCCCCACAGCTGAGTACATCATCTGCAATGAATCTTACCACACTTTATGGTCAGGTGTTATCACTGTAATTATGTAATTTATGAATTGACACTTCTATTTAATCATGTTCTCTTATACACATGTCTATTTCCTATATTGAATCACACACATGTATGTATACTATTACCATATGGATTTTTTTGTGATATTTTGATTTTTAATATTTTTATACACTGGTTTTTAATTAATTGTTTTGTAATTATGGCTTAATTGATGTATCTATAAATTTGTTACACATGGTCCTATACATTGTAACATAGTAACATAGTATATAAGACCGAAAAAAGACATTTGTCCATCCAGTTCGGCCTGTTTCCTACAAGTTGATCCAGAGGAAGGCAAAAAACCCCTGTGAGGCAGAAGCCAATTTTCCTCACTTAAGGGGAAAAAAAATTCCTTCCCGACTCCAATCAGGCAATCAGAATAACTCCCTGGATCAACGACCCCTCTCTAGTAGCTATAGCCTGTAATATTATTACACTCCAGAAATAAATCCAGTCCCCTCTTGAATTCCTTTATTGTACTCACCATCACCACCTCCTCAGGCAGAGAGTTCCATAGTCTCACTGCTCTTACAGTGAAGAATCCTTTTCTATGTTTGTGTACAAACCTTCTTTCCTCCAGACGCAGAGGATGTCCCCTTGTCACAGTCACAGTCCTGGGGATAAATAGATGATGGGAGAGATCTCTGTACTGACCCCTGATATATTTATACATAGTTATTAGATCTCCCTCAGTCGTCTTTTTTCTAAAGTGAATAACCCTAATTTTGATAACCTTTCAGGGTACTGTAGATCCTCATTCCAGTTATTACTTTAGTTGCCCTCCTCTGAACCCTCTCCAGCTCTGCTATGTCTGTCTTGTTCACAGGAGCCCAGAACTGTACACAGTACTCCATGTGTGGTCTAACCAGTGATTTGTAAAGTGGTAGGACTATGTTCTCATCACGGGCGTCTATGCCCCTTTTGATGCAACCCATTATCTTATTGGCCTTGGCAGTAGCTGCCTGACACTGGTTTTTGCAGCTTAATTTGCTGTTTATTAAAATTCCTAGATCCTTTTCCATGTCAGTGTTACCGAGTGTTTTACCATTTAATATGTACGGGTGACTTGCATTATTCCTTCCCATGTGCATAACTTTACATTTGTCAGTGTTAAACCTCATCTGCCATTTTTCTGCCCAAGCCTCCAATCTATCCAGATCCCTCTGTAGCAGAAAACTGTCCTCTTCAGTGTTCATTACTTTACACAGTTTAGTGTCATCTGCAAAAATAGATATTTTACTGTGCAGGCCTTCTACAAGATCATTAATAAATATATTGAAGAGAATAGGGCCCAATACTGACCCCTGAGGTACCCCACTAGTTACAGTGACCCAATCTGAGTATCTACCGTTAATAACCACCCTCTGTTTTCTGTCACTCAGCCAGTTACTTACCCACATACAGACATTTTCTCCCAGTCCGAGCATCCTCATTTTATGTACTAACCTTTTATGAGGTACGGTGTCAAATGCTTTGGAGAAGTCCAGATATACGACATCCATTGATTCGCCGCTGTCAAGTCTAGAACTTACCTCCTCATAGAAGCTGATTAAATTTGTTTGGCATGACCGATCCCTCATGAAGCCATGCTGATATGGCGTTATTTGCTTATTTTCATTGAGATACTCCAAAATAGCATCTCTTAGAAACCCTTCAAACAGTTTACCAACAATAGATGTTAAACTTACCGGCCTATAATTTCCAGGCTCTGTTTTTGGACCCTTTTGAATATTGGCACCACATTTGCTATGCGCCAATCCTGTGGAACATTCCCTGTTATTATAGAGTCCGTAAATATCAGAAATAATGGTCTGGCTATGACATCACTTAATTCCCTTAGGATA
Source organism: Bufotes viridis (assembly GCA_033119425.1). NCBI lineage: Eukaryota > Metazoa > Chordata > Amphibia > Anura > Bufonidae > Bufotes > Bufotes viridis. The sequence continues at coordinate 245,762,268 of CM065592.1, read as the reverse complement.
CGGGGTGTATGCCATCCGGTCCTGGCGATTTGTCTATTTTAATCTTTTTAAGTCGCTGTTGTACTTCTTCCTGGGTCAGACAGGGCACTTTTAATGGGGATTTACTTTTACATTCTGCATTTCATCTGACAGTTTATTTTCCTCAGTGAATATAGTGGAGAAAAAAATATTTAATAGTTTTGCTTTATCCTCGTCGCTCTCTGCAACACCCCCTCATTGCTATGTAGAGGGCCGACTCCTTCAGATTTATATTTTTTACTATTTATATAATTGAAGAACATTTTAGGGTTAGTTTTACTCTCTTTGGCAATTAATCTCTCGGTCTCTAGTTTGGCAAATTTTATTAGTTTTTACATATTCTATTTTTTTCCTTATAGTTTATCAGTGCTTCCTGACTCCCTCCTGTTTTAGCGATTTATATGCTTTCTTTTTGTCATTTATTGCCTTCTTTACGGTTCCATTTATCCACATTGGTCTCTTATTGTTCCTTAGCCTTTTATTCCTATAAGGTATGTACCTCTCACAATTAGATGTTACAATGCTTTTAAAAATCTCCCATTTTATGGTTGTATTTTTATTTTTGAGGACTTTGTCCCAGTTAGTTAGGCCTATGGCCTCGCTTAGTTGGCTAAATTTTGCTTTTTTGAAGTTTGGTATTTTTGTTCTTCCCTTTAGAAACTCTCGTTTGAAGGATAATTGGAAGGTTATAACTTTATGGTCACTATTTCCCAGGTGTCCCCCAACCTGCACGTCTGTTGTTCTATCAGGTCTATTGGTTAATACTAAGTCCAGTATGGCCGTCCCTCTAGTGGGGTCCTGAACCAGTTGGGAAAGGAAATTGTCTTTGGCTATTGCCAAGAACCTGTTTCCTTTATGGGATGTACAGCTTTCAGTTTCCCAGTCTATATCTGGGTAGTTGAAGTCCCCCATGATAATGACTTCATTATGATTTGCCGCCATTGCTTGAGAAAGGCTCAGTTGTTTGGAGCCGAAATGTCGTATTGCCCACATGGGTGAATAAAGGAGACACATCTTTTTTATATACGGAGTGCTGCCTTATTTTTCTGGTTTATATTTTGGGACTAGCTGGTCCCGGTGAGGCATTGCACCCGGCTTGGAACATTTGGATACGGTGCTGCCATCTTTTCTACACGTGTATATATATATATTGTGACACAGTGAGAGGTTTGGTGGTAAAAAAACAGGTATTTTCCTCTCAGCCTGTGCTGCTGGGTTGATTGCAGCCAGGTGAGGGCAAATACTGGACCGGATTTTAGGTGCCGGTCCGGGTTTTTTTGGGTTAATACCTTGAAAAGCCTTTAAAAGACAGCTGGGTTTTATGCAAACTCTCTCTGTGTTTGGGATCTGAGCCCTGTGCTGGGCTGAAAAGCTGAGTCCTGTGTGTCAGAAGAGCAGACCATTTAAATACTGTCAGTGGACTTTTTGTGTTGCCGAGCATTCAGCCAGGTGTGAACTAACACCTAGGATTTGAGGTGATTTAACCTGGAAACTGCTGGTGTTCCGTGGAGCTCTCAGGGCTGGAAGCAAGAGCTTGCAAAGAGGCGTGCAGTCTGCCTGGAAGCCTGAGGTTGGACTTTCCTGCGGCTGAGCTGACAGCCGGGTGTGAACACGCACCTAAACCACACAGGTGAATTTGATTCAGTCTTGGACTTTTGTTTTGCCTCAAGTTTTTGCTATGTGTGTGAAGTAACACTAAGTGACTGTTTTGAGTTTTGTTTGTGCAAGTGTGAAATAAAACACTGTTTGCTGCACTACCTGGACTCTCTTTGCCTCTATACTGCACCCGCACCGCTGTCTACCAGAGCAACTCCCCACATTTGGTGTCGGATGCGGGCAATTGCAGTGAGGCTGGCGTGAAGCCAAAACTTTTCGTAGCATTTTTTTTTTTGGGCACTGTTGTATGTCCTGGATTAAGCCTGCCAAGCTGCAACCACCAACACAGGACAAGATGGAGGAGATGATAAAGCAGCTTGTCCATGCCAACTTAAAGCAACAGCAGGCCATGGATGTCCAACAGCAGGCCATCGCACAACAGCAAAAGAGACATGAGGAAGCCTTACTTGTCCAACAGCAGGCCGTCGCACAGCTGCTAGAGGCTAATCAGCGACAGCAGGACACGAACCAGCGGCTGCTGCAACATGTAATGGTGCTAGAAAAGTCAGGGATGCCTCAGGGAGTGCACGATGCCCGGAAAGCAGTCCGCATGGCCGTTCCCAAGATGACACCGACAGATGATGTTGAAACCTACTTGGCGATGTTCGAAAAGGTGGCCGTGAGAGAGAGACTACCCGAGACCAGTGGGCAGAGGTCATCGCTCCGTTTCTGGCGTCCGGACCCCAACAGGTTTACTTTGATTTACCGGACGACCAAGCAGCAGACTACTCTGTGGTTAAGGGTGAGATCCTGGCGAGACTGGGGGTGAATGTGTTGGTCAGGGCCCAGCGGGTACATCAGTGGGAGTTTAACCCAGCTGAGCCAGCACGACCCCAGTATTACAATTTGCTAAAACTCTTACAAAAATGGCTACCGCCTGTCGTACTTAGTCCCACTGCTATGCTGGACCGTATTGTAGCTGACAAATTCTGGAGGGCATTGCCACTACCCTCCAGCGCTGGGTTGGCCAGACATCTCCTACTAGTGCCCTGGAGATGGTGGACCTGGTCGAACGTTATGGGGCTACTGAGGAACTTAAGGGGGACTCTGGGGAAGGGAGTAATAAAACCCAGAAAATCCCCTCCCCAGACCCTGCGGCCTGAGCTGAGAAAGACCGCACGGGATGTGCCCTTTGGGGATCGGGACTCTATAATATGCTGGCGGTGCCAGGAGCCTGGCCATGTACGGGCCAACTGTCCCCTCCTGGATGAGCCCATGGATGTGAACTTTGGGTATCGACAGTCATTGTATGCCAGAAGGGTCGATGTGTCCGAGGTTAACCATGATGAACATTTGTGTCGGGTGGAGGTGGGAGACACTCCAGTGGCAGCTCTGCTGGATTCAGGGAGTCAGGTGACCCTGGTGAGGGCTTCCCTGGTGCGACCCACAGAGTTTACAGGCCGGAGAGTCGGGGTTTTCAGCATTCATGGAGATTTTAAAGAATACCCCACTGCTCTGTTGTCTGTAAGCACGTGTGCCGGCAGGCAGGTCCATGAGGTGGTTGTAACCACGAGTATGCCCTATGATGTGATAATAGGAAGAGACTTTCCATTGTTCCCAGCCCTGTGGCCGGCCATTGTACATACAGTTCCCAGACAGGTAGGAAAACTTCCAGTAGTGAGGCCTAGCCCAGGTGAGGTGTTAGAACCCCAGAAACCCAAGGCAGAGGGACCCACAGTAGGTCCGGTGGTTGAGGAGAAGACAGTCCCCCTAAATAGGATAGTTAGAAAACATAGGAAGGTGGCTCAGCAAGGCCAAAGCCGGACCTGCAATCGAGTGTCTGGGGTCCGTAGCCAAAGGGACCCGGTTTTGGTTGTTGGGCCACCTGTGAACAGTAAGGACAGCGCTAGGGGGAAGGGGACCTATAAAATAGCACAGAAAGTTAGAGACTCAAATTACAAAGTACACCAGCCAGGACTGCAAAAGCCGGAGCCGGTCTACCATGTAAATTTACGGAAACCTTGGAAGGTTAGAGAGACTTGTATTGAGAACAACCCGCGGCCGGTTTATCTAGGGAAAGAGATTCCGGTCCCTCTGTCTGCTAACAGGAAGCGGCTGCCACAGATAAAATTACTGGCAGCCTTTCCACTGAACAGACTCAGAGAGCCAAGGAGTTTGTTAGTCGGAACACAGAGGTGTTCTGTGATTTCCCTGAATGCCCTTCCATAACTCACCGTGATATTGTCACTGAGCCCCAGGCAAAGGTCTGGTTAAAGCCGTACCAGGTGCCCGTGGCTCGGCGACAAGCCATCTCTGAAAGAGTGATATGGGGTTGGCCGCAGCCTGTCCCCATCTGGACAAAGAAGGAAAGTCCTGGGTCACCAGAGGGTTCGGGTGACTTCAGAACTTTAGATTTTCAGTGGAACACAGAGCAGTGCAGTTACAGGGAAATGCGAGTGCCCGGTTCTGGGTATACTGTCTGGCGTGTGTTCACCCCCTCAGGGTTGAACAAAGGGGGGGGTATGTGACACAGTGAGAGGTTTGGTGGTAAAAAAACAGGTATTTTCCTCTCAGCCTGTGCTGCTGGGTTGATTGCAGCCAGGTGAGGGCAAATAATGGACCGGATTTTAGGTGCCGGTCCGGGTTTTTTTGGGTTAATACCTTGAAAAGCCTTTAAAAGACAGCTGGGTTTTATGCAAACTCTCTCTGTGTTTGGGATCTGAGCCCTGTGCTGGGCTGAAAAGCTGAGTCCTGTGTGTCAGAAGAGCAGGCCATTTAAAGACTGTCAGTGGACTTTTTGTGTTGCCGAGCATTCAGCCAGGTGTGAACTAACACCTAGGATTTGAGGTGATTTAACCTGGAAACTGCTGGTGTTCCGTGGAGCTCTCAGGGCTGGAAGCAAGAGCTTGCAAAGAGGCGTGCAGTCTGCCTGGAAGCCTGAGGTTGGACTTTCCTGCGGCTGAGCTGACAGCCGGGTGTGAACACGCACCTAAACCACACAGGTGAATTTGATTCAGTCTTGGACTTTTGTTTTGCCTCAAGTTTTTGCTATGTGTGTGAAGTAACACTAAGTGACTGTTTTGAGTTTTGTTTGTGCAAGTGTGAAATAAAACACTGTTTGCTGCACTACCTGGACTCTCTTTGCCTCTGTACTGCACCCGCACCGCTGTCTACCAGAGCAACTCCCCACAATATATATATATATATATCTGCCTGCTCTTTTATATTTTTCAGGAGAGCTCGTCTTATCCTGAATGTGTCAAAACCGACACATGTCAAACAAGGGGGGTATGCAGCGTCCCACTCGTATACGTGTGCACTGCAAAGTTGTTGTATCTTATGTCATATTGCATTTCATGCCATTTATACATTTATATCTGGTTTATCCTGTGAAATCCCTGGTAACAGCCTGTAGGGTGCAGCACATACATCAAGTACATACTGAGAACCTGTGTACAGTAAAAGTTGTAAGTTGGATTCAACCTGTGTCTCACTCTTCAATTTCTCCACTACTACTCTCATCATTGTTGTACCGTAACGGTACTGGCGTCACGACTTTACTTAATCCAGGGGCCCAGCCGCCAAAGAACACCAAGCCCAGTTACCAACAAGGGTACCTCGAAACACCACCTGGCCGGTGTCCCCTGTGTAACAATGGGACAGTTCATTCTGGGAGTGCTAAGATTTTTTCTTTCATGTTAGGCAGGTACCTTAATAACTGACAAAGTCTGGTTGTGTGATGAAGCCCTCACCTATATCAGTAGGACAGCATAAAATACATGGTTCTAATTTTTTGGTGCCAAAGTCTGTTGCTCCTTAAACTTGGCTCAGAGTGTCATCATAAGGGCATTTAAAGGTAAAAAGGAAAAAACAGAGGTTGAGTAGTTCTGTAAGAGCAGAAAAACCCTGGACTGGGGGCGCCAGAGGGCAGAAAGGTATATGGTGGGATAAACTTATTTATAGAAAAGTGGTATTAATTAGAAACAAAAAATAAAAAAATATATTGAGTAATGCATATTAAATAATAATAATAACAATAATAACAAACAGTCACGATTGTGTGGGGAGGCAGCACAGGTGTTAGGGGTTTGAACCAGTCAGCCCCCTACTGATCAGAAGAAAAGTGAGTGACGGTGGCACGGTGGGTGAGACCGTGTTTGGTCACAGAAAAAACACACCAATCGAGGCGCCAATCCCCGTGAGACGGAAATAATAATGGAGTTAGAGTGAGGTAGATAGGTGGAGGTAGGATCAATCACTTAATGGGTGTTGATGGATGATAATAATCATATTTTGTTCCTCAAGACTAAGGGAGTGGGGGGGACCCAAGGTGAGCAGTGAGTGTTGGATGGCTAAGATAGAATACTGCAAAGTAATCCTTTTAGTGCAGTTTTAGCGCTCAATTTTACTCACTTCACAGGGGGGTGGACACAGGATAAAGCTCAAGACACCTGTGTCCCTGTACCCCCCTGGCCAGGATCACTTGTCTGATGGAGCTAATTAACTGCAGCCGATAAACAGGGGCTTCTGGTTAATTGAGTTTATTAATGAAATCTGACCCAACGCGTTTCGGAGGTCTTAGAGCCTCCTTCTTCAGGGGTCCTTTTCCAAGGGTCTTTTCAAATGTCCCCAGCAGAGTGGGGGGGAGGGAAAAAAAGGCGTTCCTCCTTCCTTTCCGTCTCACGGGGATTGGCGCCTCGATTGGTGTGTTTTTTCTGTGACCAAACACGGTCTCACCCACCGTGCCACCGTCACTCACTTTTCTTCTGATCATAAGGGCATGTCATTGCATATCTCCAGTGTGTCTTACTTAGGTAAACCCTGTACTGTCCGCTTCTGAATTTGATCCCTAAGTAGTATGTAGAAATGGCAGTCTATCTCCCTGTCACTGGCACTTATCAGTATGTAGGCCTTTAGTCAGGCCAAAACTGACTGGTCCCATTAACGATAGTAACTAACTACCATGGAGGCATAGAGTGTAATTTGGGTGCTAGCCCACAAAGTCCGCGGCGCAGCCAATAGGTTGTGGGGCATAGCTCTCTCTATTTGGGATTCTGCGAGGGAGTGAGTTGACCCCACATTGATCTGCAGAGGCGCTTTGCAGGAACTTGGGCTTAGCCGATACAAGTGGAAACTCCCACTGGGTTGTGTTATATAGCCTTGTAATCTACCTACTAAGACTGACAAGTGTTATCTACAGATACTGTCAACAGGGGAAAGCCATGATATCTCCTGATGGATTTTCAGAACTGCAGCTGTTGAGGTATGCTCCCCCAAGGAGCAGACTGTTGCATTTTAATATGATTTCAGATGGAGAAACGCTCAGAGAGACAATGATTGCCCTTCATCTAAGAAGGTGACCAGACATCTGTCAAGATCCATCATGAAGGCACCAGATCCCTTCCTTGTGAAATCCCAGGTGAATACCAGAACCATCCATGCCCAAGAAGAAAAATCAATAGGTTGGCCAAAAATACAACATAAATGAGCTTATAATGTATTGTGTTTGTTACTTTTTATCACTGTTTTTTTTTCTCATTGTAAACACTCCCACACATAGACCAGGCTTCCAACATAGTGTGTCGGTATACCAACAACAGGGGGATATGTTACAGGAAAATGTGGCTCTCAGCCAGAACTTTAGCCTGATGACCACACAAATATGCCTAATGATTGGATATAGTGTATATTGATATCCAGTGGTATTTATCCATTGAGTAATATCAGTATGGCCAGTAGCCATTTGGTCATTGTGTCCCTTGTTAACATATCAAAGGCAGGAAGGGCACATTGTAGGGGCAGTTGGACAACATTCTCTTGGCTAACAGATTGGGAAGATATCTGGGTGGTCATAGGGTGGAGTCGATGGTGGGTGCTGGGATTCAGGAACATTTAGGTGATATGAAACTTTGGATGCTCTCTCTCTTCCTGCCACCCCCTGGACCAACAACACTTGAGGAGAAAGCTAAGTTATATGTGTGTATGTATATAAGTATAATATCCCAGTAGACTTTATATGTGTACATATAGATATTTGTAGTCTGCATTTGCATCCATTATACATGTTTACAGATGTGTAGATTATATATGCTATTTATGCATGTCTCTATATGTACGTACATGTACTAATTGTCAGTTACTGGATGTGAGTTAGGTAGAAGTGTAGATCCAGTAGACGGTATGTTGGAGGAATCTGGATGTACTTTATATACATACACATTATTAGCCACATTGCTTAGCATCCAGGGAGGGCAGGAACGGAGGCAGCTGTGTGTGGTGATGTCCCATTGGCGGATCCAGGGGGGGGCAACGGGGAAATTGCCCCCCCCCCCCCCCGAGAATGTGGGAGGCAGCGGCGGGGCACAGGGAGATGACCGCTTCCATTGCGGAAGCGTTCATCTCCATAGTCATCTGTATCGTCGTCCTCAGGACAGCGATACAGATGGCTACGCTGTGGGGCAGGAAGGGAGAGGCGTCTCCCTTCCCTGGTCCTCTGATAGGCTGCGAGCCTAGTGCCGGCAGCCTATCAGATGTTGGTGCAGGCGGCGCGATGAAGTCATCGCGCTACCTGTGAGCTGTACAGACTGGGACACAGGCCGTAAGAGGGCTGCATTGCATCGCTGTGAAGGATGGCGGTAAGTATTAGTGTCTTTCTTTTTTTTTTTTTAAAGACCGGGGACCCACTAGCACATAAGGGGCATGGGGGGGGGGATTGTTTGGCACATGATACTGGCACATGGGTGGGATTGTTTGGCACATAATACAGGCACATGGGGGGATTGTGTGGCACATGGGGGGGATTGTTTGGCACATAATACTGGCACATGGGGGGCGATTGTTTGGCACATGATACTGGCACATGGGGGGGGATTGTTTGGCACATGATACTACTGGCACATGGGGGGGTTGTTTGGCACATGATAAAGGCACATGATACTACTGGCACATGGGGGGGTTGGCACATGATACAGGCACATGGGGGTGGGGGGGTTGCCACTTCATACTGGTACATGGGGGTTTGGCACTTGGTACTACACATGGGGGGTTTGGCACTTGGTACTGGCACATGATGGGTGGGAGAGGCACTTCATACTGGCACTTATTATTGGGGACCACAGCGGCACAGTTTTGGGGGTAGTAGGATGAATTGTCCAGAAGATGGCAGGATGATGGAAAAGTAGTAAACTAAGATTTTTTTTTTGTTAAACTGCAGAGATGGAAAACGACTGAAAAATGGTGGCCTGGTCTGAAAGGAGAAGATGAGGAAAGAGAACATCTACATCAAAGGAGACGTCACTGGATGTAAGAGGTATGGGCGCGATATATGGGTGGGGCTGTGTGTGGGTGTGGCTTGAGGGTGGGCGGGGACACAGGGGCCCCATAAGTTCCAATTTCCCTGGGAAGTGCCCCTCCCGAGACCAGGCTCTGCATCTGCCACTGTGGTGTCCTCTATGTATTGTGTAATTTGTAGTGTCTGTATCTTTATGTAATGTCCATTGCTTTGTCATCTCTATGTTATCAGTAAACTTTTCTATATAAGTATCTGCGTGAGTTGTATGTTACTCCTCGGGTGTATGAAGGACTGGAAGAGGTGTATATAATACACAGAATAAGCTGGTTATATAGAAAACAAAGACAACAGGGACAGAATAAGGGACAAAATACGGAGATAGAGATAAATCACCAATTTCCAATAAGCAAAATTCCCTTCATCAGTAATCAAATTACAGTTTTGTCTATAACTGCCATGTGATTTGATTCAAGAGAATATGACAAATAATGTTTCATATTAGCAGTGGCATCATACCTAGATTGTACCTAGATTCTTGCATATTTTTACAATATGTCAGGTGAATGTATATGAAACAGACATTTACCTTTTATGTAGTTTACGGTGTCCTAATATTCCCATGGATCAGTTTTGCATCGGGCCCCATTGATTGTTTGTACGCCACTGCATGCAAGCATGTTACAGCCCAATAGCACAAGATAAACTTTTATATTTTTTTCAATATTGTATTCTAGGGGCACTAAACCTGAATACCTCCTTGTACATTAAATTCTAGAATTGCTGGTAAAACTGTAAGTATCCAGTACCATTCATCTTATATAATAAAACCCTCTCAAATCTTGTCATCCCTTGGCATCAGAGACCTGGCCCCCTCCTGGATCTCCTCACCAACAGAACTTTCAGTGGTTTCCATGCACACACCACCCTCTCATCTAACCCGCTACAGTTGGTGCCCCTAAGGCTCTTTCCTGGGCCTACTTTTTTCCATTTCTATATTCGACCTGGGACAGCTCATAGAGTCCCATGGCTACTAATACCACCTCTAGGCTTAGAACACTCAAATCTACCTCTTGGGCCCCGTAGTCACTTCCTTTCTATCCAGAATCCCAGCATGTCTATCAGCTATATCATCTTCTTCTCTTCCCACTTATTAAAACTCAACATGGAGAGAACAAAATGCATCATATTTCTCCCATGCCACTCAACCCACCTACCAGACCTATCCACTACAGTTAACATCATGCTTTGTCCAGTATCACAGGGCAATGCAGGATTCTGCACTGTCCTTCAACACACAAATAAAATGCTAATGTATTCCCTTGTCATCTCCCCCCTGGACTATTGCAACATCCTCCTCTGTGGCCTCCCATCTAACACCTTCACACCCCTCCAATCTATCCTCAACTCTGCTGCCCGGTAAATCTACCTCTTCTCTCATTTCTCTTCTGCCGCTCCCATCTGCCAATCCCTTCATTGGCTTCCCATTGCCCAAAACATTCAGTTCAAAATGCTAACAACTACGTATAAGGCTATCCACAATCTGTTCCCGCCTTACATCTCTGACCTACTTTACCCATACATCCCCACATGTAATATCTGGTCCTCACAAGACCTTCTTTGTTCTCCTCTTCTCTGTTCATTCACAATCCTCTACAAAATTCCTAACATGCATCACCTGCAGTGAGCCACACACAAATACAGAAAACATAAATGCCATAATGATGTGGTATATTAACCCTCTGTGACATGTGCGGATTCCACATAGTTTTCCATAATCATTTCATTCATCTTCTCACAGGAATATTGAGAGATACAGGAAGATTCCACCAACCACTGCACAAAAATTTAAGATTGGATTGTCACCATGTAGATGAGAATCCTCCAATTTAGCCTACACAGGCAAAGGTGAAGATCTAGGCTTCAAATATTAACCAATTGACCATCAATAGAAAGCTTGAAGACCCAATCACACACAGAATATATGATCTGACATACCATCTGGTTGGTTTAGAAGGAATCCCATGTGACCATGACATCAGGTGCTTTCCATTGGTTTCCATTTGCAGTTTATACTCTACATGAATGGAAGAAACCTCAGTTTTTCCTAAAGGTAACATCTAGAAGGATTCCAGTCACCAAATAAATCATCCTTTCATGCAAATAAATCCCTTTTTCCACTCATGTTAGGATACTTTCACATCTGTGTTTTTAATTTAGGTTTTGAGATCCAGCAGTGGATCTCAAAACTTGAATTTAAAGGATCCGTTTAATTTAATACATCCTGATGGCTCTGTTTTGGCCTGATATGGCTGTATTAAATCAAAACTGTACAAACCTGATAAGGCATGAAAATCATGGGTGCCTGATCTGTTTTTTCTTTGTAACAAAAAAAGTAAGGGGTCAAAATATACAGATTGCAACACTTGGGAACACTGCAATCATAAGAGAATTTTAGGGCTCCCTGAGCAGACACTATCACTATTGCAGTCTACGGCAAAATCACTCTATTTCTATTAAGACCTGCCTGAGGCAGGACTTAATAGAAATTTACAATGGCAGGCACAGGAGCCTTCACAAGGTTCCTTCACTACCATAGCAGCTGAATCTCATCACAGGAGAGCATTTTGGTTGTCACAGAGAGCACCCTCCCTCTAAGTGTCTGCTTAGATGTCGTGATTGCCCATGGTATCCGCCGGCTATGGTGCCAACTCAGCTCCTGAGCAGACCTCATCTTCAAAGACCCAACATCCACCGTACATTTATGGTGGATATTAAGTAGTTGTTACTGTTAAAAACAAGTTAATGAAAAATAACATTACAAATGAAAAACATTCTGTATTTCTTTTTTAGAATCAGCTTTTTAACACTGGGAATAATTCACACTTAGACCATGTAATGCAGTGTTTTCAAACCCCTAACTTTTCTGAGGCTCCCATGTGACTCTCCGCACAGAATCAACAACCATATACCGCGAGGGTTTCACAGTGTTAGTAATTTTTTGCTGTGAAAGATGTGTCTCAAGAAAGAAGTTTTGCTTTTGCATTTTTTTTTTTATTAAAAGGGTTTTCAGGGATTTTGATATTGATGACCTATCCCCAGGATAGGACATCAATATCAGATTTTCAGTGGTCTGACACATAGGTCCCCAACAATCAGTTATTTGGGGAGGCCGTGGCAAAGCTTAGCAAGCACAGTGCCCTTCATTGGATAGTAGCCAAGTTTGGCATTGCAGCTTAGCCCCATTCACTCAAATGGGACTGAACTGTGCCTTGGCCACTTTACCAATGAACGTGACATCAATGGACAAGTAAGAGGCTGCAGCGATTGCACCGGTCTCTACAAACAGCTGATTGGCAGGGGTTCCAGGTGTCGGATGCCTGCTGATTTGATATTGATGACCTTTCCTGAGTATAGGCCATTAATGTCAGAATCTCGGAAAACTCCTTTAACTTTAAATTACAAATTTATCTCAGTATAGTGGGGCTGTTATCTATTAAACATGTAATGGGCTGACAAGTTATACCAACTAATGTAACTAATACTGTGCTAATGGAAAGCTTGCGAAATGCACCCACACTCACTCCCCGACCAATATCAATCTCAAAATCTCAGAAAACCCCTTTAACTGAAACTACTACACAGTGAAATGACACATTTATCTCTAACAGTGGTCTAAGTTTGGTCTAATTTGCCAGATTCACCCATACTCACTCCCGGCCACATTACTGTATATCTCATGCTGTTGGGGTAAATTTATTAACAGTCAGTAAAGCACTGGCAGAAATGTGGCTCAAACTCTACACTTGGTTTATTATTAAAATATCGGTTTATTATTAAACTTTCATTTTTAAAGAATTGCAATATAAACAGACACGCAGGTTATTATAAAAGTCAGCATTACATATCAAACATAAATTCACAGTTCCAAAAGACAACAGTTACTATTAATATGCGCGGTATACATACAGTAAAGAAAATGAACAATAAGATACAATGAAAACATAGAAAAGAAAGAAAACTAAATGTATAAATGGCAGTTTGTCAGACAAGCAAATAATATATAAAAGTAGGTTAAATGAACCTAGATGGAGAACCACATATATAGTATTTATTTGGAATAAGACAGTTGTGAACCCATGGCTTAGGCCTCAAGCACATGACCGTAAGCATTTTGCGGCCCGTGCTGTCCACATTTTTTTGAGCTCCACTGACTATAGTAGGTCCGGGGTCTGCATTTTGCAGACAAGTATAGGACATGTTCTAGCTTTTGCAGAACCGACATACGGATGCGGAAAGCACATAGGTGACAGTGAATAGCAGCCATCAAAGAATTGAACGTTTTCACAGCCAGATTAACCCCGTTGAAATCAATGGGACAATTTTTAATTGCTGTTTTAAACAGGAGTGCACCCATTTAACAGCGTTAATAATGGATACACTCTGAAAAAAGTGCCTTTCATGGATTACAATGAAAAAAATTAAAATACCCACCTCAACCACTTGTATGCACTGGAACACTCACTTCTCAGTGGGTGTAACAGGACCTGCTCCCTCAGCGCAGGTCCTGCTGTCTTCAGTGAGAAGTGAGTGTTCCAGCACATGCCAGTGGTTGAGGTGTTTTTTTTTTTTGTTCAGCACTATACTGGGGGCTACTAAGAGAAGCTGTATATACACCATGGGCCCTCAGAGGACCATTATATATACTTCTAGAGGTACAATATTCATACTGGGGGTCACTAAGGGGCTATTTATTGTCCAGGGGGCACTATGGGGGACATGAGATATAATGACGGTACTGCAGGGGTTGTTTTTGTTCAAAAAATGCAGATGAACTACATCCATTTTTAATGTCTGTTTTTAACGGCCTCTACAAACTGATACAAAATTGATGCAAAATGGCCATTAAAATGGATACACTACCAAAGAATGTTTGTACACACTTTAACTGTTTGTTGAATTCATTTCTAGTTCTGTGTGAGTGTACCTTAAAGCCTCCTGCACACAACCGTTGTTGTAGTCCGTGTCCGAGCCGCATATTTTGCGGCTCGGGCACGGACCCATTCACTTCAATGGGGCCGCAAAAGATGTGGACAGCACTCCGTGTGCTGTCCGCATCCGTTGCTCAGTTCCGTGCCCCCGCAAAAAAAAAGAGCATGTCCTATTCTTGTCCGTTTTGCGGACAAGAATAGGCATTTCTACAATGGGCTGCGCTCCGTTCCGCAAATTGCGGAATGGAACGTGGAGGAGCTTCCGTGTTTTGCGGATCCGCGGTTTGCAGACCACAAAACACCAACGGTCGTGTGCATGAGGCCTTAGCATGTGAACTAGAACTGACTGATAGAAAGCTCTTTATGCTAAACAGCCATGACTGTAAAATTGACTTCAGCTGGAGGGAGGACACTCCTGGTGGATGCTTTTAAACTATCACTTTTTCTCTCTATAAATTTATGTAATGGTGAATAATATGTTTTTCTGTTGTCCCATGAGTTTGCAATTGAGATTCTGCTCCAATCTTTGTTTAGGGGTGTTGGAAATTCTGCTTGCGCTTCCTGGTTGAAGAAACTTTTCACATTCCTTTCAGCAAGTTGTGCAGCATGTTGTTTAGAATCTTCATTGAAAAACTTCTGCTCATTTTCTATGTAAGTTTTCCAAAACAGTAGTTGAAGATGACTGACCGGTGATAGACATCTGCTCATGCAGGCAATCACCACAGCAAAAAACAAGACAATAGCTATGAGACACCAGCCAAGAACCTGCGTGATCAGAACATAAATTATTAATATTAATAATAATAATAATAATAATAATAATAATAATAATAATAAATGGTTAGACATTAAACCTATGGGAAACCACATCTAGTTTCTTCCCAACTTGCCATTATCGTTTAGTGGATCTTGGGGAGCCCATGGCCCAACTGCTTTAACAATAAGTTAGTGTTACACATTGCACTCAATATGATGATTGACTTCATTGATAAACCTGTTTAAATAGCTGGCATGAGCAACTTCTGTACACTTGGGGAAAGAAATAGGATGTAACTATTTACATTTTAAAGGAAACTAATCACCATGAAAATCCAATCTGATCTGCAGGCATCATGTTAGGCTTTTTTTTTTCATCTGTGTTAAGAGCTTCCTGGCTCTGAGTAAAGCCTCGTGAAGACTACCTTATTTTTGGTCCATGTCCAATCCATATTTTTTGCGGATCTCAAAAGGACCCATTCATTTCTATGAATCCACCCAAAAAATAAAATCAAATGGACATTCGTGTGCTGTCTGCAACCGTGCGGCCGGACCGCAAATTATAGAACCTGTCCTATTCTTATCCGTTTGGTGGATACGAATACACTTTTTTACAGCAGGGCCCATGAAAATTGCAGGATGCAATGTGTTTTGATCAAAATATATTGGCTGCGAGTCTCGGATTTTATCCTATCAGAGTGCGGGCTTAATCCATATATAATGTTTGCATCTATTGTGGTAATGCATTATTTTTCGTAATTTTTTCCTTAAACATGTAGCCATGCACATCTGCATATTTAGTTATCATATCATGCAGGATATTTTGTATGATTTTCTGTGATTTTTGATAAATGTATGTTCTTGAAGGAGTGGCACGCCTATCCCACAGGTAACCTCGATTAGGTGGTACATATAGCTGTACGTGCTCCTCCTCTCATTGGTTGCTTGGTACACACAGAGGTAACAAGAAGGAGCACACTATATGTGCAGGGGCTGCTCTACTGAATGTAGATGCTCAACGGCATAGATAGGTTTAGAGTAGGACCTGCCTGACTGAGACCACCTTGGTGCTGGTAGGCAGGCACAGATGTGTTTTAATCAAAATATATTGGCTGAGAGTTTTAGATTTATCATATCAGAGTGAGGTCTTAGTCCATATATAATGTTTGCATCTATTGTGGTAGTGCATTTTTTTCTGTGATTTTTTCATGATGCACATGTACCACATCCATATTTTGCGAATCCGTGATTTGCGAACCGCAAAACAGATACAGACTTGTGCAGAAGGTCTTCAGATCTACAGGACTCCAGTTCTAAGCATACAACAAGCTGGGGTTAAAATGAAGTAAATACGGGTTATCCTTAATCTTTTCCCCCAAAACTACATATCAATCTGTTCAGCTCTTCCTGTTCTACAAGATACTGCCCATAGATTGCACAGAATTTCCAAGGTGACTTTGGTAAATATACCCAAAAATGTCTTTAGAGGGCAATATAGAGACATAGGAAATTTGTGGTATTCTACCTGACCACTTGGTGGCAATAAATAAAAATGCACTTTGTAACTATACAGGAGGGCCTGAGCTATACTATGACTTTATCGCGCTACTGATTAATTTTAACTACTAAGTGACAGCTGAACTCCGAAAGATTGTATTGAAGGGAATGTATGCATTGAGACTGCAGCTGCAGTTCAATACTTAAATCAAACAGTTGCGCTACAAAATGTTGCAGTGTACCCCGGGACCGATACTGGCATTTTCACAAGTACTTGTACTCGTGAAAATGCCGCCGATACCGGAAGTTCCGGTCCGGCAGCTCATATACACTGTTGAAGTAAACCTAACCTCTATTATCGTGGCCAGAATTACTAACTATTGATTCGCAGTCTCCCTCAGGTTCGGCGCTCAGTCCCTCCATGCTCCTCCTGCCCCGCCTGCCTTCTTCATTCATAAAAGTGGGCGGAGCGGGCAGGCGGGACAGGAGGCGCATGGAGGAACTGAGAGCTCAAGCTGCCCGATTCCTCCAAGCACCTCACGTCCCTCCTGCGCGCTCCGCCCATTTTATGAATGTAGAAGGCGTGCGGGGCAGGAGGAGAATGGAGGGACTAAGCGCCTAACCTGAGGGAGACTGCGCATCAATAGTTAGTAATTATGGCCACATTAATAGAGATTAGGTTTACCTCAATAGTGTATAGGAGCTGCGGGGCCGGTGTATGAAAGAGTCAAGCTACACAGGCCCCTGCGAGTGTAAACTGCCCCCCCCCCCCCCACACACACACTATGATGGCACTTATGGGGGTCTGTGGATGACATTAATGGGGGATCTGTGGATGACACTTATATAGCATAATATGCTATATATGTGTCATCCACATAGCCCCCTAACAGTGTCATCCAGAGAGCCCCCATTAGTGTCATCCAGAGAGCCCCCATTAGTGTCATTCAGAGATCCCCCCCCCCATTAGTGTCATCAGGAGATCCCCCTCCCCATTAGTGTCATCCAGAGATCCCCCCCATTAGTGTCATCCAGAGATCCCCCCATTAGTGTCATCCAGAGATCCCCCCATTAGTGTCATCCAGAGATCCCCCATTAGTGTCATCCAGAGATCCCCCATTAGTGTCATCCAGAGATCCCCCATTAGTGTCATCCAGAGATCCCCCATTAGTGTCATCCAGAGATCCCCCATTAGTGTCATCCAGAGATCCCCATTAGTGTTATCCACAGATATCACCCCATTAGTGTCATCCAGAGATCCCCCATTAGTGTCATCCAGAGATCCCCCATTAGTGTCATCCAGAGATCCCCCATTAGTGTCATCCAGAGATCCCCCATTAGTGTCATCCAGAGATCCCGCCCCATTAGTGTCATCCAGAGATCCCCCATTAGTGTCATCCAGAGATCCCCCCATTAGTGTTATCCACAGATCCCCATTACAGCGTCATCCACAGATCCCCATAACAGTGACATCCACAGATCCCCCATAACAGTGTCACCCACAGATCACCATTACAGCATCATCCACAGCACCCCCATAACAGTGACATCCACAGCGCCCCCATAACAGTGACATCCACAGCGCCCCCATAACAGTGTCATCCACAGATCCTCCATAAGTGACATCCACAGATCCCCCCATAACAGTGACATCCACAGCGCCCCCATAACAGTGTCATCCACAGATCCCCCATAACAGTGTCATCCACAGCACCCCCATAACAGTGTCATCCACAGCACCCCCATAACAGTGTCATCCACAGATCCTCCATAAGTGACATCCACAGATCCCCCATAACAGTGACATCCACAATGCCCCCATAACAGTGACATCCACAGTGCCCCCATAACAGTGACATCCACAGTGCCCCCATAACAGTGACATCCACAGTGCCCCCATAACAGTGACATCCACAGTGCCCCCATAACAGTGACATCCACAGTGCCCCCATAACAGTGACATCCACAGCGCCCCCATAACAGTGACATCCACAGCGCCCCCATAACAGTGACATCCACAGCGCCCCCATAACAGTGACATCCACAGCGCCCCCATAACAGTGACATCCACAGCGCCCCCATAACAGTGACATCCACAGCGCCCCCATAACAGTGACATCCACAGCGCCCCCATAACAGTGACATCCACAGCGCCCCCATAACAGTGACATCCACAGCACCCCCATAACAGATCCCCCTGGATGCACATTGGTTGGAAAACACTATTATATTCCCATTTATTAATTTATTAACACTTGTACAAAGGAAAAGAAAAGCCGTTGTCCATAGCAACCAAATTCCAGCTTTAATTGTTTTCATTGCTATCAGTAACTGCGGCACTGTTTATACGAGGTATCGGTAATTGGTATCGGCGAGTACTTAAATAAAAGTATCGGTACTCGTACGCTGTCTTAAAAAAATGGTATCGGGACATCCCTACCTAAAAGTATTACATTGTAAATGAATGATACATGGCTTTCTTTCATATTCTTTTGCTTTCAGACATTCATATATGATACAACAGATTTTACAGCAGCGATAAGTGCACAGTGCTTATAAACACTGCTCCGGCCTCTCACCACCATTATACTATACCCCAGGCTTATGTAATTACCTGGTTTGAAGGACATGTCCTATTTTGTCCATCTTCACTGACAGACAGCCCCCATATAGTTGCAGGGAAAGGCATCATTGAAAAAAGGATCGTTGAAAATAGACCATTTTGGCGTTTTTAAATGCTGTTTTTATATCGTTGTGGGAAAGTAGACTTAGTCCTCCTTCACACATTTTTTCAGCTTCTTTTGTAAAGCCATGCACCCAAATAAAAAAAAAATACTAAAATGTCACAAAAAAGCATTGTAGTGTGTATCAAATGATAGATTTTAACTAGATTATAGACTTTAAAGGGGTTCTTCATGCTTTTAAACAACTATGGCCACCTACTGTTGTGGAAACAGAGTTTAGCCAGTACTAACCACTCCATTTTCAGATTCTGTTGTTTCTGCTGCATGTACGCTGACCAAGGGCTGTTCCACTAAGGTCCTGAATGAATGTCCTCCAGTCTTCCTGTTTAGCGGCATATACAGTTGCATATATGCAGCTGAACAGGAAGACTCAGAAACACATGAAGTTGGGACCTGAGTGGAAGAGCCTCACCCAGTGTAGGCACAGCAGCCTTTGTGGCCTTATGGAGGGTGTGACGATCCCTACTCTCGGGTCACGTCACTGGGGTGAATTATACTAAGGAGCTCATCAAGTTACCACATAAATTCGCACCCACCTATTCAAGATGACGGAATTATGCTAACTTACTCTCCTAGATTCTAACACCCCCAATATTTTCTATCACAATCGCTGCCACCACCTATACTATAAGGCAATAGGGGCCTATACTCATACTATACTCTATTAACCCCAAATGAACACCGTAACACCAGTTAGCTATATGGAAACACCACCGATAACGCTATTCCCTTCGAAAGAGCAAGTTCTATAAGACCACAAGGAAGGGACTTATTAATGTTTAAATTTAATACACAATAGTGCAGTGCAATACAAAAGAAAGTGTCAGATAAAAGATAAAAACAAAAATATACATACAATAACAATGCAGTAAAACAGATAAAATAAAAGGGATAAAATACAGAATATTGGCTTACTGAGATGCAGCAGTTATATTCCGGCTGTGGGGACAGCTGACGATATGAGCAGTCACTCCAAACAATGTGGATCCCCAAAATGGCTGACACTCACCTGTTCCCAAACACCCATTTTTATCCCCCCTTAGCCGAGGGGTGGGCTGTGAGGGAACCTCCTGCCTTTCGGTCCAGCCTTCTGGGCCGTCTGATATTATTCAGGCTTTTGCCCCACCTTCTGACACGGCTGACCGATGTGGCAAAATGAATCACGGTGATTCCTCACCGTATGATAGGGACTGCGGGTACAGATGAGATCCCATAATCTCAGTCGCCCCATCACGGTCATACAGACACCAAATATGATTGGGTTATGATTTCCAGAAGCCCAGATCCTGAATACCAAGAAATGCCTCCTGTCCAGTATGGGGTGTCTGGATTCTCCCCGAAGCCAATGTCAGAAGGTGAACACAATTATTAGGGTTCTGAGGATGTGGGTGTTAAGAGGTCAGAGTTATGGCTTCAGATATTATTTCATTCATCTACTGCATGGGTCAGACCACCCACTGGTCTAGCAGCCAACATGTCTGGAGTGGCTGTGCATTTTAAGTATCCCCCTCCCAGGTCTTCATTAGGATGCCCAAATGGCTTTTAATTAGCAGGCCAGTGCTAAATGGGGGCTTTCCATATACTTTCAGACTGGTTGGCACCTGAAAGTACAATTTGCATGTCCTTAATAGATCCAAAGACCCAGATATACAGTACAATCAGCTATTGATACTGCAAGTTTAGGAAAAATCTATCTATCTATCTATCTATCTATCTATCTACCTCAGATTTTATTACAGAGGGGTACTGGCCAAACTCTTTCCAGAACAGGGCAGAAGGTGGCAAGATTTTTTTTAAAAGCCCAAGTCTGTAGAGGTCAACTCATTCTTAATTTGCTATGCCATTTTAAAAACTAACATATAGCATGTACAAATAATCGTACAAAATTTTAAGCATATTTTTAATATCACTTTAATAATACTGAACTGAGATATGATGCTTTACAGATGCACCTTGGCATTGAGGTGATTAGTAACTGTTGCAAATATTGATATTGATGTTGAGTCCTGCATATATATTTGTGTGTGCCGATCTGTGTCTGATCATCTAGGGCCTTTGAAGCGGTCTTCTAGCTAGTCACATCTCAGCAACTGAGGGCCGGAATCATAAAACTCAAGAATCTACCTATACTCAGATCCTCCACAGTGACATCAGAGGATGGGGGGATGGATATAGAAAGAGAAAGGTTCATAAGGGATAAAAACAAGGGCTGGATGTCATTTCTTGGGGGCTCACTGTCCTGGCACCAGAGGCGATGCCATCTACGTGAATCTTAGGTTTCTGGTTTATTACCTTTCATTTTAAGAAACTGTTGTACATTATATTTCTGTGTGTCTTTTCTTATACTTTCTTGTAAATATAAGCACTGTGACCCTTTCCGTCATATATATTAAGGTACATTTAATAAGTTTTGTCTTGTGTTCTTGAACAAATCTACATGCTAAGCTCGAAGCACAAAAGGCTATATGTTTAGATAACAGTTTGGGAGGAAATTGTAGTATTTAAGAACATAAACTGGACTTATATGGAGATAGTAGGGAGTAACTGAAGGCTTTCTTTAAGAGTGTAAGCTCTTGAAACAAACCTTAGTGGTGGCAGTGCTCAGTTATTACTAGGAAATATTAGTAATTTAGATAGATCAGGTGTTTTTGTATTGGCCGCCAAGCCACACCTGTCATGAACATGACGTGAACCCCAGCAAGGTGTATCGTGACAAATTGGTAACAAGCAGTGGGATATTTTGATTTATGAACTTAAGTGGATAAAGTCTATGATGTGTGCTAGTAGTGCTACAGATTGCTCCACCAATGACAGAACTCAATGTTTGGCCGCCTCAGCATACAGGCGTTATATAAAGGACATACTTTCTGCGCAAAGTGAGAGGAGAGGAATCTCAATCATTGGCAAGAGCAAGGAGCAGCTAATTGAAGCCCTCTTGCAGGCAGATCAGGACCAAGAGAGGACTGTGTGCCAGGGAGGTCACAGTCCAGCTTCAGAGACTGCCTGTGAAAGTTGCATCAGGGGCTGGAAAATTATCTGAGGATTCTAACATATGTGCATAGTGCTATAGAAATTTTTCTACAAAGTAAATTTTTTGGCCCTGTGGATCTGGATACAAAACTAAACCTTAAACTACATCAGGAGAGAGAAGCGGCAGAACACCTAGCCGCAGGACACCAAGCTGAGCGAGAAGATCGTGACGCTGAAAGCAGATGCAGCTTGCTAAACTCTCCAGGCAACCAGAGACCAGCGAGACTAGTATTCACAGGCCACATGTAGAGCATTTCCCTGTTTTGGAAAATTATGGAGATCTGGACATTTTCTTGCAAGGGTTTGAGAAAACCGGCAGACAGTACTAGCTTCACCAAGGTCAGTGGGCAGTGTACTTAACCCCTGGACTGAAAGATAAAGCCTCGGAAGCCTTTGCAGATCTTCCCCTGAGCTGGATCAGGATTATGACACGATCAAAAGTGCCTTGTTGCAGGGTTTTAACATTACCCCAGAGACACACAGACAAAAGCTCAGAAGCTTAAAGCGCAATGCTTCTGACACTTACTGTGGACTTGTGGCCAAGTTATCCACTATTTTCCAACAGTGGATTTGAGGGGGGTAAAAATCACCAGCTTTGATTGACTAAAGGATCTGATGATTCAAGAGCAGTTCCTTACATTGTGCCCAGCAGATGTAAAAGAATCGTTGATGGATCGGGAACCTGCTTCATCAGAGAAAGCACCCAAACTGGCGGATTGATATGATTCTACTCGGGCACCAGCTTCTAGAAAGGGAACTGTTATGCTAGGACACTTCCCCGGGAGGGATGGGCAACAAGGAGGAGTAGCTCTCTCATCCCCTGCCCCTTGGCCTGTTATTTCTTCCGTGTCTAGGGGCATAGGAACAAAGCCTGGTGCTAAGGATACCCGACAGTGTTTTGTTTGCCATGAGGTTGGGCACCTCAGTGCCTCTTGTACTAAGAACAGGACACCAGCATACACTGGACTGATACCAGGCTTAAGATCACACACCACAGATTTGTGTGCTGCAAAATCTAGAGAAAGCAACAAGGACAACTTGCAGTCAGTCACAGTCGGTGACAAGGTGACAGTCGGTTTGAAAGGTACAGGAGCTAATGTTACCTTTGTACATCCTTGAGAGCACTGAGAACTAATTGAGGTCAAGACTATTTCTGGGAGAACGGTAGGAGGAATCCACCCTATTGTGCCTATGACCTGGGTGTACCTAGATTGGGGTACAAGGAGGGGACTGAGAGAGATTGAGGTAGTTGACAATATCCTTACAAATGTTTTGCTGGGCACTGACTTGCCCATTATGTTTCAGATGATACTGATCACAGTATGTCAGAATCAAACCCTGTTCTGTCCGTTCCCTCAGATAGGTTGCCAAATACAGATCTAGACAGACGCTTTCCTCAAATGTGAATAAAGTGTCTCTTAATGTGGCAGCCAATAAAAGGGAAAATGTGCCTTGCCCTCTAGTCACAGCTATCATTCGCCAGCAGTCCAGACATGCAAAGTCACTGGAATTAACTGCTGGCAGAGAGCTGCAAGTTGACTGTACTAGTAATGCTAAATCTTGCCTTGTAGAACAAGACTTGCTGACCATTAATCTATACAAAAAAATATATTCCAGCTCACCATATGTTTCCAATGCACGGAACAGACCGGATGAGTCCTTCATACAAATACATAAGAGAAAAGCGGTTCCAGCATCCAAGATTATAACTGTTGCTTCATCTTTATTTTATTTTCGGTTAAAAATACAAGTTGTAGACATCTCCTCCCTCCACCGCCCGGTTAACATGTTTCGAACTCAGTAGTTTTTACTCATAACCTACTGAGTTCAAAACATGTTAACCAGGCGCTGGAGGGAGGAGATGTTTACAACTTGTATTTTTAGCCAAAAATGAAATAAAGATGAAGCAACAGTTATATTCTTGGATGTTGGAACCTCTTTTCTCTTACGTATTTGCTGACCATTACCCATTAACCCAGAATACTGATCAGCAGATGAGAAGCAAGGCATTCCAACAAGCCCAACAAAGTGATCCCACTCTAAAAAAAAAATAGGGACTGAGCAAGAAGGCCTCCAGCTGAGTTTGATACAGACAAGGTGTATTTGGTAAGATGGCCGGCTTTACATGGAGGCTAGATTACAGCTAGATTCTGCAGGAAGCCTGGGGAGCTGAGAGACAGCTGGTAGTACCTAAAGAGTATAGAAATGAGCTACTAAAGTTAGCTCATGAAGTCCCCCTGGCCGGACATTTAGGAGTGGCAAAATCCAAGTCCTGTTTACATCAGCAATTTTACTGGTCTGGTATGGGTACTGATGTAGCCAACTATTTCTGCCCCTGTCATGCCTGTCAGATAGTGGACAAACCAAGGTATGTGGGACGTGCCCCTCTTATACCCTTACCCTTCACAGCAGAACCTTTTAAGCATGTAGCTGTGGATATTATTGGGCCCATAGCCATTCCCAATAGCTCATGGAAACAATTAATCCTTACTGTTGTAGACTATACCATGCGGCATCCTGAAGCTGTGGCCCTCTCTTCGACATGAGCAGACATAGTGGCAGATGCTTTTTTATGCATTTTCTCCCGAGTGGGATTACCCTAGGAAACCTAACTGACCAAGGCACCCAATTTATGCCCAATTTAATAAAGAGTCTCTGTAAACAGTTTCATTTAAAACACCTCATAGCCAGCCCTTACTACCCTCAACCAAACAGTCTGTGTGAACGCTTTAATGGTACCCTGAAACAAATGCTGAGAACTTTTGTGGAATCCCAAGGGAGGGACTAGAAGAGATTTCTGCCTCACCTCCTATTTGCTTACTGGGAGGTGCCCTAGAAATCCAGAGTTTTTTCCTCCTTTGAACTACTTTATAGACGCAAAATGCGTGGCTACCTGAGTTAGAGAGGAGTTAGAAGGGAAACTAATATCCCCCAAAACCTCTGTGATCCAATATAGGATGCAATTCAAGGAGCAAATGGACACCCTGATGGGATAAGTAAGCAATAATTAGAAGTCCGCAGTGGTATGACTGCATTGCTAGGGACCGGATTTTTGAAGTGGGACAAAGGGTCCTGGTGCTAGTATCCATGCAACAGAACAAGCTACAGGCTGCTTTGGAGGGCCCTTATAACATACTGCAGTGTAAAAATCCAGTTAATTATTTGATAGCCAGGGAAGGAGGCATAAAACGACCAAAGATTTATCAAGTTAACATGATCAAAGCTTACCATAAGAGAGAACCCCTGGCATTAGCGGTATGTAGCTTGCCTGAGGAGGAGCAGGAGGCAGACAATTTACCAGACTTACCCTCCTCGGTGGGAAAAGGGTGGTCCTTAGAATATGCCGACTTTAGTAAAAAGTTGACTGAAGAGCAAGTGGGACATCTGAATGAGAAATTAAGGCCCCACTGGAGCTGCTTGACTGGGAAGCAGAGGCATAGCTATAGGCTAAGCAGCTGATTTAGGGCCTGAACTCAGAAGGAACCCACCCAGGAGGAAGATTAAAATATTATATTGTCAGGGCCCCCTCAACAGTATTATAAACTACATATACAGAGACGCTGTAGGAAACGGACGAAGCGGCTGCTGGGCCTAGTCTGAAAAAGTGATTTTGACTAGCCATGGGAGTGGGATTTGCACAGAATGAGGGGGTACGTTTCTGAGGGGGGGAGGTGAGCCCATTCAAAAATTTGCTGTGGGGCCCTGTCATTCCTAGTTACTCCACTGCTGGAAAGCCAGGCAGAACTCACCATCTAGAGAATTAACCTCCTCTATAGTGTCTTCCTGGAGGTACAGGCAGACATAAAGAGGGAGATAGAGGAAATGTTGGAGCTAGGGGTTATTAGGAAATCCCATAGTTTTGGGCTGCTCTAGTGGTGCTGATCCCTTAAGAAGGATGGGGGGGGACCAGGTTCTGTGCGGATTATAGGAAGTAGAATGAAGCAACTGTGTTTGATGTTTATCCCATGCCTCGAATAGATGAATTGCTGAAGCGGCTAGCCAGTGCCCGTAATATAGCCATTATGGATCTAAGAAGGGGATACTGGAAGATTCCCCTGACACCAGCAGTTCAGGAGCGGTCAGCCTTTATCACTTCCTTTTGGTTATATGAGTTCCTAACAATTCCCTTTGGGATGAAAAATTCTCCTGCCACCTACCAGAGGGTTGTGGATCACTTGCTAAAGGGTCAGAGGAGCATGCAGTGGCCTACATTGATGACATTGCAGTGTTCAGCCAAACCTGCTGGACACTACCAGAAGTGTGTACCCCATTACAGCACCCTAGCCAAGCCCAACCTGACAAAAGAAGTTATCTCATGTAGTTACTTAAACTTCAGAATGCGAGCAGGCTTTCTCCACTCTGAAATCAATGTTGTCTCCAGTACTGAAGACCACTAACTTTTCTCAGAGGTTCATAGTACAGATAGATGCCTCCAACTACAGGCTAGGAGCTGGCCTTAGCCAGTTAAACGAATGAGGGGAAGAGCATCCCATAATGTACCTCAGCAGAAAACTATTCCCCAGAAAAGTAGCCTGCTCTGTAGTGGAAAAGGAGTGCCTTGTACCTGTATAGATGAGACTTCACGGTGATCACTGATCACAATCCTTTCAGCTAGTTGAACGGGATAGCTGGAAATAATGGCAAATTACTAAGGTGGAGTTTGACCCTTCAGCAGTACACTTTTATTGTACAACACAAGAACGGTAGTGACCATGGTAATGATGACGGGTTATCACACAAAAATGAAAGGTATTCTACCTAGTTAGCAGGGGGAGGTGTTGCAAATATTAATATTAATTTGGGTCTAGCTCACTCCCCCCCGACCCCCCCCCCCCCCCCGCGCCTCCTTGGTGAGTCCTGTATATATCTTTGCGTGTACAGATCTGTGTCTGGTCATCTAAGGCCTTTGAAGTTGTCTTCAAGCTAGTCACACCTAAGCAACTTCTGATAACACAGGGCCGGTGTCATAAAACGCAAGAATTTAGCTATATTTAGATCGTCCACAGTGTCATCAGAGGATGGGGGGATGGATATAGAAAGAGCAAGGTCCATAAGATATGAAAAACCAAGACTGGGTGTCATTTCTTGGGGGCTTGTCGAAGTAGTGAAGATGTAGACTGGTTTTATGCCTTCCCCAACACCAGAGCCTATGCCATCTACTTGAGTGTTATGTTTCTGGTTTATTTTCTTTTCTTTTAAGAAGCTGTTGTACATTATATTTCTTTTCTTATACTCTATTAGTATATGTTTGTATATATAAGCATTGTGACTCTTTTTGTCATATTAAACTCAATTTAATAAATTCTGTCTTGTGTTCTTGAACGAATCCACATACTAAGCTCGAGGCATATAAGGCTACCTGTTTAGATAACAGTTTGGGAGGAAATTGTAGTATTTAAGTAACATAAACTGGACTTGGTGGTGACAGTGTTGCGTTATTACTGGGAAATATTAGTAATTTGGATAGATCAGGTGTGTTTGTATTGGCCATCCAGCTACACCCACATATCACATGAACTCCAGCGAGGGTGATTGTGACAGTTACTAATATTCATTCTATTTTCCTATTCATAAGTATAAAATGCTTACTATAAGCAATAATATCCTGCTTGTCTGGTCTCATGTGCACAATAAATTTTTATTTGTAGCTAATGAGAGAACCAGTTATTTTGATAAGAAAATTTCATGACAATTAACCTGATTTTTTTGTTCAAGATTTAACCTCATACAGTGCGTTTCATGCAACTGCAAATTTTCCCGATTCAAACAGTCCAATGAACATCAAACTTTATAAATATAGTTAAATCCACAATAAAAGTTTAGCAACTTTGCAACTATTTTGTTTTAATGTTTCTATACCCATTTCAATATACTACATGTATTGCTATTTACACAGTCAAGTCACATTATTATGACCACTTCCTACTTTCAATGTTTGCAACGTGTAGCTCATACATGATGTAATGTGTTGTGAGCTGGCTTGGTGGGTATATAAAGTGTGTGATAGGCTGTCTGCACACATATCCCTCGTTGCTGTCAATATCTAAACGGGGTGATTTATCAGAGTTGCAAAAAGGGCTGATTATTGGCTTTCAGGCCAAGAGTGGCAGTATTTCTGAAACTGTGCAGTTTGCGAACAGTTCCTGTGTTGCTGTGGTGAAAGCATATAGTGCATGGAAAAATGGCACGACCAATACTTTAAAGTACTACCCTGGTCCCCTAATTCCCCAGACTTGAACCTAATTGAGCATTTGTAGGACCAACCTTGATTGTCGTTATGAGGAATGTGGAGTTGTGATCTAATTCCAGCCATGATCTAATTCCAGCCATTTGCTGTCAACTAGCAGTGGAAGCAGACTCCACAGGGGGCCTGGCTTTAAAACAGACCACATGTTTACAGTTGACACATCCCTCTCAGATCCTCAGTTGGTCATCAGAACAAATGAATCCAACAAACATCATGGAACCGGGAGTTCATAAGGGATTATGAATTGCCGTCCATCATCAGGCATAAAAACAGTTACATATCTGCGACCCTGGGACCAAGATGGACATGCCTCTGGTCACTGTTTTGGGGTAGGGTGCCAGGAAGTGGAGATACAGAGATATCCCAGTAGGAACCAAATAATGGCGCCATGTTTGGTCTCCACTTTAGCCCAAATCCATGCAGATCTGTTGTTCCCAGAACCATCTCCCTGTGACCTTCAGGTATGTAGCTATGAGCTATAATCGGTTTTGTGGATCTTTGGCTACCAGGACCAGGAAGGGGGAGTGGACTCTTTCCAGAGGGAGGAAAGGAGGAGAGTGGCTGACTACAGGTGAAAAGGCACATGCAGGCCAGATGCAGTGTCTTTCTCTGAGGGGGGCCACATCATGTAATGTGTTTGGGGAGACCTGGAACTGCTGACATCCCTACCCTCATGTGACTACAGCTAAGGATTATAGCAACCCAGAATTCATGATCATAACACAAAGGACAACTCATCCACCTGGTAACTGACTTTTGCTCTGTTTAACCCTGTTTGTACTACGTCATCTGTATATGCACCTGCGACCATTGTATATATCTGTGTGTATTTAGTGTTATGTCTAGTGCGCCCTTAAGGCAATTAAATATATAATTTAATCTTACGCTGTCCTTGTATCTCAATCAAGCGTGCGCGCGTTCACAGGATCGCGTCGGGGAGAAGGTAAACTACAGCAATGTGTAGGGCAATGTGTTTTGTGGTGTATTTTTACATATACCCATGCTGGGTGAGAGAAATATCTCTGTAAATAGACAACTTTGTATACATTTTTAAAAAAGTTGTCATTTACAGAAATATTTCTCACACCCAGTATGGGTATATGTAAAAATACACCCCAAAACACATTGCCCTACTTCTCCTGAGTACGGCGATACCACATGTGTGCCACTTTTTTGCAGCCAAGATGCGCAAAGGGGCCCTAAAACCAATGAGTACCTTTAGGATTTCACAGGACATTTTTACGCATTTTGGATTCTCACGCTTTAGGGCCCCTAAAATGCCAGGGCAGTATAAATACCCCACATGTGACCCCATTTTGGAAAGAAGACACCCCAAGGTATTCCGTGAGGGGCATGGCGAGTTCACAGAATTTCTTTTTTTTTGGGCACAAGTTAGCGGAAATTGATATATATATTTTTTTTTTTTTACAAAGTCTCATATTTCACTAACTTGTGACAAAAAATAAAATTTTACATGAACTCACCATACCCCTAATGCAGTGATGGGCAACGTGCGGCTCTCCAGCTGTTGCTAAACTACAACTCCCACCATGCCCTGCAGTAGGCTGATAGCTATAGACAGGCTTTGCATGCTGGGAGTTGTAGTTCTGCAACAGCTGGAGAGCCGCACGCTGCTCATCACTGCCCTAACGGATACCTTGGGGTGTCTTCTTTCTAAAATGGGGTCACATGTGGGTATTTTTACTGCCCTGGCATTTTAGGGGCCCCTAAAGCGTGAGAAGAAGTCTGGAATCCAAATGCGTAAAAATGGCCTGTGAAATCCTAAAGGTACTCATTGGTTTTAGGGCCTTTGCGCACCCAGGCTGCAAAAAGTGTCACTCATGTGGTATCGCCGTACTCAGGAGAAGTAAGGCAATGTGTTTTAGGGTGTATTTTTACATATAACCATGCTGGGTGTGAGAAATATCTCTGTAAACGACAACTTTTTAAATTTTTTTATACGAAGTTGTCAGTTTACAGAGATATTTCTCTCACCCAACATGGGTATATGTAAAAATACACCCCAAAACACATTGCCCTACTTCTCCTGAGTTTGATGATACCACAAGAGTGACACTTTTTTGCAGCCTGGGTGCGCAAAGGGGTCCAAATTCCAACGAGTACCTTTAGGTTTTACATGGCTGCTCACAATTTAGCCCCGCCCAAAATGCCAGAACAGTAAACACACCCCACACATGACCCCATTTCCGAAAGTAGACACCCCAAGGTATTCGCTGAGGGGCATAGTGAGTCCGTGGGAGATTTTTTTTTTTGCCAGAAGTTAGCAGAAATGGAAAGTTTATTATTTTTATTTTTTCCTCAGAAAGTGTCATTTTCCGCTAACTTGTGAAAAAAATGAAATGATACATGAACTCACCATCATGAACTCACCATGCCCCTCCGCGAATACTTTGGGGTGTCTTCTTTCTAAAATGGTGTCATTTGGGGGGTATTTATACTCTCCTGACATTCTAGCACCTGAAGAAACATGACAGGTGCTCAGAAAGTCAGAGCTGCTTCAAAATGCGGAAATTCACTTTTTTGCACCATAGTTTGTAAACGCTATAACTTTTACCCAAACCAATAAATATACACTTATTGGATTTTTTTATCAAAGACATGTAGAACAATAAATTTTGCGAAAAATTTATATAGAAATGTAGTTTTTAAAAAAAAATTACAACAGAAAGTGAAAAATGTCATTTTTTTGCAAAAATTTCGGTCATTTTTGATTAATAGCAAAAAAAGTAAAAATGTCAGCAGCAATGAAATACCACCAAATGAAAGCTCTATTAGTGAGAAGAAAAGGAGGTAAAATTCATTTGGGTGGTAAGTTGCATGACGGAGCAATAAACGGTAAAAGTAGTGTAGTGCAGAATTGTAAAAAGTGGCCTGGTCATTAAGGGTGTTTAAGCTAGGGGGGCTGAGGTGGTTAAAGGAGCTCAATTAGCCTGATAAGGAAAAACCAATTCAAATCACAGGCTTGATGAGAAATCTGCAGTCTGAGAATAATCAAGGCCACCAAAAGGTAATGCAAACAATTTGGCTTGTCTTCTTGACTCTCCCATATCAAGCAAATACAGTTCCTCTTAGATTTGAAGGTCTTAGGACCAAAAACATTCACCCATTGCTTAGATTCTCCTAACATCTATAAACAAAAAGAGCTGATTTTTTACATAGCAAATCTGGTTTGGGTGCCTACTCTTACATCTCATATTCTGAGTACCATGTTCTTCTGTGCAAAGTTGTTCTTTACCCCGGGTGTAATAGTAACTTGAGTGCACGATTAGTCTATTGTGTATTGACAACAATCATTGTATAATTTACAGCAGTCTGAGATTGTAGACTTCACTAATATGGTCTAGGTCACAAGCCATCTTTACTTCTAACCAAATCTATACACATTTGCAGTTTTTGATCTTTTGTATAAGGCCTCTTTCACACTTGCGTTCTGAGGATCCGGCAGGCACTTCCGTCCCGCCGGATCCGTCAGAACGCAAGTCGCCTGAAGCATTAGAAGACTGATCAGGATCCTGATCAGTCTTCCAAATGCTTTGAGGTTACTATGGCAGCCAGGACGCTATTAAAGTCCTGGTTGCCATAGTAGTAGTGGGGAGCGGGGGAGCGGTATACTTACAGTTAGTGCGGCTCTCGGGGCGCTCTAGAGTGACGTCAGTGCGCCCTACACGCATGGATCACGTGATCGCATGGATCACGTGATCCATGCGCATGTAGCGCACTGACGTCATTCTAGAGCGCCCCAGAGCCGCACGGACTGTAAGTATACCGCTTGCTCCCACTACCATTACCATTGAGAAAAAGCTAAGCGTTGGATCCGGCGATGCGCCAAACGACGTTTAGCTTAAGGCCGGATTCGGATTAATGCCTTTCAATGGGCATTAATTCCGGATCCGGCCTTGCGGCAAGTGTTCAGGATTTTTGGCCGGAGCAAAAAGCGCAGCATGCTGCGGTATTTTCTCCGGCTAAAAAACGTTCCGGTCCTGAACTGAAGACATCCTGATGCATCCTGAACGGATTTCTCTCCATTCAGAATGCATTGGGATAATCCTGATCAGGATTTTTCCGGCATAGAGACCAGACGACGGATCTCTATGCCGGAAAAGAAATACGCTAGTGTGAAAGAGCCCTAAATCACTTATAGAAAAGGATAAAGTATAAAAAGAAACTCACCTGTGACTCAGCTCGTATGTTACCCTGTATTTGTTCCAACTCAGCCTGCGAAAGGTTCATTTTAAGAGATGATGCACAGGGTATGAAGAGTAATTCTTTTATGCACACATCATTGCTCCCACAAAATCTTTCTTTTATATAGTCCAAAGGAAGCCCTGAAACAATGCATTCATAAAAACTGACCCTTAGAAGAGCCAGTGCAATCCAAGTCAATGGAGGCAATGCTGATAAAAATATCACTTGTAAAACTATGTACAAGCAGAGTAACCTCTTTTCACACCAATAACGGAATCCACGGACAAATGCATGTGTATTGCAGCAACCGGTGACTTGTTTCCATAGTGACATATTGAACATAAAGCCAAGAAGGAATAATAGCAATGCTGGAACAAGAAGGAAGACCAAACCATAGGTATGGCTCCAGCTGTTGCATGGACATCTGTACGCTATGGATGAAAAGAAGGTTTCACCTACAGCTGCCAGCAAGGACAGGGCACTGTAACCAAGAAATGTCTGGTATTTTGCAGCTAGAGCTACAATAGTTTTGAAATTCTCCATTACTTACTGACTTCTTACAGATCCTTATATCTGAAATGATATGGTTTCAAACTGTCTTCAGCTACTGCTCATAGAAGAGGAAGTAGAATGTGGTACAATAAAGGAACAGAATCTGCATAGTCTATCTCAATTTCCTGGCAGACTGATCATCTATAGTCAAGTCATGCGGAAACAATGTGCATTAAGAGTACTGAAAGTAAAAATTTTACAAGAAACTGTTTTCTGATAATTCCTGAGATCTGGTAAAAACCAAACCACTCAGTGTTTGGTCAGTGATTTCCATCAGTGAGTGAGATCCAAAATTAGGTGAGGGTTAAAAACACAGAACAGGAGCAAATCTTTTCATCATACCTTATCTCTGTATAGACTCCACTTCTGATTTTGACATACAATGACCTATGGAGATCACTGATGTGTAAATTAGATCTAAGAATTGTTCTACATCGTTAATAAACTGAAGTCATACCTACAGCTATACATATTCTCAAAGTCATTCTGGCATAGGCAAATATATTCTGCGTGATTTAACCCCAGTGAAAAGATAGTATTGTCTAATACATTATATATCTATTAGCGTTATATTATTGTGACCAATTCAGAGTAATTTGGGCACATCTGTTTCTGCAAATCACTGTTGAACTGGTTTATATGCAGGGCAAAGTTCCATTTAAATAAAAAAAAAATATGTAATACCTGAATAAGTCAGATAAAAGTCTGAGAAAGTAAAGTAGAGGATCTAGAAAATAGGTTCATAAAGAACAATGTCAGGCTGCTGGGTATACTACAATCTATTCCCTAGTTCAAATACCAGATTATGTTATGGTGGACATTTGCAAAGAGTTGTCTTTAAAGGAGGGTTTTAAAGTGGAAAACATTCATAGAGTAGGTCACAGATCCACCAAAACACCCAGGCCAGTTATGGCCAGAATATTGGATGTGCATGACAAACTTAAAGGGGTTCTGCAGCTTTTTCTTACTGATGATCTATCCTCTGGACACCCGGAACCCCAACCAATCAAACTACTTATTTGCGGAACGGCCATGCGGACAATCAGAAACGGATTGCACACGGAGTAACTTCCGTATTTTCTACAGCCCCATTGAAGTGAATGGTTTCGCATACACGCCGCACAAAAAACGGAAAGAAAATATGGTCGTGTGCATGAGGCCTAACTCTTAGGCCCCTTTCACACGGGCGAGTAATTCGCGGGTGTAATTCGTGACGTGAACACATTGCACCCACACTGAATCCTGACCCATTCATTTCAATGGGGCTGTGTACATGAGCGATGTTTTTCACGCATCACTTCTGCGTTGCGTGAAAATCGCAGCATGTTCTGCATTTTGCACATAACGCAGGCCCTATAGAAATGAATGTGGCTGCTTGAAAATCGCATAGCATCCGCAAGCATGGTTGCTAGGAAATGATGTTAGCAAATAGGGATGAGCAACCCCGGACCCTATTAAAGTAAATTCACTGTATTATTTTCCCTTATAACATGGTTATAAGGGAAAATAATAGCATTCCTAATATAGAATGCTAACTAAAATGTCCATTGAAGGGTTAAAAAATAAAAAAAATAAACTCACCTCATCCAGTTTATTGCACAGCTGGTATGGTCTTCTTTCTTCTTCCTGCAGGACCACGTGGTGAGCGCGGTGATGTCAGCGCAGGTCCTGCTGAATGAAGATAGAAGATCAGTGCAGGTCCTTTTGCAGGTTTTACAGGAAGACAATACCGGCTGCGCGATCAAGTAGATGAGGTGAGTTTATTTTTTTTATTTCTTATTCCCTCAATGAACATTTTAGTTAGCATTCTGTATTGAGAATGCTACATGGCTCACCCCTACTATAAAAAAAAAAATGGGTTTAAGAGCTACAAGATGTGGTAAAGAACAGGCAGGTCTGGTTCATTCACTTTGGAGGTGTCCCAAGTTGTTTATATTGGTCTGAAATAGCAGCTGCTATTAATAAAGCTTTAGGAGTACAATTATATGGTGATCCTGTAGCTTGTATATTGGGGGGTACAATACACTTGGGGTTGCAGAATGTTGTGAAGCATTTTGCTCTATAAGCTGTAGGCCTGCACAATATATCGCGAAAGCAATCGTTATCGCAATTAATCGCCGTATCGCAATCGCAATTTGCTGACCCAAAAATGCTGCAATTATATTACTGTATTTTTCGCTTTATAAGACACACTTTTTCCCCCAAAAAGTGGTGGGGGGGAAATGGCAGTGCGTCTTATAAAGCGATGGTTGACTTTTTACGTGGCTGACACTGATGTATCGCCGGCCGCTATGCTGCACAGCGCGGCCGGCGATACATCAGTTACAGTGCGGGGAGGGAGGAGGGGCTGGGGAAAGTCGTTATTTTAAAGGGAATCTGTCACCTGGCTATCCACAATTTTTTTTCCTTTAGCCTAGGGCAATAAAGTACCTTATATCCGGATCTGTTGTTCTTTTTCCGTGTGTCTTGTATTTTCTCTTAAAACCGCTTTATCCATTATGTAAATTAGTCTGTAAGGAGCCCAGAGGGCGTTTTCTCTTCAAGGAGCCCAGGAACGCCCCTGATGTGCCCAGACCGCCTAAATTTGAATCTAAGAACGCCTCCAGCAGCTGAAATCTCGTCCCAGAGGCAAGGCTACGGCTCCGCCCCGGCTACATTCGCTCTCTGCCCGGAATACATCTCGCGCAGGCGCAGTGCCGGCGATTGCCTGCGCGATCTGACGGCAACTGAGGGCAACAGCCTCAATAGTGTCACTGGGCTTGCACCGAGCCCAGTGACGTTTTTGGAGCGCTGTTGCCCTCAGTTGCAATTGGATCGCGCAGGCGCAGGTAACCGCCAGCACTGCGCCTGCGCGAGATGTATTCCGGGCAGAGAGCGAATGTAGCTGGGGGGCAGAGCCGTAGCCTTGCCTCTGGGACGAGATTTCAGCTGCTGGAGGCGTTCTTTAGATTCAAATTTAGGCGGTCTGGGCACATCAGGGGGGCGTTTCTGGGCTCCTTGGAAGAGAAAAAACGCCCCTCTGGGCTCCTTACAGACTAATTTACATAATAGATAAAGTGGTTTTTAAGAGAAAATACAAGACACACGGAAAAAAGAACTACAGATCCGGATATAAGGTACTTTATTGCCCTAGGCTAAAGGAGAAAAAAAAAATTGTGGATAGCCAGGTGACAGATTCCCTTTAATGAACACATGTTCTTATATCTATTTTATCTATCTGTTCTGTGCAGCGCTATTAAGAAAATGGCAAGTTTAGTATTTTGTACTTTTGCAGTAATGCAAATATGTATTTTATTTTGAAAAACACTGCATTTCAGTTCTTGAGTTCAGCATAACTACATTTCACATTATCAGTCATCTGTGTGTGCTTTTACCTTGAAAATCCAAGCAGATAGACCTCTAGCACAATTCCCTTAAAATATCGCATCGCATATCGTTATCGCAATTTTTAGGGCCCTAATCGCAATCGCACAAAATTCCCATATCGTGCAGCCCTAATAAGCTGCTGTGTCAGGCAAGATTGCTTATTTTGAGAAAATGGACTGAAAAAGATCAGCCTTCTATGAATGAATGGAAGAAATCTGTGAATAATATGATAAAAATGGAAAGGATAATATATGAAAATAAGGGGATAAAGGACCGCTTTAGTCAAATATGGAACCATTGTAAAACAAGAATCACAAAAATAAACGTGGCCTAAATGGGTGGGACTGCTCCAGACCCCAAACACTGTGGCGTGTTTCTAACTGGGGGGGCAGTTCCTCCGCATGTGGTTCGCAGCGAACGGCTATCCCCAGCAAAAATTGCATAGAATGGAGGATGCCGGCGCGAACCACAAGCACCACACAAACATCCTACACAAAATAAAACATGTGCGGATGAAAATATATAAACACATAACTCACAGAAAAAAGATGCACCACATGGATAAGCAACTGACAACACTGGCTAATCCCTCACTCTGGTGTTAAAAGCTGAGAGATTCGCCAATATTTCCAATCAGGAACATATCGGAGCCCCTTTAGGCACCACTACACGGTATCTCAGCATGACATGGGGTCCTACCACTAGACTACCTATGGTGTGTGAACAAGGTCTGAACAGGTATTAAGCAGCCTACAGCCCCATCCCACTCACCTGCACTGCAGGACCAACAATGCAATGGGGAACACATGAGGCCGCAAGCTACACCCACAACAGACCATGTGACACAGGCTTCCAGGTGCAACAGAATGTTAACAAGCCATATGCAATGGCACATTCAATACATATAAAACAAGAATCACAAAAATAAACGTGGCCTAAATGTGTTCCCCATTGCATTGTTGGTCCTGCAGTGCAGGTGAGTGGGATGGGGCTGTAGGCTACTTAATACCTGTTCAGACCTTGTTCACACACCATAGGTAGTCTAGTGGTAGGACCCCATGTCATGCTGAGATACCGTGTAGTGGTGCCTAAAGGGGCTCCGATATGTTCCTGATTGGAAATATTGGCGAATCTTTCAGCTTTTAACACCAGAGTGAGGGATTAGCCAGTGTTGTCAGTTGCTTATCCATGTGGTGCATCTTTTTTCTGTGAGTTATGTGTTTATATATTTTCATCCGCACATGTTTTATTTTGTGTAGGATGTTTGTGTGGTGCTTGTGGTTCGCGCCGGCATCCTCCATTGTATGCAATTTTTGCTGGGGATAGCCGTTCGCTGCGAACCACATGCGGAGGAACTGCCCCCCCAGTTAGAAACACGCCACAGTGTTTGGGGTCTGGAGCAGTCCCACCCATTTAGGCCACGTTTATTTTTGTGATTCTTGTTTTATATGTATTGAATGTGCCATTGCATATGGCTTGTAAACATTCTGTTGCACCTGGAAGCCTGTGTCACATGGTCTGTTGTAGGTGTAGCTTGCGGCCTCATTTGTTCCCCATTGCATTGTTGGTCCTGCAGTGCAGGTGAGTGGGATGGGGCTGTAGGCTGCTTAATACCTGTTCAGACCTTGTTCACACACCATAGGTAGTCTAGTGGTAGGACCCCATGTCATGCTGAGATATGGAACCATTGGCTTAATAACATCGAAGTCTGATTATAAATGGGCTTAATAGCAAAGATGTTAAATTTGTATATAATTTTATATATTTTTTTTCCCTCCTCTTTCTCCACAGGGGATGGGTTTTGGGTTGGGTTGGGTTTGGGAAAAAATAGGTTTACATTGTTGAGATGTTTTTTGTTTTTATGATGTATTTGAAAATGAATAAATTAAAAATAATAATAATAATGTTTGCGAATGATGTAGCACCTCCCATTTATAGTGGTGGCTAGGCCAAAGGGGTACAGCCATCAATACATATTGTTTTGGCTTTGGAGAGAATCTGTGAGGGATTCTTCTCTTGGTCAGAATAATGGGAACCAGGTCTTGGTAGAGGGTGACGGTGCTGTCTGCCGAACAGTATGGCCCATGGTCTCTGGCTTTCTTCAGCAAATCCTCTTTAACTTTAAAGGAATCATCAGATGACATCCCTGGGCCTGTCTGTATAACCTTGCATATGTTTCACCTCTAATCTTCAACTT
Organism: Bufotes viridis; assembly: GCA_033119425.1. Taxonomy (NCBI): domain Eukaryota; kingdom Metazoa; phylum Chordata; class Amphibia; order Anura; family Bufonidae; genus Bufotes; species Bufotes viridis. The sequence goes on along the minus strand of CM065592.1, from coordinate 245,723,780 downwards.
TGAAGCACACTTGTCTGATCACTTGTTTAATATCTTGAAAATCTTTCACTATGGTTCAAGAGCATTAGCAAGAGCTTTTTGTAAGAAACAGATAGGTACTGTAGGTTTGTTCTGGAACACGAGTCTTCCCCATTGTTTTGTTCCCCTCTGAGTTACCCTTGGAGGCAGGGTTAAAGTTTTAGAATATTGAGGAGTTATGATCATCATGGCAGATGGTGGAGGTTCTTGAATGAACTTATGCAAGTCTTGTTTAGCTACTTGCAATTTAGAAGGTTAGCTAGAGTCTCTAGAAGCGCTACTGCTATATTTCACCATTTTGCACCCAAATGAGACAAGGTAGTAAGTGCAGCATATGAAATTGAAGTAAGACAATCGCATCATGAAGGAAATCAGAAGAGAAGATGGTGAAGTAATGACTGGAAAATACCACTAGATGGAGCTTAAAGATCAAATATTGATTTCAGTAAGTATCATACATCAGTGCCAATTCAGTCGGTTCTGGTATTGAAAATAAAATGCTTTAATTATTATTGGGGGCATCTTGTATTTTTCCACATTTAAGATGGCTATGGTTCCACAAAGGCAAGGTTTTTTGGTCACTTTAGTGCATGGATGGGGAGCCTCCAGCCCATGGGCCGTATGCAGCCCACGGGACCATTCATGTGGCCCCGACCCTGTAGGAACATGTAGAAATGCTAATGACTGCTGCCATTATGCGGTCATTAGCATGCCGGAGGCACAGGACAGGGAGAACAGCACATTGCTAGCTGTACTCACCTTCCCTGGTCTTCTTCCGGCCCCACGCTGTGTCAGGCGGGAAGAAGACCAGGGAGGGTAAGTGAATCTGCCAAGTGGCAGCGCAGTCCGGAGGTGGAGAGGTAAGTTTATTTTTTAATTTATTTTAAATGTCTGATCTGAGGTCTGATTGGGGCTAATCTGAGGCTGGGGGGTGTCTGATGGGGGCTGATCTGAGGCTGGGGGTTCTGATCTGAGGCTGAGGGTTCTGATCTGAGGCTGGGGGTCTGATTTGAGGCTGGGGGCCTAGTGCGAGTCTGATCTGAGGCTGGGGCATCTGATCTGAGGCTGGGACCTCTGATCTGAGGCTTGGGGGTCTGATGAGGGTCTGATTTGAGGCTAGTGGGGCTGATCTGAGGCTAGGGAGGTTCTGATGGGGGTCTGATCTGAGGTTAGGAGATCTGATGAGGGTCTGATCTGAGGCTGATGTAAGCTGGGGGGTCTGATAGGAGGTTGATTTGAGGCTGATGGAGGTGGGGGGGGCAGATCTGAGGCTGAGAAAGGGACAAAGGCAGGGACAGTTGTGAATGATGTTACAAATATACAATGGCCCTAGCTTTAGTGGTTGAACAACATGTAAATTTTACAATAGTAGCAGGGGGCACACAGTGTTGCAAACGGCTGAAGCCGTGAGTTTAGACAAAACACGACCTGCCCTTCTCTATGTAAGCTCCAAGTGAGCCCCTCAGGTCTTTCCCACTGAGTTATATTTCCAGAGAGTTCACATTTTCTCCTTCCCAAATGTCTTAATCTCAGGTTTCTATGTCTGGGCCAGCTGTAGTGAGTTGAGGTGAACCACCTGAGCCTCAAGGGCAGCTCAATGCACTGACCTGTCTCCCTGTGTTTTATAGGGAGTCTTGCTAGGATGCAGTGTGGGAGCTTGCAGCTGGAAGGCTCTTGTGCACCGGGTTGCTTCTCTTTAGTGAGCGCTCCCGCTGCATCTCCCAGTTTGCAGGGCTTAGTAGGCTGCAAGTTTGTTTCCTGCTCTAGAGCTGACCTGCACCTCAACGGGTGATTTAAGACCAACAGCCATCTTAAGTGTCTGTCTTTGTAGGAGCAAGCTGTGACTGAAGGCTCCAAGGTCCTTGTCATTGCCTGCATAGTCCCCTGATCACAAGTGTGTCTGCAAAGGAGAAGTCCTGTTCAAGCTGCAAAGCAGATCAGTAAGCTTGTCAGGAGTGTCCACAACTTTAGTAATGGGGCCTAAGTTAGCTGGGTAATATATCACAATTCCTGGATGCTCAGGTTGTTTCAGAGCCACTCAATTCGAACACCTGGCTTCAGGCCTTTGAATGCCCCTGTTATGAACTACCAGTGAACAAGTAGCAGTCTGGTGGAAAGGTATGTGGTAGGATAGCTTCAGCTTATTCAGGTTATTTCTAGTTGGAACTCCATGCATCCGCTCTGTTCTTTTGCAAGCCAAGTAAAACATAAATTTTTTTAATTCAAGTACTTATGATGATTTTTTTTAAAGAAAAAAAAAAGATGAATAGAGCGAAAAGAGGATCTTTTTACTACAAATTTGAAGAGAATTGCACTTAAGATGAATGCCAAATGTAAAATTACTTATTCATACAGATGGGTTCAAGGTGTTTTTTTTCTCTTTATCCCAGATGGTAAAGTCATAAAGCTTGTGCAGTAATTTTGTTTTGTATAGGGTGATGGAGCAGAGAAAGAGAGGTAGTGATTAGAGATGAGCGAATTTCTCAAAAATTCAAATCGCCCGATCGCTGAATTTTCCGAAAAGATTTGATTCGTATTTATTTGTGGCGAGTCACGTTAAAAAATAGCTATAGGGAGTCTGCTGTAATAGTGAAACAATACTGTCAGTCAGTATGACACACAGATGACAAGCATCGCTCTTTGAATCACTGCACACTTCACTTATTTGGGCAGTTACGGGGCCAAAACTGACCAAATAACTCAAGTGTGAACAGGTCGATGTTAGCGCCAGGTATAAAGAACCGTGCAGAGGCCCAAGATCCTACTGTAGCGTGAAAGAGTGCACTCATTTTACATCGTCATCAGTTGATATCACATAGATGTCTACAGAACCTGTTCTATTAAACGCTTATACAAGTGGAGCCCCCCTGACAGAGTGGAGAGGGTAAACACCAAAATTTGACGCTGGGCAAGCGCCTACAAACGGACCGCCCACTATGATAATCCACCAAAAAATATATCCGGGTAAAAACAATCAACTTTATTGATATATATCCATAATACATAATAAAAACATGAATGACATAGCAATAAAAAATAGCAATAAACATGAACTGGTTGTATATAACAAGCACCAAGAGAATAGCAGGAGAACTATAGTGTACAGTTCGCAGAATGTACCAGCATGACCCATATGGGAAAATACATAATCACAATACAATATAAAGTGCCTAGTGCAAGCATGTATAAAAGGAATAACAAACATGAAATTAGCTGGCTACCTGCTGTAGAAGCGTGACAATCTCCTGCGTCTCTCACCCGACTTACGTTTCGCCGAAGCGGCTTTTTCAAGGACAAGTGCTATAAGAATTTCCAATAAGCAGATCAGTTCACAGAAAGACACAGGGGCTTACAAATTTCGAACAAGCAGTTGTAAGTGCTGCACCATTATTACACATAACACTAGAGAAATCCTAGCCCCCCAAAACGGAGAATGTATACCACATTATTTGTACTGCCATAGAATGGATTGCGGCACAAATAATATGGTATACTTATTACAATGCCCTTGCAAACTACTCTACATAGGACGCACTACTCAGACATTAAGAGAAAGAATGAATGAGCCCTGGTCAAACATAACTAGGAAAATAATGACCCATAGTGCCTCACGTCACTTTTCAATATGCCATACTGGAGACCCTATTCAATTACGAGTCACTCTGATAGAATGGTCCCCACAATATTGAAAAATGTGATGTCCAGCTCACCTGCTTGATCTGTTCCCTTCTGGGATCCTTCCTGCACGGACTTTGTGGTAAGTAGCCCAAGGTTGTCAGAGAGAAACATTGAAGTAGTCCAGCAGAAATATATGTAGCTGTGTCTTCTTTATTAAGGTGAAATTCTTACAAAAGGCAGCGCAGTATTCACAACAAGATTCACAACGTCAACGCGTTTCGAACAGAGTTCTTATTCATGACTGTTTTTCTGGCTTCTCTGTCACAGTTTTATAGCTGTTTAAATGGTGTAAAATCACTCCACCTGAGTTTGAAGGAGGGAGTAGTCAGCTGTGATCAATTCACATCAGAGAAGCCAGAGAAAATTCAAACAAGGGATTGGTATACTTTGCACTGCATTTAAATGACATGTTTAAATTGCATATATAAAAACATTCCATTATTATTTGCACATTATAATACATGTCAATAAATTAAAAACCAAGTGCATATCTTCTATGGCATATAAACCAAAAAATAAAAATAAAAAAATAAAAAAATCAAAGAATACCTTTCAAGCGATGACAGTTGATGTGTAATAGAAGAGCTATGAGAAAAAAAAAATTTAATTAAAAAAAAATTAAAAAAAAAATAATAATTTTTTTTTTTTTTGTTTTTCTCTCATAGCTCTTCTATTACACATCAACTGCCATCGCTTGAAAGGTATTCTTTGATTTTTTTTATTTTTTGGTTTATATGCCATAGAAGATTTGCACTTTGGTTTTTAATTTATTGACATGTATTATAATGTGCAAATAATAATTGGAATGTTTTTTATATATGCAATTTAAACATGTCATTTTAAATGCAGTGCAAAGTATACCAATCCCTTGTTTGAATTTTCTCTGGCTTCTCTGATGTGAATTGATCACAGCTGACTACTCCCCTCCTTCAAACTCAGGTGGGAGTGATTTTTACACCATTTAAACAGCTATAAAACTGTGACAGAGAAGCCAGAAAAACAGTCATGAATAAGAACTCTGTTCGAAACGCGTTGACGTTGTGAATCTTGTTGTGAATACTGCGCTGCCTTTTGTAAGAATTTCACCTTAATAAAGAAGACACAGCTACATATATTTCTGCTGGACTACTTCAATGTTTCTCTCCCCACAATATTACCAGCAATTGTGTCGCAAGGAAATGTTTTGGATAGTCCGTTTGAATACTTTGACACCATTTGGTTTAAACGAGGCACGGCAATATACCAATTATTGATCTTTCTTACAGCCTGCTTTATATAGATGTATACACTCTCCTCTAGGGGCCCCCATACTTCCCTTGAAGTGGTTGTTCTAATCAATTTATTATTTATTTACCTTATTCGCTTGATTGATTCATGACTTATTTGGTTATTTTTAATATTTTAAATCATTTTGTGTATAAGTATACTTTTATACATATTTATTTATTAGACCTTTGTGTGTGTGTATATACATATATATATATATATATATATATATATATATATATATATTTTATGGTTTTATGTGGGTTTCACACATTTTACCTATAATGGATATACCCTTATTATATATTTTATCCAGCTTTATATATATTGATCCTGCTTTGGTATACCCACTTGACATATGTCTACACATATTTTAATAATTTATCATTCTTTATGTATGTTCATATGATTGTTATACCATATCTTGAATATGCTTACCTCTGCACCAGGGATGTACCCCTATTAAGTACTGGTGAACCCCGGCATTGAGACAAGAAGATAGCACTTCTCTATCTCTCATTGATTGGGACGTCATTTGCCATGACACATTCGATCTGAGTCAGAAATCTACATAACACATTTGGCGGACGCATACTGTATTATATGCACTGCTACCACTGCCATATCTATACCGCCGATTTATTCCTGCTATTACAAACTGTGTCTTGACACAGCTGAGACACACCCCCTGTGTAGGCGGGCTCACTAATATCACTGTGTGTGGCAATATGTGTGGTTTGTAGTTACACATTAAGTTGTGGAGGAGCTTTCAGTGGGTCATTCTGACCGCGTATCTAATCAGTTCCCTTGGCCATCACATACCTACAGGATAGATCCTATCCATTAGTTGCCCTATTGATTTGGCCACCTAGTTAGGGCTCCCACACTACCATTGGGGGCGCCTACTGGAGGGTGTACATCTCTGAGCCCACTATCACAGTGATACTTGGCATTGTACTCAGCACACAGCATATTTTTAATTACCTTCTACTCCTAATTTTTCTTAAGTTATGTTAATAAAGGTTATGTTTTACCCAAGCACATTGACACTCAACGTCCACTTACCCTTTCTCAGTGATTATTCAAGTTTGAGGACGTAAACTATTAATATTATACCATATCTTCAATACAAAAATAAAGTTTCCAGCTCACCATATAAAGTCGATGCATGGAGCATGACTGGACAAGTCTTTAAAGTCAAGCATAAAAGAAAAACGTTCCAGCATCAAGTATTCCAAAAGTTTCTTCGTCTTTATTTTCAGTTTAAAAAGGAAAAAAATATACATCCAGTGAATACCTCCACCCACCTCCGCTGGCTAACATGTTTCGAGCTCTTATTCATAACTGAGTGGGTTGTCCGCCACAAGGGGTTTAAAAAAAAAAAAAACGCCCACCAATCCGCAAGGTGGGGGAGGGGAAAAGGAAGAAAAGGAGGAAAACATAAGCAGGTGAGAGACAGAAGTAAGAACAAATGAAAAAAAACACCTTGTAAACGGGCAACTAGTACATACACCAGTCACATATATAGTCTTAAAACATCTCTTGAAATATCAAAATATGATTAAAAAACATTTCGTCATATCCAGAACCCTGGCTTATTTAGGGGTCTAGAAAAGCTATTAAAATAAAGCAAAAGGGAGAGAGAGGAGAGGTATAAAAAAAAAAAATTAAAAAAGGAAACATACTGGTAGATCAGGCTAAAACGCTAGGTATGAATAAACTCTCATAATCTGCACCTAGAAACCTTTCCATTAAATATAGAAGGAATATACAAAAAGAGAAAACAGAAACCTACTCCCCCTAAGTCCCTATGACTAAATACTGGCTTGTACACACAAATAATCAAAGGTGTTATTGATTTATTTGTTATTTAAATGGCTTAGTTTATATTATTTTTATATTTGGCTAATTATTAATATTATTAATATTGAGCATGCATATCTTCTCAGGACTATACATAAGAGAAATATCGCAACAAAATAATAATAATATAAATTATAAATACTCCATGCAGAAAATCATAGCAGAGTATTGCTCACTGATAATACACGAGTTCTCTCTTCATGTTGAGCCCCATAGGATAACGGGTATTCAACCTGAAGATCCAGAAAGCTTTAGGTAAAAGAATCTTATTTCTTATATTGCCTCCTCTGAGTGAAGGGATAACCCTCTCAAAGCCAAATGTACAAAAGGTATCTAAACTCCCATTATGTTGTTTGATAAAATGATTAGCCGCACTGGAAATTCCAGTAGCATGGGGATTGACAACTTAATTAAGATGTTCATGTTGTATTGCTTTGAATTGTCTGCTGGTACTATCTACATACATGATATTGCATGTTATAAATTTAATCACATAGATAACTCCCGTACTGTTACAGTTAATGTAACTTTATAGGAAAATTCTCTGTGTGTGTGAATTGTCAAAGGTAATAGTAGAGTGGGCATATTTGCAAGTTTTGCAGGGGTGGGTCCCACATTTCGTGAAACCCAAATACTTCATCCAGGTGGTTCTGGAACTACCAGTGGTATTCACAAATAAAGAGGGGGACAGAGTGTTTGCTAGGTTGGCAGGTCGTCTCGTAACAATCCTGCAACCATCTGAGTATATTAAAGAGGACATTATCCTCGTAACGGATTGGGAGACATTTTCGGACAGCTTGTTGATGGCCGAAAACTGCCTACTATATGTCAGTACCAGTGTAGGCTTGTTTGTCATATCTGAACTGGCACTTGACATAGATCTATTTGTTAATACCTCTGGTAGTTCCGGAACTACCTGGATGAAGTATTTGGGCTTCACGAAATGTGGGACCCACCCCTTCAAAACTTGCAAGTATTCCCACTCTACTACTACCTTTGACAATTCCACACACACAGAATTTTCCTATAAAAAGTTAAATTAACTGTAATAGTACTGAGAAGATGTGCATACTCAACATTAATAATATTAATAATTAGCCAAATATAAAAATGATATAAACTAATCCATTTAAATAACAAATAAATCAATAACACCTTTGATTATTTGTAGTACAAGCCAGTATTTAGTCATAGGGACTTAGGGGAGTAGGTTTCACTTTTCTTTTTTTATTTTTGTATATTCCTTATAAATTTGATGGAAAGGTTTCTAGGTGCCGATTATGAGAGTTTATTCACACCTAGAGTTTTAGCCTGATCTACCAGTATATGGTTCCTTTTTTTTATACCTCTCCTCTCTGTCCCTTTCGTTTTTTTAATAGCTTTTCTCTTGATATGATTTAAGGTACATCAAGACCCCTAAATAAGCCGGGGTTCTGGATATGACGAAATGTTTTTTATTTATATTTTGATATTTCAAGAGATGTTTTAAGACTATATATGTGACTGGTGTATGTACTGAGTTGCCCGTTTACAAGGTGTTTTTTTCATTTGTTCTTACTTCTGTCTCTCACCTGCTTATGTTTTCCTTCTTTTCTTCCTTTTCCCCTCCCCCACCTTGTGGATTGGTGGGCGTTTCTTTTTAAACCTCTTGTGGCGGACAACTCACTAGGTTATGAGTAAAAGCGTTTGTAAGCTCGAAACATGTTAACCAGCGGAGGTGAGTGGAGGTGTTCATTGGATGTAATTTTTCCTTTTTAAACTGAAAATAAATCTAATATGACCTACCTGATCTTACTGAAAGAATCAAACGTAAGGGGAACCACCTTCCATCAACACAAAAATCCATCAACCTATCCGAAACACCAGCTGGAACATGGCCCTCCCTCAACCCGGCAAAGATCAATAAAAATATCGGAAAGATTGAGGTGAACATCATCAACACGGTTAAAGAATTTTTACATAACGAAATAGACTGGTACTTTATCTCCATTTATCAAAATATGAACAAAATTCCTCATGGTTTGAGATGATCCCTCAAACCCACATTCTATAGTGATTTGGATTTTTCAACTGACTGACTCAATATCAGTGATAACTGTTCAAAAGAATGTATGGATAGAGTTGAGCGGACACCTGGAAGTTCGGGTTCAACAGGTTCGGCCGAATTTCACAATAAAGTTCGGGTTTGAGACCCGAACTTGACCCGAACCCAAACCCGATTGAAGTCAAGGGGGCCCGAACTTTGGGGCAATAAATGGCTCTAAATAAGTCCTGGAAAAGGCTAGAGGGCTGGAAATTGAAGCAAAATGGTGGTAAGAGTAGGACAAGTGCCCTGCAAACAACTTTGGATAGGGAAATAATAACATAAAATACATATAAATTCAAAATAAACGTTCTAAAACAGAGCACAAGTGAGTGACAGTGGCACCTGTCACCCCGCAAACAGAGGATGTGGCAGCAACGCCACCACATCTTTCACCGTCACCAAGCATCTCCACACTATCCCATGGAAGCATTCAGCTGTCCATCTCCCAATTAGAAAGAGGAAGTACCCCCCTACCCACCCGCGATCCCTGGCCCTGAATGCCAGGATTTCAAAATTCCTGGTCTTTTAAAATGCTGTCATTCTGTCTGGTGGAGATGGATGGAGACTTTTAAAAAAAATTATGGCTGTGGCTGTCCCACAGTACGTGGTTTCCAGTTGCCACTACTATTCCAGGCGAGCCATCCCTGCCCTGCACAACCAAGTGGCGAGGTCGCAAGGTCCACATAACCACGATACATGGACCAGTAAGCATGGGCAGGGACCCTATATCTCCCTAACAGCACACTGGGTAAATGCAGTGGCGGCTGGGCCTGAGGCGGATAGCAGTTTAGCGCATGTCCTTCCGCCACCAAGGATTTCAGTACGTTTCTTGTTGTCTCCTGCTTCCAGTTCGCTTCCTCCTCTACCCGCCTCCATATCCGGTCAGCATAACACCTGCACCACCAACTTCAACACAGCCAGGGGGAAACGACAGCAGGCTGTTTTGAAACTCAGCTGTTAGGGGAAAAACCCCACACCGCACAGGAGTTGTGGAAGGGCATGGAACAACAGACCGATGAGTGGTTGGTGCCGCTGAGCCTCAAGCCCGGCCTGGTAGTGTGCGATAATGGGCAAAATCTCGTAGAAGCTCCGGGCCTAGCCAGTTTGACGCACATCCCTTGCCTGGTGCATGTGCTGAATTTGGTGGTGCAGAGGTTCCTGAAAAATTACCCCGATATGTCAGAGTTGCTGTAGAAAGTGCGGGCCATCTGTGCGAGCTTTCAGCGGTCTCACCCTGCTGCTGCTCGCCTGTCTTCGCTGCAGCATATCTTCGGCCTCCCCACTCACCCACTTATATGTGACTTACTCACAAGGTGGAACTCCACCTTGCACATGCCTAGTTCAAGATTATTATTTTACATTTTTTTTCTATTCTATGTTATTTTAAGTTATTTCCTAATCCACATTTTTTTGCAGGGCAATTATCCTGCTCTTACCCCCATTGTGCTTCCTTTTGCAGCCCCCTAGCCCTTACTATGACTTTTATAGCCATTTTAGTGCACCAAAGTTCGGGTCCCAATTGACTTCAATGGGGTTTGGGTTCGAATTTGGGTCAAGGTCGGGTCCCGAACCCAAACTTTGACCCAAGTTCGGCCGAACCTGGCAAACTCGAACATCCACAGGTCCGCTCATCCCCAATTATTGGACCTAGATCGGAAGAAGTAGTAGATGAGAACTTTCAGGATGGAGAAGGGGAGAGGGCTGATGAAGTTGACATTTCAATGGTGGAGCCCTCTCCATTAGAGGAGATTCTAGCCACGGTCAAAAATAATGGAATAGTGATACAAGATATTGCAAGGCAGCTGGTGGCAGTCTAGTCGGACAGGTCTTTAATAAGAGATGATCCAACAAAGATACGAGACAGAGATACCGTCATAGAAAAGTCAGTGGGCTCCTTGGAGTTTGAAGCAAAAGCATTAAAATCTGAAATTGCCACTCTGAGAACGGATGGTAGAGAACTCCCATAGGTCACCACACCCCAGTCTTCAAAAAAATGCAGTTTAGGAGTACCATAGTCTAGTGGAGGTGTAGATGGCAATGATGCGTCATACCTGTAAAACATAAAATAAATCCTTTAGCATTAATATTCAGTCACAGTAAAGCCTTTTTTGTGACATTACATATTGCAGTTAAAGTGACATGAGAACCACAGTCATTGTGGTGTTTTCAATAGCAGATATGTACTATGTACAATATTTGTCCTGTGACGGCCAATGTAACTTTTTGTAATCTGAGACCATACCTCTATGGAACTTTGTTGGGTGAGCTCTTCTTTTATAGTTTTTTGGTCAGCAGCACATTGCCCTGTCTAAACCAGGGACTTGCTGCAAAATATGCAAACTCAAAGGGGGGTGAACGGTTGCAGTGACGATCTTTCATCCCTCATTCACTTTGCAGAGATGCTACGAGGCAGCCAATCAGTAATACAGAGCTTTCATCTGTGAAATGCCCATGCTTTTTGGCTGGATCTTCCATCCAATCACACATGCTGCAAATCTGGACTGTCTATGATGACACTAGATGTGGTTTCAAGCTACTATAAGCCAGGAAAGACCATTGTATGTTGATGGGAGCACTGCATTGCAAAGATTTATGAAGTCATTTTTTTCAAATGTTTCTACTCTCAGACCAACTCTTTTGGCTACAGAACAGTAAGCTACCACTGAAAAGTATAATCAGCTCTAGCCACTAGAATAACCAAGCTCACCATATTAACTCTTGAATTCTAAGCTGTCTGCTAAGTATTGGGGTAATAACACAGGCGAAAGTAGATCCCCATACATTTTAGTGATGATGTCTGGATCACAAACATAACTTAGCTATAAACGGTCTTAAAATAGTGCAATGCAGTGTGATTATTAGCCCAATATAAGAGACTTTTCAGAGATTTCGGCAAGCGATTGCAGCTTGATAAGAGTGACCAAAAATGTCCATGCTAGGTAAATAAGGATTGCTCACTATGCTACATCATAGCAAGCAAGAACGTCAATCAAAAGCATTCCAGTATGAAGTCAGAGCTGGCAAGTCTTACCTCTGATTCTCACTGGCTTCATGCAAGTCTGCCCCGCTCCATTTTAGAATATGATCAGCAGTTTACTAAATGACTAAGGGCTCTTTCACACTTGCGTTTTTGCTTTCCGTCCTAGAGTTCCGTCGTCGGGGCTCTATGCCGGAAAAATCCTGATCAGGATTATCCTAATGCATTCTGAATGGAGAGAAATCCGTTCAGGATGCATCAGGATGTCTTCAGTTCAGGACTGGAACGTTTTTTTGGCTGGAGAAAATACCGCAGCATCCTGCGCTTTTTGCTCCGGCCAAAAATCCTGAACACTTGCCGCAAGGCCAGATCCGGAATTAATGCCCATTGAAAAGCATTAATCCGGATCCGGCCTTAAGCTAAACGTCGTTTCGGCGCATCGCCGGATCCGGCGTTTAGCTTTTTCTCAATGGTTACCATGGCAGCCAGGACGTTAAAGTCCTGGTTGCCATGGGAAAGTGTAGTGGGGAGCGGGGGAGCAGTATACTTACAGTCCGTGCGGCTCCCGGGGCGCTCCAGAGTGACGTCAGGGCGCCTCACACGCATGGATCACGTGATCCATGCGCATGGGGCGCTCTGACGTCATTCTGGAGCGCCCCGGGAGCCGCACGGACTGTAAGTATACCGCTCCCCTGCTCCCCACTACTACTATTGCAACCAGGACTTTAATAGCGTCCTGGCTGCCATAGTAACCTCAAAGCATTTCGAAGGCTGATCAGGATCCTGATCAGTCTTCTAATGCTTTCAGGCGACTTGCGTTCTGACGGATCCGACGGGACGGAAGTGCCTGCCGGATCCTCAGAACGCAAGTGTGAAAGAGGCCTAAGCCACTAGTCATTTTATTAAGTAAGATTAGAAGAAGGGTGTGCAACAATGTCACTGTTAGTAGACCTTTATCTAATATTTTTACAGAGCTCCTATGACTGCTCCCACCTAACATCAGAAGAATCTGAACTTCCTGAGAGTGGAATTGTTTTGGACAGGTGTAAGAAGCAAACTCTGAAATGAAAGTTATGATGTAGTCATTTTAGACTGGAGAGAAAATGCTTGCTTACCAAAGAAACTCTGTGTGCAGAGTACACCAACGTTGACCCTTGGCTGGGGTCCCAGGTCCTTCCTGGACTCTGTTTAGTTGAATCTGTTCCGCCAGCCAATTGCCACTGCCATTCCTCATAACAAACTTATCCAAAAACACCAGCTGGCTCTCAGGACCATAGAACCAATTGTAGTTTGAATCGGCTATGGCAACTGATCTCCGAAAACCTAGAAAAAAAGCACATTATATACATCATCATACAGCTAACCATCAGCATAATATAAGGTAGTGATGGCGAACCTGTTAGAGACCGAGTGCCTAAACTGCAACCCAAAACCTACTTATTTATTGCAAAGTGCCAACATGGCAATTTAACCTGAATTCTACAGTCTAATATAGTATATCTTCCATGTACTTTATCATTTGGCTATAATAGCCTGCCTACATTCAATGCCTGTGCTGTTTATAGTGCGCCCTGCGCTGATGAATGGCAGGAAAAGTCTAAGGCATATTGGTACACCATGGACATTTTCCAGGGTGCAGGTGCCCACAGAGAAGGCTCTGAGAGCATGTAGCATTCCACTTCCTCAGGGGAAATGCGAAACGTACATTGGGGCTTCTGATCACTGGTCGGTAGTTATGTTACTTAACTCTGCAGACATTTATGGCTTGATGCATAGTGGATTATTTGTTCCCTCTTTTTATGTATCGGTATGATTACTAACCTCTGCACTTGCACTTTATTTTTTGATATGTTTAGACCGTCATTGAGGGATAAGTACACGATATGTATTTGCTGAGCCTTGTATTGCAGTGCTGATCATGTGATTTCTAGCATCTGTATGTGCTTGCCATTGCCTTTTGTTGGGTTTTAACCAAATATATGGATTAATAAAGTTATATACATTTGATAATTACCTAGCATGGCGTTGTGTATTTCTATGCAGGGTAAATATCCTGTTGTATACGGTTTTAGGGTATGTTCAGACGACGACAATTGTCGCGCGACAAAAAGTCGCACTATTGTCGCACGACAATTTTTATAATGGGAGTCTATGGTGTCGCACTGCGACATGCGACATGCTGCGACTGCGACGCGACAGTCGCATGACGTGAGTTCTTGTCGGATTTTCTGTCGCAAGCCGCATGTCGCATGCGATATTTCGCCCATTGAATTCAATAGGAATCACGTGCGACTGCGACTTATATGCGACAGTCATGCGACAGAATGTTGTTTGGGTGTCTGGTTTGTGACCCAGACACAAGTTTATAAAAAGGAGTCATGGTCCCTTGTAATTTCACATGGCCTTTTTCTTTTGTGGAGGAAGCTTCCATCTCAGAAGAAATGTTTGTCGCGCGACAAAACAAGCCAAAAAAGTCGCACGACACTCATGCAACTGCGTGTCGCCGCAAAGTCGCATCTAAAAATTGTTGCGCGACAATAGTGCGACTTTTTGTCGCGCGACAATTGTCGTCGTCTGAACGTACCCTTAAAGTTACGCTTTTTTCTACCCTTAGAAAAAAACAACACACTTTTCATCAGGATTACAAAAATGTGGTGAGAATGGGGCCTTAAACAGTTGTGCAGTGTCACCATATTGATGACCTATCCTCAGAATAGATCATCAATATCATATCTGAGAGGGTCTGACATCTGGTTTGAAGTGGGCGCAGTGCTCATGGAAGCGCTGCATCCTTTTCAAAGTTTACGAGCACGCCATCCAGATTGTCGTGGCAGTACAGTGTCATTTCAAGTGAATATGAGAGGAAACTGTAATTACACTGTACCATCACTGCAATCCAGACAACGCAGCACTTGCATAAGTGCCACGGCCTTGATGAGGATAGGCCATCAGTATTATGAAGCTGAACAACCCATAAACTACGGTATACCCTGGTTACCAGGTACTAATTACCCCCAGTGATGGAATGTATCATTTCTAAATTGCTTTATATAGGAGAAATAATCCTGTATGGCCATCATATACTATTAAGATTAAAAAATAAAAATAAATAAATATTCGAAAAATTAATGCAGAAAATAAACAGTCAAAACCAAATTCTGAGAGTGATGATATAATTAATCATACAGGATCTCTGTTCAAAATATGGCTTCTGTGAACTAACCTCAAGCTGTTAGAGCTTCCAATTACCACGTTCTTTAAGGTTTGTGTGGTTGTAGCTCAGCACGCAGCATTGTAAACAAGTCAATGAACAGCTACCATTACAAAATGTTCTTACCGGACAGAGACGGAGTTTACAAACCCTATGCTAGACAAGACTGGGCACTTTCCTCTAAATCCTGAATAAATAACTTTAAAAAGCTGTGGCTTTCCATAGCCATTAGTCATAGAAAAGAGTACTATTATCCAAGAGTACAGTCATACTGTATAAGAATTGGTTCACATGATTTCAGCTTTCCCTCGTATTTCAGCTTGACCAGAGTGTGAACAGAGCCATTTGTAATACAAACAAATAGCCTGGGAGACAAAATACCAATAACCAATAAGAATTCAATTTCATTGCATGAATAAGATAAACATGTAAGACTGTTCATGTGGAAATTCTTTCGAAGATTTGAGAACTTGAATGAAGTTTCAAGAAACTGCCGCCAGAGCATAACCATACGAAAATTCAAAGCTGTATGGAAATGTGTACCTTGCATAAAACATACCACAAAGATGCTATGTTTAGGGCACCTGGCAAGCCCCAAACACCTCACATCAGACATCATACAGTACATGACAATCTCTAACAAAGCTAGAACCAGCTCTGAACCTCCCATGGAACCAGATATCTCCCCATTCATTGCTCCATTTGTTCTGCTAGATTCTCTTCAGGCTGACAGCTCAGGGGGAGTGTCCTTTATGCTGTAGTTCTTTCCCTGTATCTGACACAGCTTATAACAAAACATATGGCTGGCGGCAGATAAAGATTTAAACTGGGCATGTAGACCACCTCAGTGAGGTGGGCAGAGAAATACAGTAAGTAAAAAAGCAGGTAGTGCTATACAGATACATTTCATTTATTGACATCATGTCTATATTAAACTTGTAATTACATGCAGTTACTGAAGTATTCAGAACCATGTGCTGGTTTCAAAAATGGAGAATATTCTTTGTGGCACAAGCCTTTAAAGTAAACCATTGCATAAAACTTTACATTGACTGGTAACACAAAGCTTTAAAAAAAAGTTTGCTGCAACTTCATTTATTGCATTTGTGTGTAATATATACTGTATGTATACACACATACACACAGTGCATTCGGAAACTCTTTTGACCCTCTCACTTTTTTCACGTTTGTTAGAGCCTTTTGATAAAATAAAATAAAAAATCCCCCCCCCCCTCCAATAAAATGATTGGCTACCATAAACAAAGGAATGCCCCAGGGAGCCTGGGAGTCGTACTCCTATATGGGCCTTATATTGTCCTTAGGTGGCCGTCTTCCACAAACATCTCTTGTTGTACTTGGTTCTATAGTGGTCCTGATATAATATGGATGTTTGGTTTGCCTTACTTCCAATTGTTTACATTGCCATGATCACGGCGTACTCGCCGATGCATGTGGCGGGGCCCGCTGTGGACATGCGCAGTGGAGTTTCTGGGTTGTTTTTCCGTCCTCACTCGAAAGCTGGCAACAGAACACGTCATACATGACGTTGTTCTTCCTGGAGTATGCGCAGTATTGATCATTCATCAACTCTATGGGCCGGAGCTAGCGCAGACGCAGTTTCCGAACACTTTAGCGATTCCCACGGGGTGAGTGGAATTGGGCATTTCTTTGTTTATGGTAGCCAATCATTTTTTTGTACACAGATGGGATTGATTTTGACACATTCTTGAAACGCATGAATTTTATGAAGGACATGCCATGTATATGCACCAACTTATAGAGATATTGATTGTGAATGTATAGCACTGATGTATAATTTGAAATTATGGATTGATCACTGTATGACACTGTATTTTGGATCATGTTTACAAATTATGTATCATTATCTAATTATGAGTTGCACCTGTCCACTTGATATATAAGTTACCTACACACTTGTACTCACTGCTTGATAAAGATCACAATGAGCGATTAATACGTTGCAAGGGGTGGAATAAAGGGATCCAGTTTACACTTAATTCAGGGTGCTGCCTTTTGTATCGTCTACATTCAGAGGTCCGTATCCAAGGACAACAGGATTTGCACTGGCATTTTCTTTGGACTGCGGCTACTTTTTTTCTTTTTTACCTATATATATATATGTATGTATATATATATATATATATATATATATATATATATATATATATAGTGTACAGTATATACAGTATATATTTATATATTACATGTGGTATGATTGAGCAGTGCATGAGGTAATGGTCAGCATTATCCGATGCTATAAAATGAGGTTCTCAGGATCTTACCCAGCCACGTTTCTGTGCACCGCGGTTCCAGGACGGTTGCCATGCCAATCAGCCATACAGAGACTGGTCAATGTATTAGGGAGGGCTGGGTGCTGAGACAATCAGGTCCCTGGCCAGGCATCCAATTGCTGAGCTTGGTAGGGAAAGTCAGACACTTACGGCTTGTCAGTACCTGTGATTTTTTTTTCCTGTTTATGCTGTGTGCTTAGAACAGTGCTGCATTTCTGTTGAACCTTCGTCTGTAATGACCTTGGATTGTTTCTGGCTTACCCCTTGTCTAAGGATTATGTTTCTATGCTGCTTCTCCTGACTTTTTCTATTTGGCTTCGTTCGGTGTTAAGCATTTGTCTTCTGTTTTGGTTTCTACTTACTCTCCTGGCTTAAAGGAGTATTCTCATCTGAGACAATGGGGGCATATCGCTAGGATATACCCTCGTTGTCTTATAGGTGCGGCTCCCAAAGTGGTGGCTGGAGGATCTACTAACCAAAGTGGTGAAGAAGACAGGTAGAAGGTAGAAGAGTTTGCTGGAGGTGGTCCCGAACTGTGACCCCACAGTTTGTTTCACAGCTGTATTCTTACAGAGATATTATATAGATGTATTGATTTTGGATATAAATTGGAGTACTGTATGGTGGCACTAGGCACTGTAGCACCACAAGCATAGCCAAGTAGGATACCTACTACTTGAATCTCAGCCATGATATTCAGAGGAGTGTAAGAAGATGGCGCTGCAGATGTTGGTAGTACTACAGTTTTTATGGTATTACAAGGTTACAATAGAGCCTAATTATAAATCTGAATGCATTGCATATTTGTAATATCGATCTTTTAGCTGGTAAAGCACGTACCACAGGAGTTGTGCTATGAACAATATTCTACATTTTTCAAACCAACACTTGGATCTGAATACTTTTGAAATTGCATGCAATTACAATTTTAGTATAGCCACTGAGATATTCAATAAAGTGCATCTGTACAGCACCACCTGCTGTTTGTTCTTTTCCTTATTTCTCTGTCTACTCCACTGAGGTGGTCGCACATGCTCAGCTTAAATCTTCCAAAGTCAGTGGTGGCAGAAGCGGTTGTTAGAAGCTGCAGCAGTTACAGGGAAAGAGCTACAGCAGAAAGGACATGGGCCCTGAAATCTAGCAAAACAATTGGAGATTTCTGGGTCCATGAGGCACAGGGCTGGTTCTAGTGTTGTTAGAAAGAGATTGACATGTACCATGAGATGTTGAATTTTGATTTCCTACATCAATCATGGCATAACCCCTTTAGGTCTCTCCTAATACCAAACTATACTGAAAGAAAAAAAAAGTTTAGTTCCAATAGGTTCATGAACACAAATTTAGTAATAAAAATACCTTATTTTCATTTGGAAAAACAGTTCTGTTTAGATAAATTAGATTTTTCAAAGTCTCTTACCTGGCAAGACAGTCCTGTACATAAAAGCAAAGTGTTCTTTTAGCCAAGGATGGTTGAAATGATTTATATCAAAATGCCTTTGGACAAGAAACATATACTGGAAGAGAGATCTTGTTGTATAGCTGCCATAAGCCACACCTTCATAAAGTGACCCATCTGTCACATCATTCAACAGGACTATGGATTTTTCCATGATGGTTAGAACTTGTTTTGTCCAAAAGTAAGCTTCTTGTAAATATCCTAATAAAATAAAAACACATTCATTTAAAATACAGCAACAACAAAAACAGCATGGTTGAAAATTATTTTAACAATCTTTTCAGCTTTATTTTATTGCTTCAGTGTATCTAATAAAAAAAAAACAACAAAAAAAACGTTTCTGTAAACCTATGTGTCTCCATTTTTAGAACGTGTAGTCTGATCCTGCAGTCATGTGTTAAGGTCAGTGTTAAGATAAAAGTTGGCTGAAATGGCCAGTTTTGGCCAACCATGGTGTGAAAAACCTGACAGATTTGGCTGCCAAAAAGTTAACTGGCCAGGTTGGAAAATTGGCCATAGTTAGCCATATAGTAGGACAGGATGATCTACTGAATTTAGACATTTATTTACAGTACTATTTTGCTTTAGGACCAGGGAGTCTATTGTAAGGAGGACCTGTGATCAGTTTTTGAAATCACATGGCTTGCCTGTAATAATTCCCACTGCTGGCTGCAGATTGCCTGTGCTTGGTGTTATTCTTCTGGTTCGCCTCACTAGCCTAGTATTTTGTCTACTGGATTCTTGACCTCTGATTTGGAACCCTAACTTGACTTTCCCTGACAATTTGGACCCCAACATTTCTTCCTGGTTTTGACCCTGGCTTGGTATTGTATCAGATTTGTCTGGTTTTCCCCTGTCTGTCCTCCTGGTATTGACATTGATGCGGTTCTGATTTATGGTTCCCGATTGGGCTTAGTTTTGTCTCTCTGGTCTGACCTAGCTTGTCTGTTTCCATCTTTTTTCCTGTTTTCATGGTTGCTGATCTGTCACTAGTTTACTATTTTCCTCCTGGCCTTCCCTCCCAGATAGACCCCTGCATTTATTCAGGAAGGGACTGTCGACCTGTTGAGGGACGCAGTCTAGGCTGGATCGTGCAAGTAGGTGGGGACAGTGGAATGGACGAGTACAGGGTACACTGCTCCCTACCGTGACTACACTACCTACCAAATTTTATATTTATACCACCCAACACTTTTTGGCACACTAACAGAGAGCCTAAGTACAAAAGGGCATAGACCAGCTCTATGTTCCACATGCAACATGCACACTATCGCTCTTACACTGTCTATTCATAGTGGAGAGCATCAAAGCACTGGAGAGGCACAGCCTGATCTCTAGAAAATGTAACTAATATCACAAGAGCAGGTTGTGGGAAGACCAGCCCCAGTGATTTAAAAAACTGATTACAGGTCCTTTTTTTTAATGTAGTAAAGGAAAAAATACTTAATCACCAGTCCGCAAGAATCAGCTGCAGGTCCGAGGAGTGTTGTGGGATCAATCACACTTTCAAGAAAATGTACATATAAGGTTCGGACCGCGCGTGTATAAGTAGGTGATATAAAACAGTTTTTTTCTCCCTTCTGAAAAGTTTCGAGGTCTGCAGATGTCCTATTAGTGGATATCCTGCAAATTGGTGGAAGAATGCAATAGTGTAAATCCGTATGATTATGCTGCCCGTAGTGCACAATCTGTGCACTACGGGGCGGCATAATCATACGGATTTACACTACGGATCATACGAATTTACACTACTGAAGGGAGAAAAAAACTGTTTTATATCACCTATTTATACACACGCGGTCCGAACCTTATATGTACTTTTTTTTTTAATACCAACTCCCTAGTCAACCAGTTTACTCTGGCATGTTGCTGGTAAGATTGTTCGTACAAATGATGCAGCCAACTATTATCTTCTGCATGTGGCTTTACTATCTTTGGTTCCTTAACTTGATAATTAAATTACAGAGAGGTCACACAAATCCACACATGCTACATCCTTCCATACACTCACTGGTCCACTAAATCCCATCTACTACTGTCATCAAACCTAGTCCTATTCTAAGGGTACATTCATATGAGGCAGACTTGCAGATACTTCTATGGCTGAATATAATTCCCTTGCAACTGGTGTTGTCTCAGAGGCAAGCACATGGAGTTTTGCAAGTTCCATTCAGATACAGTTGCAGGAAAACATTTTGCAACCTTGCTGTGTGTGAATTAACCCTAAGAATGATTTCAAATAAGGTTATATTTTCTTGGTGCATGGTATACCTTTTCACCATTTCCCCCTGTATGGTATACTGACACAAAAGGACACTTAACATTTGCTAGGTTCATATCAGTGTATGTGCTGGGTGCTTTCTCTAAACAAATGATTAAAGTATAAAGAGAAATTACCACAGCCTTAGTGTAGTGTATAGATGAACTTAGTGCATAGATATGATAACAGAGACAGTCTTACTGTTTAGATACAGGAACAGAACCAAGCCTACTGCATAAATACAGAGAAATAACCAAGCCTGTAGCAACACTAATTGTTGTCAGACCACATCATTCCTTGGTGGCAGCAGAAGAAGACAACCAAGGTATGCTTCTGCCTAAAGATACTAATAAATCATAATTGCTCTCATTCCTAATATATACTGCTTCAGGCTATATAGACACGTCTGTGTTGGAGGCTCCATTAGAAGCAGATGATGTCGTTCATGACTGGAAAAATACTGCTGAATGCAGAGCCATCTTTTTGTGACAACTGTGAACAGAGGTTCAGAGTAGACTATTCTTGGGCAGCATATGATGGAAAGAAAACATGAAACAAAAAACATATAGCATATGGCAATATTTTGCTGTCAAAGTAGTACAATGGGAAGTAAAGACAACTAAAATTAATGCTTGGCATTCACAGAAAGGTCAGAACCCATGAACCATACATTCTCCTTCTGAAACATACCTTGATTCATCATGACCAAGCTTCCTGTTAATAGAGCTACACAGTTAGTAGGCTGATGGTTGTGGAGATACTGGAATCCCCACCCTCTCCTGTATGAGGTTTCATACATGTAACCTGAAGCATTTGCAATTACTTCAAGAAACCTCTCTTTTTGGTGTTTAGAGAAAGAGTTGTAGAGAAAGTCGTAAGCCGTGGCAAAGCCTACAAGAGAGTGTGCCAGGGGAACCTCATCCCACGGAGCATCCTTCACTAACCTGTAAAATAAACAGATAGTTAGGAAACTTTTTTTTTTTTAAATACCATCTATACAGATATTTAGATATGGAGAAACATGCCAAAAAGTCAATGCAATTGTAGGTGGTGTTTCATAGCTGTCTGTATTCATTTAATGGAGCTCTGACTACAATACTGTAAAAATCAGTATCGAAATTACTTAAGATGTTCTAAGGTTGTGTTCACACTGTCTTTTTAGTGTTCATTTGGCACTTGTGCTGGGAAAGGTCTTGGTATACACATGGAAAATATCCATGGGCCACATTTTGTTCTCATACTATAGGTCAAGAGTGTCCTTTTGGCCTCTGTCGAGTCTAGTACATGGCCGTATACCTTTATGTTGCTGTTATATATTTATAACATGATCGACTTTGCTATTCTACGCAGAGGCATCTAGTGAAAAAAGTTTATTGTACAGTATATATTTTTTAACATAAGAACCTATTGGCACACATTGGTGGTATAGTTATAATCCTTTCAAAATATGCTTGCAAAGTATACTACCATGATTATTGTAAAAAATACTCCCATGATTAATGTAAAAAATAAATCTTAGACATCATATAGTACATGACTACCTCTTTCTAACAAAGCTAGACCCAGCCCTGTACCTTACATGGATCCGGAGATCTCCCCATTCATTGCTCTGCTAGATCAAGCTAACAGCTCAAGGGGAGTGTCTTTTCTGCTGTAGCTAAGGGTGTGTGTCTCATCTTTCCCTATCACAGCTCAGGAGGTGTGTCCATGCTCTCCCTATCACAGCTCAGGAGGTGTGTCCATGTTCTCCCTATCACAGCTCAGGGGGGTGTCCATGCTCTCCTATCACAGCTCAGGAGGCAGTTGAAGGATGAAACTGAGCATGTGCGACCATTTCAGCGAGCAGGACAAAGAAATAAGAGAAAATACAAACAGCAGGTGGCGCTATACAGATATATTTTGTTGAATAACCCAGCGACTATGCAACATTTTTAATTACACGCAATTACAAAAGTATTCAGATCCAGGAGCTGGTTCAAAAACTGTAGAATATTTTTTGTGTGACAACCTATTTAATAATCCAGGCGTTGCCCTGCAATTGCTGCCTCAAGTACTAATAAAGAAGGAATGTAAAAGAAACGAATAAAAAAAAAATAAATAAATAAAAAAACTATCAAGAACAAGTCATCCCTATAAATGTTAATTCTGGAAAAGTCTATTTAATCTGGCCAAAAATGACTTGTGTTTTGATGAGGCATGATCTGACAGGAACTACATTTCCATATCAAATGCCCCATATCATCCCTTGGAGCTCATTAGCTTAGAGATGTTAAGATTTTCAACCACGTGCGCTCCATTCACAACATCTGTGCCAGGCATTATGACAGAAGAGCACACATGTTTTATGCTAACCTGTGCTTAGGGTAGAAAAGATCAAAGCAAGTACTGTATCTGCAGTATTGTAAAATCCAAAAGCAAAACCCTATGGCCAAAAAGCAAAAAACTTTTCCTACATTTCCTACAATGTGGAAATTTATCAGGACGTATACTAAGTCTGAAGAGGACCTGTCACCACTGACATGTCGCTATAGTAAATAGTGATGAGTGAAGTATTGGAAAAGTCAATTTGGCTGCGTCGCCAAATTTTACAAAAAATGTGCTTCGTGAAGAATTAGTCATAAAGTGCATTTCTTTGTAAGTAGTGAGTGCAATGACAGGGAGCGGCGATTGCACTGCCCCCTATCATTGTACCCCTCAATACCGCGTTCATAACTGATTGCGGCATCTTATGGTAATAAAACAGTGTAAAATAAAAATGTAATCATACTTATCCATTTGATCACGATGAGCTGGCCGCTGCCATCTTGATTAAAGTTCTAGCGCAAAATCTGACATGACCTGTGATGACGTCAGCCAGCGTGGTGACATCATACGTCACCGCGCATGGGATTTTTTGCGAGATCTTCAATAAAGATGGCGGTGGTCAGCTTATCGCGATCAAATGGATGAGGCAAGTATGATTTTTTTTTGTTTTTTACTGTCATTCATGGAAAATCAATTCGCTACCACGAAGCACGAGGAAATTTGGCTTGTATTTCCCATTAAACAACAATTCTGGAGAATCTTTTCTTAGAACAGTGTATTGTGCTGTTCCTCAGTTATTCCTCCTTTATATTTCTAAATAAATTAACAACTGGCTATTCATGTTTCCTTTGTCAAGATCAGTACTGGTTATACAATGTCAGTAGGGCCACAGCCTCCACTATTGACTCCCAATTATCTATTTATACATTTTCAGGAGGAATGGTACAATCTAGAGTTTTAAAGGCTACTTTCACATCCAAGGCCGGGTGATCCAGCAGAGAATGCAGGGAACAGATGGATAAAACAACGTTGCATGTCCGGGCACTTCTCAGAATATTTGCCAGGCAGGAGCCGGATCTCTGCCGGACACCAATATAGTCAATGGGTCAGGAGGGCAGGCAGCAGTATCAAGCAATGCCAGATCCGCAGAACTCCGGAGCCGCAGGTGTGAAACTAGCATAAGGAAGGGTGCTCCAGAATTTATATGTAACAGGGGATACAAGCATTTACTGAATGATATCAGGAGAGCTGACCAGTGACCTATCCCCTTTATTAGGTCATCCCTATCTGATCGGTAGGGGTAATTGTACAGCTGCAGTGCTTGGTATCGCAGCCGAGCCCATTCAATTCAATAGGGCAGAGCTGTGCCTAGGCCATGTGACTGATAAACGTGATGTCACTGGCCTAAGCTAAGCTGTGAGAAAGGCTGCAGCACTACTGTGAGCCCCGATGCCTTCTCAAATGGTATTATGGTATTATTGCCAATTACAGACATTGACTCTACGCTCCAGGCGCCAGCTTTAAAGAGGCAACATGTGACATACATTTACAGTGCAAGTCACAGGGTTTAAAAACAAGAAAATACATTCCAACTTATGAAAAAACACTGGAATCATATGAGAGAAACATCCTGCACTATGTATAAAACATGAAAACCATTGCAATATTAAGAAAATACTGAGATCGTTACGATCAATAAGAGCACGTGTTTCCAATACTTCCATACTCAGGATTAAGGGGGTTTTCCGGGATTTTGATACTGATGAACTATCCTCAGGATAGGTAATAGGGGGTCCATCACCCGGGATCCCCGCCAATCAGCTGTATGAGAAGGCACCGGCACTCCTGGGAGCAGCGCGGCCTACTCTCTGATTACCCAGCACAGTGCCATACATTGTATAGCGGCTGTGCTTGGTATCGCGCTCAACCCCTTTCACTTCAGTGGGGCTGAGCGAGATACCAAGCACAGCTGCTATACAATGTATGGCGCTATGCTTAGCAAGCATGGAAAAGCCTTCTAAAACAGCTGATCGACAGGGGTGACAATCGATCTATTGCCTATGCCGAGAAGAGGAGGAAATAGATCATTACTATTAAAGAAGAAGGAGTTATAATGGATACATGTACTTGGTTCGCTTAAACCTCAAGGGTTAAATATTGATTATAATGTAGGAGCTGTGCTGTAGGGGGTTGATTTGCCTACCTTTCCCCTCATGATTTGCTGCATTACTGCATATTAGGTAGTTATTATTAGGACAGAGAGTATGTCTTTTTTCTGTGAATTTTTAAATTCACCTTATTTTTTCACTCATTCTTTTTTTGTAGATAGTGGTCCAGTGGTGGGAGGAGAAGATGATGCGAAGGAAGAACAGACCAGATGTGCAAGCGACGCATTTATTATATTGTATCAGGATCGGGCATGCCATTTTTGTTTATTATGTTGTCTATTTATGAGTTCCAGAATCGGTTTATATCTCAAATGAGGAGGAGATCCCTCCATGGGCATGTATTGGTTTGGATCCAAGGGATGGAATGGGTAAGGATGCCCCAGTGATATGGAGACATCTGCCCGAACTACCCGATTGTGTATGACATCGCGTCCTGGGAGGGATGCGCATGTCTGCACTTTGGTCCGCTTGACCATTTGCCCATATGTAAGTTGGGGTTGTGTAATTGATCCCTCTTAATGTGTGGTCATGTCTGTGACACAAAGTATGGCCAAATCAGGAGACATGATGATGTGTTTTTCCTTTTCAAATATGGCTGCACTCGTCTCTTTTTCTCTTATGGCGCATGAGCCGATTAGCATCATACTGAATGACATTGAAGAACACTTCAGTACATTCCCGGACATGCAAAGTGCGTACCTGGGTACGCGAAGTGTGGCGTGTGTGATGTGGAGTTCGCCATCTTCATCTGGTTAGTGAATACGCAATGGCTGTTCTCCCTCCTTCTTCTCTCCTCCCTTCAGCTGGACACATCGAATAATATACACTTGGAATTGATTACATGCACTAGGTATTTTAGCTCAATAGGTATTTAGGTATAATGGACTTTTTATACTTTTTTAAATATGAATTTTATTCTGAAATTTATATATATATCTATATCTATATATATACACACTGCACTTTATGATGTGTTCTTTTGTATATTTTGCACATTTTTATTGTTTATGTACATGGCTAATCATGTTGTTGCAACATAATTATTTGATCACTGCACTTAATTGTTGTTTGACTATAAACATTCAACACTGAGTCCTGTTAGTTGCTTGAGAAAGGCTCAAGAGGGATGTCCTTGTACTGTCCACAATTCACGGTAACGGCATGACCCCTGTTCCTGTGCGAGGTGCCGCGGCAACGGTCCTCAAGCCCGATTGTATTGTCGACTATAATCGGTATATGGGAAGAGTTGTTCTCTCTGATCAAGTCCTCAAGTCATATAACGCCATGCGAAAAACCCGAGCATGGTACTAAAAAGTTGCAGTCTACTTGGTGCAGGTTGCTATGTACAACTCTTTTGTGCTGTCCCAGAGCGCTGGCAACACTGGGAAATTCCTTCAGTTCTATGAGGCAGTCCTCAAGGCCCTGATCTTTTCTGACCGGGAAGGAGCAGGCCGGATCTTCCCTGGCCAACACTTTCCAGGTGCGGTCCCCCATAATGGGAAGAAGGGACGGACCTAAAAAAGGTGCAGAGTGTGTCACAGGAGGGGGATACGGAAGGACACCACCACTCAGTGTGACATGTGCCCCGATCATCCAGGCCTCTGCATTATTGGTTGTTTCAGGGAGTACCACACTTCCACGGAGTACTAAATTTATAATCCCCTTCCCAAATTTTAATTCCATTTAGCCACTGACAATCGAAAAAAAAAAAACTATGGTTCTCTGACTTGAGACACCAAATAAAATATATATTTTTTTTAAATGATATTTTGTAAAACTAAAATAAATAAAAAAGTAGACATATTATGTATTGCCGCGTCCGTAAGAATCTGCTCTATAAAAATACCCCAGGACCGATTAACACGGTCGAAAAAAAAAAAAAAAAAAGGTGCAAAAAAAAGAGGTACTTTTTTGTCACCTTACATCACAAAAAGTGAGTGTAATAGCAAGCGATCAAAAATTCATATGCCCCCCAAAATAGTGCCAATACAATCTTCGTCTCATCCCGCAAAAAATGAGTCCCTAGCTAAGACAATCGGCTAAAAATAAAAAAAAAAAAAAAAACTGACTATGGAAATACAAAAATTTTTTTTTTTGTTTAAAAAAGGATAATATAGTGTAAAACCTAAATAAATTAAAAAAAAGTAGACATATAAGATATCGCTGCGTCCGTAAGAATCTGCTCTTTAAAAATACCCCATGACCTAACCCCTCAGATTAACACAGTTAAAAAAAAAAAAAAAATGGCCAGAACAGCTATTTTTTGGCAAATTTTCCATTTTAATCCATTTTTTTTCCAGTAACAAAGCAGCCAAACAAAACTTAATATATATTACCCGGATTTTGCAGTTTACGGGAACACCCCATATGTGGTTGTAAACTGCTGTATGACCAAACGGCAGGGCGCAAGAGGAACGGACCGCCATATGGTTTCTGGAAGGCTGATTTTTTTGGGACCATGTCCCATTTGAAGAACCCCTGATGCACCCCTAGAGTAGAAACTCCATAAAAGTGACCTCATCTAAGAAACTACACCCCTCAAGGTATTGAAAACTGATTTTACAAACGTTATTAACCCTTTAGATGTTCCTTAAAAGTTTATGGCAAATGGAGATGAAATTTCAGAATTTCTATTTTTGGTAACCTCGCCTAACAAAAATTTTATACAGAGCAACCAAAAATCATATGTACCCTAAAAATAGTCCCAACACAACTGCCACCTTATCCCGTAGTTTCCAAAATGGGGTCACTTTTATGGAGTTTCTACTCCAGGGGGATATCAGGAGGCTTCAAATGGGACATGGTGTAAATAAACCAGTCCAGCAAAATCTGCCTTCCAAAACCTCCTTTTCCTCTATGCCCTGCCGTGTGGCCATACAGTAGTTTACGACCAGATATGGGGTGTTTCTGAAAACTACAGAATCAGTGCAATAAATATAGAGTTTTGTTTAGCTGCTAACCCTTGCTTTGTTACTGGAACAAATGGAAAATTTGCCAAAAAAACTAAATTTTTAAATTTCATCTCCATTTGCCAATAACTCTTGTGAAACGCCTAAAGGGTTAACAACGTTTGTAAAATCAGTTTTGAATACCTTGAGGGGTGTAGTTTCTAGAATAGGGGCATTTTTTGGTGGTTTCTATTATGTAAGCCTCACATAGTGACTTCAGACCTGAACTGGTCCCTAAAAAATTTCAAGATTTCAAGATTTGCTTCTAAACTTCTAAGTCGTGTAACGTCCCCAAAAAATAAAATGGCATTCCCAAAATGATCCAAACATGATCCAGACATATGGGGAATGTAAATTAATAACTTTTTTTGGCTGTATTACTATGTATTATAGAGGTAGAGAAACTGAAACTTGGAAATGTGCAAATTTTTCAAAATTTTTGGTAAATTTGGTAATTTTTTATAAATAAAAATGAATTTTTTTTTACTCCATTTTTCCAGTGTCATGAAGTACAATATGTGATGGAAAAAAAAAAAAAAAACAATCTCAGAATGGCCTGGATAAGTAAAAGAGTTTTAAAGTTATTCACACATAAAGGGACACTGGTCAGATTTGCAAAAAATGGCCTGGTCCTTAAGGTGAAATATGGCCGTGTCCTTAAGGGATTAAATGGGCAGGGCACTGTGGAGGTCACTGTTAAGGGGGCAGGGGCAACTATTAAAGAGCAGCTGCTGTGAAGCTCACTGTTAAAGGTGCGGGCACTGTGGAGGTCACTGTTAAGGGGGTAGGCTGCTGTGAGGGTCACTGTGGGGGGGGGGGGTCACTGTTAGGGGGCAGGGACCACTATTAAAGGGGCAGCTGCTGTGAAGATCACTGTAAAGTCAGCAGGGTACTGTGAGGTAATTGTTAAGGGAGCGGGGTACTGTGGAGGTCACCGTTAAGGGAACAGAGTACTGTGGCAGTCACTGTTAAAGGGACGAGTGCTGTAGAGGTCTCTGTTAAGGGGGCAGGGAACAGTGGAGGTCACAGATAAGGGGACGCTCCCCTATAGAGGTCAGTATTTAGGGGCGGGGTGCTGTATAGGTCACTGTTAAGGGGGCAGCCCCCTAATGAGGTCAATGTCAAGGAAGTGGGGTGCTGTGAAAATCACTGTTAAAGGGGCGGGCTGCTGTAAAGGTCAAAGTTAAGGGGATGGGCTGCTGTAGAGGTCCCATTTTAAGGAGGCGGGGCACTATGGGGGGAGATCAGTGTTAAGGGGTGAGGGGCTTTGGAGTTCACTGTTAAGGGGGGGGGGAATACTGTTGATATCTTTAGTGACACAGAACCATTAAATGAAACAGATGAAATATACCCATGCGAAGCAGTGTTCTTCTGCTAATATATATATATATATATACACACACACACACACATACATACACACACTATATCTTACAGGATATTGTAACTTATTTTATTATTTGACATGTTTGCTTTATATGTTATGATATAACCCACAAGATAGTCTTTCAACTGTGGGGAGAAATTAGGGAAACACCACTTTATAACCCTGTGTAGAACTCCAAAAGTGCTCCAAAGCTGCAGAATATGTCTTGGTACATCCAGAAATGCATGAAAGATTGCATTGTGAATGGTTACATTAGATTACATTCACATGGAAGTATAAGGCCTCTTTCACCCGAGCATGACTGATTAGGTCCGGATATGTTCAGTGAAACTCGCACCATTTTGCAAGCAAGTTCAGTCAGTTTTGTCTGCAATTGCGTTCAGTTTTTTCCGCGCGAGTGCAATGCGTTTTGATGCGTTTTTCACACGTGTGATAAAAAACTGAAGGTTTACAAACAACATCTCCTAGCAATCATCAGTGAAAAACGCATCGCATCCGCACTTGCTTGCGGATGCAATGTGTTTTTCACTGAAGCACCATTCACTTCTATGGGGCCAGGGCTGCGTGAAAAACGCAGAATATAGAACATGCTGCGTTTTTCACACAACGCAGAACTCATGTGGGGGAAAAAAACACTTATGTGCACTGACCCATTGAAATTAATGGGTCAGGATTCAGTGCGGGTGCTGTGCGTTCACATCACGCATTGCGCCCGCGTGGAAAACTCACTCGTGTGAAAGGGGCCTAAGAGTCCCATGAAAGTAGATAAGAGACATGGAGGTTTATGTAAAACAGACTGCAACAACTCTTCTTTCATCAGTACATATTGGAAACTAAAACATGCATCAAAAGGAAATATTTGAAAAAATCTACCAACTAGGCTGTGCTGCCATTCTTTCCATGTATTCTCTTGCCAGGCCAAGTGCTTCAGTGTTGTCGGGATTCAAGACACAGAACATCGCCAGTGCCCCCAAGTTGTTTCCATAAATTTCATTCCATCTGGCAGAGAAGTCCTTTGGATCCCAAGGTGGGAGGTATTCAGAGGGATTGGTGAGCATGGTATAAACGGCTTTATTAATGCGTGATGCAATGTGCTGATGGGTGCCCGCAGCTTGGGTGCGCAGCTTCTCCACCTCACCCTCTGAAAAGTACAGCATGGGGTATCCATCATATTTAGCATTGAGGAACGGGATTTGAGCATTTGTGCTGACCTCGGAGCCATGTGCAAAGGCACAACAAAGCACATATATGAAAAACACACTGGGGGCTCCCCGTGTGTGTGTCCTCATTGTAGCATTAAATCTCCAGACCAAGCACTCTGCCAGACCATTTTTAATACAGCCTAATGGGGAAAAAAGAGAGAGATAAGCGTGAAGAAAAAAAACAACAACACAGTATGAAAATGTGGTAGTAAATTGTAACTAGGCAGAAAAACACAGCAACATTGAAAAACTAAGCAAGAAGACAGGTAAACCAATCCAGGGCGGTTTCATAAAAAGATTAGCTGTGCATAATGCATTTCTAGTCAAAGTCACCGTGATGTTTAGATTTGTGCAACTTTTTAAAAATCAGACAGTGTGCCGTCTGCATCCGCATTTCCGGTGCGCGTCCCCGATCTTCTGGTCTGCGGCTCCCGAAAGAAAATAGAAGATGTCCTATTCTTGTCCACAATAGCGGACAAGAATAGGCATTTCTATAGGGTGCCGGCCCGGTGTATTGCGGATCCGCAATACACAACGGACGCGTGCGCTATTTACAACTATGTATCACGTTTCCCCTCCTTTACTAATCTTCAATATGTATTAATACATTTACAGCTGGGTGTTACATTTCTCCATGTCAATGTGGCATGCCCGTACAGGATACCAGGGGACTAGTAACACCCAGTTGTCAAAAAATTGATATCTTTCCAGAAGTAACAGAGGAACAACAATGCAAAGTTCTCAGCAAAAATGCTCCAGTGTTGAAATTTCATGGGAACACAGGTATTTACTAAGGCAACTTTCACACTTGCGTTTACATTTTCCGGTATTTAACCAGTTTCTTAAAGTACCTGTACTAGTGCCCCGGTTTCCAAGCAACCATCTGCCAAAAAAACGGATGCGGATGACAAACGGATGGCTTCCGTTGGTCATCCGCATTTTTTGCGGACCCACTGACTTCTATGGGTCCACAAACTGTTTTTTGCGGACAAGAATAGGACATGCCATATTTTTTTTGCGGAAGCGAAATGCGGACAGGCAACGGAAGAGGCATCCACATTTTTAATGGATCTATAGAAATGAAAACATCGGATCCGCAAAAAAAAAAAAAAAACACGGAACGGAGGCCGCAAAAAAACACTGCCGTGTGCATGTAGGCTAATACTGATGATGCTCCAGGCAAAATCAAGGCTCATTTCAAGTTTTGCAATGGTTACAACCTCTGGCAAAAATATGTACAGTATGTTCACCTAGCTTTTATTTAATTTCATTTATTCGATATAAAGTAATTAAAGAAGCACATCAGGATTTTTTAAAATTTGCCTCATAGTAATATACATTTTTTTCGGACTATAAGACACAACCAAAAGTGGGGGAAATGGCAATGTGTCTTAAAACATGAATGCATTATGGAAGTGGTCATTAGTGTCCAGGAGGAGCAGGAAGTGGTAAATGAAGCACTGCGCTGTCTGTACTCACCACTCCCTGGTCTTCTTCTGGGCACTGCTCAGCACTGTGTGCTGACTGTGTCCGAACATAGTGCACATAGGCACTATGTCCTGACACATTAAGAGTACATGGTCCGGAGAAGGAGAGGTAAAAAATTTTCATCTAATGGATCTTGGGAGTCTGATCAGAGGCCACACTGCAGTGTCTCCATGTTTTCTTATGTTATGCAGCTCAAGCCTGTGTGCCCTCTCTGCCTTGTAATCTCTCTCCCCTGTCAGCTCTTACATGCAGAAGGACCAGTGTGACACCGGAGAGTCAGAAAACACAGATAGTACAGGGGGCCCAAACACACTACCCATAGATCACAGTCAGTAGCCCTACAGAGTGAGCTAGGCAAGCTTACTTGGAAAGAGGTGGTGAAATTGCTTTCTTATTCCCAGCATTTAGTACCCATAGACCGGAGAAATTAAATGGAAGGAACCAGCCAGTGAGGTTCAGGAGGCAGAGGAGGAGAGCAGCACCATTGATCACATTGGACTAGTGAAGTATAGGAGAAGCTGGAGCTCTCACAGAACCAAGTGGCGACGGCTTGTGCTACTCATCTTGTGGAGAGCACTGCTGGGTGTACACAGTCATGCCATCAAACTTGTTGTGCAGAACACCCTCTATTAGAATTACATTCCTGCTATTAAATTTGTTGTCCAGAGTGATGAAAATTAAATTAGAAAACTTCAAATAAAAAAAACAAAGGGGCCCTGATTTATCATACCTTAGAATTCTGGCAGCAAAAAGTCACAAAATAGGGCTTTTGTGACTTTTTTGCACTCACTCGCGCAAAATTTATGCAGTTTTGCAATATGGGTGGAAAAGTAGGCGTGGTGAGCTATGTTAATGAGTTTCACTCCAGATTTATAATTGCGTCTTTTTTAAAAAGTCGCAATCTCACTCCAGGAGGAGGGTGGAGTAGGAAAACTGGAGTAGCTTCTCTAGACAGGAGTGATAGGCCACGTTCACACGACGACATTTGTCGCGCGACAAATAGGGCACAGCTTCACTGCAACATTTGTCGCGCGACAATTTTTATAATGGGAGTCTATGGTGTCGCATTGCGACATGCTGCGACTGCGATGCAACAGTCGCAGAAAAACCTATCTTGAATGGATTTTTCTGCGACTGTCGCAGTAGCAGCATGTCGCAATGCGACACTATAGACTCCCATTATAAAAATTGCAGCGCGACAATAGTGCGACTTATTGTCGCACGACAAATGTCGTCGTGTGAACGTAGCCTTAGGTTTAAGGACAAGCCAAATTTATCAAACAACCTGTGACATTTGATAAATGGGGCACACAGTACTCCAACACAGACTCAAGCAAAACTGACTTCAAATTGATTTTCATCACATATTACCCATGCTCGGGTCAAAAATGAAATTGCAAATGAAAGGATTTCATTTTATTTTTAATTATGACATGAATTCTGCACACGTTTTAAAAATAAAATGGCAAATAGGTATTTTAATTTGATGATTGTAATTTCGGCCGCTTTAACCTCCCGTAGTAGCCGTAGCTTCATTTGCACGTTCATTTGAGGTATGTTTCATGAAGCCAGAATGTTCAGCTGTTAAAGATTGTTTTAGGTAATATCTGTGATTTGTGCATTTGCTACAAAGTGCCTCTAAGCGTGGCAATTCCTTCATTTTTGCCAGGGGTTGTATATATCTCCACATTGTCAGTCTCAACAACCTAAAACCATTCTCTAGCAAAACTCTCTCAGCAAAGGAAGATGAGATCATCCAATCAGATTCCAGCTTTCATTTTACCACAGCAGGCTAGAGAAGGGAACTGTGCCAATTAGTTGCTGTTGTTAACAGTGTTTTAGCACCGAATTACATAATGGATGGTTATAGTACACAGCCTACTTCTATGCTATAAAGTGACACCATCAATATATTTTTACTTCTGAATATGTATGTTCAATTTTTACAGAGTCGGCTGCTATTCCCTCAGCTATAACCTTTCCCCTCTAAAGAATGTAAAGAATTCCCTGGCTTTCCCCAAGGGATTTTAGGCCTGTTTTAACCTAGACCAAAAAAAAAAAAAAAAGCTTATAGCAATACTTAATGGTTATAACACACAAGAAAGATGCCTGTTGATTGCATTTGCATTTTTTTTTATAGAGACATGAACCCTAGAGTCTCAAAGATATCAAATATGTCTAGAGTATCGACTGCTGCTAGACCTAGCCACACGGCAAAGTGACTGAAGGCCGCATTCAGACACAATAACCTTACGTCTGTCAGCAGCTAAATGTAAAGTCTCTGCAGGCAAAGCTATGGAAAACAACTTTAAAGAATGGAAGACTTATTTCTTTTAAAAACATGGTTGTAGCTGCCACTAGATAAATGGAACAGATAGATTTGGTATGGTGTCAGAGTTCAAGTCCAAAGGCTCGTTAATATGACGATTCACATTTTCTTGCATTTGTAATGATAAAAAAAAAATTATAATAATCAGGTCAGCTGAATGGGCATAAAATTTTATGAGGAGATTAGGATAGACACACTCCTGATGACACGTATCATGGCAGCAAACAGAATTGGGTGTGCTGAAACCTCTCTGACTCCTTCCAATCTGTCCATGACAGTCGCTTTCTCCCCACCAATGGCCTTCATAATGATATTTTGTTAGAATGATCAGCTAAAGTACACCCCCTTCCCCCAAACATCCATCCACCCTCCATAAAAAAGAAAAAAATTGAGCAAATATTGCAGATTTTGATATCCGCAGTTTCCCTGGTATACACAGTATGAATGCATTTGGGGGTGAGATACACACGCCAAATGAAAAATCTGGGGAGAAATGTAAGAGCATTTTCTGCAAGTTTTACACTCAGTTCACACTTTCGCGTAAAACACCGCGTTCGAACGCGCAAAAAAACGCACAACAGTACAGGAACCATGCATTCCAATGGGGGTGGTTCACACTTGCGCGTTTTTATGCGCGTTCGAATGCACCTAAAAACGTCCGACGCATAAGCAAGTATGTTCGCGTTAATTCGGGCGTTTTTCGAGCGTTTGGTGACAATATACTTCAATGGGAAACGCGATACGCGTGTTGTTCGGGCGTTTGTGCAGCGTAAAACGCGCCTATGGACGCGCGTTTTTCAAAGTTTGCAACATGCTGGATCAGCCACCATGGAATTTCACACCTCTAAAGCACTCAGATTGGCCAAACTATATCATTGGTCATTGGCCAACTATGCAGTCAATCACATAAACGCGCGTCAAACGCGCCTACACTATTTACCAAAACGCTAGAAAAAAACGCACGTTAACGCCAGTCTTGAACGCTCAGAAAACGCTAGGCTTCAAAACGCTCAGGTCTGAACCCAGTGTTAGACATTGCTGCCTGCTCACTAAAACTAAATGGTCAGTGACTATAACATTTTGTTTCTTCAGTTAACTATTCCGGTATTGACAAAGTTACATCACACCCCGAAAATATACTACAGGAAGATGAGAGAAAAAAAAAAAAAAAAATGGAAAACTTACTGTAATTGAGCTAATATTGAAAAAGTATACATTGCTCAGTCAATAATGACAACCAACAAAGGTGCACCCTTTATTTTGGGTTCTGCAGCAGGGCATATCTTGGGGCAGGGTCACATTAATACTGGGTGGTATGTCCCCTTATATCCCCTGGGATATAGGCTGCCACTCTGGCATGGTAATGGTCATACAGATGCTGGATATCCTCCTGTGGTATGTCATTCCGTGGTCTTTCAACATGGACCCGTAGGCCAGCCAAGGTGGTTGTTGGCTGCTGTGCATGGGAGATATTTTGCCCCATTTAGTCCCACACTTTCTCCATGAGGGGAGAGATCTGGCGATTGAGCTGCTGGATACGCTGAAGAGCATATTATGTAGTGAGGGCACGTGTGGGTGGACACTATCTTGTTGGAACACCATGTCACACTAGTCAAAATAAGTATCAGACTCACCGATAATCCGGTTTCCTGGAAGCCTCCATGACAGAATATGGATTGCCCGCCCAAAACTCATATTTTGTTTACTGGGTGTGGTTTCTGTCTTTGGTGGTTCCATTAAAATACACTGGTGTTGGAAGAGAGGCTTTTGTCCTTTACTATCCTATTAGGGGAAGGCAGTCTCAAACGTGTGCCCTCATGGAGATGACTGGGGAAAAAGGCAGTAGGACAGGTTCCACAATGTCCTAGACATTCTCCCCATGAATACCAGACAGGAACAGTCACGGTAGCTAATACTGCATCAGGTGTTAGTCCTCTGTGTTTCCGCACTTTGCATGATGGTATTATTTTCTCCTTATTACCCTCCTGTGAACTTTGAGGCGGCCTTCATTAGTACAAGGCTGAACCTGCTTTCATCACTGAACACGGATGGTCACATTAGAGTTCACAGGAGGGCTGGAGATTGCCTACTGCCATCATGCATAGGGTCAGTACAGCTGGTGATGTACCAGTGGAACAGAGAAGTACTTAGTCTGGCCAATTCCTTATATATCCCAATGGGGGCACAGATGGACTGTCCATTCCCCACCATGATCCTCCAGACTGAGGGCTCATTCAAACGACCATATCCATTTCTGCAGTCCGCAAAATGCAGATCTGCTTTCCGCATTTTGCAGAACCAAACGTCCAGACTTATAGAAATGCCTATTCTTGTCCGCTATTGCTGACAAGAATAGGACATGTTGTATCTTTTTCGCGGGGCCACGGAACAGAAGTACGGATGTGGACAGCACACGGAGTGCTACTGAGCAGTCCGCACTAGGGTTGGCCAATATACCGCGGTATTAGAAAACAGCGACATTGCGATATGGCTGTTTCCTAATAACCGCGGTAATCTGTGACGTCATGCGCTCTATCTATTCCCCAGTCTGCGGCGCCGTCCACCCGCACAAAGAGAGCCGCCCGTACATTTAACTAGCAGCGTGGCTCAGGAACATTACACTCCATCCCTGGCTCCGCCTCCTCCTACTGGCTTACTCACTGACAATCTCCGACTCTGCTCCACCTCTAAAAGTGTGGGGAGCCCAGGAGGGTTAAATACTTTTTCTGCGGCTGCCTCACTCCTATGTTCAAAGTCTCCGCCCCTAGACAGAATCACCACACGAGGAAGGCAGCCTCGGGAAAAGTCCAGACGCCACCACCTTCCGTGACTCACTGAGCCCTGTGTTGTCCTGGCCTACGAGGGCTGGAGTGTTCAACAACTCCAAGGAGCAGCCACAGGTGTGTGAGATGAAACTGAGACCCCTAAAATGACAACTGTAATAAATAAAGGTGGATAGTGAAATGTCTCCTGTGGCCCTGGGGCTGCCTGGCCTTCCCTTCCTGCCTGTAGCTGTAGCATCACCAGTAGTAGGCATTAGGGAATAAACAATCATGAGTCCCCCTCCCCAAACATAAGCAAGAAGACATTACTGTATGGTGGCCACAGCCACATTATACTGAGGAGGAAGGAACTTAGAGGCACAGAATATTGTCTCCTTGTGGCCTCATAATGTCTCCTTGTGTGGCGGCTGTTGCCCCCTTACAGTATAACGTCTCCTTGTGGCCCTCCAGTATAACGTTTCCTTGTGGACCCCCATACAGTATAATGTCTCCTTGTGGCTGCCCCCATACAGTATAATGTCTCCTTGTGGCCCTCCATACAGTATAACGTCTCCTTGTGGCTGCCCCCATACAGTATAACGTCTCCTTGTGACCCCCATACAGTATAACATCTCCTTGTGGCTGCCCCCATACAGTATAACGTCTCCTTGTGGCTGCCCCCATACAGTATAACGTCTCCTTGTGGCTGCCCCCATACAGTATAACGTCTCCTTGTGGCTGCCCCCATACAGTATAACGTCTCCTTGTGGCTGCCCCCATACAGTATAACGTCTACTTGTGGCTGCCCCCATACAGTATAACGTCTCCTTGTGGCTGCCCCCATACAGTATAACGTCTCCTTGTGGCTGCCCCCATACAGTATAACATCACCTTGTGGCTGCCCCCATACAGTATAACGTCACCTTGTGGCTGCCCCATACAGTATAACGTCACCTTGTGGCTGCCCCCATACAGTATAACGTCACCTTGTGGCTGCCCCATACAGTATAACGTCACCTTGTGGCTGCCCCCATACAGTATAACGTCTCCTTGTAGCTGCCCCCATACAGTATAACGTCACCTTGTGGCTGCCCCCATACAGTATAACGTCACCTTGTGGCTGCCCCCATACAGTATAACGTCACCTTGTGGCTGCCCCCATACAGTATAACGTCTCCTTGTGGCTGTCCCATACAGTATAACGTCTCCTTGTGGCTGCCCCCATACAGTATAACGTCTCCTTGTGGCTGCCCCCATACAGTATACCGTCTCCTTGTGGCTGCCCCCATACAGTATACCGTCTCCTTGTGGCTGCCCCCATACAGTATAACGTTTCCTTGTGGCTGCCCCCATACAGTATAACGTCTCCTTGTAGCTGCCCCCATACAGTATAACATCTCCTTGCGGCTGGCCCCCATACAGTATAACGTCTCCTTGTGGCCGCCCCCATACAGTATAACGTCTCCTTGTGGCCGCCCCCCATACAGTATAACGTCTCCAAGTGTTTTTTTCTTCTAAATGGGCATTTATCGTGATATATATATCGTTATCACGATAAATTTCTTAATATCGTTATCGTGGCAATATTTTTGATATCGCCCAACCCTAGTCCGCACCTTTTTGCAAACAGTCACTGTTCCATATGAAAATGATACAAAATAGGAAAGTAAAATAAAGTTCCATCCTAGGCCTAGCCTACAACAGTGTTTCTCAGCTTTGTTACTTAAGTGCAGGTTAGGGTTTTTGCTTCAAAAAACATCTCAAAACAACCTCCTATTCATTCCCAATACACTTGCTATTTTTTTTCCAAGTGGAAAAAAAAGCAGATTGACCTATCTTTGGGTGGAATCCGCACTGAATCTCTCATTGAAATAAATGAAAAGCATAAAAAAACAGCTCCATGTACGTCCATGAGGTTTTTGTGCTTTGTACATGTGTTTTTTGATGCAGATCCGAGCCAAAAAACTTCAAGCTGAAAATTCAGCTTTGTACTGAAGTGAACATCCATTAGTTAAAAAAACGCATGTAAAAAAAAAAAGCATCAAAAACAGCACGAAAAACACACAAAAAAATATTTTCAAAATCAGTCTTGTTCACACCTACCTCTAGTGTACAGTGTAGTAAAAAACATGGTATCTTCCTCTGCAGCATGCGATATTGTAACTGGCTACCTCTGAAACACAACTGTTGTCATCAGAGGTTTAAGCTGCAGCTCTGCATGTTCACTCTGGCTTTTGTGAATACACAAGCCCACCAGAAAGTCATTGAATGTTAACTCCTTAGTGAACAAGCCATGTACAATGGACATCAGGCTTTAGGCCTCATGCACACGGCCGTTGTTCGGGTCCTCCGAGCCGCATATTTCGCAGCTCGGCCGCGGACCAATTCACTTCAATGGGGCCGCAAAAGATGCGGACAGCACTCCGTGTGCTGTCCGCATCCGTTGCTCCGTTCCGTGCCCCCGCAAAAAAATAGAGCATGTCCTATTCTTGTCCGTTATGCGACGGAACGCGGAGTAGCTTCCGTGGTTTGCGGATCCGCGGTTTGTGGACAGCAAAACACCAACAGCCGTGTGCATGAGGCCTTAGGGTAGGTCTACACAACGACATTTTGTTGCATTAATGTCGCACGACAATTTTTATAATGGGAGTCTATAGTGTCGCATTGCGAAATGCAACATGCTGCGACTGCGACACGACAGTCGCAAAAAATCCATTCAAGATGGATTTTTCTGCGAATATCGCGTTGCAGTCGCAGCATGGTGCATGACGGAATGCAACATCATAGACTTCCATTATAAAAATTGTCGCGTGACACATGTTGCAGTGTAGTTGTGCCCTATTTGTCGTGCGACAAATGTCGTCGTGTAGACCTAGCCTAAAAGATGGCGCCAGCTCATGAGAAGGTGTCATAGCCAACAGGTGCCTGATGTTTTACCCCGCAGACATCTGCTGGCAGTGTCAGTCAGCAGAAGCACTTAACTCTCACAGCATTTGTAGGGAGGGGGCTCCTTTTAACTACTGCTGTCTCTCGTATAAGTAATACAATGACCACATGGCCAAACCTCCTCTAAGCTGAAAAAAGTTTAAAAACTTATTAAAACTAATTAAAAACACAAAGGAATAAAAAATTTAAAATCACTCCTTTCCTCATTTTACAAACAAAAATTAATTTAAAAAACTTAAATGGCAGAATACTTAAAATATAATAGGATTTATGCAATACGGTCACATTTTGTATTTTCTAAAAAAAAGTATTAAAACATTACACATAGCTAAAAATTTGGTATCACTGTATTGGTATTGAGTCCACACCATCAATTATATATTGTATGGAATATTAAATGGTACCATTAGGAAGTACAACTAGTCCTGCAAAAAAAAAAAAAATCCTCATATAGCTAAAAAGTTATGGCTTTTAGACTATGGGGAGAAAAAATAATAATATGACAACGTTGTACGGTGCCAAGACTAGACTTTTTTGTGATGTAGCCCTTTTTTATTTGTTGGGTTACCAAAATAATTTTTGCTACATATTTTTAAGTAACCCATAGAGCTCTTAATGATAGGTTTCTAAAGTTTTTTCTTTTTTTTTTTAGTTTATTGGGGGGGAACTACAAAAAAAATAAAAGTTTTTTAAACTAGAACTAAAAAGGAACACAAAGGTATGTCTGGGACAGGGTGTATGTGAGCTAGAGGGCACCAGGAACAGTTTACAATATAGACAGGTGGTGACAGACTCCCTTTAGGTTTGGAAACATACACCAAAATAAATGACTAAAATGACTAGGGTGGCTATGGGGACTGCGTCAGTAGTCTTTTTAAATATTTTATAGTTTTATTTTCTTATCTGCATTTTATCTTTTTTGTCACATAATGTTTCCACTAAGAGGCCATAAAAAGGCATCTAGGACAGTTACACTTTGCTTCATTTTTTTATTTTGCAGTTTTCCATTGTAACTGGGGTATCCAAAGATACTATGCCCGAAAACAGCTGGTAACATGATCATCGAGTCCAATAGAGTAGCAGTCCCCAACCTTTTTTGCACCTCGGACCACTGTCATGCAAGAAAATTTTCCCAGGAACCAGGGTGAGGGTACAGGCGGTGTGTATGAAAATATCCAGTATCATATACAGGGGACACTGTTATATCACGTCTAAGGCCTCTTTCACAGGAACGTTTATTTTTGGGAGTGTACGGGACGTTTTTTGCGTTCTGTATACGGTCCGTATACAGAACCATTCATTTCAATGGGTCCGCAAAAAAAACGGAAAGTTCTCTGTATGCATACTGTTTCCGTATTTCCATTCAAAGATAGAACATGTCCTATTATTGTCCGCATCACGGACAAGGATAGTACTGTTCTATTAGGGACCAGATGTCATCCTTTTTTTGCGGATCCGTTTTTTGCGGACTGCAAAATCATACGGCAAAATGAGTGTGAAAGAGGCCTAAAGCAAATGGCCAGATATTTGCCAAGAACTTCTTATGAATCAGTGTACTACTACTGACAATAGTGGCAATCACACCAGTTTGTAAGGAGGTTGAACTGCCACTCTTGCCCCCTTTAAAGTTGCACCTACACAGGTCTCCTCCTAGGTACAGGGAGGAGGAAACTTCATCTCTGCCCAGAGGGCATTGTCTTCGTCCTGGTTGTGGCACCATCAAAGCCAGGTAATTCTCGCGAGAACAGCTTGTCTTCTCCCTGGCTGTGAAGCGGTCCACAGCAATTAACTCACCTTATCCCCTTATCCACTTATTCGCGTAGTTGCAATCTCTTCTGTCTTCTTCAAGCATTAGCTGCCATCTAAAAGACCTGTGGTGACGTCACATCACATGGTCCAATCACATGGTCCATCACCATGGTGATGGACCATGTGATGAGCTCGGTGACGTCATCACAGGTCCTTTAGCCGACAGCTAATGCTTGAAGAAGACAGAAGAGATCGCAACTACGTGATCAAGTGGATAAGGTGAGTTAATTTTTTATTTTTAACCCCTCCATCCACATTTTACTAAGCATTCTGTAGTGAGAATGCTATTATTTTCCCTTATAACCATGTTATAAGGTAAAA
Source organism: Bufotes viridis (assembly GCA_033119425.1). NCBI lineage: Eukaryota > Metazoa > Chordata > Amphibia > Anura > Bufonidae > Bufotes > Bufotes viridis. The sequence continues at coordinate 245,680,989 of CM065592.1, read as the reverse complement.
TAATAAAATATACAGAATACTCAACCCGAAACCGGACTTTAGTGATGAAGTCCTGGTTCGGGTTTGGGTACCGAATATGCCTATTTTTCCCACGCGCATGCAAAACGCATTAAAACGCTTTGCACTCGCGCGGAAAAATCGCGCATTTTCCCGCAACGTACCCGCCTCTTATCCAAAATGCTGATGCTTGTGCAAATAAAGTATTGAAAGCAGCACCAATGTCTCTCACCCGTTGTAACCGAAAATGCACCAGATCATTTGCCAGTGGATCCTCATCAGTTTTTTCAAACTTTAAAAAAGATAGACTTGTGACATCAGAATCTCCTTCATGTCCAAGCCTTTCTCAAGCGATATAAAAACGTAAGTCACTTACAGATACAACAAAAAGGTGGTTCCCCCAAATACATTGTACCAACCACAAATTGTGCTGTCTGATCGCAATAAATTCATTACGTGTGCTCACTAGGGATGGGCAAACTTGTGTTTCAAGTTCAGCGTACAAGGTTCAGGTTATCTAAGAAATCCGTTATGGATTCCGCCACCACGGGCCAGGTCGGTTATAGCAATGTACAGGAGGGAGGCAGCGACCCAGATTGTCTTCAGCCTTCAGTACTGCGCTCTGAAGATGGATCAGGGACAACTTCAGAGTCAGTTTTGTAATGAAAAACAGCAATACTGCCACTGCGCTTTTATGTTATATATTTTACGGCGTTAAATTTCCGGTATAAATAACATAATATCTTTATTCTCTGGGTCAGTACGATTACAGTGATACCAAATACATATAGTTTTCTTTACGTTTTACAACTTTTTTGCAATAAAACCCCTTTTTTTTTTTGCATTATCGCTTCCCAAGACCCATAACTTTTTTTATTTTTCTTTCTATGGAGTTGAATGAGGGCTTGATTTTTGCAGGACGACTTGTATTTTTCATTGGTATCATTTTGGAGCAAATGGCTCTTTTTGATTGCTTGTTATTACGTTTTCTGGGAGGCAGCGGAGAATAAAATAGCAATTCTGTCTTTTTTTACGGTGTACACCGTAGGGGATAATTTATGTGACATTTATGTAGTCTGGGTCGTTACGGACGCGGCAATACCAAACATATGGGGGGGATTTTATTTATTTTTTGCAATTTTTTTCAATGGAAAAAAAGCGTAATTTTTATTTTTTTAATAAATGTGGGTTTTTTTGTTTTTTTTACCACTTAATGGTCCCACAAGGGGACTATAACAGACTGTATTTTGATTGCTTTTAAAATGCAATGCATTATCCCTATAATGCATTGCATTTTAATAGCAATGCTATTCTAACATTGATCAGCAGGCTGCGCCAGAGAGGCGCAGCCTGCTGGAAATTACTGAGGGCTGGTCTGGGGCCTAAATCAGAGCCCTGCCAGCCTTCACAAACATCGCCACCCCGTGATCGCATTTGCAGGTGCCGATGGGAGACAGAGGGAGTCCGCTACCTCTTTCAGCACATTACATGCAGCGGACTCCTGGCTGTTAGAGCAGGGTCCCCGCTCCCCGCTGCACAGGGGACCTGTGCAGCGCTTAGACTGGAGCACCGTAAAAAAGCAGTGGCCAGCCTAAGGCTCTTAGTTACCGCCGTAAAAACGCGTATCAGTAGTCACTAAGCGGTAAAAAAAAGGTAAATGACAGTTGCACTTCAAGGCCTCATGCACTCAGCTGTGTCTACATTTTGGTCTACAAAATATGAATACCCTCTAAGTACATTTCATATTTTTCTGAATCCCATCGATAAAAATCACTATTCTCATACACAATACGGCCAAGAGTACGACCTGCTCTATAATTTGCGGAGCGACCACACAGATCTGCAAAAAATATTGTTGTGTGCATGGCCCCATAGAGAATGATGGGTCAGTACGCTATCCGTAAAAATTGCAGATGGTACACGGATGAAAAAATACGGTCGTGTACAGTACAGTAGATCTGTGGTCAGCAAAGAGTCCTCAATATTCCAAAGTCCACCTGGGACCGCGCTTCCCAGACTGAACACTTCGTGTGACTGCAATTTTTGCGCTAAAAAACACCAGCTCTAGACGTTAGCTGAAAGTCTATGAGAAATATTAAATGCAGGACAGACCAGCATTTTTTGGCTGGTGGTGTTTTTGTAATTTGGATTTTTGTTTTTGTTTCTTTTGCTTTTTTTTCTAAAAACCAGCATTTGTTTAATCCTCTCTAAAAAAAAAAAACGTGAACAAAATCGCCATCAGCACAAAAAAGGCATAAAAACCGGATGCGTGTGTAGGTTGCTTGCACACGGTGCAGATTATGCGCGATTTTCAGGGGAAAAAACACAGAGTAATACAGAACCAGCAAAGGGCATGAGATTACACAAATCTTATGCACACCAAGGTTTTTTCCTTCGGTGCAAAATTTGACCTGCTGTGTGGATTTAGAAATTTGCAGCATGTCATTGCAAATTGCAGTCCCCAATGCACGGGACGGCCGACCAACTACCGTGTGCATGAGCCCTTAACCTTAATGGGGTATTCCTATCTCAGACAATGGAGGCATGTCGCCCGCACCTAGCTCTAAAACAAAGCCTAACATTAGGCCGGAAAGGTGCTGGGTCCTCACCACACTTGCATGGCCACCGCCCCCATTTCCTTCCATAGCCCTTAATGGGGTATTCCCATCTCAGACAATGGGGGCATATCGCCCGCACCTATCTCTAAAACGAAGTCTAACATTAGGTCGGCAAAGTGCTGGGTCCTCACTACACTTGCATGGCCACCGCTCCCATTCATTTCTATAGGACCGACGGAAATAGCTGAACTCAGCAGCCCCATAAAAATAAAAGGAGGGAAGCCGCACATGCGCAGGGCATCCTCCGAAACTTTGTGGTGCTCTGTTATGAGATAGGTGTGGGTCCCAGAGGTGCCAAAAACGCATGCACTTCCCTATTGATTTCACGATACATCGCTTTTTCTTTCTGCTAGTGGTTTTGAAAACTGGACAGTGGAAAAAAAAAGGGTCTTGTCCATTCTTGTCACAGAATCCACATCCAGAATTCCACTGAAAATGGCCAATAATGAAAATCCTCGCTGACATCACAACAAATAAAGGCATGGAAACGTCTTAGGCCTCTTTCACACGAGCGTGTCCGGATTAGGTCCGGATGCGTTGCGGATGCGTTCAGTGAAAACTGTGCGATTTTACAAGCAAAGCCATTCAGTTTTGCCTGCGATTGTGTTCAGTTGTTCAGTTTTTTCCACGCGGGTGCAATGCGTTTTGATGCGTTTTTCACGCGCGTGATAAAAAACTGAAGGTTTACAAACATCTCCTAGCAACCATCAGTGAAAAACGCAACGCACCCGCACTTGCTTGCGGATGCAATGTGTGAAAAACGCAGAATATAGAACATGCTGCGATTTTCACGCAGCGCACAAGTGATGCGTGAAAAAAAACGCTCATGTACACAGACCCATTGAAATGAATAGGTCAGGATTCAGTGCGGATGCTATGCGTTCACATCACGCATTGCACCCGCGCGGAAAACTCGCTCGTGTGAAAGGGGCCTTAGACTATGTTCATATCTGAGTCTCCGTCACACATTTTGATATCCAGCAGACCTTATCAAAAGTCATAGGAGTCCATCAGGCGCTGATGGTGTCAGCCATGCAATGGAACTGGTACTATGCCATTGTGTTCATTAGTAATGGAAAACTGCAAAAAAAAGGGGGTCAGTCAGCACATCCCAATGTGCAGGTGCACGCTGCCATGGCTAGAAATACAAAGAAAAAAAGACAATGCTAGGGTTGTTTCGGGTATCGAAGTTTCGATACCCAATCAATACTTTTCTCTGGTATCGAGCTCGATACCAGGATTAGTATTTTATCGATACTGGGCTGCGCTACTGCACAGCCCAGTATCAGAGAACGTGGCTGCACCGCTCTCAGCACGGCCATCTTCTCCTCGGTAGCACGGGGAGAAGGAGGCAGTCTCTCCCTTCCCCCTGTGCCGTGCTGCCAATGAGGAGAGATGGGAGGAGGAGGAGGGGCGGGAGCCCTGCACGCAGAAGAAACACACTGCCAGCACCTGCCTGTGACAGAGCGCTGCGATCAGGGGTAATTATCCCTCAGGTACCGTCCCCAGTATTAAAACATTAGTGGCTAGTGTGCCCCCCCTGTCCCCAGTATTAAAATACATTATTGGTGGCCAGTTCGCCCTCCCCCATCCCCCCCAATATTAATATCATTGGTGGCAGTGGCCACAGGGTCCCCTCACCTCCTTCTCATTGGTGGCAGTGGCAGTGATCGGAGCCATGGCAACCAGGACACTACTGAAGTCCTGGCTGCCATAGTCTGCTCCCTGCTGCTGTGTGCACTGTGCACAGGGCAGCAGGGAGACTGTGAGATCCTATTCACCCTGATAGAGCTCTATTAGGGTGAATAGGATGAAAATGATCCCAGGTTCTAGCCCCTAAGTTATTAAAGAAACTGTAAAAAAAAAAAAAAAGTAACAAAAAAGTACCACAAAATATTAAGTATAAATCACACCTTTCCCAATTTTACATATAAAATATATAAATGATGACTAAATAAAATATTACATATCACCATGTCTCAAAAGTCCAAACTATTAAAAAATACTCTTTTATGCGGTGAACACCATAAAAGAAAAAATAAAGAAAAGAAAAAATGCACGATTCGCCATTTTCTTTTAGTCGCCTTGTCCCCCCAAAAAATAGGATAGGACTGTTGTATTATGAGCCGGCGGTTCCATAAAATGTGGAATGCACGTGGCATTTTTTGCCGTTTTATTTTTTTCGCGTGGTATCGAATGGTATCGAGTATCGCAATACTTTTTTATGGTATCGATACCGAATCAAAATTTTGGTATCGAAACAACTCTAGACAATGCAGCAGCACTCTGCAGACACAAATAAAGTACAATAATGCCATAATTATAAAAAAATATTCTGGTGCTAATGCTACTCTTATTTTGCAAATTTGATTTTAGTGTAAAAATTGCCCTTGTCAAAATTGCAGAACGGATTCAGACCCATTTTGTGGACCTGTGAATGGACCCTAAAGCTGTAGTCTGCACTCATTGTATTTATTGGAAGCCAGGAGAGGTATAGAGTGGGCTTAGCATGCATGTTGGTACCTGCATTCCTGGATTTAATGGAAGCCGTTATGGCACCAAAAATGATAAAAATCAGATTGGACCCAGCATGCATGTGGAACCTGCACTCCCTGAATTTTATGGTGGCCATTATGGCACATAACAGGTAGGATTTAGCGTCTTATAGAGATCGCCTTAACGTTTGGCAGTCAGGCCCAAATAATTTTGCACAAAATGTATTTGCCAAGAATCTCACATTTGCTAAATAAGCGTAGCATTAGCACCAGAATGTTTTCTATAATTATGGCATTATTGTACTTTATTTGTGTTTGCAGAGTGCTGCTGCATTGTCTTTTTTTCTTTATGATGGAAAAGTCACCATAGATATGGATGGCTGATGGGTCCCTCTGACAAATTTATGGTCAGCTGAAGGTTTTCAGGTAGAAATGTACAACAGAAGAGAAATCGATAGATTTGGGGGTCATTCTCACAGAATTTTCGCTGACAACTGTGTTGCATGTCCAAACAGTGCATTTATTGGACAGTCTTCAGACACAGCACAACACAAATAGTACAAGACAATAAACACTGGCCCGGCTGGGCTCTAACTAAACATATAAACGTCCCTACCTCTCTTGTGGAGCACCGTTCACATACAGTAGTCCTCAGCCTAACAGGCCTCCAGCCTCCAGGCTGTAACAAGTCCAATACCTTTATGGGGGAGTGTGGCCCAGTAGTCCTCCCGCCTCTGGCTGTGTGACCGTCGCTCCAGCAGGCTTTGCTGGGTCCCCCAAACTTCAGGCTATCGCCTAGCCTCGTGGCCCCTCAGCCAACCCGGCTGAGACCACTGACACAGAGCCTCACCAGAGTGACAGTCTAGGATGGGCTTTTACTTCCCAGTAATGATCCCAGGTGGATTACACCTGGGGATCCCTCATGCTAGGGAAAATCTGCACTGGAATGGGAGGGGTGGATTGAGAGATCCCACTACCAACCTACCTCCCAATGCAAGTAAAATCCAGCCCTTAAATACTAAACAAAATAGCTCCAGCAACTATGCCTTGCTGAAGCTAGCACCACTCTGGAATTTTACTTACCTCACCCAGTTGAGGAACCCGGGTGAGATATACCCCTTTTCCGGGACTTCCTTATACACTTTACTGTTCACCTTACCATAATAGATAATAGATATATATGATATAGATAGATATGAGATAGATAGATACAGGGGTCAAGTCCTGGGAAAAAAAGTGTAGGAACTCACCCAAGTGCCTCCGTGTAACGTCACGACGCGCGGCGTACGCAAATGGCAGGGGAGGTCAGGAGGAGGAGCAAGCACCATATTTTTCGCCCTATAAGATGCACCTAGGTTTTAGAGGGGGACAATAGGAAAAAAAATATTTTTTATTACACCTCAGGTCAGACCACCAATCAGACCCCCAATGTTAATCATACCTCAGCTAACAGCCCCAATAAGATGCCCAATGTTAATAAGACCCCAGATCACACCTCAGCTCAGACCCCAATATGAATGACCCCCAATCAGACCTCAGATAAGACCTCTCCACCAGCCCACAGTGCCTCTCCACCAGCCCCCAGTGCTTCCCCACCAGCCCCCAGTGCCCCTCCATCAGCCCCAGTGCCCCCTCCATCAGCCCCCAGTGCCCCTCCATCAGCCCCCAGTGCCCCCTCCATCAGCCCCCAGTGCCCCCTCCATCAGCCCCCAGTGCCCCTCCACCAGCCCCCAGTGACCAGTCAATCAGCCCCCAGTGACCAATCAGCCCCCAGTGACCAGTCAATCAGCCCCCAGTGCCCCCTCCATCAGCCACCAGTGCCCCCTCCATCAGCCCTTAGTGACCCCTCCATCAGCCCCCAGTGCCTCTCTATTAGCCCCCAGTGCCTCTCCACCAGCCCCCAGTGACCAGTCAATAAGCCCCCAGTGCCCCCTTCATCAGCCCCCAGTGACCCCTCCATCAGCCACCAGTGCCCTCTTCATCAGCCACCAGTGACCCCTCCATCAGCCCCCAGTGACCCCTCCATCAGCCACCAGTGACCCCTCCATCAGCCACCAGTGACCCCTTCATCAGCCACCAGTGACCCCTTCATCAGCCACCAGTGACCCCTTCATCAGCCACCAGTGACCCCTCCATCAGCCACCAGTGACCCCTCCATCAGCCACCAGTGACCCCTCCATCAGCCACCAGTACCCCCTCCATCAGCCACCAGTGCCCCTCCATCAGCCACCAGTGCTCCCTCCATCAGCCCTTAGTGACCCCCTCCATCAGCCCCCAGTGCCTCTCTATTAGCCCCCAGTGCCTCTCCACCAGCCCCCAGTGACCAATCAGCCCCCAGTGCCCCCTTCATCAGCCCCGTGCCCCCTTCATCAGCCACCAGTGCCCTCTTCATCAGCCACCAGTGACCCCTCCATCAGCCCCCAGTGACCCCTCCATCAGCCCCCAGTGACCCCTCCATCAGCCACCAGTGACCCCTCCATCAGCCCCCAGTGACCCCTCCATCAGCCACCAGTGACCCCTCCATCAGCCACCAGTGACCCCTCCATCAGCCACCAGTAACCCCTCCATCAGCCACCAGTGCCCCCTCCATCAGCCCCCAGTGCTCCCTCCATCAGCCCCCAGTGACCCCCTCCATCAGCCCCCAGTGCCCCCTCCATCAGCCCCCAGTCAGTGCCTCTCACCAGCCATAAAATCTAAAACAAAAAAAACACTTACCCTCTCCTGCTCCTGGACGCCGCCGCTCCTCTCTTCCTGGTTCTCGGCTGTGCTGTGAAGGCTGCGCACAGCGTGAGGTCACAGAGCGCCTCACACTGTGCGCAGCCAGCCCTGACAGCCGACAGCCGATAACCAGGAAGCGGTGAGTACAAAGTCTTCACCGCTTCCTGGTCATTTTGCCCTTAGTGGGAACGGCGTTCCTGCTGTGAAAAAAGTGCAGGAACGCCGTTCCCACCCGTTCCCCCTGGACTCGAGCCCTGGATAGATAGATAGATATAGGATGGATAGATAGATTTGATATAGATAATAGATCTGAAAGAGTTTGAGAAACATCGACATTCAAATTCTTCTAGAAACATGGACTAAGCCAGAGAGCGAGTCCCTGGCGCCCACTGGATACAGGGAAATTTCTGTCCCGGCCCTAAAAAATAAACCCACCAAACTTGGCCGCTGTTCGGGAGGAATACTAGTGTGGTATAAAGTGGAGCTCCATGAGCAGATCAGACCAGTGAAATGAGGAAACAGCCACATCTGGATCAGAATAGACCGCTCCATCCTCACCTCCCAGTCCGACATCTACCTCTGTGCGGCCTACATACCACCACCTGAGTCCCCCTACCACAACTCAGAATGCTTTAAGATCCTGCAAAGGGAAGCCACCCACTATCAAACCCTGGGCAAAGTCCTTATCATGGTAGACCTCAATGCCAGCACAGGCAGGGAAAGAGACTACCTAACCACAGATGGAAACATCTATATATATGGAGCACAGACCGACAGCGACAGCTCAGTACATACAGAGAGGAACAGTTATGACAGCACGGTGAATAAAAGTGGCAAACAATTGTTGAATGTTTGCAAAAGCCTAGGACTCCACATCCTCAACGGTCTCACCAAGGGAGACTCTCTAGGAAGGATTACATTAAACTCCCATGTAGGTAGCAGCGTAGTGGACTACGCCATCACAGACATTGGGGCCTTCATAGTCAGCCCACAATCGCACTTGTCTGATCACAACCAAACATCCCTATATATTGAGTCCACAAACAAACCACCAGGACAAATACTTCAGCAGGCCGGGCTCTTCACACTACCTCCATGTAATAAGACATTATCGCATACTGAATGGATTGTATCTACTTGTAGACACGTCTCAATAAAGAGGAAGCTGGTTTTAGATCGAATGCTGGTGCTGGTGCCAATTTTTCTTTTCTACTTATAAGACATCAGCTCAGAAATATAAATAGATGCACAATAAACCAGAATTCCATGAGATGCTCTACTACTTCGAAAACAAGGTGTTTGAGATAAACCCAGAAAGAGTCAATCAAGCTGTAAGAGATATTAATAATATATTTTACACCATGGCAGAAATGGCTGACCTGAAAAAGTATAGCCACCTGAAGCAAAAAGAAGATAACCCCAACACTTGGTTTGATGAGGAGTGCAGAGCTGTACGGAAGACCTTAAGATCGGCCTCAAATAAAAAGCACAGAGATCCCAACAACACCAACCTGTGGGTTGTCCTCCAAGATAACTTCTTCTGGGAACTATGGTACGACCTGGGCACAAATGAGAAGAAAAACAACCTCCATATTCAGAATGGCAACATCAGAGACCTCTACAGAGGCATCCCAAAAAAAGAATGTAACCCAGACCAAGAACAATTGAGGTCAAAACTGAAGCATGGAAGAGATACTTAAAGATTTCCAAAACCCGCTAGACTCACCCATAACACTGCAGGAGATATCAGAGAGAATATCAACCATAAGAGGTAAGAAAGCCAGCGGCACAGATGGCATCCCACCCAAAATGATTAAGTACAGCCCACCAGCAATACAGGCAGCCATAGCAAAACTGTACAACATTGTGCTAAGCGCTGGCTACTTCCACCAAGCCTGAAACCAAGGTGTCATAACCCCAATATAAAAGAGTAGGGACAGGTATGACCCAGCCAACTACAGAGAGATATGTGTCAGCAGCAATCTGGCGAAACTATTTAACAGTATCCTGAACCAGAGAATCCTCGGCCTTCTCACCCAGCACAATATACTCAGTAAAAGCCAAGCAGGGTGCATGCCAAACTACCGCACCACAGACCATGTCTACAGCCTGCACCGCCTCATCCAGAGCCATGTCCACAACACAAAGCAGGGAAAGTTATACGCTTGTTTCGTGGACTTCAAAAAGGCCTTTGACTCAGTGTGGCACCCAGGATTGCTCCTGAAGCTATTGGAGAGCGGAATAGGAGGAAAGACATACAACGTCATCAAAAGCTCCTACACCGAGAACCGATGCAGTGTGAAGGTAAATGGGAAAAGAACGGAAGAGCCGATGAGTCAGACAGGGCTGCAGCCTCAGTCCAACTCTCTTTACCATTTACATCAATAAGCTGACAACAGTTCTGGAGTCCTCCTCAACACCAGGTCTCATCCTCCATGACACTGAGGTAAAATTTCTCTTGTATACGGATGACCTTCTTCTACTATCTCCAACTGAGAACGGTCTCCAAGACCAGCTAGTCATTCTGGAGAAATTCAGCACTACATGGGCCTTTCCCATCAATTTAAAAAAGACCAACACTGTGGTGTTCCAGAGACGGAAAACAAAGTCAGCCAGGCCCCCTACCTTCATGCTACACAACCGCCCTCTTATAGCCACCAACAGGTACACCTACCTGAGCCAGATAATTGACCAAACTGGAAGCTTCAAATCAGCCATTGAGGAGCCGAAAGACAAAGCATGCAAGACCTTCTACAACATCAGAAGACAATTGTACCACCTCAAAGCACCCCTAATGGTCTTGCTTAAAATCTTTGACTCAATCATTGCACCAATCCTCCTGTATGGCAGTGAAGTCTGGGGCCCTCACACGTACCCCGACTAGTTAAGATGGGATTTCAGCCCAACAGAAATATTCCACCTCTGAGCACCTCTAACAGTGCCTGTCGAGGGGAACTGGGCAGATTCCCTCTACACTTTACAATCCAGAAGAGGGCGCTATCATTCTGGGGCTATCTACATGGTAGTAGTGAAGGCTCCTATCACCATAAAGCTTTGTTACACCAAGGGATCCCAGGCAAGGCAAAGCCCCAAAATTAACTTACTGAAACCCAGCCCGACCAGAAAATCACCCCACACCACCTCACAAAAGCCGGGATCAGGAACACAGTAAACAAGAGACAAGAGAAATATGTCAGTGAATGGAGGAAGGAGGTGAGAACATCCCAGAAGCTGATGGTGTACCACAGCCTGCAGACAGACTACAAACTGGCCCCATATCTGGAGAAACTAGGGAACCCCAGAGACCGGAAAATCCTGAGCCACTACAGACTGAGCGCCCACAGCCTGGGTGTCAAATCCGGACGACATCGACAGAGCTGCATACCTAGAGAAAGTGCCACCTGGAGGCGGTGAAGGATGAGGCCCACTTCCTGATATACTGTCCCAAATACTCAGCAGTGAGGGACATCCACTTTAGGAGACTCTCTGATCTTCTCCCAGACTTCAAGTCCATGGAGGAGGAAGAGAAACTGCCCATCCTGCTGGGAGAGGAAGAGAACACTGTGGACATAGCAGCACAATATATCAGTGCCTGCCACAGACTGAGAGGAGCGGGAAAGGCCATGGACTCCGATACCCCTTCCCCCCTGTTATGATACGCCACGGACTCCTATACACCAACCCTGGGTGTGTCCCCATTTCTCAACCCCTTATTTCCCACCTGCTTTGGCAATTCTAATGTATAATTTTAGACCTGCCAATAAAGCTTTATTGATTGATATATAGATAAGATAGATAGATAGATAGATAGATAGATAGATAGATAGATAGATAAAGATATATCTGAGATAGATAGATAGATAGATAGATAGATATTAGATAGATATATAGATATACAGATAGATAGATAGATAGATCTGAGATAGATAGATATTAGATAGATAGATAGATAGATAGATAGATAGATAGATAAGATATATCTGAGATAGATAGATATTAGATAGATATATAGATATACCGATAGATAGATAGATAGATAGATAGATAGATAGATAGATAGATATTAGATAGATAGATGATAGATAGATAGATAAAGATATATCTGAGATAGATAGATATATATAGATACTAGATAGATAGATAGATAGATAGATAGATATCTGAGATAGATAGATAGATAGATATATCTGAGATAGATATATATTAGATAGATAGATAGATATATATTAGATAGATAGATAGATAGATAGATAGATAGATAGATAGATAGATAGATATATATTAGATAGATAGATAGATATATATTAGATAGATAGATAGATAGATAGATAGATATTAGATAGATAGATAGATAGATAGATAGGAAGTGAACTCTGTAGCACTTCCAAAAAGTGTGTAAGTTTATTCACCAAATAACAGCAACGTTTCAATTCTCTCAATGGGACCTTTCTCAAGCAGTGAGGGGATTGAAACGTTGCTGTTATTTGATTAATAAACTTACACACTTTTTGGAAACATTGGTTGGTGGATGGTCTCCACAGCTGCTGGCACTCCTGTATACTTGCTTACTGCTGTGCTGCTCACATTTTTCTATTTTTTTTCCTAGATAGATAGATACAGAGAGATAAAGAGATAGTTAGATAGATAGATAGATAGATAGATAGATAGATAGATAGATAGATAATAATAGATAGATAGATAGATAGATAGATAGATACTTTATATGAGATAGATAGATAGATAGATAGATAGATAGATAATAGTAGATAGATAGATAGATAGATAGATAGATAGATAGATAGATACTTTATACGAGATAGATAGATATGAGATAGACAGACTGATACACAGATAGATAGATAGATAGATAGATAGATAGATAGATAGATAGAAATAGTTTTGGAAATGTAAAGCCTGGGGTTAGTTGCCCTACAAATAGCTATGTCTAGTAATGTCTGCTTGGATTTGTACCTTTTTCGAGGAGGAAGACTGAGATAGACATTTCCTATGATTACTAGTTTGTCACCCAAGAGACCTCCGTGGAAATGCTGCGGACCCATCAGCCCCCTCACCTCCTGCGCAGCTTCCTCACAGATAACGCTGCAGATTATCCTGCCTGTTGTGATTTGTGCCGATCTACACAGATGCAGCTGAGCTGATACTGTCTCAACACCATGATGCCGGTATTTGCTATTTGAAGGGTTACACAGGATCCCAACCTGAAGTCATTAGTTGGGAAGTTGGAAGCAAGAAACAGTTAATGACAAACTCTGCTCTGTTACATAAATTCTGTAAAAAAGAGAAGCGCTGAGGAGTAAAGGAAAGTTTGACGCTTGGGAGCAGTAAAGTTACTCCGAGCTCTTCCCATAGTACACAGGACATGGTACATACCCTTGTGCCCGCACTCACCCGGGTACTGGACCTAGGTCACCAGAGCAGCTGGCCCGCGAGCACTGAGGGCTTGGCCAGCAGCATCCTCAGGCTGTGCCTCCCGGAGGGTCTGAGCCACAGGGGAAGATGCCGCCACTCCGTAAGGACCCGACGTGCCAGCCAGGAGGGGTCTACAAGTTGCAGAACTACAACTCCCGGCGTCCCTATGGAAGGCTAGGGCAGACAATAAGGCATGATTCTGCTGTCTGCCTGAGCTGTGTTGGCAATGAAGCTCCACCCCTTGCAAGAATTTAACCCTAGAGTGTGAGGGTGGGGGTCTGGGAGGGAAGAAAGGGAGTCTGTGTGCTCTGCAACGTCAGCACTAGCATAGGAAGCCCAAGCTGGAGATGGGGAGCCCTGTCACAGGGCTGAGGAGCTGCTTACTGGAGTTACTGGCAGCTTTTTAGTTCCAGGACATTTTCATGAAAAAATGACACTGTAATGGGGTGTCCTGAGGAGAATAAAGTAGAAATTAGCCTGGAATGGGACAGCCAAGGGTGTGAGGGTTAAATGATAATGGACCACTGACTCTTTATAACAGCAGATATCAGGGGAGATAAGGATCAGACATGTTGGAGTTTAATTGCCCGTTCTTTCGGTTCTCGGGGAGATGCACTGACACCAGAGGAGTCTGGCAGTGCCTTTCTCTCCCTTTCCATTGGGGACACATGCATGCTCAGCTCAGCAATATAAATATATGCTTAACTGCTGATGTATATGGCCAGTCTAAGGGTACGTGGCGAATTACGACTTGGCCATGCTGCGGTCGATTACCACGCGGCCGTACAGTGCATCCATTAACAATGCAGGCTGACTAAACAGTGCTGTCTCATTAGGTAATAGGAGACAGCTGCAGGATTCAACCACAGCATGGCCGCCTCGCTACTGAGCTTTGTGGTCATACTCCACAATTGTCAGCATGACAATTGTGACCCGCGGTGATCTATCCATTATCCCTGGATGATGCTGGCCCATTGTGACCCGCAGTGATCCATCCATTATCCCTGGATGATGCTGGCCCATTGTGACCCGCAGTGATCCATCCATTATCCCTGGATGATGCTGGCCCATTGTGACCCGCAGAGATCCATCCATTATACCTGGATGACGCTGGCCCATTATGACCCGCAGTGATCCATCCATTATCCCTGGATGATGCTGGCCCATTGTGACCCACAGTGATCCATCCATTATCCCTGGATGATGCTGGCCCATTGTGACCCGCAGAGATCCATCCATTATCCCTGGATGATGCTGGCCCATTATGACAAGCGCAGTGATCCATCCATTATCCCTGGATGATGCTGGCCCATTGTGACCCACAGTGATCCATCCATTATCCCTGGATGATGCTGGCCCATTGTGACCCGCAGTGATCCATCCATTATCCCTGGATGATGCTGGCCCATTGTGACCCACAGTGATCCATCCATTATCCCTGGATGATGCTGGCCCATTGTGACCCGCAGTGATCCATCCATTATCCCTGGATGATGCTGGCCCATTGTGACCTGCAGTGATCCATCCATTATCCCTGGATGATGCTGGCCCATTGTGACCCGCAGTGATCCATCCATTATCCCTGGATGATGCTGGCCCATTGTGACCCGCAGTGATCCATCCATCCTGGATGATGCCCATTGTGACCAGTGATCCATCCATTATCCTGGATGATGCTGGCCCATTGTGACCCGCAGAGATCCATCCATTATCCCTGGATGATGCTGGCCCATTATGACCCGCAGTGATCCATCCATTATCCCTGGATGATGCTGGCCCATTGTGACGCGCAGTGATCCATCCATTATCTCTGGATGATGCTGGTCCATTATGACCCGCAGTGATCCATCCATTATCCCTGGATGATGCTGGCCCATTGTGAGCTGCAGTGATCCATCCATTATCCCTGGATGATGCTGGCTCATTGTGACCCGCAGTGATCCATCCATTATCCCTGGATGATGCTGGCCCATTGTGACGCGCAGTGATCGATCCATTATCCCTGGATGATGCTGGCCCATTGTGACCCGCAGTGATCCATCCATTATCCCTGGATGATGCTGGTCCATTGTGACAAGCGCAGTGATCGATCCATTATCCCTGGATGATGCTGGCCCATTATGACATACGCAGTGATCCATCCATTATACCTAGATGATGCTGGCCCATTGTGACCCGCAGTGATGCATTCATTATCCCTGGATGACGCTGGTCCATTGTGACCCACAGTGATGCATTCATTATCCCTGGATGATGCTGGTCCATTGTGACCCACAGTGATCCATCCATTATCCCTGGATGATGCTGGCCCATTGTGACCCGCAGTGATCCATCCATTATCCCTGGATGATGCTGGCCCATTGTGACCCACAGTGATCACTCCATTATCCCTGGATGATGCTGGCCCATTGTGACCCGCAGTGATCTATCGATTATCCCTGGATGATGGCCCATTGTGACCCGCAGTGATCCATCCATTATCCCTGGATGATGCTGGCCCATTGTGACGCACAGTGATCCATCCATTATCCCTCAATGATGCTGGCCCATTGTGACATACGCAGTGATCCATCCATTATCCCTGGATGATGGCGGCCCATTGTGACCCGCAGTGATCCATCCATTATCCCTGGATGATGCTGGCCCATTGTGACCCACAGTGATCTATCGATTATCCCTGGATGATGGCGGCCCATTGTGACCCGCAGTGATCCATCCATTATCCCTGGATGATGCTGGCCCATTGTGACCCGCAGTGATCCATCCATTATCCCTGGATGATGCTGGCCCATTGTGACCGGCAGTGATCCATCCATTATCCCTGGATGATGCTGGCCCTTTGTGACCCGCAGTGATCCATCCATTATCCCTGGATGATGCTGGCCCATTGTGACGTGCAGTGATCCATCCATTATCCCTGGATGATGCTGGCCCATTGTGACCCACAGTGATCCATTCCTTATCCCTGGATGATGCTGGCCCTTTATGACATACACAGTGATCCATCCATTATCCCTGGATGATGCTGGCCCATTGTGACCCACAGTGATCCATTATCCCTGGATGATGCTGGCCCTTTATGACATACGCAGTGATCCATCCATTATCCCTGGATGATGCTGGCCCATTGTGACAAGCACAGTGATCCATTATCCCTGGATGATGCTGGCCCATTGTGACCCGCAGTGATCCATCCATTATCCCTGGATGATGCTGGCCCATTGTGACCCGCAGTGATCCATCCATTATCCCTGGATGATGCTGGCCCATTGTGACCCGCAGTGATCCATCCATTATCCCTGGATGATGCTGGCCCATTGTGACAGGCGCAGTGATCCCTCCATTATCCCTGGATGATGCTGGCCCATTGTGACCCGCAGTGATCTATCGATTATCCCTGGATGATGGCCCATTGTGACCCGCAGTGATCCATCCATTATCCCTGGATGATGCTGGCCCATTGTGACCCGCAGTGATCCATCCATTATCCCTGGATGATGCTGGCCCATTGTGACCCGCAGTGATCTATCGATTATCCCTGGATGATGGCCCATTGTAACCCGCAGTGATCCATCCATTATCCCTGGATGATGGCGGCCCATTGTGACCCGCAGTGATCCATCCATTATCCCTGGATGATGGCGGCCCATTGTGACCCGCAGTGATCCATCCATTATCCCTGGATGATGCTGGCCCATTGTGACCCGCAGTGATCCATCCATTATCCCTGGATGATGCTGGCCCATTATGACCCGCAGTGATCTATCGATTATCCCTGGATGATGGCGGCTCATTGTGACAAGCGCAGTGATCCATCCATTATCCCTGGATGATGCTGGCCCATTGTGACCCGCAGTGATCCATCCATTATCCCTGGATGATGCTGGTCCATTGTGACCCGCAGTGATCCATTCATTATCCCTAGATGATGCTGGTCCATTGTGACCCGCAGTGATCCATCCATTATCCCTGGATGATGCTGGCCCATTGTGACCCGCAGTGATCCATCTATTATCCCTGGATGATGCTGGCCCATTGTGACCCGCAGTGATCCATCCATTATCCCTGGATGATGCTGGCCCATTGTGACAAGCGCAGTGATCCATCATTGTCTCTGGTTTATGCCTCCCCATTGTAACATGCAGAGTCAGGGGTGGACTGGTCATAGACCCTACAGGGCATTTGAGCCCTCCTCCCTGCCACTGGCCATGTACTTACTACTGGGGGAACTAGAGGGGTCATTATTAGAGGAAAACCAGGCAGTATGCTGCATGTAGGGCTGACTTGGTCGTGTGACCCACATGTCACCCCTCAGACCTATGCTTCATATCCATTTTAGAAACAATTGAATGAGGACAGAACATATTCTGTGCTGCCCTATAGTATTACTGACCCTGCCAACTTGTATTCGCCCCATCTACTTGTGCTGCCCCACCTTCTCTCAACTCACACCCAATATTGGGGCAACTTTTAGTTTTTTTTCCATTTTAAGTTCTCAGTCTGCCCAGATTGTCGGTCAAATTATCGAGAACATATATGACTAAGAATACTCTGCCCATGTACAGTTAAAACCAGAAGATTACATACACTATATAAAAAGACACATGTGCATGTTTTTCTCAATATCTGACATGAAATCAGAATAAACCTTTCCTGTTTTTGGTCAATTAGGATTACCATAATTATTATTATTTGCCAAATGCCAGAATAATGAGAGAGAGAATGTTTTAAGTCATTTTTACTACTTTCTGCAAAGTCAAAAGTTGACATACATTTCATTAGTATTTGGTACCATTGCACTTAAACTGTATGACTTGGGTCAAACGTTTTGGATATCCTTTCACAAGCTTCTCACAATAGTTGGTCGGAATTTGGGCCCATTCCTCCTGACAAAACTGGTGTAACTGAGCCATGTTTGTTGGTCGCCTTGCTCGCCTTTTCAGCTTTGCCCACATATTTTCAATAGGCTTGAGATTAGGGCTTTGTAATGGCCACTCCAAAACATTGACTTTGATATCCTTAAGCCACTTTGTAACCAGTTTGGCAGCGTGCTTCGGGTCATTGTCCATTTGGAAGACCCATTTCCGCCCAAGCTTTAACTTTCTGGCTGATGTCTTGAGATGTTGCTTCAGTATTTCCACATAATCTTCTTTCCTCATGATGCCATCTATTTTGTGAAGTGCACTAGTCTCTCCTACAGCAAAACGACCCCACAACATGATGCTGCCACCCCCGTGTTTCACAGTTCGGATGGTGTTCTTAGGCTTCCAAGCTTCTCCCTTTTTCCTCCAAACGTAACGATGGTCATTATGGCCAATAAGTTCAATTTTAGTTTCGTCAGACCACAGGACATGTCTCCAAAAATGTAGGTCTTTGTTCCTGTGTGCATTTGAAAACATTAATCTGGCTTTTTTATGTTTCTTTTAGTGTAATGGCTTCTTCCTGGCAGAGTGGCTCTTCAGCCCATGTGGTTACGGTACTCTTTTCACTGTGGATATTGACACAATCTTACCAGCTTCCGCCATCATCTTCACAAGGTCTTTTGCTTTTGTTCATGGGTTGATATGCACATGTCAGAGCAAAGCACGTTCATCTCTGGGACACAGAACCCATCTCCTTCCTGGGCGGTATGATGGCTGGACATTGCCATTCTTGTTTGTACTTGCGTATAATATGTTTGTACAGCTGAACGAGTCACCTTCAGGTATCTTGAAATTGCATCCAAGGTTCAGCCAGACTTGTGCAGGTCCACAATTCTCTTCCTGATATCATGGCTGATTTCTTTAGACTTTCCCATGACGCTACACAAAGAAGCAGTGTGTTTCAGGTGTGCATTTATATACATCCACAGGTGTGTCTCTAATTAAGGGTGCATTCACACATCCGTAGTGTATTGCGGATCCGCAATACACCGGGCCAGCACCCCTATAGAAATGCCTATTCTTGTCCCCTATTGCGGACAAGAATAGGACATGTTCTATTTTTTTCGGGAGCCGCGAACCAGAAATGCAGATGTGTATAGCACAATGTGTGCTGTCCGCATCCTTTGCGTCCCCATTGAGAATAAATGGGTCCGCACCCGTTTCACAGAATTGCGAAACGGATGCGGACCCATTCTACGGACATGTGAATGGACACTAACTCAGATGTTGCCAACAAACCGAACAGAAGCTTCCAAACACATGACATGATCATAAGGGCAGTCCAGAATTGTTTAAAGGCATAGTAATCTTAGTGTATGTAAACTTTTGACATCGCAGAAAGTAATTAAAATGCCTTAAAAAATTATTCTGGCATTTGGCAAATGATAATAATTATGGGAATCCTAATTGGCCAAAAACATGAAAGGTTTATTCTGATTTCATGTCAGATATTGAGAAAAACATGCATATGTGTATTTTTATATAGTGTATGTAAACTTCTGGTTTCAACTGTAAATGTGCTGCCAATCAGCCGATGAACAAGCAAAACGATTGTTAATTGGGTGAAATGATCTTTCATGCAGCACATTAAATCCCCATTTCTGGGCAGTAGATTGTACTGTGTGAACACCGATTTGCTACCTGGAAACAATGGGATAGATTGATCAAACCTGGTGTAAAGAAAAACTGGTTAGTTGCCCATGTCAACCAATCAGATTCCACCTTTTATTTTTCAGAGCTCCTCTGGAAAATGAACAGTGAAATCTGATTGGTTGCTATGAGCAACTAAGCTACTTCTACTTTACACCAGGTTTGATAAGTCTCCCCCAATGAATCTGCAAGAGGATGAGCAATGGCAGTAGCAATCGCTTGTCCCCATACAGTGAAGGAGACTGCTGCAGTCAATTATCGGAATGGAACGGTCCCTTCAATAAAAGCCTGCTAGGTCGGGGATTGTAAATGCAACATAAGAAAGCAACTTTAGCATAGTCTAGGAAGGTTTGTCACTGGGTTCCCTCGACTTCTCCCTGGCAGAAGAGAAATCTGTGAGTATATCTGTGATACAGTGTAAGGCCCTATTCACACAGTCAGTGTTTGTTCAGTGATTTCCATCAGTGATTCTGAGCTAAAACCAGGAGTGAAGCCTCCACAGAGATAACGTATAATGGAAAGATTTCCTGCTGTTCTGCGGCTTTGACCTGCACCCGTTATTAACGGTGTCATTGCCGTTTTTTTGCAGCTCCATTAAAATTAATGGTTCCGCATACAGGCTGCATCCATCACCATAGTTCCACTGGAAAAAAAAAAAGTAGCTGTTTAACGTATAAGTTTTTAGCTGGATTTTTTTCCGTTTCCGTTCCGTTTTTGCTGGTTACATTTGCAGTCCGTATGCAGAACCATTCATTTCAATGGTTCCTCCAAAAAAATTGAATGTTCTCCGTATGCATTGTGTTTCCTTATTTCCGTATATATCCGTTCCACTAAAAGATAGAACTTGTCCTATTATTGCCCCCAAATAATGTTCCGTCGCTACATTCTAGTCAATGGGTCCACAAAAAATACGGAATGCATACGGAACACATCCGTATGTCATCCGTTTTTTGCGTATCCATGCCCAGTTTGCCCATTTGTTTACTGTTTACAAACATTACTGTACATTACAGTAATGATTACAAATTTTATGTTTCCGTTTGCGATCCGCATAAAACGGATCGCATACGGAAACCATACGGAGATTTTTTGCAGAACAACGGAAAGGAAACGGAATGGAAACACAATGGAAACAAAAGCGAAACAACGGATTTATGAAAAAAGGACTAAAAAACACAGCAAAATACATACCGTATGGTCGTGTGCAAGAGGCCTAAGGCAGAGGCTACATGGCGCAACATGAAGATTGCATGTTTTATTATTTCTATGGAGTCCATTGATGCAACCTGCAGCACAACAGTTACAGAAAATATAACACTAAGGGCTCGTGCACACGACCGTGTGCTGGCCGTGGTCGTATTGCGGACCGCATACAGCGGGTCCGCATTGCATGGGCACTGGCCGTGTGCATCCCGCATGACGGACACCTTCACTTGAATGGGTCTGCGATCCGGGAGATGCGGTGCAAAAGGACAGAGCGGAATCCTACGGAAACACTACAGAGTGCTTCCGTGCTGTTTCTGGCCGTGCCGGACGGATCATGGACTTATTCAAGTTGAATGGGTCTGGATCCGTCTGCGGCAATTGCAGTCCCCAATACATGGAACGGCCGCACACGCTTGTGTGTATGAACCCTAAGGGGGAGATTTATCATCTCCCTTGCATATGAAAAGTGGCGTAAAAAAGTCGCAGGTACTGGCCTCCGGCAGTGCAGGGGAAATCAAGACCAGCAAAAAAAAGTGCTTGTCTTGATTGTTGTTTTTTCAGCCAAATCGTAGCCCTAGAATAGTCACATGACAAATCGCACAGTTTTTTCTGAGACCTGCTGGTGCATGACACCGTCATCATGTAGTCCCAGCCTTATAATATACACCTCCAGGGTAAATGGACATGAGAGTGATAATCTAAGCGCGTACATGGCAAGCGGGGGCAATTATCACCTTCTCATGGGCACAACAGGCCTCAAAGCTTAGTGTGAATAGATATTTAGTCAACAAACTGTGTTCTAACCACTGTGTGTACTACACCAACATCTGCCATCACTTGTCTACACTGTTACTACTGCACGCATAGTAGTAAGAAAGTACTAGACAAATCCCTGATATATTAGGGCAGATTTATTCATCCTAATTTCTAGACGGTGTAAATTTAGGGGGTAATGTATCAAGTCTGCTACACCAGAAACTGGGGTCATTTTTATTGTTTTGTCAGTGGGTTAGGCATTCATGAAAAATGTATTACACATTTGCTCTCTTTTTAGGGTGGTTTACACCATGCTCAGTAGTTCACATTTACTAATGGGAGGCCAGATGTTTTGTGGGCACAGCTACATTTATCACTGCGACTTGTATACTCCAGTCTCCTAGACAAAAAAAAAAGACAAAAAGTTGCATATTGATACTTTACCGCCTTAGGCCTCATGCACACGACAGTGAAAAATGGCCGTGTGACAGCCGTCACATAGCCATTTTTAGCACCAGTGAAAGTCTATGGGGCTATTTACATGGCCGTTCTTTTAATGGCCAGTGAATAGCGTCCGTCCAAAAATAGGACATGTCCTATTTTTGTCCGTTTCCACGGCCATGCGGACCCCTTTGAAATCAATGTGACCGTTTTTAACGGCCGATTGACAGGAGTGCACCCGTCTAACGGCCGTTAAAAACGGGTACATTGTGGGTTAAAAAATGTGCCTGATATTTCAAATAATGCCCCCATAGTTGAAATAATACCCCCATAGATGAAATAATGCCCCAATGGTCTCCCGAAGCACTCAACTCATCCAGATGCTTGCGGTGCGGCAGTCTCTTCTCTCTTCATTGAGAAGGACCTGCCGAAGGACCTGCGTTGTTCGTGGTGATGTAATCACGTGGGAGTGCGCAGTGACGTCGTCACGCACCTTCCGTTCTGTGAAGAAAGAAGAGACTGCAGCGCGAGCAAGTGGATAAGGTGAGTTTTTTTTTATGGCTGTGGGACACGATGGGGGCATTAATAAAGCTGAGGGCAATATTAAAAAATTATACACACTGTGTGGGACATTTATTTAACTCAGGGCCTATATGGGGGGGGGCATTATTAAAGTTTTTAACGGACATGAAAAACTGATGCAAAACGGACAATAAAAACGGACACACAGCCAGAAAATGGATGCACACACTGATGCAAAATGGCCATGAAAAACTGACAGTGTGTCCGTTTTTAACGGACGGGTTTTTTCACTGTCGTGTGCATGTAGCCTTAGACTAGACAATTTAAAATGTTGCTGATGCTAATTGGTAAGTCTGGAATGACTTTAGACTGACTAGTCTAATGGCGCAGATTTACTAGGGGCTCATGCACACAAACTGATAGGGTGCAGACATATTCATTTCAATCTGTGCTGTCTGCATCCATATGTCCGTTCTGTAGCCCCGCAAAAAAAGATAGAACATGTCCTGTTAGGCATTGTTACAATGGATCCCTAAAAAAAAAAAAAAAACAGGGCCCATTCACACAACCGTATATTTGAGTCTGCGGGCCCATTCATTTAATTTCAATCGCTCCAAATCATCCGGGGCCCCACCAAAATTATAGAACATGTACCGTTCTATTCCTGTCTGCAATTGCATTTCTATCATAGGGCTGGCTGTTCAGTTCTGCATTTTGCCGGTATCCATTTTTGGATGAATGGATACGGTCTTCCAAATGAGCCCTTAAATATGTAGAATAATCATAACATGTGCCATAAATGTATGTTTGGTGAGGGGCTCCACACTGTTACCTCCATGATTGGTAAAAGAAAGCAGCGCGTCCCTTCACTTTACAGCTTTTTGGCTTTTCTCATCAGACACTGCATACCACCTCGAAATAATCATTACTTGAACGTGTTACGTTACATATATGTATAATAGGGTTACTTGTATAAATGTAAATAACCCCTCTTAGTAATATAGAGGAAACGAAGACGCATATGTTTTATTGGCTATGCAACACATTATACAGAGTGTATTATGTTGGATGTGGTTTGTCTATTGCAGCTATGGTGGATAACGGCGTGTTAGTGTACTTATATACCCTGTACTTTGTTACAAACCTCTGCCCAGATACCATAATGCATTTTGCTAACAGAGGGCAGGCTCTATATTTTGGTTTGTGTGGTTTTTCCCTCTCTGGTCCTGACCACATAAGTACAGTCCATGGACTGTATGAGGCAGAATGTAGGTTAATCTTTGGACTATATGACGGTTGTGTGCCAGGTAGTCACCATCGATGGACAGAAAGGACAAAAATATCCATATTAATTGTGCTGCATTTATTGCTGATCTTAATCACATTTTGTGTTGTAACTTCTTCTAAGGAGTTTGTGCATTTTTGCTTTGAGCTGTTTTCAATCTAAATATGACATTGTGTGATAAAAAGTAACATGCTGCCTTGCCCTGTTGTGAAGAGACACCGTACAAAACCGAGGCGTAGCTAAAGGCTCATGGGCCCTGGTGCAAGAGTTTATCTTGGGCCCCCCTCCCCTCAATGCTTTGTGGACAGGGAAGCACAAGGCTATCCTGCTGCCTAAGGCAAAATTGAATTGAAACAGAGCCCCTCCTCCCCTTATGCCAAATTCTTGACCTAACCTTTTCCCTCCAGCCAGAGGTGTAACCTGACCTGCATACACTTTCTATAATACTGGTGTCTTCTTATGTGGCACAAGGGTCTTTGGGCCCCCTCAGGCTCCTGGGCCCGGTAGCAACTGCTACCTTGGCACCCCCTGTAGGTACGCCCCTGTACAAAACTTAGCTTGCCACCTGTTCGTATAGTGGAGGGAAATTATAATGAGGGGAATTCTTAAAGGGGGGGAGTTATCAAAATTGGTGTAGAGGAAAACTGGCTTAGTTGTCTATATCGACCAGTCAGATTCCACCTTTCATTTTCCAAAGGCTCTCTGAAAAATGAAAAGTGGAATCTGATTGGTTGCTATGCACTCTTCCACCCACTTTTCAAAACCAGTGAGTGGTCTAAAAATGCAACGTTTTACAAAATGTTTTCATAAATAAGCTCAACATTTTTGCAACTTTTTGAAGCCAAATTCAGGAGTGTTGTGTTTCATAAATTTCCCTCAGCGCAAATAGCTTTGAGAGCTAGAATTTCTAGAGTTGGGTTGGTAACTGTCAAAGCAAAACATAAAGTAAGGCCTCATGCACACAACCATATGTATTTTGCAGTTCACAAATGGCAGATCTGCAAAATACGGATACCGTCTGTGTGCTATCCTCATTTTTTTACAGCCTGATGGACTTCAATGGGTCTGTGGACTGCATTTACCCGACTAGTACAGAGCATGTTTTATAATTTGCGGAACAGACCTACAATTCCCGCAAACCACATATCTGCAAAATACTGTTACCTTCTGTATGCATTCTGCATTTTCGTCAGTCATCAATAGAAAGGACTCTTCTCATGTGCAATATGGACAAGAATAAGACATGTTCCATAATCTGCAGAATGGCCACACGCATTGTGTACGAATATTTGTTTCCATTTTGTTTTGATAAGTTTCTATGGTAATTTGTCTTAAGGGTATGCCAAATATTCTGCATTTACCAATGGAATTTGCCACCTATATCTCATTGATTTTATCTTGGTAGATTTAGTCAGAAATGCATCTATACTTGGTGTGTTTTTGTCCTTGGGAAAAATTTGTGAAATTCCACATTCTTGTAGGTACATTTTGTTCACTGCTAAGTGACCTTCGTATGATATTATACAGTAAATGTTTATACAGTATGTGGGCAGATGGAAATATTTGAGTGTTTTACACAGGGAATATACACCAGAGAGGGTCACACTGCATTCAGTGAGGGCCATTCACAAAACGGTTTCCAGAGGAAGCTCAATGGAATCTGTGAGCAAATATCAGAAAAGGACTTTACAGTAAAACATATCGTACATGTGTATTTACTAGAGATGAGCGAATTTCATGTTATGAAATTGGTTCACGCTTAGTTTGGTGGTAAAAGCAGAATTGCATTATGGAATCCGTTACCATGGACCATAACGCAATTTTATGATGGAATGCATAACGGAATGCCTTTAGAGGCTTTCCATTATTCATTCCGTCATAATAGAATCCTCCCCTGCATAACGGAAATGGGCCGGATCTGTTATGCAGGCCATAAACTTCTATTATGACGGAATGAATAATGTAATGCCTCTAAAGGCATTCCGTCATAGAATTGCATTATGTCCGTGGTAACGGAATCCATAACGCAATTCTGCTTTTACCACCAAACGAAGCGTAAACCAATTTCATAACATGAAATTCGCTCATCTCTAGTATTTACCTTTCCATACCGTATAAGCTGTATCTGTCAGATCACCCGACATCACATTCCATATTACGTATAGTTGCGTTCACAGGATCAGTGATTCACTGATCATATTCACTGTGCTGTTTATCAGGATTAATTTAATATCCAGAGATACACTAAAGATTAAATTCTAATCCCATCTTTTCTTTTATGTATCTCTGTTATTCTTTGGTTAATTACTTTCTATACTAATCCTCTTTATAATGGCTGAAGGATATTTTATTTTCATTTTGGCTAAATCTAGGCCTGTTGATTTCATTTAGAAACAACCCAGTAATCTTTAATGTCTGGAAGATAATGCCATGTCTGATTTGATTGCAAAACATTTATATTCAACACAGATAAGTTGGATCAAAAACAATAATGCAGTGAAGCTTTCAAGTTAACCACCGGTGACAGACACATGATGAATAAATATACGTGTATTTCATTTAATACAAAACCGTACATACAGGAATAGGAAATAATGAGCACTATGTGTCAGTCCTATGTGTTGTAATGTGAATATTACATAAGTATAAAACTGGTGCATTTGTGCATCCGTACTGTGGCCGCAATTCTCGGTCTGCCTACTGGTTTAATGACCCAACTAAAAGCAACATAGGGAACTCGGATGCTGTTAGTTCAAGTCATCAGACCCATGGTCAGGCTGGGACTTGCAGTTATAGTATCGATGCATAAATGGGATCATATTATACTTGTTTGAAATTGGCCTCAAAGTGCCCATACACCGTCAAAACCAGTTAGGTGCTCATTTGGCCAATGGCTCTCTCTTTTACTCCTCCATACACACACACCAAATACTGACCAAATGCTGACCGAGTGAAGGCGGATGCTCCAGAGACAGGATCCGTTTTTTGTGGGTTATTGTTCTGACGGATCCGAGGAAGGGCAAAATAATCAGTGACGTCAACACAAACTCACTGCTGACACCCTCTTCACTCTGTCGGTGGGCTATATTTGTATAAGCGTTTAATAGAACAGGTTCAGAAGACATATATGTAGAATCAGCTGATAACAGTGTAAAAGGAGTGCGCTTCTTCTTGACGCTAACATTGACCTGTAAGGCTAAGTTCATACTTGAGGTTCATAAAGCAAACAAAAAGGATACAGCGCCCCATGTGTAATTTCGCCTCAATTATTAATTAGAATATAAAGAATAAGCAGATTGCGCTTACTGGATTTAGTTGTGAAAGAAGTCACAACATCTGGTCAAGCCTTGCTGGATTCTGCCCCACCAGCTCAGGGGATGCCTTGCTGCTGCCCGGTCTTGTCCCGCTTGAATTCCACGGGTGACACAAAGAGTAGATGCAGAGTAAAAAAGTTGTTGGAGACCGTATTTTCGGCGCTGCAGGCGGATAGATGACTCTTTGGTCTTTGTAAAATTATTCCTTTTTATTGATTGAATGGCTGTTTACGCATTTCAGGGGCGAAATGCCCCCTTCCTCAGGACAATACAGTAAGTTCATACTTGAGTTATTTGGTCAGTGTTGGCCCCGTGACTGCCCAAATAAGTGAAGTGTGCAGTGATTCTAATAGCGACGCCTTTCATCTGCATGTCATACGGACTCACAGTATTGTTTCACTACCACAGCAGACTCCCTATGCGTGTTACTGCAAGGCACAGTGTTCTACACCACTATAAAGTCTTTCTGCAGCCCGGAAATAGACATTTTTTAACGCGATTTACCGCAAATAAATTCGGATCAAACCAAATTAAAAAGAAATAATAAATCGGTGTACCGGGCGAATAGAATTTTTGAAAAATTTGCTCATCTCTAGACACAAACTGATCAAGAACACTTCAGTAGATGGCACTGTATTAAAAACTCCATTCTATATGATTGTGTAATACAATACTATAGCACTGACTAAAGACAGAATATCTAAAAGGAATTACCCGTCATTTAATAGCAAAGTTATGCCACTCTTTTCTTTCTTCATTTTCAGTGTTGCTTCCTTTGCCAGAGAATACTTGCAAAGCCAAACATCTGGAATCAGTTCCTCTTGGCATCATATTTCCTGAAAGCGGATGTTTCACTTTACAAACACTATTCTAGTAAACCCACCCCACACTACTACTACAAGCTGGGGGTTATCCAGTGAAGTTCCACATTTGCCTGCTAGCTCTGGAACAGTATCACGACCTTGAAACGTGTGCACCATTCATGCTGCTTCATCAGAAGGGACAGATCTAACTTCCAGTGAAATCCTGACGACATGACTTTTTTACATGTTATCATGTATTGCAGTTATAGTTATAATTGGCAGCTCCATGCTTTTACCAAATGGATAGGTTAACACAGGGATGGCCGAAGGCATAAACATTCAGTTTATGTGCAGCTTAAACTGGTCACACGTTATTAATGTTGCTCAACCATGCAGATTTCAGTGGGAATGGCTGACAATGTAACATGTACAGTAGAAGCCATTTAAAAGGGGATCTCAGGGGAAACACAGATTGGTCATTTTACATTCAGTCTGAGTTGGTGTACTTTCAGCCAAGTTTATAAATTTCACGTGTTGTTTTAAAATCTTATGCATCTTTAAAACTTACACTTTGCTATTTCAGGTTTTCTATGCCATCCAGCTACTGGACTGAGTTAGGGTACTTTCACACTTGCGTTAGTGTGATCCGGCAGGCAGTTCCTTTGTCGGAGCAGATCCGTCCGGGTGCAGATCCGTCTACAAATGCATTGCAAGAACGGATCCGTCTCTCCTCTTGTCATGCGGATGAACGGATCCGTCCTTCAGTTGTTTCGCAATGCCGGATCCAGCACTAATACAAGTCAATGGGAATTAGTGCCGGATCCAGCATTCTGGCGACTGATCAGGCATTTTGTACGGACATAATATCGCAGCATGCTGCGGTATTATGTCCGCCCAAGACGCCTGACAGTGACTGAACGGAAGGCATACTAATGTAAACTGAACGGATTTCTATCCATTCAGATAGCATGGGAATATGCCTGATCAGTTCTTTTCGGAAAAGAACAACGCAAGTGTGAAAGTACCCTTAGTGACTATTTTTCGTGACTTTTAAAAAAATGTTGCAGTGATGAATCTGGAGTGAAACAAATTAACATAGCTAACCACCTCCACTTTCCCACCTACTTTTCAAAACTGGAGTAGCAAAACTTTTGTGCAGGTCAGT
This sequence comes from Bufotes viridis, assembly GCA_033119425.1. Lineage (NCBI taxonomy): Eukaryota > Metazoa > Chordata > Amphibia > Anura > Bufonidae > Bufotes > Bufotes viridis. The sequence goes on along the minus strand of CM065592.1, from coordinate 245,651,667 downwards.
TCAAAAAGTCACAAAAGCCCTGCGGCTTTTTTGAAGCCAGAATTCTGGGATGAAAGGAATGATAAATTCCGCTCTATAGATTAATATACTCAGATCCTTCTGCTCTATAACATGATGGCTGCAGTTCGTGTGAATGATACATGGTTTTCAAAACTTTAAAAAAATAAAAATCTGGAAAGTGCGGCCTGCATTTGTATTCAGACCGCCCCTCCCCCCGAAGCAATACTTTGTAGGACCACCTTTCACTGCAATTACGGTTGCAAGTTTTTTGGGTTATGTCTCTACCAGTGTTGCACATCTAGAGGCTGACATTTAGCCCATTCTTCTTTGCAAAATAGCTCAAAGCTCAGTCAGATTGGATGGAGAGCATCTGTGAACAGCAATCTTCAAGTCTTGCTATAGTTTCTCAATGGGATTTGGGTATGGATTTTGACTGGGCCATTCTAACACATGAATATGCTTTGATCTACACCACTCCATTGTAGGTCTGGCTGTATGTTTAGAGTCATTATCCTGCTGGCAGGTAAACCTGCCTTAGTCTCAAGTCTTTCGCCTCCTCTACCAGGTTTCCCTCCAGGATTGCCCTGTATTTAGCTCCATCCATCTTCCCCTCAACTCTGACCAGCTTCCCTGTCCCTGCTGAAGAAAAACATCCCCACAGCCTGACGCTGCCACCACCATGTTTCATGGTGGGGATGGTGTGTTCAGGGTGATGAGCAATGTTAGTTTTCTGCCACACATAGCGGTTTGCATTTAGCCCAAAAAGTTCAACTTTGGTCTCATCTGACCAGAGCAACTTCTTCCACATGTTTGCTGTGTCCCCTACATGCCTTGTGGCAAACTTCAAACAGAACTTCTTATGACTTGTTTACAAAAATGGTTTTCTTCTTGCCACTCTTCTATAAAGGCCACATTTGAGGAGTACATGACTAATAGTTGTCCTGTGGACAAATTCTCCCACCTGAGCTGTAGATCTCTGCAGCTCCTCCAGAGTGACCATGGGGCTTTTGGCTGCTTTTCTAATTGTTCTCCTTGTCTGGGCTGTCAGTTTAGGTGGACGGCCGTGTCTTGGTAGGTTTGCAGTTGTGCCATACTCCTTCTATTTTCACATGATGGATTGAACAGTGCTCTATGAGATGTTCATAGCTTGGGATATTTTCTATAACCTAACCTTGCTTTACACTTCTCCACAACTTTATCTCTGACCTGTCTGGCGTGTTCCTTGTTTTTCATGATGCTGTTTGATCATTGTTGTTCACTATCAAACCTCTGAGGCCTTCACAGAACAGCTATAGTTATACTGAGAAAAAAAATTACACACAGATGGACTCTAATTAGTAACTAATTAGTTACTTATGAAGGCAATTGATCACACTTGATTTTATTTAAGGGTATCAGAGTACAGGGGCTGAATACAAATGCACACCACACATTTTTTTTTATAAAATTTTTTGAAAACCAGCATTTTCTTTTCACTTCACACACATGTTGTGTTGGTCTATCTCACAATATCCCAATAAAATACATTTAAAATTGTAGGGGTAATGTGAAAAAACGTGGAAATGTTCAAGGGGTATGAATACTTTTTCAAGACACTGTACATTCTTTTACCCGCTTGCAGTATAGGGCTGTTTGTATCTCCTAGAAACACTAAATAAAAATATAATTACAAAGTGAACTTTGTATATCAAGTTAGGGTGTCAAAGCTGAAACTGGGTTGAAAGGAATACGAAATATAAAACAATTACTTATACTTCTCTTCCTTGCTGGATCCACTTCTGTTTGTGGCTAAAAAAAAAAAGCAACAAAAACTGCAACAAAAAGCTGTGTTTGACACTACCCTAAGGGTCCTTCTGATCAGTCACTGAACAGAAATTTTTTAAAAAGAAATAGATCCATTATTGAGCATCAGTTAGCTTCAGTCTGTGTCACTTCTGTCAGAGATCGGTTATTTTTGAAGGGAGAAAAAGTCCTGCAAAAAAGTACTTTTTCTCCCGTCAAAAATAAATGATTTCTGTCAGAAGTGACCACAAACTGATGCTCAAAAAAAGACTGATCAGTTATTTTTAGTGCAACCTGAGGCTATCTAACTGATGCTCAAAATATCGGATCTGTTTTTTTTTTTTTCTGTTCTCCTGATGGATCAAAAGAATGGAAAGCTAAATGTTGATAAGACTAAGGGTAGTTTCACACTAGAGTTAAAGTTTTCCAGTATTGAGTTCCATCACAGGGGCTCAATACCGGAAAAAAACGCTTCAGTTTTATCCTAATGCATTCTGAATGGAAAGCATTCTGTTCAGTATGCATCTGGATGTCTTCAGTTCAGTTCGGTATTTGGTCTGAGAAAATCTCCAGCGAAAATTCCGGAACACTTGCCGGAATTCCGGATCCAGTATTAATTTCTATTGAAATGTATTAATGCCGGATCCGGTACCAAATGTTCCGGAAAGCCGAATCCGGTTTCCCGATCTGCTCATGTGCAGACCTTTAAAAATGTGAAAAAAATAAATACCGGATCCGTTTTTCCGGATGACACCATAGCCGGTGTTTCAATGCATTTGTCAGCCAGATCCGCATCCAGATGCAAATGCAATCCGTTTGCATACTGATTTCCGGATCCGGCAGGCAGTTCCGGCGACGGAACTGCCTGCCGGAATTCAACAACGCAAGTGTGAAAGTATCCTAAGGCTACTTTCACACAACATAAATTTTTCCGGTACTGAGATCCATCATAGGGTCTCGATGCCAGAAACAAACTCTGTTTTGGGGACAAAACGTAACTAAACCGAACGGAAGGCTCCAAAATGCATTCCGTTCCGTTCTCATACCGGAGAGCAAACTGCAGCATGCTGCGGTTTGCTTTCCATCCTGGGATGCGGAGCGAAACGGGTCCGGTATGACCCACAATGCAAGTCAATAGGGACGGATCCGTGTTCTCTGACATAATCTGAAGCAACAGAAAACGCATCCGTCCCCTATTGACTTTTAATGGAGCTCATGACGGATCCGTCTTGAGTATGTTAAAGATAATACAACCGGATCCGTTCATAATGGATGCAGATGGTTTTATTATCAGTAACGGAAGCGTTTTTGCTGAACCCTGCCGGATCCAGCAAAACAGCTAGTGTGAAGATAGCCTTACAAAGGGTTCACACTTCAGTTATTTGATCAGTTATTTCTATCAGTTTTTGTGAACCACAACAAGGAGTGGGGGATACACAGAGATAAGGTATAATGAAAAGATCTGAAACTGTTCCTTGTTTTTGACCCGCACCTGGTTTTGGCTTACAATAATTGATGGAAATAACTGAGCAAAAAACTGATGTGTGAACAAGGCTCACTTCACATCTCCTTCAAGGAGATCTGGCATGCTATTCCAGCCTGCCATATCTTGCAGGATCCGACATTTCTGGATTTTTTTACTTCACTGCCGGATCTCCATTGACTGTAATGAGGTCAGGAGGTCATCCGACCACTTTCCGGCATAAATGCTGGTTTTTGCCCGAACAAAAACCATCGCATGCAATGGTTTTTTGGCCGGCCGATAGTTGGCATTTGTGTCGGATCTCGACAGAGATGTGAACTCAGCCTTTGGGTACTTTCACACTTGCGTTATTCTTTTCTGGCATAGAGTTCCGTCAAAAGGGCGGAAAAGAACTGATCAGGCATATCCCAATGCATTCTGAATGGATAGAAATCCGTTCAGTTTGCATCAGTATGCCTTCCGTTCAGACACTGTCAGGCATTTTAGGTGGACATCATGGGCGTAGCTATAGGGGGTGCAGAGGTAGCAGTCCCTACCGGGCCAGGAGCCTGAGGGGGCCCAAAGACCCTTGAGCCACATAAGAAGACACACAAAGCACTGAGGGAAGGGGGGCCCCGAGCTGATCTCTTGCACCAGGGCCCATGAGCAGTTAGCTACGCCCCTGGCGGACATAATACTGCAGCATGCTGCAGTATTATGTTCGTCCAAAATGCCTGATCAGTCGCCGGAATGCCGCATGACAAGCGGAGAGACCGATCCGTTCTTCCAATGCATTTGTAGACGGATCCGCACCCGGATCGGTCTACAAATGCTATCAGTTGTCACACTGATCGTCGCATCCGGCAGGCAGCTCCGGTGACGGAACTGCCTGCCGGATCACACTAACGCTAGTGTGAAAGTACCCTTACACATATAGTCTAGTTTTATATATGTGCTGTAGATTTGGGCCAGTACAGTTTGTCTGCTGATTGAGCTTTGGCAATTTATAGCATGAAACTGCCATTGATGTGATCTATTAAGTACTAACACGGCTGAATTAAGTGTAAATTATCGTAAAAGATGTTTCAACAACATGGACTTATGGATATTTTTAGATTTCCTATTTTAGGGTGGACGGAAAACGCAAAACATTTCCTGCAATTAAACTGTAGACAACATATTTTTATAAACAGGCAAAAACAATTTCAACTCATTTATTGGAGAAATGCTACAGTACTGCAAACAAATTAGTACCAAACAGGAAAGAAACAGAAATAAAAAGAAGACAATGATCTTGTAGAAGGCCTGCACAGTAAAATATCTATTTTTGCAGATGACACTAAACTGTGTAAAGTAATTAACACTGAAGGGGACAGTTTTCTGCTACAGAGGGATCTGGATAGATTGAGGGCTTGGGCAGAAAAATGGCAGATGAGGTTTAACACTGACAAATGTAAAGTTATGCACATGGGAAGGAAAAATGCAAGTCACCCGTACATATTAAATGGTAAAACACTTGGTAACACTGACATGGAAAAGGATCTAGGAATTTTAATAAACAGCAAATTAAGCTGCAAAAACCAGTGTCAGGCAGCTGCAGCCAAGGCCAATAAGATAATAGGTTGCATCAAAAGGGGCATAGATGTACATAGTGTACAGTTCTGGGCTCCTGTGAACAAGGCAGACATAGCAGAGCTGGAGAGGGTTCAGAGGAGGGCAACTAAAGTAATAACTGGAATGGGTGGACTACAGTACCCAGAAAAAAGACGACTGAGGGGAGATCTAATAACTATGTATTAATATATCAGGGGTCAGAACAGAGATCTGTCCCATCATCTATTTATCCCCAGGACTGTGACTGTGACGAGGGGACATCCTCTGCGTCTGGAGGAAAGAAGGTTTGTACACAAACATAGAAAAGGGTTCTTCACGGTAAGAGCAGTGAGACTATGGAAATCTCTGCCTGAGGAGGTAGTGATGGTGAGTACAATAAAGGAATTCAAGAGGGGCCTGGATGTATTTCTGGAGTGTAATAATATTACAGGCTATAGCTACTAGAGATGGGTCGTTGATCCAGGGAGTTATTCTGATTGCCTGATTGGAGTCGGGAAGGAATTTTTTCCCCTTAAGTAGGGAAAGTTGGCTTCTGCCTCACAGGTTGTTTTTGCCTTCCTCTGGATCAACTTGTAGGAAACAGGCCGAACTGGATGGACAAATGTCTTTTTTCGGTCCTAAATACTATGTTACTATGTAAGTGTGGGGTGACCATGTCCACAAATAAAACCATAGTTTGCCTTGTGGCCACATTCTCAAGGTCATAATTTTGGATCTTCCTCTACTTAGAATATAAAAAAGAATAACTTGTTCACACATTATCATATTTGTTGCAGTTTTATTTCAGTCATCATGCACAATGAATGATAATTCCAAAAAGAATGTTGTTCGCGTTTATGGACTGTCCACCTGGTACAAGCAGATATTGGTTACATCGAAAGTATGTAGAAAGTATCCAGTATTTACACTCATGATTGAATCTAGTACTGTATTTCCCTCACCATTACTAGTCCAGATACAGACGAGTTTACAACTGCCATTCTAATGGTATGCTGTGTTCAGCGAGTAGTAAGGGCCCTTTTACACAGGCTGATGCACAGGGCACTGATCGGTAACAAATTTTTTTCCTGATAATTGCCTGAGCGTTCAGGTGCAGTAGAGCTGCATCTACATGCAACAATTATCCATTCTGTATGATCACCACTGCAATCATTCACACCCATACAGATTAATTGCTTGCGAGCAGCACTTTCTTGATAACACAAGATGATGTACTGCAGGCAAGTGATGATTTTAAGTGTGACATAAAAGATGCAATCGCTCGATGACTATGAGTATGCTCATCTTTCATCTGTTGATTGGCAGCACATTTACACAGGACAATTATCGTGAATAAGTGTTCATATGTTTGTATCTGATAATCGTCCCAATTGTTGTCATGTGTAAAAGAGGCTAAGGCTAGTTTTAAAGTAGCGCTAGAGATCCGGCAGGCTGTTCCAGCATTGGCAGAAGTTTGTAAGTTTTTGTCTGGCCCCATTAACTATAATGAGGACTGGCAAGGATCTGGCTGCTTTCCGGCAAATATGCTGAGAATCGGTAGGAAGAAAACTACTGCCGGATCTCTAGCGCTAGTCTGAAACTAGCCAAAGGGTACATTTACATTAGCGGCAGGGGAAACCGTCAGGCTGTTTTGACGGCTGAACAGCCTGTCGGATCCGTCCTGCCGCTAGTTCACGTGTGCCCCCGGACTGCCGTTCTATCCCTATTGACTATAATGGGGGCGGAGTTCCGGCGGCAGTGCACGGCGAGAGGCCGCCAGACTAAAAGTATGAAATGCAGTACTTTTAGTCCGGCTGCCTCTCGCCGTGCGCTGCCGAAAGAACTCTGCCCCCGCTACAGTCAATGGGGATGGAGTGGCAGTCCGGGGGCACACGTTAAGTAGCGGCAGGACAGGTCCGATAGGCTGTGCACCCTCTGGAACAGCCTGGCGGACTCCCCTGCCACTTGTGTGAAAATAGCCTAACACTAGAGCTATAGGGACTATGTATCAATAGTGTCATGTGCTTAACATGTAAGGCTCTCATGCTAAAAATAAATGTATACCCACAGTATACATCAGGGTTACTCAACTGGTGGAACGCAGACTGAAAGCAAACTGCGGTAGCCAGCTGTTTGGACCTCTGCATGTCCCACTCTCAATTGTATCTGCGTCCTCAGGACCAATTCCAAAGGACACTCTTTTGGCATACATGTGGATAATGCAATTCCATAGGCTGTATATTTCAGTTGCAACATTAATGTTTAATGGAAACTTTGTATTTCAACTTCAAACTTTAATTTTTACAAACAGTAGGTCACAAATTTGCTCCAAAATTAATACAAAATAATCTTACAAAACGTTTGGTTCATCCTACTTATAATCAACTAATACGTGGAGTCATTTAATAAAGAAACACGTCCTTAAAGGCATATTCAACCAGAGTTGTAGATTTACATGAAAGTTTAGAACAGTTACAGCCATTACAAGAGTCATGTATCACTGGGAGTGCTATTTATGCTGCAGTACCCTCTGTGCTCTGAGATATGAGGATTGCAGGAGCCTGGGGGTAGTAGCCATCAATGTTTGTATTACTGCCTGAAAACCTGGTAAATTTATAATCCAGGGGCAAATCTGAAAAACAGCAAAATATTATATTATTATTTCAATAATATTATTACCACATTATTTTCTTAAATGTGCATATTATATTGTTAACTATTAGTCCACTAATCAATCCAATGTACATTTTCCTTCTATTGCCAAGCTAGGAATATCTATGGCAGCAATTCTGGCATTACATACAGGTTACATGGTGCCCTCTGTCGAATTTTCTTTTGGTGCCCACCCCATGATCATGTCTGATGGGCTGACTGAGGGAGCCCCTTCCTTTGTCATGCTACTTAGATGCTACGATTAAGTGCAGCATTTAGAGCAGGGGTGGGGAACCTTTTTGATGCCGAATGCCATTTGGATAGTTGTAACATCGTTCGGGGGCCATACAAAATTCTCAACTTAAAAATTTGATGGCTATGTTTGGTCAAACATATAAGTGACTTAGGGGTAAGTTACAGAAATTGCTCTTCAATAAAAAAATTCTCAGGCGCTGTATTTTTGCATCACAAAATGGCGCCTGCACTATATATTACAAATAGTACATGCGCCATTTTGACCACATATAGCAGGGGAGGAGGGGCGGGGGGTTCAAAGAGAGGTTCACCCAGCTTTCACTCTCCCTGCCTCTTTCTTCGCAACTGTCCATGCCTTTGTCCCTGCCTCAGATCTGCCCCCCCCCACACCTCCACCAGCCTACATCAACCTCAGATCAGACCCCCATTAGACCTCTCAATCTCAGATCAGCCATCACATCCACCCTAGCCTCAGATCAGCCCCCATAGCCTTAGTAATTGGAATGCCACAGGAGGAGAGAAGGCGATCATAAGTCAAAACGAAAAACTGGTGTCCCTTTTCCCAGACCAGGATGAGTGAGGTCTACTCACCTGGTATGGTTGCACTTGTTATAGTGCAACCTTTTGGTGGAAGTTGGTTGAAGATTCAGGGGGGGGAGGGTTGGTGCTGCCAATTGGTGTCCACGTGAACCACGGGCGAGAACCAAGTCGCCACTTTCGTAGAAATTGGAGGAGGACCTCAACTGCACTGTTTCGATGCAGAGAGCAAATGGACAAATGGCGCAAAACACAACCCGGATTTGGATATAAGGTTTTTTATTTGATAGACGACGCGTTTCGGGGTGCTCAGGACCCCTTTATCAAGTCTAAAGAAACATAGTTGGTAAAATGTACATATTCATAAAAATAGATAAGTTAATTAGGTTTAAGGAAAAGACATAAAATAAATGTAAAATACCCTTTTTGTGGGTTTAATTTTATGCATTAAAAGGTACACCTATATCTACATGGATTCATCATTTCATGTATAATGTATTGCAACAGCAATTTAATTTAAAAATCTCTGGGGTGGATGAGCCCAGAAGCAATAAAAGTAATAATAACTATACACTCAGTAAATTCATAATCTCTGCTGTGCTGACTGGGGAGAGGGATGTGGGCCCCATCTCAGATAGCCAATGGGAGGAAGTCCTCGCACAGATTCCTACCCTAACCCTTAGTGAAGCGGCTAAATTGTCCCAACTCTATATGATACATAGGGTATATAGAACTCCAATATTCTTATGGAAGGTGGGGTATAGATCTGACTCGAAGTGTCCGAAATGTGGGGAAGAAGGAGCTGGTTTGTGCCATATGATGTGGAGTTGCAGTGCGCTACAGGGCTATTGGACAGACATAATTGCTTTATTAAACAAAATTTATAGCGCTACTTATAAATTGGACCCTAGGTTTTGCTTGCCAGTTTGTTGTCGGGTGCCTTGTTGTAGGAATCCTGTTTTTGGATTATCCCGTTTTGTAAAATGTATATCTTTGCATTATATTGAACATATTCTATGAGACAAGTATTTTGTACTATGATACTGTTTATTTTTGCAAAATAATAATAAAAATATATCTGATTAAAAAAAAAAAATCTCTACTGTGCTGACTGGGTTGTCAGTGTCTGTAGATGAACCAAAGTTATAAATGCAAGGTAAAGGTGAGTGGGAGTACCTGTCTCCTTATTGCCGTCAGCTTGTTAGTGGATCCCCTTTGTACTCCTAGTTGGTAAAGCTACAGTATATAGGGGAAAAATATATGTATATATATTATATTATGGTTGTGTGTATATATTGTTGCAAGCGCTATTGGTAATTCAGAGATAGGACTGCATATCATGTGAGGGTGAGGCTGCATGTGGGTAAGACTACATGTCATGTGGGGGTATTGTAAGGGCATACCTGAAGAGAGGGAGAGGCTTGAGGAGTATCCAAGTGCAGCGGCGCTTCTATGCTCACTGCATGTGCAGCGTTCGGCATGAAGAAGCGCGCGCTGTCAGGAGGTTAAGAGCAGGACTGGGAGGGCGTGGCCGGGGCGTGTGGAGGGGCCGGTTTCTGGAGATGGGGGCGGAGCTATCGTTGCAAGCCAGCAGTGTTCGTAGGGAGGGCGGGGCCAGAAGGGGGCATGGCCGGAGTGTGTGAAGGGGCCGGTTTCTAGACCTGGGGACTGGCCTGATGCCGTATACCAGCGCTGAATGCTGCTGGATGGATGTGCTTGCCGGGAGGACAGCACCAGGGAGGAGGGGGCGTGGTCTTTTGAGTGCCGTGTATTGAGTCCAACGTTATATGTTGTTGGTGGAACAGGCTCGCTGGGGGATGGGAAAAAAGGAGGACGGGAACTGTCTCTTGTATAAATGGATATAGCGGTTGGGAGGGGAGCACCGCTGGGGTGGGAAGGGTATTTAGGAAAAATTCTGAACTAGGAATGTCGAGACTAGTTATGTCACTGAAAGTTAGGGTGGATTGGGGACGGGGAGCCATTTCCAAGATGCCTGTTAATTGATGTCAATGGTGGGACATTATGTGATGAAAGGAAACATGGGGAGGCGTGGTTACGTCGGGGCTTGGTGTGATAAGGGGGAATATGTTATTATGAAAATGTTGTGTTTTTAATAGAGGCATAAGTAGATTAGACCTTATGGGTGGGGAATTTAGTTTAGCTCAAATTAAGGGTTAGCGATCTGGATATCTGGTCTCAAGGGAATAAGGATCTTTATCCCTTGTATTGAGTTGGTTCAAATTGTTGGTTAGTTGGGTGACAATGGGGTGTTAGTAGGGCGTCAGTGCAAGGGGTAGGGGAATTTTTGGTGATGGGTTTGGGGGTGAACACTGCTGGCTTGCAACGATAGCTCCGCCCCCATCTCCAGAAACCGGCCCCTCCACACGCCCCGGCCACGCCCTCCCAGTCCTGCTCTTAACCTCCTGACAGCGCGCGCTTCTTCATGCCGAACGTTGCACATGCAGTGAGCATAGAAGCGCCGCTGCACTTAGATACTCCTCAAGCCTCTCCCTCTCTTCAGGTATGCCCTTACAATACCCCCACATGACATGTAGTCTTACCCACATGCAGCCTCACCCTCACATGATATGCAATCCTATCTCTGAATTACCAATAGCGCCTGCAACAATATATACACACAACTATAATATAATATATATACATATATTTTTCCCCTATATAGCTTTACAACTAGGAGTACAAAGGGGATCCACTAACAAGCTGACGGCAATAAGGAGACAGGTACTCCCACTCACCTTTACCTTGCATTTATAACTTTGGTTCATCTACAGACACTGACAACCCAGTCAGCACAGTAGAGATTATGAATTTACTGAGTGTATAGTTATTATTACTTTTATTGCTTCTGGGCTCATCCACCCCAGAGATTTTTTTATTAAATTGCTGTTGCAATACATTATACATGAAATGATGAATCCATGTAGACATAGGTGTACCTTTTAATGCATAAAATTAAACCCACAAAAGGGTATTTTACATTTATTTTATTGTTTTTTTTCTTAAACCTAATTAACTTATCTATTTTTATGAATATGTACATTTTACCAACTATGTTTCTTTAGACTTGATAAAGAGGTCCTGAGCACCCCGAAACGCGTTGTCTATCAAATAAAAAACCTTATATCCAAATTCGGGTTGTGTTTTGCGCCATTCGTCCATTTGATCTCTGGACGGAAACAGTGCAGTTGAGGTCCTCCTCCCATAGCCTTAGGTCAGACCCCCAATAGGCCCCCCAGCCTCAGATCAGACCCCACCAGCCTCAGACAGCCCCCATCAAACACCCCAGCCACATATCAGACCCCCAATTGGCCCAAGGCTCATATCAGACCCCAATCAGACTCCCAGCCTCAGATCAGACCCCCCCAGCATCAGATCAGCCCCCATCAAACCCCCCAGCCTCAGATCAGACCTCTAGTCTCAGATCAGACCCCGATCAGACCTCCTAGCCTCATATCAGCCCCCATCAAACCCCCAGCCTCAGATCAGACCCCCATCAGACCCTCCCCACCCTCAAATCAGCCCAAATCAGACCTCAGATCAGACATTTAAAATAAATAAAAAAATAAACCTACCTCTCCAGCTCCGGACAGCACTGCCAGTTGGCACGTTCACTTACCCTCCCTGGTCTTCTTCCAGACGCACTCTATTGTGACCTGACAGCGCACAGTGTCAGGTCATAGTGGATGTCTACGTGCACTACGTCCTGACAATGTACGTGTCAGGACACAGCGTGGGGCTGGAAGAAGACCAGGGAAGGTGAGTACAGCTAGCAATGCATTGTTCTCACCTTCCTGTGGCTTCCGCAAGCTAATGACCTCTTCCATAATGGAAGCAGTCATTAGCATTTTGACAATATGTTCTGGCAGGGGGCCCCACCCCTTATTTAAGGGGTTAAGCGGCTGGTATCATCCCCTTTTCTGATACCTGTGTTTACAGCTGGAGCCCTGTTGTCAATGATAGCTTCTGTCATTTTGATATGAAAGTACGTCAGGTAAGGTATACATCCTTACGTCAAGTAAGGATATAGAAATAGGCTAAGCTATGTACTGTGCAGTTCTATATATCCACATACAAGTAAGGCCTCATGCACACAACAGTATTTTTTTGCGGTCTGCAAAATGGGGTTCCGTTGTTCCGTGTCCGTTTTTGCTTCTGTTGTGTTTCCGTGTGTCTTGCATTTTTTTAGCGGACATGACCCAAATGCCTGCCATATTACCAAAAGACAGGCTGACAATTTTCCAAATGCCTGCCAAGGGATCTGCAAAAAAATGCGGACGCGGAACGCGGATGACACACGGATGGCCATCCGCATTTTTTCACGGTCCCATTTACTTAAATGCAGGGCTGTGGAGTCGGAGTCGAGGAGTCGGAGTCGGAGGCAATTTTGGGTACCTGGAGTCGGAGTCGGAGTCGGCAAAAAATGGACCGACTCCGACTCCTACTAGATTTAAATTGGAATTAAAAAAAATTGGAATAAAAAAAAAAGCAAGTTTAAATGTCCCAATTCAGATAAAGTTATAATTAATTACTTCTCTACTGTAAGAATAAAGGCCAATGCATGCAGTGCGTCACGTTACCGCTAAACAAAGACGTTAAGTGACCGTGAAGAAGCATGCTTTTCATATGCTTTACTATGAAGTTAAAGGGACACTGACAGGCTGATTTACCGGCTAAAGATATATCTGCTGGTATTCATCAGAGGATTAGGAATACAACTAGACGACTGTTACCCCCAGTTGAGGTTTACTTGTGTTTAAAAATGTTTTAATCAATATGCAAATTCTCTACCTTTGTGCCCAAGGGGCAGGCGCACATGTAGAGTACTGGCAGCACTAGACAGGACTAGGTAGCGAGGAGGAAGAGAGAAAGCTGGCACAGCCTCAGCATAGCCAGACGAGGCTGCTGCCAGCACTCTACATGTGCGCCTGCGCAGGAATTTAGCGTTCGGCCAGCCTGAAAAAAGGCCAGTGCAGTGAATAATAACGAGGGGAACAGCGCTGGGAAGCTGTACTTCGGGCGCGGCTGGGCACAAAGCCGCAGGAGACGCTGCCCCATTGGGCACAAAGATAGTGAATTTGCATACAGATTAAAAATGTTTTTAAACACAAGTACAGCTTAACTGGGGGTAACATTAGTATAGTTTTATTCCTAATTCTCTGATGAATACCAGTATATATATATATATATATATATATATATATATCTTTAGCTGGAAAATCAGCCTGTCAGTGTCCCTTTAAGGAGCGGCAATACTTACACTTTCCATTGTCTTGTGGTCTGCTGTTACAGGGAACCCATGGTTATCCTAGCCTCTCACTGATAACTGATTAAGGACTGGAGACACTTGTATAAGTGAAGGGAATGGATAGTCAATAGTTCAAGACTGAAGCTGTAAACCATTTGAAAAACTGCTATCATTCAGCTAAGGCTATAAAACATGTAAACTCAGATTGTTAGCTTAAATTTTAAACATGACTATGGGATTCTACTAGGAAAATCATGTTTTAAAATAAATGCCCCTTCCCCTGCCCCTTCCTGGATCCTCCCACTGCTCTATCTTAAGCAGAAGATCAGCACACAAAGGAGAAGGCAGCAGCTTCTGCTCAACTACCTCTCTGTGCTAGAGGAGATTAGAAAAACTTGGTGGAACAGCTTCGTATTTGCATATTAAATACAGAGGAGTCGGAGTCGAGGAGTCGGAGTCTGAGTCTGAGTCGGAAGTTTCAAAATCTGAGGAGTCGGAGTCGGACAATTTATCTACCGACTCCACAGCCCTGCTTAAATGGGTCCGCAAACCATTTTTCGTGGACAAGAATAGGACAGGTTATATTTTTTTGACGGACAGTAATCACGGACCACGGACTCGGAGGACAAACGGTGCATTTGACGAGTTTTCCTCAAACCCATTGAAAACCAATGTGTCCGCAGAAAAGCACGAAAAACGGCTCAGCGGACACGGAATCAAACAACGGTCATGTGCATGAGGCCTAAGATAGTGATATTTCAGATTTCTAGGCTGCATATTTGCATAAATACTACTCTAAATGATACAGTCATAGAGTTACCAAGTGCCAAATAAAATTTCCACACTATGACCACACATTACTACTGTATATGTCTATGAAGCTTCTCATTCATCCATTTCATGGTATATCAGTAGTAATGCCAGAGCAACTGTACTGCACTGTATGTTTTTCGACCTTGAAGAACGTTCGCTAGTCATCCGATTGGCTTTCTCAATTAGGCTCTTTTAATTGAAAAAGTCAGCCAGATGACTAGCAAAATGTCTTTAAAAAATATACAAGTCCAGTTGCTCTGCCTTATTACTACTAATATACTACCACACAGTGACTCTAGTGACTGAATAATATCACCGCACTGTTACTAAATAAAAAAAACACTATAAAAAGACCAAAAATATCACCTTATACAGACTGTCTAGTGATACACAGCAGTTCTGAACAGACACTTTGCAAATTGTATAAGTGATTATAGTGCAGTTAAATCCACTTACTTATGTGTTCTCTGACCAGTCACTCACTTTCCTTTTTCATCTTCAGCCGACCCAGACCACCATAACTACTTCTTGGCACTATGACTTGTCTCGGCAGAGTTTGCTGCTCAGTCATCTTTGGTTCCGCACTTCTTCAGTACTCTCACTACCTATTCCCTTACCCTTTACACAAACTTGTCATTCTACTGCTCCTTTAGAAGTTTCATCTGAATACTTCCTCCATTACTCTGTCTGCTCCTATGCCAGGTTCCCACACTGTAGTGTATTAACATGTAACCAAATGCCATATTTTAAAAATAATGCTGTTAAAACTATGGATACCCACCAAATTATAGATAGTAACCCAGATTTTAACCGAGGATCTAATGTTTCCTCTCATTGCTCCTACATGTAAAAATGCACCCTTAGGCCTCATGCACACGACCCTATGTGTTTTGCGGTCTGCAAATTGCGGATCCGCAAAAAAACGGATCACATTTCGTGTGGCATCCGTTTTTTTGCGGATCCATTGTTATAATGCCTATCCTAGTCCGTAAACTAGAAAAAAAATAGGACATGCTCTATTTTTTGCGGAAGGAAAAAACGGACATACGGAAACGGAATGCACACAGAGTACCCTATGTTTTTTTTGTGGACCCATTGAAATGAATGATTCCGCATATGGTGTGCAAAAAAACAGAACAGACACGGAAAGAAAATACGTTCGTGTGCATGAGGCCTTACTTCCTTTACAAAGTGTCCTCTTAGTGTCTCCTACATAGTAAATGTGATCTTTGTGCCCTCCACACATAAATAGTATTCCCTCACAGTTTTAGTGCTCTGTAAGTAAGCCCTAACCAAGTACCCCGAAAAGTAACACAATTAATACTCACCCCCAACTACTCTGCTCTTTGGTCAGCAACTAGCATTCAACAGTGAGAGTAACACAGGAGAGTCAGGGAGGAAGACAATAAGAGTAGCACATGGAACGGACTGTCATAAAGAACAACACTATCTATTATTATCCCTGACAGCCTGCTGCACTGCAGAGCCCCTTTACAGTAGATAATGTGACTTGGGTGGTCACAAACGTAGCACACCCCAAAGGCTGGCTATGGTCACAGTAACAGCTAAGCCTGTGCTAAAGGTCTTTTAAAGAGGTATTCCCATCTTCTAAAGTGATGGCTATCCAGGGTTAAAAGGGTATTCCAAGCTGATAAAAGACATATATATATATACTGTACAACTCTACATTTCCTCTGTAAGGGTCCATTCACGCGTCCGCAATTCTGTTCAGCATTTTGCAGGACGGAATTGCGGACCCACTAATTTCAATGGGGACAGACGATGTCCCGCCCGGGTCCGCAATTGCAGATCCGCACTTCCGGGTCCGCAATCGCGTTCCCGAAAAAAATAGAACATGTCCTATTCTTGTCCGCAAATGTGGACAAGAAAAGCATTTTCTATATAGTGTCGGCGATGTGCGGTCCGTAAACTGATCAACTAAATCACTTCATGATAGCAGGGAGTCTGAGCTAAGGGATCTCCTGAGAATGAAGAGAGTGTAGGGCTGGTTTAGCACCTTTAGTTCCTTCATTGTTTAACCTCCACAGTTGTGCCTCAGCTACCCGCTGTACAGGTATTGCAGCCAGGTCATAATGAGGTTGGCGATAGTTCTCTGTACAGTTGGACCGTTGGGGTGTGGCACAGCTGGATGGCTGGGATGCAGCATAGTGTAATGACTGGGATGTGGCTGTGCATGCAAAACTTATCCTAGAAATATGCCAAAACTTTACAAAAGATTGGAATACCTGTTAAATGAATGCATCTTAACACCACTTGTGAAAAATCAACTTTCTATCAGAAGGCGTTTACAGTTCGTTGAATCATTAACCCATTCCTGACCACCTAATGCATATATACGTGAGCGGTCGGGTATTTAAAGATGTTCTCTCAAGCAAGCGCAGCAGGCGCCGGGGCTAATGTAATGGCAGGACTCCATAGGAACACAGTGACATTTTCATAGATTCCAATGCTAATGCATTGGGGTCTATGAGAGAAACAATCTGATGTTTGTACAAGTTCTCTAGGAAAGCTATTAAAAAGTGTAATAGATGAGGCCAACGTTTCGGTCCGTCCCGGACCTTGATCACGCCTTTAAAAATACATATAGTACAAATTAAAAATATACTACAATAAATTACAAAGTGGGGGGAAGAAGACGGAGGAAAACAATAATGATCATCATTATTGTTTTCCTCCGTCTTCTTCCCCCCACTTTGTAATTTCAGTTGGTTTGTATTTTTATAGGCCGTGATCAAGGTTCGGGATGGACTGAAACGTTGGCCTCATCTATTACAAATTAAATATGGATGGAATAAACATTCTATGTTAAGTTGCATTATACCCCAGCGTGACGTGAATTTTAAAATATAATTGCGGGACTTCATCCCATCACTGAGCACCGGGTTGCCTGAAATGATAGAGTGCCAGCCAGCTCTAACAGACTGCCACTTCCAAAAGGTGGCGCTAGTGAGATGGTTCTTTTTCCCTAAGAGATACCTTTTTGCATATGATTTTCTCATGAAGCATTGCCACTAAGTCTCTATACACAGATGGTTTCTATAAGGAGAGACAGTATCCTACCTTAGCTACATCCAAGGCATCACACTCAGCCAGTCTCCGTGCAGACGAAGGGCAAGCACCCTAACACAGCTGTCTGCAGATGTCATCTATTTTTGCAGGTTTTATGGCCTGGTATAAGTTGATGAATTTTTATAATTCCGGTGCAATGTCTGGTCCGTAACTGGCAATTTATTTTTTATGTTCACTGGGTGTTCACTTTCTATGTTTTGTTTTTGTCACTAGGACTTTTCTGGGTTACAGCGCCCCTATGGGTACCACTTTCTGAGGTCCGGGGGGAGGGGGGGCATCTGGTTCCTCATCCCCCCCCCCACAAAAAAAAAAAAAAAAGACCTTGACTTTGGCTCTTAGCCAACACCTGGGGTGGCAGAGGTGGAGGCTGGATCAAGACTGGCACTTCTCCAGCTTCGGCTGTTGGATGGCCCTAGTCCTGGTCCCTTGCAGGTGCTTTCTAGCCTGGAAGGACCGGGATTGGTTTATGGAGGGCCCTTCTCTTATGGAGAGGCCCATGATGCACCGTGACCTAGACCTAGTCATAGTCATGTCCCAAGGCTTGTTAAAAAGTTGTACTTTGACTCATAGGAAGACAGTTCCAGAAGATGGTGTTAGCAAGATGGTTCCTTTTCCCTGGGAGATACATCTTTGCAATTGAGTGGACTTAACAGGTTCAGACTTGAAATGGTTTAAGCACAAAAGCAACCCATATGAGAGTAATTTACTTTGCTATGAATAAACTAAATGACTAAATTATTTACTCTAGTTCTTGCAATAGAAAAGACTTTAGTTGCCACCTGAAAGCAAATTCATTTAGGTAATTTACAAGCTAAAGCACAAAAGACAACAACTTTCCCAACATATATATTCCTTGGTCCCAAAAACCTGCCCTACTCCTTCTGGTAATAAAGTCGGAACATCCCGTACATTCATCTTTAAGCGTTGTCATACTATTGCTTAATGTGGACAGTCAAGTATCGTTATTTGGATGTTATCAACAGTATAAGATACACTTCTGAGCTTGGACTGAAGAAGCTTCTTGGTTACGTAATTCTGCTTTGCAGACTCACATCTGGTTTATAAATAAGCCCACATCTTTTAAACATATGTCCAGTCTCCACATATTGGTAACAGTGCTTTTATGAGATTATTGAAATGATTGCTCCACATTCCTCTTAATGGAACAGGCCTGAGATTTGTCAGTTTACGGCCCAAACACTCAATGTTATTGTTGTATTATCACCGTTAAAGGGGTTGTCCAAGAGCAAAAATAAAAAGGGTCAAAGGAGGGAAATTGCATAAAATAATAAAATAACCATTACTCTCCTGCAAACCACCCCCCTCTCCATTTCATCAGTGCAGCTCCAGTGCCTGCCATCAGTCTTTCCTTTCTGTGCTAACACACATGACTCCTGCAGCCAATCACTAGCCTCTGTGGTCTCATATACTCAACGGTCTACAGTATGTATATTTGCCATTTTATTAGACTTCTGCCCTACTAGAAGACCATTTTTAATGCAACATGGGGTGGGTGTCTCATGAGTTGTCACTGTGGTCATATATTGTATAAAGCTACATTTTGACACTTCTATTCTAAGTTAGCTAATGTGTATTAATTTTTCATTAAAAAAAATATTAATAATAATAATAATAATAATAATAATAATAATAATAATAATAAGTAAAATAACTACAAAAAAATAAATAGGCCATATTATCAAAGCCAATAAATATTACCTAAGGTGTTATTACACAAACCATGGCAAGTGAAGGTGAAGCCAGGCAATTACTGATGCTGAACTCATGGCTCAGCAACAGAACCTGTAATAGCACCTTAGTAGGCAAAAATCAATAAAAGTAACTGTCATATACCTGTATTGATAAACTACAATATAGTCACAGTACACGCTAAAATTCTAGACATAAATGAATAGCGATAATTGCCATATACTTGTACTTATGAACCACAATACAGTAGAAGTACCACCTAAAATTCATAAAATTATTATATATGCCCTCAAAATTGTCTTAAGGGGAATCTGTCACTGGCTACCTCCCGTTAAAACTGTTTGTATAGAGACATATCTGCGGTACACCTGATTTAAACACTGGTGCAATGAGTGTCACCATTGTTGCACCCAAGCCCCAGTATTTTCTGTGCCAGCCCCTCCCTTGCTGCTTTGATTGACAGGGCTAAGCATTGGCAAAGCCGTGAGGGAGGGACTGGCCACCGGAAGTGGTGGCGCTTGGGTGCAACAAGAGCAATGGTGACGCCTTTGTTGCACCAAAGACCACTAATTTGCATATTAAGAAAAAGCATCATAACTTGGGAATACAGCTTTGGATCAACAAAAGAAAAAACTTTAATCAGGTGAACCACAGGTATATGTCTATGCAAACAGTTATAGGATAGGAATGACACAGCTGACATTCGCGTTAAGGATCAATAAATGGAATAGTATATATAATAGATATATAATTGTAAGCGGCTGCACACACAGCGGAGCAGGAAACAGATCTTCAGCTCATAATTAAATCCATAAGTTGTGGAAGATGCCTATATTGTAAACAGATGTATTGCTGTAAAAGGGTGTTTTCCTGGATACAGGACTGGTGGGGTCTGACCCAGGGGCCTACATCGAAACCGTAGATCTTGCTTTTTGATGGCATGCTTATATTTTTCCATGAACTCTAGGTGATACATACACTTGACCTCCTTCTGGTTGTAATTTTTGTGTTTTGGCATGTTCATAATTGCTGTGGATTCTGTGGGATCATGCTGAGGACCAAACTGGGCCTGATAATATACAGTATGTATATACATCACTGTACATTGAATCGGAGTAGCCTTGTGAACATACACCACTTATACGCAGTGGTATTTGTCCGACCAAATCCCAGAATATTTTCCAGCTTGCGGCTGGATCTCCGCCGGATAGATCTGGCAGGCTGTTCTCTGCTAGAACTATGCTGGCAGTGTGAAACAAGCCTTAGTCGTGATGTCTAGAGCTGCGCCAGATTTATCATAGGTGCTTGAACCGGAAGTTAAATGTGGTGCATGGAGAGACATTTTTATCAAGCTCTATTGGTTGGCTTACTTTGAGACAAAATGTTATGCCAGAATTGTGGTGCAATTTTGGTGCAAATCGGCACATCTTAGGTCCCACCCCTTCACGGGAAGCTTCACTCTTTCCACTAAGCCCCACCCCTTTCAAACAAGTTTACTCATTCCTAGCAGGTCCTTAAGCACTGAACAGTTAAGTAGTAAGGCTGAAAAAGTTCAGCCTGCATTTGTGGGAGGGGCTTGGGCCGCTACTTATACCTTTCCCCCTCAAGCAATCAGCCTCGGCATGAACGGCGGCCGTGCGTTGGATCCATGCGTATCCTTTCCCTGACGTTGTCCTGCACGTGCCTCCCGTCTCCTCCCCGCCAATCACCACAACACACCATGGCTCTCACAGGTGGTAAGCGCGCCTACACCAGCCGTCCCTGCGCTACTCACAGCTTCCTGAAGCGATCTCCGGGAATCAGGTTAGCTGGGGGGGAGCCGCTGCCGCCTCAATGCCCAGCACCCGGTGACTGCCGGCTCGTTCTGTCACTCGGCACTCCCCCCTGGGCTGGGTCTCTGTCTGCGGCATTGTGCCTTCCGCAGTTGTCAGCTCTCCGCTGTGCGGCACTCATTGGGAGCTATTTGCAGTTGCTGCACTATAGATGTTGTTCACTAGTGCGCAGGTGACCAGGTACATTTATTTATAGCTTTTAACTTCTTCCCAGGTGCTATCAAGACTGTTATGAACATTCATATTTTTTAGGCGGCAAACTGAGGGAGCGGCGTCCCTCAGTTCACTTCTGGGTCAGGGCTCGCATGATCCTCCTTCCTGAAGCATGTTACACGAGCTCCGTCCTCTCACTGACTGTCCCCTGCCCTTCCTTAGTGCCGGCAGGACCGGTTAAGAAATTCCCCCCGCCCCTTTGCGCCGCAGGCACCCCCGTCTAAGCGCCCCACTACCAGCGCCCCCTTTTCGCAGCGATGATGTGCGTTCCAGCTTGGAACGTACACCAGGCATAACATGTAATATCTTTGTCACACTCCCTGCTGTGGGTGTCCATGGCCCTGCCTCAGTGCGAGTTACGGAGCCGCTAGCGGCAGGGGGTATGGAGGCTTCCACCTCCATGGTTACAGCACGGCGGTGCGGCTACCACCACACACACGTGCAGGCTAGTACGGTCCTAGTTGCCCATCCTCCTCCCCACATCATCAGTCCTTCATGCAGAGGGCTCCTCCGTACCTCCGCAGCACTGCTACTGCGCGGTTGGTTTTTCACTTGCGCTCCACGGTGGTTCGCGCTGGCACCCCTTTTCTCCACTCACCTTCTACTGCATGCCTCATCGTAACTCTTCTCCTGTCCCGCTCCTACTCCCTCTCCCTTCTTTCCCTAAGTATGGCCTGCAACCCTTTTACTGCCGATTTGTATAGTTCTGGCATCTTCTGCAGATTAAATGGTGCATATTCCCTTCGCTTACTAAATTCTGTACTTTCTACCCCTTTCTCTCTCCCCTCACTGTTTCATGCCTGTTCTTCCTTTTCTTGGGTCTTTTACATATTGTTCCCCGGTCTCGCTCCTCCCCGCCTGCTCCCCCTTGTCCATAACAAAATACATTTCAGAATTGGTATACAATACAAAGGTTGGGCTCTTATTTCCCAGAGGGCCCACATTGTTCATAGTGTTATTATTTAACCCGCCTTACCGAGTATCACGCCTCTATGGTTCTGGTTTGTCGGGTTTTTGCCGCCTCATGCTTGCAGCCTCCCGCCATCTCACTGCACGTCAAGCTTCCGCTGCGGCGCTTCCCATAAACCTGTGGCCATTGTACTTTGTCATAGTTTGCCTAAATTGCTCAGTTCTGGCTTTATTCAGCATAATATTAGTCCCTGAATCGCTCAGGTCATGCATCATTCATTATTTAGTTGCCTGAATCGCTCAGGTCTGGTATCGTTCATTTATAGGGGCTTGAATCGCTCATGTATAGTTGCCTGAATCGCTCAGGTCTTGTATCATTAATTTATAGGTGCCTGATTCGCTCAGGTCCTATACTATACACGTATTGTGGCCTGGTTCGCTCAGGTCAAGCTTCATGCATTATAATGTTGATTCCCGTATCGCCTAGGTCATGTATCATGCATGTATAGTTGCCTTGAATCCCTCAGGTCATGTATCTTACATATATAGTTGCCTGAATCACTCAGGCCCGGTATCATACACATATGATTGCCTGAATCGCTCAGGTCATGTATCATACATGTATAGTTGCCTGATTCACTCAGGTCTTGTATCACACATGTATAGTTGCCCGAATCGCTCGGGTCATGTGTCATACATGTATAGTTGCCCGAATCGCTCGGGTCATGTATCATACATGTATAGTTGCCTGAATCGCTCAGGTCCAGTATCATACATGTTTAGTTGCCTGAATCGCTCGGGTCACGTTTCATTCAGCATAGTTGCCTGAATGATTCAGGTATTATGTCATACACGTATAGTTGCCTGAATCCCGGGTCATGTGTCTACTTATTCAGTTGCCTGAATCGCTCAGGTCATGTATCATTCATATATTGTTGCCTGAATCGCTCAGGTCATGTTTCTTACATGTTTATTTGCCTGAATCACTCGGGCCACGCTTGATTCTGCATGGTTGCCTGAGTCGCCCGGTCATGTATCATACATGTATATTTGCCTGAATCGCTCGGGTCACGTTTCCTTCTGCATAGTTGCCTGAAGCGCTTAGGCCATGTATCATACATGTTTAGTTGTCTGAATCCCTCGGGTCATGTATCATACATACTCAGTTGCCTGAATCGCTCAGGTCACGTTTCATACATGTATATTTGCCTGAATCGCTTGGGTCATGTTCCATTCTGCATAGTTGCCTGAATCGCTCAGGCCATGTATCATACATGTTTAGTTGCCTGAATCTCGGGTCATGTATCATACATATTCAGTTGCCTGAATCGCTCAGGCCATGTGTCATACATGTTTAGTTGCCTGAATCCTCGGGCCATGTATCATACATATTCAGTTGCCTGAATCGCTCAGGCCATGTATCATACATGTTTAGTTGCCTGAATCCTCAGGTCATGTATCATACATACTTAGTTGCCTGAATCGCTCAGGTCATGTTTCATACATGTATATTTGCCTGAATCGCTCGGGTCACGTTCCATTTTTCATAGTTGCCTGAATCGCTCAGGCCATGTGTCATACATGTTTAGTTGCCTGAATACTCGGGCCATGTATCATACATATTCAGTTGCCTGAATCGCTCAGGCCATGTATCAGACATGTTTAGTTGCCTGATTCCTCGGGTCATGTATCATACATACTCAGTTACCTGAGTCGCTCAGGTCATGTTTCATACATGTATATTTGCCTGAGTCGCTCGGGTCACGTTTCATTCTGTATAGGTGCCTGATTCCCTCAGGTCATGTATCATACATGTTTAGTTGCCTGCTTCCTCGGGTCATGTATCATACTTATTCAGTTGCCTGCATCGCTCAGGTCATGTATCATACACGTTAGTTGCCTGAATCCTCGGGTCATGTATCATACATTTTCCGTTGCCTGTATTGCTCAGGTCATGTTCCATCCTTGTATAGTTGCCTGAATCGTCCAGGTCATGTTTAAATCATGTATGCTTGCCTGAATCACTCAGGTCATGTATCATTCATATATTGTTGCCTGAATCACTTAGGTCATGCATCATACATATTTAGTTGCCTGTTTCGCTCAGGTCATGTTCCATACATGTACTATTGCCTGAACCACGCAGGTCATGTTTTCTTCTGCGTAGTTGCCTGAATCGTTTAGGTTCATGCATCATTCATATATAGTTGCCTGAGTTCCTCAGGTCATGTGTCATTCATGTACAGTGGCCTGATTGCTTAGGTCATGTTTCATTCGGTATAGCTGCCTGAATCGTCCAGGTCATGTTTCATTCATATACGGTTGCTTGAATCGCACAAGTCAGGTGTCATTCATAGTCTTGCCTGAAGCGCTCAGGTCATGTATCATACATGCATTTCTGTCTGAACCACTCAGGTCATATTTTCTTCCATTTAGGTGCCTGAACCTCTCAGGTTCATGTATCATTCGTATATAATTGCCTGAGTCCCTCGGGCCATGTATCATACATAAATATAGTTGCCTGAATCACGCAGGTCATGTAATATTTATGTATAGTTGCCTGATTCGCCCAGGTCCTGTATCATTCACTTACAGTTGCCTAACATCACTCAGGTCATGTTTCCCACAGTATAACGTGGGTTCCCGAATCGCTCAGCGTTTGCTTTTCTCTGTTCCAACCAAGCCATTTTCCTTTCAGCCCATTTGGGGTCATTCTGGAATCACGCAGATGTTCTGTTGTCTCCACTGGTGCGCTCTCGCATTTTAAACGTAATTGAATCCCATGGCTTCGGCTGGTTTATCTCTTTTCCGTTTCCAGTCCGGGTCCAATATCAGTGGGAGTTTTTCACCCTGGTCCAGGTTCACACAACCTTTTGAATCCCGTCCAGGTGGTCAGCACGGTCTTATGGCTGTATTACCCAGGTCCGGCTCGCCAAAAGGTTGGGTACTTTTGTCAGGCTTCTAGTCCCGGGTTTAGGGTTAAGTTCTATTAGCCGTCAGTTCGATGCACATACAAGTTCAATCGCTTGTCTAGGTTCATATGGAGCACCCCTCCACGTCATTCCCGTTCATTCTGCAGTTCCGGGTTTTAAAAAAAAGAAAGAAAGCTAGTCGGCGGTATTTTGGGCCCTTCTTCAAGGCTGGACGGCCCCTTCGCTACGTTTTCGGTCCAGATCGCACAAACA
This sequence comes from Bufotes viridis, assembly GCA_033119425.1. NCBI lineage: Eukaryota > Metazoa > Chordata > Amphibia > Anura > Bufonidae > Bufotes > Bufotes viridis. The sequence continues at coordinate 245,626,368 of CM065592.1, read as the reverse complement.
GGTCCCAGTACAGGGGCCAGCTTGGCCAGCCGCACGCATTGAGCCGGTCCATTACACCCTTCATCCTGCTCCTCGGTAGCCGTAATCCCACTACACCCTCCTACAGGTGGACTTTACTTTTGCCCCCTTCCTGGCCTACCCCGTCCTGGCTCCGGGCACAATTCAGCCAGTAATAGATATAGTCAGGCCATCCGCACCTTAGGATGGTTATCGTCATCTCCTCCACCCAGATGGTGGCACCGACCATAAGTAGTAAGGCTGAAAAAGTTCAGCCTGCATTTGTGGGAGGGGCTTGGGCCGCTACTTATACCTTTCCCCCTCAAGCAATCAGCCTCGGCATGAACGGCGGCCGTGCCCCACCCTCCCTCCCTTTCTTTTTATCCTTTCAATTAGGGTAGGCCCCCTTCCTGGCCTACCCCGTCCTGGCTCCGGGCACAATTCAGCCAGTAATAGATATAGTCAGGCCATCCGCACCTTAGGATGGTTATCGTCATCTCCTCCACCCAGATGGTGGCACCGACCATAAATGTAACTTATAGGTCTGTGTCCAATCCGCATATTTTTCAGATCGCACACTGACCTACTTATTTCTATGGGTCAGCAAAAAATGCGGACAGCACATGTCATCCGTGCGACCATTCTGCAAATTAGCGAACATGTCCTATTCTAATCGTTTTGCGGACAAGAATACCCAGTTCTATTAGGAAAATGCAAAACACACATGGCCGGTGTCCATATTTTAATGATCCGCAGTTTGCGGCCATAAGTGTTTTGCAGTCCACAAATCACGCATCCACAAAACACGGATTCTGGTTGTGAGCATGCTGCCTTTTATTCTGCAGTGATGTCATGCTGATGCACAGATACCAACCATTCTTTATTTACGCCTCATGCACACCGCCGTAAGTGTTTTGCAGTCCGCAAATCACGGATCCACAAAACACGGATTCTGAGAAAAATCCTATTCTTGTCCGCAATATGGTCAAGAATAGGACATGTTCTATATTTGTTGTGGGACATGGAATGGACAGACGGGTGTGGACGGCACCAGGAGTGCTGGCCTCATCTTTTGCAGCCCATTGAAATGAATGTGCTCACATCCGATCCACAAAAAATGCGGATCAGATGCAGACCAATACTACAGTTGTGTGCGTGAGGTCTAGGAGGGAAAAGAGCTCCCCTGCGCCTGCTTGTTTTCTGAAAGTTGCTGAAATTCTGGAAGATGAATCTACAGCGGACATTTTTATGTATGTTTTTATTTTTTTCAGGCTTTAGTTTAGTGCCCCTCATCGCTCCTCCATCAAACTGAATAGGACTGAGCTGCAATAGCAGACATACCTGTGGACAGGTGTGCAGCCATGTTTTTCTAATCCCGTACATGTTTTCTAACTTATAAATCACGGCCATCATGAAGATCATAATACTTACCTACAATTGCCAGGATGCTTGGGATTGTTATTGTGCTGTAATTCCTAATACTGGAACAGCACCAAGTCACATACGGTGTATCCTGTGAGCTCTTCGCTCCAGCAATGCAGTCTGCAAAGTAAGATCCCCATTTCTTCGATACAGAGTAATTTTCTTGTCCTGTGAGGCTCTAGAACCAAAGAAACAAAGATCTTCATATGATGTACTGTGGAATGTGAACCTGTAGAGACACTTATAATGTTACCCCTTGAACACCATTTAGTTGTTTTTTATTTTTATTTCACTCTTATAGTAGTTGTAGCACTGCTTTCTGACACAGAGCTCCAAATCACCTACAAAAATACATGGTTAAAAAGCATATGTTATATTAAACCAGGCATAATGCCTGGTAGGGTCGATCCTGCTGACTAAAAGAATAGGAGGGGGAAGGATTGGGGGATTTGATCGCTGTGGGTTTTTTGTTAGATTCATGTCATCCTAACCATGGACAGCATAAAATACTGGTAGGCTCCTACATTAGAAAGAACTAGGATTTAGGGCTCACGCACACGACCGTATTTTCTTTCCGCTACTGTTCCTTTTTTTGTGCGGCAAGTATGCGGAACCATTCACTTCAATAGAACTGTAGAAAATACAGAAGTTACTCCGTGTTCATTCCGTTTCTGTTTGTCCGCATGGCCGTTCTGCAAAAAAGTAGTGCATGTCCTATTATTGTCCGCAAATCACGGTCCGACGCCCCATTCAAGTCAATGGGTCCGCAAAAAAAAAGGAACGCACACGGAACACATCCGTATGTCATCCGTATTTTGCAGATCCATACTGTAGAAATGCTATTCCTAGCCCATGTTGCTCATGTGTTTGGTGAATAATAAGTTACTGTTTCCGTTTTTCGATCTGCAAAAAATTGATCGCATACGGAAACCATATGGATATGTTTTGTGGAATAACGGAACGAAAGAGGACTTAAATCAGAGAAAAAAACCCTCAAATGCGGAACAACGGATCCGTGAAAAACAGAGTGCTAAACAACAACGGTTGTGTGCATGAGCCCTTACTCTGAAACACTGCAGCATTTCATAGTAAAAAATGGTTCTTTATAACATACAGTTGCAAGAAAAAGTATGTGAACCCTTTGGAATGATTCGGATTTCTGCACAAATTGGTCATAAAATGTGATCTGATTTTCATCTAAGTCACAACAATAGACAATCACAGTCTGCTTAAACTAATAACACATTAGTTTAAGCAGACTGTGATTCTCTATGGTTGTGACTTAGATGAAGATCAGATCACATTTTATGACCAATTTGTGCAGAAATCCGAATCATTTCAAAGGGTTCACATACTTTTTCTTGCAACTGTAGCAGCCTATCAGTATGTCATGCTCCTGGTTAGGACAGCATGAATCTAGTAACAGTTTCTCTTTAATTATATTGAACTTAGTGCGAATTCGATGCGTGAAGAGAAGATAGGCCGTCATTACATAGAACTGTCTGTTGTGCAGTGGATGGAACAGGTTTCTGCAGCTCTGCTGCCTTTGAAGTGAATAGGAGCATTGTTGCTGTTATCAGCTCTGTCCACTGCACAATGGATAGAGTGTGTAGTTCCATTGCCGAGTTCTGGCGCTAGAGCTACTGCTGAACAGCTAATAGGTGGGGGCTGGGGTGTCAAACCTCCACTGATCAGATAGTGATGGCCTATCCTGAGGACATGCCACATGTTAAGGTTTGGATAGCCCTCTGTGATCCAGCACCGCTGATCAGTCATCTCCACCCAGCTCCAGCTGTGCTGTAATGTTTTGGCTGCATTGCTGACATCTCATATACTGCTGCAGCCACTCACTGGCCTCAGTAGTGTTTGGCACAAGTCCACTGAGGCCTGTGACAGGGCTGCAGTGGCAAACGGAGTGTCTCCGCTACAGCCAAAACATTTTATCACAGCTGCAGCCAGATGGAGAAGATGGCGTGGTTGTGCTGGATCAGAGACAGCTTCAAAAACTGGAACTTAGACAACCCCTTTAATGTCCTGCTTTATGCTTTTAAAGAGAGAATGTTGGGGGTAGTCTCATATTTCTTCATCCTGTCGCCTAAATATTCTGTTGATATGAGATAAATTGTTATAGAGGATACTAGGGGTGTACTACAAATATCAATATCACCCCCCCCCTCCAAATAAAATCCCCAAAAGCATAAAAAACAAAACAAAAAAAATGGTGTCCAAACTTCTAGTAGAGCAAAAATACAGCAAAAATAAGAAAGGAAGCAATTTTATTTCAAACAGTGATAAATATCCTACCATTTTGTGTATACAGCTTCTATGTGTCTCAATGCTTACAGCTAGAGATAAGCGAATTTCATATTCTGAAATTCGTTCATGCTTCATTTACTGGTAAAAGGGGAATTGCGTTATGGATTCCATTACCACGGACCATAACGCAATTCTATGAAGTAATGTATAGCGGAATGCTTTTAGAGGCATTCCGTCATAATAGAAGTCTATGGCCTGCATAACGGAAACGGGACGAATCCATTTTGCAGCCCATAGACTTCTATTATGACAGAATGAATAACGGAATGCCTCTAAAGGCATTCAGTCATAGAATTGCGTCATGGTCCGTGGTAACGGAATCCATAACGCAATTCACCTTTTATCAGTAAACGAAGTGTGAACGACTTTCATAACCTGAAATTCGCTCATCTCTAGTTACAGCCTACATCCTGCATGTCATTTCTTCCTGCAGTCATTCATCACTTCCTCTGCCCCCTACTACAAAGGTCTGGCTAGGAATTTAAAATGGCCGTGGAAAAAAACTAAAAGTGGCCCTTCGTTGTAGGCAAGTCCAAATTGACAAAAGACGGGTCAACACAAGTAGGCGGGACATGCAATACCACAGTGCAGCACAAAATACTGCCCCAGCAAAACCAAATATCACTGTGCAGAACAAAATACTGCCACCCTCACCACAGTATTCCACTATAAGGAAGGTGACACAGTTGCGTTCAGGAGGGCACCTGTGGCCACAGTACCTGATGCAGCTAGCATTACAGATGCAGCCGAGCTAAACTTGATGGTTAACGCGTTAAGTAAAAAATGGCACAAAAAGGTTAACTAACTCTTTCAATGTATTTCAATGGCTTTTGTCACAAGATGGCACAAGATAAAACTGTGACATGTGTTATCATCAGAGTTATCAGAGTCAATTTTAGCTCGGCTACATCTGTAATTATTGCAGAGACCATCAGATCATTGTGTACCTAGCTGGCGGCCGTGAGAAGGGCTTGAGTGGCCCACTGGGCATCGACCCACTGGGAAATTTCCCTGTAGTGTCTATGGCTAGTCCGCCCTGCAGGGGTGGGCATGGAGTATGTGAACTATTTACATAAGGGAGTTAAAGTGCACAGTGAATCATGATCACAAATGTTGTAGTGGTTTTCTTGTTACGCCGGTCTTTTGGATAAGACACACTAAGAACTCAGGCCCCAAGTGTTAAATCATTTCCTTAAAACAGTTTATTTATCTATTTAAAATGCTATATTTAGGTGCTTGACTCTTTCCTACTATTATCATGAATTAACATTTCATACGATTTAAATCATCGGTTACTACAAAGAGGCAGACTTATTTTTTTCTATTAAATATCTCAAAGGGCTGTAATAGTTGTTTTTGTTAACTTTGGCAAGGCCACGTCTCACAGCTGCAAGAAATCAGTTTCTGCCCTGTGTCTCAAAGGCGTAGTATGTATTTGAAATAACCAGGATTACACTACTTTGGATTATATTTGCCTTTATGTTTCCATTAGAATGCGTCTAAAACAGTAACTTGATTGTCTCTAAGATGAAGACAGTAAAGAGTTCATCATCTGGATCCATGCCAGGGAACTTGTAACTTGGAAAAGAGAATCATGCAATGGCCTTTAAAGGGAACCTGTCATCAACTGTCCTATGCTGTCCTCACTGAGCATAAAATAGTGACAGAAATGCTGATTTCAGCAATATGTCACTCATGAGCTAAAAGTACAGATGTAGCAGGGGTAACACTCAAACCCTTACACTCAGTTCACACTTTCGCGTAAAACGCCGCTTTTGAACGCACATAAAAACGCACAACAGTAAAGGAACCATGCATTCCAATGAGGGTGGTTCACACTTGCGCGTTTTTATGCGCGTTCATAGGCGCCTATAAACGTCCGACGCATAAGCAAGTATGTTCGCGTTAATTAGGGCTTTTTTCGAGCGTTTGGTGCTAATAGACTTCAATGGGAAACGCGATAGGCGTGTTGTTCGGGCGTTTGTGCAGCGTAAAACGCGCCTATGGACGCGCGTTTTTCAAAATTCACAACTCAGATTGGCCAAACTATATAGGGAGGGCTGTTTGGTCATTGGCCAACTATGCAGTCAATCACATAAACGCGCGTCAAACGCGCCTACACTATTTACCAAAACGCTTGAAAAAAACGCGCCTACACGCCAGTCTTGAACGCACCAAAAATGCTAGGCTTCTAAACGCTCAGGTCTGAACCCAGTGTTAAAGGGTTTCTGTCACCAGGATTACACATTATAAGCTGTCTGACATTAGCTATGTGCTGTCAGATCAGCTTGATAATGTGCTTTATATGTATTTCTGATGTATATTTAGGCTAAAAAACGTCTTTTTATAATATGTAAATTAGCCTCTAGGAGCAGGGGGGGCGTTGCCCCTGCTCCTAGAGGCTCCATGCGCCAACCTGCTGCCACGCCCCTTCTTTCTTTGATTGACAGTGCCGGGCAGCGATCCTCTCCTGCCTCCGGCACTGTCTCCCTGCTAAATCCTGCGCCGCCGCTCTGTATTCGGCACAGGCGCGGTGAGCTGAGGACAGCAGGCACCAACGTTTTTTAGCCTAAATATACATCAGAAATACATATAAAGCACATTATCAAGCTGATCTGACATTAGCACATAGCTAATGTCAGACAGCTTATAATGTGTAATCCTGGTGACAGAAACCCTTTAACTCAAATTTCTTAACTCATCGCGTTATCTTGAAACAAAAGCCATTGAAATGCAATTGATTAACACGTTTAGTTGCATTTTGTTTAGATAACATGTCTCATAAAGCAGTAGAGTGTTAACCCTACTACATCGTAAATGGCTGCCGAGAATCAGCATCATAATTATTGCAGCACAGGCCTTGAAAAGAGTCAAATCTACCTGAGAACAGTCCTGGTTATTTATACTCTCCTGCTCTCCCCACCATCTGCTGATGACTGGCAGTTCTCTCCTACAGAAAAAGGGAGAAAACTAGGTAGAAGACTGTCAGTCATCAGCAGGTGAGCAGGGAGTCATGAATAACTAGGACTCTTCTCAGGTGGTCGTGACTCTTTTCCAGGCCTATTCTGTAATGATTGTGAGGTTGGTTCTCGGCAACCACTTACTTTTAACTTATAAATCAAAGACCTCTGAAATCAGCTCACCTGTCTCTACTTCATACAGCCGTTAGTATGGGCAGGACAGGTTCCCTTTAAGGAGTACCACTAGACATTTAAGACACTGTTATCCAGTTATTCATCTGCACCTTGTCACAAGCCCTTTTAAGGGAACTTGTCAGTAGATTCATGTTGCCCTAACCATGGACACCACAGAATACGGACAGGATCCCACATTACAAAGAATTTGGGGAACTTATGATGGCCTGTTTGCCAGTTTTCTGCAGTAAACAAATTCACAGATTTTGCCACACTATTTTTTGCACTTCAGCCAGCCGTTTTTTAACAGCTGTCACATGGCCATTTTCAGAGCCATTGAGGTCTACTGGCCTACTCACATGGCCATTTTCAGGGCCAGTGAAAGAAAGACGTAAAAAAATTGGACATGTCCCATTTTGGCTATTTTCATGGACCGTCAGCCCTCATACAACTGAAGAGGGCTGTTTTTGATGGCCATCTTTTCGAAAGCCTTTTAAAAATCTTTAAAAAAAATGGCCATCAACAACGGGCCATTTTTTCCATTTTAATGATTATTTTTTTTAACAGTCATGTGAATTTAGCCTTAAACTTGTGACTATTGGTTATTTTCCACTGACCACAGCATTTTTTTTTAAAGTAGGAGGAGTTTAACAGAAAGGGCTTCATAGTCTTGAGAAATGTATCATAATTTACCTGAATTATAGCTGAAATCTAGGCCATCTCAGATTACCTAGGCTTCTGTTTGTGGTGCATGTATAATACTATGAAGTGTATATAGGAAAAGAACTGTCAATCAAGTGTTAGGCCTCATGCATACAAAACTGTTGTAAAGAATGTGTTAGTGTTGCCTATGGCAGTCCATCAGATCAATGGTGCTATTCAAACCTATTTTGAAAAAAAGAAAGCTTGGCTGTCACCCAAGTTTCCCAAAAATATTTATGGCTAAGATACCACTTAAAACTATTTTTGACAACTCAATGACTTACAGTACAGTAACTGCTATAAATATTAAAAGGGTTTATGTTTAAAGTGTAATAGTCTCACTTTTCTTAAATGTGTTGGGACAGTTATGTTAAATGTCTTTGTATTGCACTTTATTAGGGAAATATGCAAACTTTTCTTAGAAAACTGCCAGTAAAGTGTCCCCTTAGCAACCCTTTAACTGAACTTTACTAAGGGGAATCCATCTTTTATTGATCTACCGAACACTAAAGATGGATAAATGTATGCAGAGGCAAGCTTCCAAGACCTCTGTCTGTATCACTTTCCAGCATAAATGGCGGCTTTCGGATGGACAAAATGTCCAGGACATCCTGGAGTACCAAGTACCTAAGTACCAATTCAGTTACCTATGAGTCTGGCTGTTATGGCAATTGTAATGATCTAACAGCTCAAACAGTATATTGCAATACTTGTAGCAGGTAACAATATGCAAAGTTCATGAGATGTAAACTTCTGATATGCAGCTAGGATGCAAACACGTATATTAATTAGTTTCTTACATCCTGCCTATTTCTTAGAATAAAAATGAGGACTCTGTGGGTGGTATTGAGATATAATCTAAAAGAGTGTCATCAGCAAATTCACTAATAAACCTGGTGCAGTGTCTTGCAGGGCTTAGCTCAGTTAGTGACCCATTGCTTATTTCTGGAGAAAAAGTACTTTTAACCCCTTTATAACGCAGTGATTTTCCATTTTTCCACTTTTTTATTTTTCCGTGGCACCATTTAATAACTTACCTTTGTGGTAAAACAGACCTGTTTCCTTCATTCTCTGGGTCAGTATGATTATAGCGATACCACATTTGTATAGTTATTTCTGCGTTTAAAATAAAAACTTATTTTCATCGCCTTATTCTGACCCCCGTAACTTTTTTTTTATATTTAAGTCTACAGAGCTGTGTGAGGGTAAATTTTTGGGGGGTGAGCTTTAGTTTTCAGTGATACCATTTGGAGGTGTTTACGACTTTTTGATCAGCAGCAAATCGGATGTTTATAGTTGATTTTTATATTGTTTATTTTTATTATGAGGATAAGGGGGTACTTAGAATTTTCATATATTTTATATTTTTTTTATATATTTAAAATTTTAGGCTACTTTCATACTAGCGTATTTAATTCCACTACTGAGATCCGTCATAGGATCTCAATAGTGGATGAAAACGCTTCAGTTTTGTCCCCATTCATTGTCAATGGGGACAAAACTGAACTGAACGAAATGGAATGCACCAAAATACAGTCCGTTCCACTCCCATCGCAGGCAGAATAACGCTGCAAACAGCGGTTTTCTGTCCGCGATGTGGTGCGGAGCAAGACGTCCTGACACACAATGTAGGTCAATGGGGACGAATTCATTTTCAATGACGCAACAGAAAATGGATCCGTCACCCATTGACTTTCAATGGTGTTCATGACGGATCCGTCATGGCTATATAAAACATAATACAACCGGATCCGTTCATGACGGATGCATGCGGTTCTATTATTGTAACGGAAGTGTTTTTGCAGATCCATGACTGATCCTTGGGAGAGCTGCCTCAGATGCTGTGGTCAATTGTATGGAGTTGAATGCCTGTGATTGGCATTATTACCGTATGTAAAACGGCAGAAACCTGGTGGCTAGGGAAATCCAGCAACTAGGGTGCCCGCTCCACTCAGGAGAGAGTGCCATCTATAAAGACCTGACATCCGCCGTACATGCACAGTAGATGTAGTGAAGGGATTAAAACATATGCAAATGACCAGTTAAGTGCACAGAGGGCGAACCCAAGCCAATGTGGCACCTTTGCTCTGCCACCTTCCTCTGCCTTCTCCTTTTTGATTGATATGGCCAGGCGAGATAACTGTGCAGAAACCTGACCCTTTCAATCAAGAAAGAGAAAGAGGTGTTGGCAGCAAAAGAAGATGGAGTAAGGGTGCACAGAGTGCTTGTGCCCACCCTCGGTGCACTTAACTGCACTTAATTTGCTTATGGATAAAAAGTAATTTTTCTTTAGGATGAAGCAACAGATTGCTAAGGGAAAGTATCAGTATATTCAGATGAGCTAGCCCTATAAAGCATTGTGTCTGGTTTGAGGGAATCTGTCACCTTGCATGAGCCCACAGCTACATTACTGGAGTCTTCTCAATGCATTACATGGCCAGTTTGTGGCCACACAGTCTAGGAATGGGGGTGAGTAGAGAGAGAGGACTTACTGATCTGAACTCAGTCATCCAGTACTGACGCTTATAGAGCTGATCTGAGATGACAGATTCCCTTTAAATCTTACCCTCGAAAATACAAAAAGGCCAAATCTATATGCAACTCCATATAATTATTTGCTCCACAGCATTTTCAGAAGAGAGTCATTCTACTGCCTGTATGCTGTCCCAGTTCATTATGTAAAGTATAATATTCACATAGCCTGCACTAAATAAACAGAATCTTTACTGTCGGCAGGAGGACGTCCGTTTCTGCCACAAGCTCTTGAAATCTTTTTAGGAACAAAATTCTTGCAACTATATATATCACCCACATGTAAAATCCTAAGAAATGCATGTATATAAATATGATACAAAGCCTTTCTCTACCGATGAGAAGTTCCCATAAATACTTATGAAGGTGGCTATAAACTGGATTTCTTTACAAAAAGCACTTAGCCTTCTACCCTGGATAGACGGCGCTCTGTGCACCGGCTACAGTTCATATTCTGTTTTCCTATTACATTCATTAATCCTATAAACAAACAGTCCAACAACTTGGGAGCCGCAGAGCTATGTTTGCTGTGCTGTAACCTGTTTATTGCCTCTCGTACACATGAAAGTGTTATGCTGGACCTCAAAATAGCAATCTTTCCACAGTCTGTCCAGTCAAAAAGCTGGGAATTTCCGGATTAAATTGCTGCTGTGCCGCTATTAAAATTATTAATAGTCAGTTGACTTTGATGTTACTCATTAGACAAAGCAGAAAATAATGCATTAGTAGATGTTTGTGTACATTCCTAGAGGCTTTCCTGTGGGACCTAAAGGGATGCAATTTCTAGAAGAAAACACCAGTAAAGATCACTTACGTCATACTTTCCTTTCTTTTTTAAGGAGGATCCAAAATCAGTCACGTCTGGCTCTTGGACTTCATCGCCTTCTAGCTCCTCAAGAATAAGGACAGTCTCCCAGTTGCTATAGTAACGGGCTGAGAAAATATCTGACCGCATGCTGTCACCAAAATACACCACCTGCAAGCCAGGAAATACTTCAATTATAAGACTCCATTAGCCATACAGGGTGGCTAGTTTCTGCTGGCCTATGAATTAAATAATGATCAATCAGTCATATGAGTAATGACATCTTCATTTGTGACTTGGTTTCCAAAGTACTGAGATTGCATTAAGGGTACTTTCACACTTGCGTTAAACTTTTCCGGTATTGAGTTCCGTCCTAGGGGCTCAATACCGGAAAAAAATAATAGATCAGTTTTATCCTAATGCATTCTGAATTGAGAGCAATCCGTTCAGGATGCATCAGGATGTCTTCAGTTCACTCACTGTACGTTTTTTAGACGGAGAAAATACCGCAGCATGCCGGATCCGGCATTAATTTCCTTTACCGCACAGACGGATCCGGCATTAAAATTACTGCACTGACGGATCCGTCTTCCAGTCTGCACATGCGCAGACCTTTAAAAATGTGAAAAAAATAAATACCGGAGAGACGGATCCGGTATTGCAATGCATTTGTGAGACGGATCCGCATTCAGATCCATCTACAAATGCTGGACGTTTGCGACGGAGCTGCCTGCCGGAATACAGCAACGCAAGTGTGAAAGTACCCTAACACACTCCTACTGAAATTCAGTTAATATACTGTATATTTTACTGATATAAATTGTCCTTATTTAAATCCGTGTCCTCATTACATTTGTTTTCTCAGCTGCATTGTCTCCCATGCCCACTGTTATGGAGAAAATATGGACCAAAACAAAACATGAAAACTTAGGAATGAAATAAACAGTAGAACATACTGGGGGAGAAAAAGGAGCTGTGAAAAATGAAAGGTGGAATCTGATGGTTTCTATGGACATCTAAGCCAGTTCTACTTTACACCAGTTTGATAAATCTCCCCCACTGTGTTGACACCAGCTCTCTATTCAGGACCTTCCAATATGAAGCTAATAGTGACATGACATTTATAGGTATGAACCAGGATACAGAAGAGTTATAACACATCTTAAGCCGAGTTCACGTTTAAGCCCCCTGCTGCTCCTTGTGTCAGTGGTATATGTTTAAATACCAGAAATATGTATCACAATGGGTAAATTCACTTGAATGAGTCCAAATGTTTCATCTGTGGAAGGGTTTGACTAGCTTGCCATTCGTTTCTGTCTTTTATTTTTTCCCTGGCTAGGATAGTGTAGTCTAAGGGCTCATGCACACAACCCTTGCTTGTTTTGCGGTCCGCAAATTACAAATCCGCAAAACACAGATACCGGCCGTGTGCGTTGCGCATTTTGCGGAATAGAACAGTCCTATCCTTGCCGGTAATGTGGAGAGGAACAGGACATGTTCTATGTTGCGATGCAACAGAACGGACAAATGGATTTGGAATGCACATGGTGTGGTGTCCGCATCTTTTGCAGCTCCATTGAAGTGAATGGGTCTGCATCTGAGCCGCCAAAAATGCGGATGGGATGTGGACATAAAATATGTGTGCATAACCCCTAAAAGGCACTGTGAACCCAGCCTTATAAAGATCCATATAAACTTTTTTTTTTTTTTAGGTTTTGTTGACTATTAGCATAAACATATTTATAATATTTCAGTTTTCACACTAAATGTGAAAAGAGGATGCTAGGCTAACACTTCCCGTTTTCTGTAGTTAACTTGTCCGCTTTGCTATATAAATTGGAAGAAAATAACTAATCTCATTATTTGAATTTGAGGGATCTAAGCTCCACCCTGACACTCCCAGGTCTGGAGGGAAGAGCAGTAATTCGTTACTATCAGCAGTGAGTGACCTTGTATGTATCATCTGTATCCCCGGTTTGTTGAATAGCTAATGAGTTATCGAGAGATGCAGGAGAACGGGCAGTGATCTCCTGCATCTTCTGGCAGCTAGTTAGCGCACCAGGCGTAAAGATTACACGCAAACTGTTGGCCAGACAGGGCAATATATATATAGAGGAACATTTATTAAGACCAGCATTTTCCCTCCCGGCGCCACTGGAGGATGCACCAAATTTATGCAGAGGCATATGCTGATTTGGGGCATCCTTCCTCTGGCCATGCAACAGTCTAAAATCTACAGTAACCTCCAAGCTACCAAGAAAACTGGTGTAAATAAAGATAAAAGGGGCAGACCTGCAGCGACTGCCCCTCCCAGCCCTCGTCACACCCTCATTTCTCGCCACTTCTGAAAAATTGCGTGAAGGTTTAAAAATTTCAGCTTTTGCCACAAATACAGCATGTGACAACAGCATGTGACAAAGTCCGCAACTTTTTTATACCACTATTGTGGTGTAAATCTCATTAGGGAGTAAGTGAGGGCAGTAAGCATCTTCACTGTCACTACTTGTGCTGTGCAGAACTTCAGGGGCAGTTTTACCATGAATAAGTACAAAATCAACAAAGTATATTGCAAAAATTGCTTAATTACTCTCAAAGTGTAACTGTCATTTCATTTTTTTACATGTAGGGACAGCGAGTGTGTTTTTGTAATACATTTTATTAGTCAAATATGTTAATATTTATTAGAAAATTGTATGTTAAGTCTCCAATTAGAAACCCTCTAGCTGTGGACTGCTAAGGAGAATCCTAGTTCAGTGCTCTACTGAATGCTGAATAAGGCCTCTTTCACACGGCTGTTGAGGGTCCATGGCCGTATTGCAATCATGGAGATGTGGAACGGAAGCCCGGATCGGAACCCAACCGAAGCACTACGGAGTGCTTCCGAGCTGTTTCTGTTCGTGCCTCCGCACTGCAACAAAAACCCTTGTTCTATTTTTTTTGCGGTGCGGACGGATCACAGAACCATTCAAGTTGAATGGGTCTCGATCCGTCCTGGCCGCTGCCTGTGCATTGGGGATCGCAAATTGCGGTCCCCAATGCACGGAACGGACCAACAACGGCAGTGTGCAAGAGGCCTAACTGTGTGGCAGGCTGAGAAGACCCTTCCCGTGCCCCAGCTTTTACTAGTTTTCCCTCCTGATATCGGCACTAGAGCCTTTATCTACTGCCAGCACTTATAATTGGTAACAGTCCTCTCCTCTATATTCCCAAGGCGTCTCTGATTAGCACTGGAATTGTGAGAGGAGAGGGGCTGCAGTATTCAGCACTTACAGTAAGTATATGGCCACCTTTTGCCATAAGTAGAGAGATCTGTAGTTATATTATTCCACAGAGCTCTCAACATATTCCTTTTAAGAATCTGAGATGCAGTAATTGATTACACTTGGACATTACATTTAGGTTGTAGAGCTAGGTTATAACACACCTCATATCATATACAGTCATGTGAAAAAATTAGGACACCCTTTGAAAGCATGTGGTTTTTTGTAACATTTTTAATAAATGGTTATTTCATCTCCGTTTCAACAATACAGAGAGATTAAAGTAATCCAACTAAACAAAGAAAACTGAAGAAAAGTCTTTTCAAGATCTTCTGTAAATGTCATTCTACAAAAATGCCTATTCTAACTGAGGAAAAAGATAGGACACCCTCACATGTATTCCCTCTTAAATTGGCTCAGATCTCACACAGGTATATCACACCAGGTGCACATAATTAGTAGATCGTTACTCTGCATGTTGAATGAGGCTTGCCCTATTTAAACCTCAGACATTTAGTTTGGTGTGCTCCTGACTGTTGAAGTGAGAGTGAGCACCATGGTGAGAGCAAAAGAGCTGTCAGAGGACTTCAGAAAAAGATTGTAGCAGCCTATGAGTCTGGGAAGGGATTTAAAAGATCTCCAAAGATTTTGAAATCAGCCATTCCACTGTCCGGAAGATAGTCTACAAGTGGAGGGCTTTCAAAACAACTGCCAACATGCCCAGGACTGGTCGCCCCAGCAAGTTCACCCCAAGAGCAGACCGCAAGATGCTAAAAGAGGTCTCCAAAAACCCTAAAGTGTCATCTCGAGAACTACAGCAGGCTCTGGCTACTGTTGATGTAGAAGTACATGCCTCTACAATCAGAAAGAGACTGTACAAGTTTAACTTGCATGGGAGGTGTGCAAGGAGGAAACCTTTGCTTTCCAAGAGAAACATCGAGGCCAGACTGACATTTGCCAGAGATAAAGTTGACAAAGACCAGGACTTCTGGAATAATGTTCTTTGGACAGATGAGTCCAAAATTGAATTATTTGGACACAACAGCAGAGGACATGTTTGGCGTAAAACCAAACACAGCATTCCAAGAAAAGAACCTCATACCAACTGTGAAGCATGGAGGTGGAAGTGTCATGGTTTGGGGCTGCTTTGCTGCAGCAGGACCTGGTCAGCTCACCATCATAGAATCCACGATGAATTCTACTGTGTATCAGAAGGTGCTTGAAGAACATGTGAGACCATCAGTTAGAAAATTAAAGCTGAAGCGGAACTGGACCATGCAACATGACAATGACCCAAAACATACTAGTAAATCAACCAAAGATTGGCTGAAAAAGAAGAAATGGAGAGTCCTGGAATGGCCAAGTCAAAGTCCAGATTTGAATCCCATTGAGATGCTGTGGGGTGACTTGAAAAGGGCTGTACGTGCAAGAAACCCCTCAAACATCTCACAGCTGAAAAAGTTCTGCATTGAGGAGTGGGGTAAAATTTCCTCAGACCGATGTCGAAGACTGGTAGATGGCTACAAGAACCGTCTCACTGCAGTTATTTCAGCCAAAGGAGGTAACACTCGCTATTAGGGGCAAGGGTGTCCTATCTTTTTCCTCAGTTAGAATAGGCATTTTTGTAGAATGACATTTACAGAAGATCTTGAAAAGACTTTTCTTCAGTTTTCTTTGTTTAGTCGGATTACTTTAATCTCTCTGTATTGTTGAAACGGAGATGAAATAACCATTTATTAAAAATGTTACAAAAAACCACATGCTTTCAAAGGGTGTCCTAATTTTTTCACATGACTGTACCATAAATGTCTAAACTTGATCAACTTAATCAGCCTGTTTGCTTAGCCATTTGTAAGTAAGCAGTGCTTTGTCTTTATACATTTAAAATACAATGGATATTATTTGAAGGTAAAATCTGAAGACAAACATGTTACAGGTTGGTTCTACTTGATCAATAACTAGGAACACAGTGAAGAGTTCACTCCTTTGTTATTTTAGCTGTGTGCTTAGGGTCATTATCTTGTTGGAAGGTAAACCTTCGGCCCTGCTGAGGTCCTGAGCACTCTGGAGAAGTTTTCGTCCAGGATATCCCTGTACCTGACTGCATTCATCTTTCCCTTGATTACGATAGCAACCAGTCGTCCTGTCCCTGGGGCTGAAAAACACCCCCACAGCATCATGCTGCCACCACCGTGCCTCACTGTTGGGACTGTATTGGACAAGTAATGAGCAGTGCCTGGTTTTCTCCACACATACCGCTTAGAATTAAGGCCAAAAAGTTCTATCTTGGTCTCATCAGACCAGAGAATCTTATTTCTCATCATCTTGGAGTCCTTCAGGAGTTTTTTAGCAAGCTCCATGCGGGCTTTCATGTGTCTTGCACTGAGGAGAGGCTTCTGTCGGGCCACGCTGCCATAAAGCCCTGACTGGTGGAGGGCTGCAGTAATGGTTGACTTTCTACAACTTTCTCCCATTTCCCGACTGCATCTCTGGAGCTCAGCCACAGTGATCTTTGGGTTCTTCTTTACCAAGGCTCTTCACCCCTGATAGCTCAGTTTGGCCGGATGGCCAGCTCTAGGAAGGGTTCTGGTCGTCCCAAACGTCTTTCATTTAAGGATTATGGAGGCCACTGTGCTCTTAGGAACCTTAAGCCCTTAAGGACACGTTTTTTTTTTTCATTTTTGCGTTTTCATTTTGCGCTCTCTGCCTTCCGAGAGCCATAACTTTTTTATTTTTTCGTTCACATAGCCATATGAGGGCTTGTTTTTTGCAGGACAAGTTGTACTTCCCAACGCCACCATTAAATATTGCATACGATGTAGTTGGAAGCGGTAAAAAAATTCCAAATGGGGCGAAATTGCAAAAAAAAAAGCTATTTCACCACAGTTTTAGGGGTTTTTAAATTCCGACGTTCAATGTGCGATAAAACTGACCAGTTAGTCTTATTCTACAGGTCAGTACAAATCTGGTGATACCTAATATGTATAGTTTTTATTGTGTTTTGATAGTGAAAAAAAATAATAAAAGTGAAGTTTTTTATTTTATTTTTTTAGTCGCCATATTTTGACCCCTATAACTTTTTTGTATTTATGTGTACGGAGTTGTATGGGGGCTTATTTTTGCGGGACAATCTGAACTTTTAAGTGATACCATTATAGGGTGTATATATCTTTTTGATCATTTTTTATTTCATTTTTTTGGAGTAAATGAAGCGTCCAAAAACTGCAAATCGGCTATTTGGACACTTTTTTCCGTTTACCGTATGGGGAATAAATATTTATATTTTTATACTATGGGCGTTTTCGTTATTCTTTTATTTTATTTTTAGGAAAAGGAGGGTGATTAGAATTTTTATTTTTTTTATTATTATTTTTTTAACACTTTTATATAACTCCCATAGGAAACTATATAAATCATCTGATTGCTTCTATCATAAACTCCAATACACTTGTATTGTAGTCTATGATGATTTTACTAGTTTCCTATGGAGCCCTATTACTAACAAGGGCTCCATAGGAAATACTATGCAACAGCATGGTTTTATTCACAGAAACCATGGCTGTTGCTGACAGGCTCCGGTTCCCCTGATCGCCACAAGGAGGAGCCGGTCGCCATCCACAGCGCTGCCGATCGCAAACATTAGCTGTGGGGGTCTGCTTGAGTAAGCAGGTAGCCCCCCGCAGCAATGGCGCTGGCATTAAGCAGGAGTGGGCGCCATCTTTAGGGACAGGACACAGGACGTACGGGTACATCCTGTGTCCTTAAAAGGTTAAGTGCAGCAGAATTTTTTTTGTAACTTTGGCCAGATGTGTGCCTTGCCACAATTCTGTCTCTGAGCTCTTCAGACAGTTCCTTTGACCTCATGATTCTCATTGGCTCTGACATGCACTATGAGCTGTAAGGTCTTATATAGACAGGTGTGTGGCTTTCCTAATAAAGTCCAAACAGTATAATCAAACACAGCTGGACTCAAATAAAGGTGTAAAACCATTTCAAGAATGATCCAAAGAAATGGACCGCAACTGAGTCAAATATATGAGTGTCACAGCAAAGGGTCTGAATACTTAGGACCATGTGATATTTCAGTTTTTTTTTTAATCTGCAAAAATGTCAACAATTCTGTGTTTTTCTGTCAATATGGGGTGCTGTGTGTACATTATTGAGGAAAAAAAATGAACTTAAAAGATTTTAGCAAATGGCTGCAATATAACAAACAGTGGAAAATTTAAGGGGGTCTGATTACTTTCCGTACCCACTGTATACCGTATTTCCTGCACTTGAAGACACATAAGGGTAATTTATCAAACTGGTGTAAAGTAGAACTGGCTTAAATGTCCATAGCAACAAATTAGATTCCACCTTTGATTTTTGACAGCTCCTTTGGAAAATGAAAGGTGAAATCTGATTGGTTGCTATGGGCAATTAGGCCAGTTCTACTTTACACCAGTTTGATAAATGACCCCAAACACTTTCTTTCCCCAAAAAGTGGGGGGAAAATGGCAGTGCATCTTATAATGCGAAAACTAATGAGTACTTCCATTACGTAAGTGTTCAGTAGTACAGTAGGACTGGGGAGCGGTGAATATGGCGTTATTTGCCTCAATCAATGTAGCAATGGTCCACCGTACAGCGTCATAATTTAGTATGCATAAGCCCACACTACGACCTAACACTGTGTAACATCATGCCACAGTGCAGCGCTCAGGAAGAGCATGCCGGATCTCCCATGTGGTGATGCCGTCTGGAGAGGTACATTCTTATATTTATTTTTTGTCTGATCTGAGATTTGATGAAGATTAGAAGTCTGATTTGAGGTTTGATGAAGATTCAGGGTTTGATCTGAGGTCTGAAGTAATAAATAACAATAATGAAAATATATATATTTTTCTTATTTTCTTGTTGCATCTTATGGTTTAGTGTGTCTTATGGTGCGGAAAATACAGTATGAGGACAGAAACCTATACTCACCAGTATTACGTTAGTAAATTGTATTACTTAATGCCATTATTTGTATGCCCAAACATCCACTATAAATATATGCACAGAAGACAAATAACAGTTCTAAACAAGTCAGGAATCAGAGTCCTGCTCAGACCACCCAGAAAAAGGTGTGATACGAAACTCATTAGGGTCTGAGAGGGCCTCTGATATGCACTTTTTTACAATGTTTCAGTGTTCTTAGGTAGTCTAATGCCATACTTTACATTTGTTAGGTTCTAACTAGAGATGAGCGAATCGAAGTTGACAAAGTGAAATTCGTTTCGAATTTCAGGAAAAATTAGATTTGCACAGAATCTGAATTTCTTCAAGCTTCATGGTAACGAATCGCATTTTTTCCTAAAATGGCTGCTGCACGTGTTAGGACATGGATCAAGGAACTCTGGGAACGAGGGATCACCCACAATGCCATGCATGCAGCCAATCAGCTGCCAGCCAGCCCTGTGATGTCACAGCCCTATAAATAGCCTCAGCCATCTTGGATTCAGACGTTTTCCAGTGTACTTAGTGCAGGGATAGACGTCAGCAGGTGCTAGGGACAGTGGTAGAAAAGACTTTAAAACTTTTATTTTGCTGTATAGAAGGAACAATCCTATTACACCTTGCTGCACTGACTGCGGATCCAAATTGCCATTATACAGCTCTGTAATTCCAGCAAACCGTCCTTGTTATTGGGGTGCAAGTGCTGTTTGATACGGCCATTAACAGGGTTTATTACAATAAAATATTTCTACTTCCCTTTTGCGGTGCAGTTATATGTTCTAAATCATTTTTTGGCTTGTATTAGTGGGAAAAAAGGGTATATTAGCCGTTGTGTGGTGAAGTGAGAAAATTACAGCCCTTTTTAGCGTGTATTAGTGGCAAAAAAATCTATTATTTGCCGTTCAGCGGTGCAGTTATATGTTGTAAAGCCTTTTGTGGTATGTATTAGTGGAAAAAAATAACGGCCTATTTGCCATTCAGCAGTGCAGTTATATGTTGTAAAGCCCATTTTGGAGTGTATTAGTGGCACAAAAAAAAGTATTTCTCGTTGTGTGGTGAAGTGAGAAAATTATAGCCCTTTTTAGCATGTATTAGTGGCAAAAAAATATACATTATTTGCCGTTCAGCGGTACAGTTATATGTTCTAAAACCCTTTTGGCGTGTGCTCTCTGCATCACCGCCGGCCCCATTCACACTGAATGGGTCCGCATCTATTCCGCAGAATTGCGGAATAGATGCGGACATTTTTGCAGACGTGTGAATGGGGCCTTACTACTTTTTTTTTTTTGCGCACATTTTTTGGCAGAGATTTTTTCATCCACATTGATCGATGCGAATGAGGAAATCTGTGCCGTTCATTTTTTTTTTTTTCAGCCCAGAGGCTGAAGGGAAAAAATAAAATCTCATTACCCGTATGCTCAATATAAGGAGAATCGCAGAAACTCCTAATGCTGGCCATACGTGTAATGATTGCGGAGACCCTCAAATGCCAGGGCAGTACAAACACCTCACATGTGACCCCATTTTAGAAAGTAGACACCCCAAGGTATTCCGTGAGGGGTATGGTGAGTTCATGTAAAATTTTATTTTTTGTCACTAGTTAGTGGAAATTTGTGCCAAAAAAAATTTCTGTGAACTTGCCATGCCCCTAACGGAATACCTTGGGGTGTCTTCTTTCCACAATGGGGGTCACATGTGGGGTATTTATACTGCCCTGGCATTTTAGGGGCCCTAAAGTGTGAGAATCCATATGCGTAAAAATGCCCTGTGAAATCCTAAAGGTACTCATTGGAATTTGGGCCCCTTTGTGCATTTTGGCTGCAAAAAAGTGGCACACATGTGGTATCGCCGTACTCAGGAGAAGTAGGGCAATGTGTTTTGGGGTGTATTTTTATATATACCCATACTTTGTGTGAGAAATATCGCTGTAAACGACAACTTTTTAATTTTTTTTATACAGAGTTGTCAGTTTACAGAGATATTTCTCTCACCCAGCATGGGTATATGTAAAAATACACCCCAAAACACATTGCCCTACTTCTACTGAGTACGGCGATACCACATGAGTGACACTTTTTTGCAGCCTAGGTGCGCAAAGGGGCCCAAATTCCAACTAATACCTTTAGGTTTTACAGGGTTGCTCACAATTTAGCCCCGCCCAAAATGCCAAAACAGTACAAACACCCCACAAATGATCCCATTTTGGAAAGAAGACACCCCAAGGTATTCGCTGAGGGGCATAGTGAGTCCATGAAAAATTGAACTTTTTGTCAAAAGTTAGTAGAAAGGGAGACTTTGTGAGAAAAAACAATAAAAAATCAATTTCCGCTAACTTGTGCCAAAAAAAAAAATCTTCTATGAACTCGCCATGCCCCTTACAGAATACCTTGGGGTGTCTTCTTTCCAAAATGGGGTCACATGTGGGGTATTTATACTGCCCTGGCATTTTAGGGGCCCTAAAGCGTGATAAGTAAAATGCGTAAAAATGCCCTCCTAAATGGTACTCATTGGTTTTAGGGCCCCTTTGCACATCTTGGCTGCAAAAAAGTGTAACATATGTGGTATCGCCGTACTCAGGAGAGGTAGGGCAATGTGTTTTGGGGTGTATTTTTACATATACCCATGCTGGGTGAGATAAATATCTCTGTAAATTGACAACTTTGTATAACATTTTTTTTAAAGTTGTCGTTTACAGCGATATTTCTCACACGCAGAATGGGTATATGTAAAAATACACCCCAAAACACATTGCCCTACTTCTCCTGAGTACGGCGATACCACATGAGTGACACTTTTTTGCAGCCAAGATGCGCAAAGGGGCCCTAAAACCAATGAGTACCTTTAGGATTTCACAGGGCATCTTTACGCAGTTTGGATTCTCACGCTTTAGGGCCCCTAAAATGCCAGGGCAGTATAAATACCCCACATGTGACCCTATTTTGGAAAAAAGACACCCAAAGGTATTCTGTGAGGGGCATGGCGAGTTCACAGAATTTTATTTTTTTTGGCACAAGTTAGCGGAAATTGATTTTTTTAATTTTAGTTTTTTTACAAAGTCTCATATTTCACTAACTTGTGACAAAAAATAAAATTTTACATGAACTCACCATACCCCTCACGGAATACCTTGGGGTGTCTTCTTTCTAAAATGGGGTCACTTGTGGGGTATTTATACTGCCCTGGCATTTTAGGGGACCCTAAAGCGTGAGAAGAAGTCTGGAATCCAAATGTGTAAAAATGCCCTGTGAAATCCAAAAGGTACTCATTGGTTTTAGGGCCCCTTTCGCGCATCTTGGCTGCAAAAAATTGTCACACATGGGTAACGCCGTACTCAGAAGAAGTAGGGAAATGTGTTTTAAGGTGTATTTTTACATATACTCCTGCTGGGTGTGAGAAATATCTCTGTAAATGACAACTTTTTAAACTTTTTTATACAAAGTTGTCAGTTTACAGAGATATTTCTCTCACCCAACATGGGTATATGTAAAAATACACCCCAAAACACATTGCCCTACTTCTCCTGAGTTCGGCGATACCACATGAGTGACACTTTTTTGCAGCCTAGGTGCGCAAAGGGGCCCAAATTCCAACGAGTACCTTTAGCTTTTACATGGCTGCTCACAATTTAGCCCCGCCCAAAATGCCAGAACAGTAAACACACCCCACAAATGACCCCATTTCGGAAAGTAGACACCCCAAGGTATTCACTAAGGGGCATAGTGAGTCCGTGGGAGATTTTTATTATTTTTTGCCAGAAGTTAGCAGAAATGGAAACTTTTTTATTTTTTTTTCCTCAGAAAGTGTCATTTTCTGCTAACTTGTGAAAAAAAATGAAATTATATATGAACTCACCATGCCCCTCCGCGAATACTTTGGGGTGTCTTCTTTCTAAAATGGTGTGATTTGGGGGGTATTTATACTATCCTGACATTCTAGCACCTGAAGAAACATGACAGGTGCTCAGAAAGTCAGAGCTGCTTCAAAATGCCGAAATTCACTTTTTTGCACCATAGTTTGTAAACGCTATAACTTTTACCCAAACCAATAAATATACACTTATTGGATTTTTTTTTTTTATCAAAGACATGTAGAACAATAAATTTTGCGAAAAATTTATATAGAAATGTAGTTTTAAAAAAAAATAATTTACAACAGAAAGTGAAAAATGTCATTTTTTTGCAAAATTTCGGTCATTTTTGATTAATAGCAAAAAAAATTAAAAATGTCAGCAGCAATGAAATACCACCAAATGAAAGCTCTATTAGTGAGAAGAAAAGGAGGTAAAATTCATTTGGGTGGTAAGTTGTATGGCCGAGCAATAAACGGTGAAAGTAGTGTAGTGCGGAATTGTAAAAAGTGGCCTGGTCATTAAAGAGGACTTTTCACCTGAATAGCATGTTAAACTAACATATACTTACTGCGGCTGGTGCTGATTCTCTCTGTTCAGGTGCCATTGCCGTGCGCCCTCACATCTGCCGCTGCAGCAATGGATTCAGCTCACTGGGCGGCCTGCAGCTCGAGGCGCGTTGCTTCCTGGCACGGAGCGCAGCCACAGCGCGCTCCGCCTAGCCAGAGAAGACGCCCAGATCTCGCGAGACTCGCGAGAACTGGAGCGATTTCATCCATCCTGAGCCGGCGCCATCTTGGATTCCCGCAGCCAGCATCGGCTCAGGATGGATGAAATCGCTCCAGTTCTCGCGAATCTCGCGAGATCTGGAGCGCCTTCTCCCTGGCTAAGAGCGGAGCGCGCTTATTGGCTGCGCTCCGTGCCAGGGAGAAGGCAGACACGCCTCGGAGAACTTTTGCAGGCCCGCCCAGTTGAGCCGAATGGCTCATTAGCATACACGGCGGGAGATATTGAGGGGGGCACCGCGGACAAACGGGGGCACATATCGAAAAAAGAAGAGGAGAATCAGCACCACCGGGGGCCAGCAAGTAAGGGTATATGTTTAGTTTAACATGCAATTTCAGGTGAAAGGTCCTCTTTAAGGGTGTTTAAGCTAGGGGGGCCGAAGTGGTTAATAGAACAGGTTCTGTAGAAATCTATGTGTAAAATGAGTGCACTCTTTCACGCTATAGTAGGATCTTGGGCCTCTGCACGGTTCTTTATACCTGCCAATAACATTGACCTGTAAGGCTGAGTTCACACTTGAGTTATTTGGTCAGTTTTGGCCCCGTAACTGCCAAATTAAGTGAAGTGTGCAGTGATTCTAAGAGCGATGTCTGTCATCTACATGTCATACTGACTCACAGTATTGTTTCACTACCACAGCAAAATCCCTATGCGTGTTACTGCAAGGCACAGTGTTCTACACCACTATAAAGGCTCTCTGCAGCCAGGAAATAGCCATTTTTTTAAACGATTCGCCACAAATAGAGATGAGCAAACTTCTATTTTTAGTTCGGCGTCTAAAGTTCGGGTTCGGGTTATCGTAGCATCTGTTATGGATTCCATAACGGCATTTGGAATCCATAAGGGGCTGCTTCATTGAACCCGAACCTTGGACAACCCTAAGGACTTGGGGTGACGTCAACGTCATGTGATCAGTGCAGGGGGCGTGGCTCAGCACTGGATCACCTTTTATCCAATCCAGTGCTGAGCCACGCCCCCTGCACTGATCACATGACGGTGACGTCACCCCAGGTCCTTAGGGTTGTCCAAGGTTCGGGTTCAATGAAGCAGCCCCTTATAGATTCCAAATGCCGTTATGGAATCCATAACAGATGCTATGATAACCCGAACCCGAACTTTGGACGCCAAACTAAAAATAGAAGTTCGCTCATCTCTAGCCACAAATAAATCCGGATCGAATCGAATTCTTTCTGAAAATTCGGCGAACCGGCCAAATTGAATTTTTGAGAAATTCGCTCATCTCTAGTTCTAACGAAGATCCTATGTCAGATTGGAGGCAGTACAGTAATTGCTACAGTGTTACCTGTTTGAAAAATAGCATTAGGAGCTGCAGAAAAGGTTTAGCTGGATGTGTTTGTTGGGAATTCCCGCAATATCTATAGTTCCAACCTCCACTGCTTGGACTGCTGTAGAGGTACTATTGCCAACAGAAGTTCTACGCAGGGAATAAAGACAGGTGAAACTATGCGTGCACAAGGATTTCAGTACTGTATTGCAGCGCTATAAAAATACAGCAATTGGGCACAATCATTTAGCCATTATTAGAAGAAAAGGGATGCAGGATAAGAAGCGGTACGACCAGGCCGCTTCGGCTCTGAAGCAGCCGTAAAGAGACAACTTCAATAAAGACACTTTTCAAAGAACTACATTAACTTACCTGGTCGCGCTGCTGCCTATCCCACATCTTCTTCTCTTCTGGTTTTCTAACCAACACAATCTACATCCTCTATTGGGTGTTGTGCTTCCAGCGCAACCCTTTCAGGTCAGAATCTCTAAGCTGTAAACCTAATAACTAACGGTCCCACTGATGAAGCACTGGTCTCCCTTCTTCTCCTTCAATTTAGCCACTACTGTTCTAGTACTGATTAAAGGGGTTATCCAATTTCAAGAAGACTCCCCCCACATGTGCCGGGCCCCTCACTGGTAATATACTTACCCGGTCCAGGTTCCCGCACCGCCACTGCTGCTTCTCCTTGTACACGGATGAAAACATCCGGTGGCGGGGGGAGCAGCCAGTGGCGGGGGGGGGGGGGGGATCCGGCACAATGCAAGTGAACTGAAAGTATTTGAAGACTGATCAGTCTTCAAAATGCTTTCAGTGTTAGGCCTCTTTCACACGAGCGTGTCCGGATTAGTTCCGGATGCGTTGTCAGTGAAAACTGTGCGATTTCACAGGCAAAACCATTCAGTTTTGTCTGCGATTGCGTTCAGTTGTTCAGTTTTTTCCGTGCGGGTGCAATGCGTTTTGATGCGTTTTTCACGCGCGTGATAAAAAACTGAAGGTTTACAAACAATATCTCCTAGCAACCATCAGTGAAAAACGCAACGCACCCGCACTTGCTTACGGATGCAATGCGTTTTTCACGCAGCCCCATTCACTTCTATGGGGCTAGGGCTGCGTGAAAAACGCAGAATATAGAACATGCTGTGATTTTCACGCAACGCACAAGTGATGCGTGAAAAACGCTCATGTACACAGACCCATTGAAATGAATGGGTCAGGATTCAGTGCGGATGCTATGCGTTCACGTCACGCATTGCACCCGCGCGGAAAACTCGCTCGTGTGAAAGGGGCCTTACTATGGCAGCCAGGACGCTACTAGCGTCCTGGTTGCCATAGTAGCAGTAGGGAGCGGGAGGGCATACTACATTCCGTGCGGCTCCGGGTGCTCTGAATGACGCCAGAGCGCCCGCGTGCATGGATCACGTGATCCATGCGATCACGTGATCTATGCACTGGGGCACCCTGACGTCATCCTGGAGCGTCCCGGGAGCCGCACGGAATGTAAGTATGCCGCTCCCCCTACTCTTTACTATGGCAACCAGGACTTTAGCATCCTGGCTGCCATAGTAACCATTGACAAAAAGCTAAACGTCGGATCCGGCGATCCGCGGAAACGACGTTTAGCTAAAGGCCGGATCTGGATTAATGCACTTCAATGGGCATTAATTCCGGATCCGGCGTTACGGCATGTCTTCCGGATTTTTGGACGGAGACAAATCCGCAGCATGCTGCGCTTTTGTCAACGTCCAAAAAACGTTTACATACTGAACGGAAGACATCCTGATGCATCCTGAACGGATTTCTCTCCATTCAGGATGCATGGGGATAATCCTGATCAGTAGCTTTCCGTCCTAGAGACCCGAGGGCGGATCTCTAGGACGGAAAGCTAAAACGCTAGTGTGAAAGAGGCCTTATTCGTTGAGTCCATTTCCTGTATTGAAGATTTTAACCTGATGGAATAAAATTGCAACTTTTAAGAAGTTTTTTCACTTGAAGTTTCACAGTCCAGTCCTGACTGCATCCGTGCTTCTTCGCTAAGTCACGACAGGTGAGAGCTGCTTCTGTTGGTTTTGCCCATGTATCATATATTAGTATCACTCTAATATTTAAAAAAGTGTCGACCATATGGAATGTAATCTAGGGTTTCCACTGCAGTTGAGAAATAATTAGAAATCCCTGAGCTTACCTCTTCTACTTCCAAAAGTTATTTTGCTAAATAAGGTGCCGTAGAGCTGCAAGAGTTGGCTATTCAGAAATGAACAGAAACAGGATACTATATCAAAATGTCAGGACAGGAAAATAAAGTTACAGTATGGCTATTTTTTCTTTAACCGTGATCTAGACTTTCATCTGACAAAGGATTTGTATGGTACTATTTTGCATGGAATAGTTGACCAAACTGTGGTCAAAAAGTACAAGCAAGTGGAAACATGATTACATGGGGTAAGTATAATAACAAGTTCATTCAGAAGTATACCGACCCAGAAATTGCACCTCAGTCAAACCACAATATGTGTTTTGCGTTGCGTCTGTTGCCTATTCTGTGGTGTAGTTGTTTTTAATTCTTTGCAGTTAGAATAAAGATGATCATTTTTATGATA
This sequence comes from Bufotes viridis, assembly GCA_033119425.1. Lineage (NCBI taxonomy): Eukaryota > Metazoa > Chordata > Amphibia > Anura > Bufonidae > Bufotes > Bufotes viridis. The sequence goes on along the minus strand of CM065592.1, from coordinate 245,598,702 downwards.
TATTTGAAGCAGTGTGCGATTTTCCTTATCAGTGTTTTCTATCTGTTGTTTGTACTTTCATCTGGCAAAGGATTTGTATGGTACTATTTTGCATGGAATAGTTGACTTTATTAGATTCATATGGGTCTAACCTTTGCTATAGAACAACCTTTTCTGGTTGGGGGCCACATTGTCAGACTGAAGGAATCCCAAGGGCCGAAATTAAAAATTAAAGGGGTATTACCAACTGAAATACTGTATTTATGGCATATTGTACATACAGTATATACTATAAATGTCTGGTTACACCTACATGATTCCCATCTAATGGGAAAATACATGAAAATGCATGTGAGCAGCCACAAGACATAGACATACATGTCTGTCACCAGTTGGTTGGGGGCCGCACAGAATGATATCAAGGGCCACATGTGGCCCCCGGGCCGCAGGTTGAGCACCCCTGCTATAGAGAATAAAAAATTTGCATGCCATTCATTTTAAATCAAGCGGGGTCTACTCATTATACTGGGAACCCCTTTCTGACAAAGCTGAAGCTCCAAGTCTGAGAAAAGGGTTGTGGGAAGAACACTAGAGTTTTTCAGGCTGGAGCTAGTATTTAACAGGAGGTATACCTCTATATGCCCCATAATGCTACTATTGCTGGATAATCTGAACCTGATGCTGCCTCTACCTCTGCAGATGCAGAAAGCAGCCATTGTTATACACCATTTGGCCTGGTTTTAGATTTGCAGGACTGAACTGCTGTGAGCTCTTATGCAGGCTGGGAGATCACTCAAAATCCTCACCATCTCCAAACAAGGAAGTTTGAAACTGGGGGAAAGAAGCCTGAGGATATTTTTCTTGCTTGAAAGACTGGGCATGATAATAAAAGGTTGAATTCATATTGGCTTTCTGTGCAGATTTAAAGAGGGCAAACATTTCTTTTGTTGATGCAAATATGGTAGGATGTTTATTATTTTGTCTTATTGAAAACTATGCATACATAAAAATTTGCATGGGAACTAATATGTCTAAGACTCTTTAGCACCTAAGGTTGAGTTCACTTCAGTATTCAGCCTTTCCATTCTTGGAAAGGACAGATTTGGCACATAACTGAGCCGAACTGAGCCTACGGACCTCATAGACTATAATAAGGGTCCATTAGGTTATCGCTCAGAGGAAGATTTTTGAGCAATTTTTGAGACAAAAGTCCTGCATGCACAACGTTTGTCTCCGCTTCAAAAATCTTCCTCTGAGCGGAAACCTAACGGACCCCATAATAGTCTATGGGGTCCGCAGGCTCAGTTATGTGCCGAATCCGTCCTTTCCGTTTTCCTACTCCTATAACGGAGCAGGAAAATGGAAAGGCTGAATGCTGATGTGAGTCTAAGGTTCTTCAACTTTCTCAGGGAAGCAGTTTTAATTAAAGGATTGTTTGTGGTGATTAAATGGTTCCATTTCCATAAAAAGTTAGGGGTCATTTATCATTCAGAAATATGCCTATTTTAGGCGTATTTCTGGTGCACATTCTGGTGCAGAAGCTGTGACTTTTCCCCGCTCACACCAGGTCTAAAAAGTGAGCGTGGCGTGGGCGGGGAAGGGGACTGTCCGTCAGGCCCATCTCATTCATCATTTTCTGTCTGTTTTAGGCGTAGAAAATGGTTTAAATGTAAGCCAGCAAGAGAGCTGGCTTACATATTAGACTGGCGCTGGATGCGCCTACGTTATGTAGCGGCTGGCGCCTCTTCAGAACTTCGGCGGATCCACTGCCAGATATAGGGGTTATTAAGACTGATTTCCCCCCTTAATCTTTTGTAGCATACTCATTAATGACAACGTGGAGAAGCAAGGTGGGAGAAAGGTGATGTTGTCGCAGTTTCTCACACGACAACGAAAAATGGACATGTGATCACACAGCCATTTTCAAAACCACTGCATCCTATGGTTCTACTCACAAGATTTTTTTATTTTTTTTAAAAGGCTATTAGAAAATAGTACATGTCCTAATTTGTCAGTTTTCATGAACCAACAGCCCCCATACAAATCAAGGGGGATCTTTGAGTGATGTTTCTGGCAGTAGCCCCAGGCGTGACGTCTTTGTAGGGTCTATCGCTGCCTAAGATGCCCATTTCAAAGGAGAGCATCCCTCACTTCCTGAGGAGGGAGTATCAGGGTTCAGGCTGTTTTCTCATATTCACTGAATGTGAGCAGACAGACTGGACCACTGCTGCCTCATTTAACTTGTGGTGATGGATGCTGGTAGGAGAAAGGACCTGTGGTGATGATGTCATCACTATGTAACCAGTAACATCAGGTCCTTTCTGCTACCAGCATCCAGGAGGAGTGTTGCTGCAGGAGCATTTTGCTGTCGTTTTCTAACCAGGGGAACAGTTTCTCTGCATGTGGTCCGCTGCTAATGGCAGTCCCCAGCAAAAATGCATACAGTGGAGGATGTCGGCATGGACCACATGCACCACAAAAGCATCCTACACAAGATGGAATAATGTGTGGATGGAAATATAAAAATACATAAATCACTGAAAAAGGTGCACCACAATGATAAGCAACTAACAATGCTGGCTAATCCCTCAAGCAGATGTTAAAAGCTGAGACTTTCGCCAACATATTCCAGTCAGGAACATATTGGAGCCCTTTTGTACCACCGTCAAGGTATCTCAGCGTGGCCATTGGTCATACCACTAGACTACCTATGGTGTGTGAACAAAGTCTGATAGGTGCTCAGATCCAACTCATAGCCAAGCGCCCACATACCTCCATAGTAGGATCACTTAGGCAATGTGAGGTAGAATAAGGCTGCAAGCCCTACCTATAACAGACCATGTGACACAGGCTACCAGGTGCAACCAAATGTTACCAGCAAAACGCAATGGCGCATTCAATACATATATAGAAAAAAAAATCACTGAAATAAACTTTACACTGCATAGTGAAAACATAGATAAGAAAAATCGCATACTGCTTCAAACATATCATAAAAATATAATCATTATTATAATTACTAATAATTAAAAACAAGTACATGGTATTGACAACTACAACACAGAAGAGGCACCAAACTGTGGTAAAAAAGTACATGCAAGTGGAAACTTGATTACATGGGGTAGGTATAATAACAAGTTAATTCAGAAGTATTATGACCCAGAAATTGCACCTCAGTCAAACCCCAATACGTGTTTCACATTGCGTCCTTGGGGGAGGTGCCTCTTCTGTGGTGTTTTACTATATTCTGTGAGGCTGTGGGGTGTTCTACTACACACTGTATACTAGGGGGTTTTATACTACATAACGTATACTGTGGTGGTGTTGTACTATATATTGTGGGGTGTTATATACTATATACTGTGGTGTGTTAGACTATATACTGCATACTGTGGGGTGTTATATACAATGAGGGGCTGGGAATGTTTTACTATATATGAGGCATCGTTGTCTTTAATATCTACAAGAAAAAAATAAACATGGGGCAGAACATGAAAGGGGATGTCAGAGGGAGGGGGCCCCAAATGGGTAAACAGTCCTGGGCCTATGATACACTTAATCTGCCCCTGCAAGGGGGCAATTTTTTAAGAAAATCTTTTTTTTTTTTTTTACTGTTGTGTGAATGAACCCTTAAATTGTGGGTTGTGACTCATGTGGGAGTGAAAGGGAGAGACATCTGTTTGTTCAGTGCACACAGCTCACATCTCTAGCTCTACTCCAGGAAGGACCACCCACACAGCAATTATGAGAGAGAAAATGCAGAAGAGAGGAAACTCATTTTTTAATGATAGGTACAGTATGATGTGTGTTACAACAGCGGTTGTGGAACCGCTATACCAACCTATGGATTTCACTTAGGGCTAAACCTAAGGGTATTATCCTGATGCTCCCCTGGCTTTCACCATTTAACCCCTAGACAGGGATCTGGACTTGGCTGTAGGGAACACACCAGGCTGCTACCTCCTAGAGTAGTGTCCATGTGGTTGTCTGCTGACCCACGTGGGTCAACAGACAACAGTGTGAAGCACTGAAAGCACAGGGCAGGAAGAGTACATGTGAATCCATGAAACAGTCTGAATGTCAGCACAGGCAGTAAGTAGTCAATATGGTAGAGGTCAGGCAGAGTCCGAGTCAGGCAGCAGAGAATCAGGAATTGGGCAGAAGTTGACATACGAACAGACAAAGAGAAAAGCACACCTTTGCAAAACTAGCAGGCTATATTAACCTATTTCTCAGGCATTTTCCCACAGGCGAAGGTGGCTTAAGTACTCCTGGGTTGCCAGCCACTGGCTGGTGAAGATTAGAGTGTGCGCACGCCCTAAGGGCAGACTCGAGAGGCCTAGCCAGCAAGCATTGGCTGTTCCTGTGGTAGAAGACAAGACATGGGATTCCGGTGGCTGGGCCTGCTGTTAGAGGCCAGAGGAGGGCCAGCGGTTCCAGGCTACCAGAACAGAAGCAGTGCCCACCTTGGATAGAGGAGCAATGGCTGGCACATAGCACCGCTATAACAATGAAATATATTATGAAGATTTCAAAGTCTGTCCATTACTAGTTTGAGGACTTTGATTTGCACTTACATCACAATGAATATATTGGTCAGCAAAGTATGGGTAGTGATATAGTCCCAAGGTACAATTCCTTGTTCTAGAATATCAACATATTCCTGCTACCATGAGGTATCCTTTAATCGTCATAAGTTTATACTACGTAACTAAGATCTAAGTTGGAAAATGTGTGACAGTAAACTATTTTCATTATTATATTACCTTTGGCTCAGGTTTTTCAGTCATTTTCTTCAACAAGTCCAATAAATGCACCCAATTACCCTGGGAGTACCAGCCAGCCTTTTCCAATGCAGGAAGCATGTCCGTTTCCACATCATTGTCTACAAAGGCAAAGAAAACACAAATTAAGAAAAAAGAAGCTCCATTATGAAAAGTATAAAAACTCCTACATGCAAATATATGAAGAAATACGGGCCAACTAGATTAGATAGATGACATATATGCTAAGCTGATCTAAAGAAAATGCTGCCTCCTCCAATGTGAAGAATTAAGAGGTTTTGAAACTTTAAGAAAATTAGTGGTTCCATGTACTGAAGGCGTTGCGCTACCCTTGGTGCACGAAAGATCCACTCCTTCAGCCACCTAGCCCCTCCATTTAAATGTTCATTGACAGGCCAATCCTGGCCCTGTCTTGTCACGCAAGTGCCATACGATTACAAATCAGCACATGTGCAGTGGACTTGTTTGAGTCTGGCAGGGACTCCAGGTTGTACTGCACCGATACATAATCACACAACACTTGCATGAAGTGACAAGGCTTGGTGTGCTTGGCCCTGTCAATCAACATTAAGAGGGAAGGGCTGGGCGGCTAAAGGAGGGGATTTTTAGTGCACCAAGGGTAGCGGGAGTGGCTTCTGTGCATGGAACCAATAATTTGTATAAAGTTTACAACAGCAATTTAGAAATATTTTTTTTTTATTTTCTTCGTGTCCCCTTAACCTAAATTTCTTTGCCATTGGTTTGTTGGCATTGCTGCATATGACAATCCCTTTGAAGGGAGTTGTCCGCTTCCAACTTTACTTGGGGGCTGAGAATGTGTTTAACATAAAGAAAAAATTGCACCCACCTATTCAACCATAGTCTGATCCAGTGCAGAGGCTCCTATCCCCACTCCATCTGGGCCCCAGTGGACCAGAAGTATAACATCCCATCTGCGGTCACGTGCACTGCTGCAGTCTTTTACCGGCCTGACCGGTGACATTTCTCCAAGTGCAGTGTGACCACAGAGGCTCAGTGGTCAGGGTAGATATGGCAGTTCTTATAGCCCAGCAATCTGGATGGAACTGACTTTTATATAAATCATTCATTTCCACAAAATCCCTTAAAAAATGCTTTCTCGTCCGTGATGTACATGATACAGCGCACAAGTTGTCCCAATGAGGACATCTATATTGGAGATGTTTTATCTCCTATTGCCCTTGCATCTCTACCAAAAGCCTCCGTTTTATTGCTTTGGTTTCTGCTAACGATGTATCACCCTATGTATAAATGTCTGTAAGATCTTTAAATTATTCCATTTGTAAATCTGTCTGATGAAGGGACATCTCTGCTCTGAAAGCTTTCTCAAACCATATTCTCATGTAATATACATTCATAAACGCCTATTCTGCAAAGAGTTTTTTCACAGGGAGCTTTTGGAAAGATCTAATTAAGATCAATGTGACACTGGAAGAAATGACATGTTAAGGCAAAGGGAGAAAAAACATCTGTAATCACTGTGCCATTCTGGGAACAAATGTAGTTAAGACCTAGCCAAAGATTTATACAGATCCAAGGTCATCCCAAAATGGGTGGCCTTCGAAGCAGACAACATGTCTGCCAAATGTACTAGCAGTAGGCTTGGAGTTGATTCGAAAAAGGTGGCCAAAGCAAACCATTTAGCAAGGACATATGGAAGTACGATTGGGCAAATAACATGCTGCCAAGGATTTATTATTCAGTAAAAGGGATATGTAATGTTTTCAATTATGAAATGCCCAAACCATCATAAATTAGGGTCAGAACATCCTTCCAAGTATTTCAAGCAGGAGTTTATCCTGTACAATTCAGGATCACTTGTTTCTTTGTATATGCATCAGTTTAGTGCTCTCATTCTTTTTTCTTTGCATATGCATAGTATGATTCCAAACAATTTAAGAAAGTGGCGTGTGAAAATACTGAATGCTGGGATGTTAAGCAAAATGAATACATTCATTACATAACCAGGCAAATACAAGAGAAACATGTGGTTTGTGTAAAGTGCTGAGCCTTCATGTATGAAATGAGTGTATAAAAATCTTCAACTCTGCTGTACTTACCCCGATTCTATTGAAAAATAGAGTCATCTGTGAAAAATCCCCATTTCCTTTTTTTATGAGAAATTCAGTTTCAATATAATTCATCACTATGTGCAATGCCTTCTTCTTTTTTAATATAAATCTTAAAGAAATATGCTTATAATAACCTTAAAGGGGGTTTCCTGGATTACTATGGTTTGTAACACATATACTCATGTAGTTTTTCCCTGTGCTTATTTTTCATTTGGACTCTCCTGGCCCATTAAAACAAATCTCTGCCCTATTGCTCCTGTGACATGCTCATTTTCATAACATCACAGGAAATAAGAAAGACCTGCATGGACATGGTCACATGGCAAGCGTGCGACTTTTCACAAGTTTACCCTTGTCTGGGGTATGTTCACAACATCGTCAATATTTGGGCCGTTTTCTCTGATAAGGGCCCGTTTACACAGTGGGTTTTACAGCGTAATCTACAGCTGCATCATTGATGAGAACGGACATGTCCCTTCTCGGCACAGCTATAAGCCCCCTCTTAGGACAAGGCAGCGGGTGGGTTTTTCAGTGGAATTTCAACGTGGCGGTCTGCTCCAAAACTATGCCAATAAACCCGCTATGAGAGTGTGCCCTAAAACATTCATAAATTCGATAGCTCTAATGTTACTTTATTATCCACGCCATATTTTCTCTGCAGATTTCTATTTTGGCGTGAATCCTATTTTTGGGCACAGATTGATAAATCTCCCCCTTTGTCTCCTGTTGGCTCTTCTCAGCGCTCTCTGGAGCCTATGTGGTTGCCCTTGCAGTTGTCTGTGAAATGCTGAGAGTGTTATGAACAGCAGAAGTTCTGCTGCTTTGTCATGTGTACAAATTAGGTACAGCCACAGTGAAGCGTAAGATGCCGACACTGTCGTTGGCTGCTAAAGAGTAAGGGGGTCATTTATCAAACTGGTGTAAAGTAGAACTGGCTCAGTTGCCCATAGCAACCAATCAGATTCCACCTTTCATTTTCCAAAGGAGCTGTCCAAAATGAAAGGTGGAATCTGATTGGTTGTTATAGGAAACTAAGCCAGCTGAAAGTTACCTGCTGTATCTACTGTCAGAAGCTATGACAGATACAGGGAAAGTTCAATCAAAACAGGTGGTCGCGCTGCCAGGTATAAGCTGTAATTTTCCAGTGTGTGTAAAATTACAGCTTACACCGGGCAGCGCGACCACCTGTTTTGATTGAACTGCTATTTTGATGTGAATTAACCGCTACAGGACCACCTAACGCAGGGATGCGTCCTGCGGGCGGTCCTGTAACTCTGAGATGACGCATCGGCGCGTCATCTCGTGAGAGCCGAGACTTCCTGTGAACGCGCGCGCGTTCAAAGAGAAGCGCGTCTCAGCAGTTCGGCTACAGCCTGCCAGCGATCATCCATCGCTGGCAGGCTGTAGATGCTAATTAAATCGCATCAAACAGCTATATCAGACGCTGTTTTGTGAACAGCGTCTGATATAGCTGCTACCTGGTCCTCTGGTGGTCCCATTTGCTGGGATCGACCACCAGAGGACCAGGTAACACATGTAAAGTTGCACCAAACACTACACTAACCCCCACCCATCACCTATTAACCCCTTGATCACCCCATCTAGATCCCCTGATCACCCCCTGTCATTGATCACACCCCTTGTAAGGCTCCATTCAGACGTCCATATGTGTTTTATGGATCCGTGGATTCACGGATCCGTGGATCGGATCCGCAGATCCTCAAAACACGGACACCGGCAATGTGCTTCCGCATTTTGCAGATCCGCACATTGCCAGAACTATATAGAAATGCTTTTCTTGTCCGCAATTGCGGACAAGAATAGGACATGTTCTATATTTTTGCGGAACGGAAGTGCAGACCCGGAAGCGCGGATCCGTAATTCCGATCCGAGCGGGACAAAGTCTGTCCTCATAGAAATGAATGGGTCCGCAATCCTGCTCCGCAAACAGAATTGCGGACGTGTGAATGGGGCATAAGGGTCCCTTATCACCGCCAGTTAGTTAGCTACTTGTTAGGTAGTTAGCGCCCAGCCCACCGCACCGCAGTCACTGATTTGGCAGAGATTTTTCATCCACATTGATCGATGCGAATGAAAAATCTGTGCCGTTCATTTTATTTTTTTTTCAGCGCAGAGGCTGAACGGAAAAAATCTCATTACCCGTATGCTCAATATAAGGAGAATCGCAGAAACTCCTAATGCTGGCCATACGTGTAATGATTATGAGACCTCAAATGCCAGGGCAGTACAAACACCTCACATGTGACCCCATTTTAGAAAGAAGACACCCTAAGGTATTCCGTGAGGGGTATGGTGAGTTCATGTAAAATTTTATTTTTTGTCACAAGTTAGTGGAATATGAGACTGTAAAAAAAAAAAACAATTTCCGCTAACTTGTGCCAAATTTTTTTTTCTGTGAACTCGCCATGCCCCTCACAGAATACCTTGGGGTGTCTTCTTTCCACAATGGGGTCACTTGTGGGGTATTTATACTGCCCTGGCATTTTAGGGGTCCTAAAGCGTGAGAATTCAAATGCGTAAATGCCTCTAAAGGTACCATTGAATTTAGGTCCCTTTGATTTGGCTGCAAAAATACCATGTAGTATCGCCGCATCAGGAGAAGTAGGGTCAGTGCTTAGGGTATTTACATATACCATGTTAGTGAGAGAAATATCTCTGTAAATTGACAACGTTGAATAAAAATGTAAAAGTTGTCGTTACAGCAATATTTCTCACACGCAGCATGGGTATATGTAAAAATACACCCCAAAACACATTGCCCTACTTCTCCTGAGTACGGCGATACCACATGTAGTGACACTTTTTGCAGCCTGGATGCGCAAAGGTCTCTAAAACCAATGAGTACCTTTAGGATTTACAGGGCATTTTTATGCATTTGATCTCACGCTTTAGGCTCCTAAATGCCAGGTGAGATAAATACCACATGTGATCCCATTTAGAAAGAAGACACCCTAAGGTATTCCGCGAGGGGCATGGCGAGTCCACAGTCTCATATTCCACTAACTTGTGACAAAAATAAAATTTTACATGAACTCACCATGCCCCTCACGGAATACCTTGGGTGTCTTCTTTCAAAATGGGGTCACATGTGGGTATTTATACTGCCCTGGCATTTTAGGGGCCCCTAAAGCGTGAGAAGAAGTCTGAATCCAAATGCGTAAAATGCCCTAGAAATCCTAAAGGTACTCATTGGTTTGAGCCTTTGCACTTCAGGCTGTAAAAGTATCACATGGGTACGCTGTACAGAATAGGACAAGTTTGGGGTGTATTTTTATATATACCCATACTTTGTGTGAAAAATATCTCTGTAAACTACAACTTTTAAAAATTTTATACAAAGTTGACAATTTACAGAGATATTGTCTCACCCAGCATGGGTATATGTAAAAATACACCCCAAAACACATTGCCCTACTTCTCCTGAGTACGGCGATACCACATAAGTCACACTTTTTTGCAGCCTGGGTGCGCAATGGGGCCCAAATTCCAACGAGTACCTTTAGGGTACGTTCACACGACGACAATTGTCGCGCGACAAATAGGGCACAACTTCACTGCAACATTTGTCGCGCGACATTTTGTCGCACTATTGTCGCGCGACAATTTTTATAATGGGAGTCTATGGTGTCGCATTGCGACATGCTGCGACTGCGACGCGACAGTCGCAGAAAAACCCATCTTGAATGGATTTTCTCCGACTTTCGTGTCGCAGTCGCAGCATGTTGCATGTCGCACTGCGACACCATAGACTCCCATTATAAAAATTGTCGCGCGACAATTGTCGTCGTGTGAACGTACCCTTAGGTTTTACATGGCGGCTCACAATTTAGCCCCGCCCAAAATGCCAGAACAGTAAACACACCCCACAAATGACCCCATTTCGGAAAGTAGACACCCCGAGGTATTCACTGAGGGGCATAGTGAGTCCGTCTGAGATTTTTTTTTTTTTTGCCAGAAGTTATCAGAAATTGAAACTTTTTTTTTTTTTTTCTCAGAAAGTGTCATTTTCCGCTAACTTGTGAAAAAAAATGAAATGATACATGAACTCACCAAGCCCCTCCGCGAATACTTTGGGGTGTCTTCTTTCTAAAATGGTGTAATTTGGGGGATATTTATACTATCCTGACATTCTAGCACCTGAAGAAACATGACAGGTGCTCAGAAAGTCAGAGCTGCTTCAAAATGCGGAAATTTACTTTTTGTACCATAATTTGTAAACGCTATAACTTTTACCCAAACCAATAAATATACACTTATTGGATTTTTTTATCAAAGACATGTAGAACAATAAATTTAGAAAAAATTTTATATAGAAATGTAGTTTTTTTTTAAAAATTTTACAACAGAAAGTGAAAAATGTCATTTTTTTGCAAAAATGTCGTTAAATTTGTATTAATGGCAAAAAAAGTAAAAATGTCAGCAAGAATGAAATACCACCAAATGAAAGCTCTATTAGTGAGAAGAAAAGGAGGTAAAATTCATTTGGGTGGTAAGTTGTATGGCCGAGCAATAAACGGTGAAAGTAGTGTAGTGCGGAATTGTAAAAAGTGGCCTGGTCATTAAGGGTGTTTAAGCTAGGGGGGCTTAAGTGGTTAAGCCCACTTCACAGGGAGGTCTGCGACACCATTGGAGATTTGAATAACGCAGTGGTGACTTTTTATACTATGAGCGTTTTCGCACATCACGACACTCATGATGTGTATTTTATTTATTTTTTTACTTCATTTATTTTGCGAAAAGGGGTGATTTGAATTTTATGTATTTTTTAAAAAAACTTTTTTCTTTTTTTTACAATTTTTTATAGTTCCCATAGGGAACTATAACATGCAATCATTAGATTAGTAATATCATAGACTCCAATGCACTTGCATTGGACTCTATGATAATTTTACTACTTTAATATGGAGCCCTATTACAGGCAAGGGCTTCATAGGAAATACTATGCAGCAGCCTCCTGTCATTCACAAAGATGGGGGCTGCTGCACACATGCTCCGGCTCCTCTGATTGCCCCACGGGGGAGCCGAAGCATCACCGAAAGCGCGCGCTTCCGGTGTTTCATGCGCTCAGATGCCGTTGTCAGGATTGACCACGGCATCTGAGTGGTTAAATATCCGTGATCGGCATTACTGCCGGTTGCGGACATGAGCCAGGGGTGTCTGCTATAAGAAGCAGGCGGCCACCCACGTCTATGGCTCCTGCGCGGTGAGGAGCAGGCGCCATCTTTAAAGACCCTGCCCGATGACGTACATGTACGTCATCGGGAGTGAAGGAGTTAAGGGATTGCATCACCATTAAATGTTATTTTAATATAATTCAGCATGAAAAACTAGTTACTTTTCTAAGTTGCTGTCTGTTACAAAAATACTTGAGTCGTACGATATTCTCTTTACTTCATTATAATGGTGCCCCTGGTGTTTGGTCCTTTTAATAGGGCTCAGAAATCGATGGTTTTCCAGCTGTTGTAAAACTACAATTCCCAGCATCTTTCATTCACTTGTACATGCTGGGGGTTGTAGTTTCACCATTGCTGGAGTGCCGGCGGTTACTGCTTCCTGCTGTATAGTAATGTGCCTGTCTATCCACTGCAGTGGTCACACACGCTGTTCTTTTCTTCATCCACCAATCATATATACTGTTAGAAGCTGTGACAGTTACAGGGACAGAGGTGCAGCAGAAAGGATACACCCCCTCATTAAGAGCTGCAGTAGAAAGGACACACACCCTGAACTGATAGGGAGAGAACTGCAGTAGAAAGTACATGGCCCCTGGGCTGATAGGGAGAGCTATAATAAGCTTTGTTATCTGATTTCCATTTGTTACATCAATCATGGCACAACATCTTTACTGCCCCAGAGGATTAGTTATACTGTCTATATGTGTAAGTAAGCAATAGTGTACAGTGAAGGGTAAGATGCTGACATGGCTGGTGGCTGCTGAAAAGTAAGTGCATAAATCTAAATGCTTATTAAAGGGGTTCTCCGGGAATTAAGAAAATACTTAAATATTACTTCATTATAAATATATTACCAAAAACCTTTCATTAGATATAAATTTGGCTCGTTTTGTCTGGGGAGCAATCATTAGAAGAAATAAAATGGCCGCCATCCTACTAGTCCACACAAAACCTGTCCTAATTACAGGAGGACAAGTTAAAGATCTGCGCCCTCTTCCTCTCTTACTTGTCAGGGATTATGATCCTGAATACAGTTTAATATGATCTTCAGATGAATCTCTGAAGGAATGGAGTCCATGAGGACACATGAAGTACATGTATAATAGGGCGGTGGCCATTTTATTTCTTCTAATGATTGCTCCCCAGACAAAATGAACCATTATAGCTAATTAAATATATTTGTGAATATATTTATACTACAGTAATATTTAAGTATTTTCATTTTCTTAATTCCCGGAGAACCCTTTAGGAGAATATTCAAGAGGATGCATTATTATATCAGGATCAACACAGACAACGTGCACTTAAAAAAAAGAAAAGAGAGTCAGTGAGCAGATGATACATCTCAGTACATTAGGGAAGATTTTGACAGGGAACAGCTCAGGAAAAACCCCTTCACTGCACTCGACCACCAGGGATACTGACATTAACCTCTTCACTGCCCTAGAACACAAGTTATACTAACATTAAATCCTTCACTGCCATAGACAACCAGGTATACTGACATTAACCCCTTTACTGTCCACGACGACCGGATATACTGACATTAATGCCTTCATTGCGCTAGAACATTGAGGATCCTTACATTAACCCCTTCACTGCCCTAGAACAGCAATGATCCTTGCATATTCATGGGATCCCAGCTCTCCCCCTCCTCCTCCTCCTCCTCAACACAGAACAATACAAAACAGCTGGGTCAGTTCAAGTAAGTACCCAGATGTGTCACTAGGTTATTCTGCTCTTGGATAGGGCAGCATAATACTGGTGCAGATTCCCCTTATTATATATTTGTTGCTGTTCTGTTTTGCTGGACTTAGGCCCCATTCACACGTCGCAACACACCTTGCTGCCAGTCCCATAGAGATGCCTATACTTGTCCGCAATTGCAGGCAAGAATAGGACATGCTCTATATTATTGCGGAGCCGCCGGCCGGAAGATCGGCAGCGCGCTCCGCAAATGTGGATCCATCACGTCCCTATTCAAAATGAATGGGTCCACACCCGTTCCACAGATTTGCGGAACGAGTGCGGACGAACATTGCGGACGTGTGAATGGGGCCTTAGAGGAAACAATTCCCAGGTACCTAACTCAATAGTTACACACTGCCAGCAGATATGGAGAGATTTTGTGTGGGGAAGGGAGGTTTAGGCTACATGCACACGACCGTTGTTTGATTCCGTGTCCGTTGCTCCGTTTTTCGTGATTTTCTGCGGACCCATTGGTTTTCAATGGGTCCGTGGGAAACCTGGCAAATGCACCGCTTGTCCTCCGCGTCCGTGGTCCGTGATTCCAGTCCGTCAAAAAATATAACCTGTCCTATTCTTGTCCGTGAAAGCGGTTCACGGACCCATTCAAGTCAATGGGTCCGTGAACATGCGGATGGCCATCCGTGTGTCATCCGCGTCCGTGTCCGCTTTTTTTACGGATCCCTTGGCAGGCACTTGGGAAACATTGTCAGCCTGTCTTTTGGTAAAATCTTTTGGGTCATGTCCGCTAAAAAAAACGGAAGACACACGGAAACACAACGGAAGGCAAAAACGGACACGGATCACTGAACAACGGAACCCCTTTTTGCGGACAGCATAAAAAAACGGTCATGTGCATGAGGCCTTAAGCTGAACTTTTGGACCAGGGTCAATGAACTTTCAGCTACACCCTTTAACTATATTGTGAAAACCTACATTTTTTAATTCAGTGAAACAAGAATTACTCCGTAATGCACTTCAATCCTTTAATGACTGGGCAATATTACATTTTTTCACTCTCAGCCTTCTGAAACCCATATTTTTTTATTTTTCTATTTACATAGCCGTATGAGGGCTTGTTTTCTGCAGGATAAGTTGTACTTTCTAATGGCACCATACAATGTAGTAGGAAGCGGGAAAAAATTCCAAGTGGGGTTGAATTATCAAAAAAAAACACAATTCCGCCATAGTTTTATAGGTTTTATTTTTATAGTGTTTCCTATAAGGTAAAACTGACCTGTTACTTTCATTCTACAGGTCAGTACGATAACAACAGTAGCACATGTCTAGTTTTTCTTGTTTAATACTGAGAAAAACTAAAATTTTGGAAAAAAACTATTTTTTTTTCTTTGTATCACCATATTCTTACCCCCATAACTTTTTTATTTTTATGTTTACGGAGCTGTGTGAGAGCTCATTTTTTGAAGGGACATCTGTACTTTTCACAATTTACCATTTCGGAGGGTAAGGCTTTTAGGTCACGTTTTATTAAATTTTTTGTGGGATGCAAAGGGACCAAAAAACAGTTTTGCCGTTTGTCGTACAGGATAAATATTTTTATATTTTATTAGCACAATCGTTTTCACAAATGGTGATGCACATGATGCTTATTTTTTTAATTATGCATTTTTATATAGATTTTGGGGAAAGGGGAGTGATTTGAATTTTTACACATTTTATTTTTTACACTTTTAATAGTTTTCCCTAGGGAACTATAACAAGCAATCATTAGATTGCTTCTCTCATAGACTCTAATGCATTAGCTTTGGAGTCTATCAGAATTAGGCCTCATGCACACGACCGTTGTTTGATTCCGTGTCCGTTGCGCCGTTTTTCGTGATTTTCTGCGGACCTATTGGTTTTCAATGGGTCCGTGGGAAACTCGGCAAATGCACCGTTTGTCCTCCGCGTCCGTGGTCCGTGATTCCAGTCCATCAAAAAAATATAACCTGTCCTATTCTTGTCCGTGAAAAACGGTTCGCGGACCCATTCAAGTCAATAGGGCCGTGAAAAAATGTGGATGGCCATCCGTGTGTCATCTGCATTCCGTGTCCGCATTTTTTTGCGGATCATTTGGCAGGCATTTGGCAAAAATTGTCAGTCTGTCTTTTGGTAATATCTTTTGGGTCATGTCCGCTAAAAAAAACGGAAGACACACGGAAACACAGTGGAAGCAAAAACAGACACGGATCACGGAACAACGGAACCCCGTTTTGCGGACCGCAAAAAAATACTGTCGTGTGCATGAGGCCTTAAACTAAGGGGCACATTTATTAAGACCGGCGTTTTAGACATTTCTCCAAGCAACTGAAGGACTGACACATTTATGAACTTAGATTAAAGGGAGGCTGTCACCTCCCGCAAGCATAGTGCAGTGCTACATGAATAGTACTGCTGGAATATACTCCGTGTCACTAATAGGGTGACAGTCACCCTTGTTCCTCTGCTGTGCTGATGCAAAGCACAGCGGAAATACATTGACTGGACTTCTGAGTGCACAATCATAATGAAAAGGACCTTCTGAGCACAAACTTGAAGTCCACTCAATGTATTTCCGTACTTGGCACTGCCACGGCAGGGAAACAGAGGTGAATGTCTAGCTATTATTTAGTGATCTGATTTATTTAATGCAATGACAAGAACAAACTTACCAAGAGTCCAGAATGGTCTTTGTTGAGAAGTAAGAGAGAAAAATCCTGGCTTTAAGGCGTTAGAAATTATAATGTCAAAAAGCTCCTCAAAATCCTTCCTACAAACAGAAAAAAACTATTGAAGCAGGGATATTCCTTCTATAAGACAATACATTTTTCTATGTAGAAATATATTTTCACACCCATGATGTGTTATATAGTGAAATTAATACAAATGATAATAATAGAAATGATTATTATTTTTTTCCGTAAAAACATTAGTGTGTATATATATATATATAGCCTCAGTAATCATTAGAAACTCTGTTAACACTCATAACGAAATTGTTAAACTAGGACTAAGACACTTTTTGGATATAAAGAAAAACAGTATTTATATTAGAAAATGCCTCCAGGGTTCTTTATAAAAATGTTATTAAACTTAGTCAAGCAAAACGTTTCCTTTATAAAAATGTTATTAAAGTTAAACAAGTAAATGTTTTTATTGCAATGATAAATCCATCAGAACGCAGAACAACTCACAATAAGGCTATGTTCACATCAGCGTTCGGCCTTTCCATTCTCTTGTTCCGTTATAGGAGCAGGAAAGCGGAAAGGACGGATTCAGCACCTGACTGAGCCGAACGGGAGCCAAATGGAGCCTATGAACCCTATAGACTATAATGGGGTCCGTTAGGTGTCCACTCTGAAGATGATTTTGGAGCTGAGACAAAAGTCCTGCATGCACAACTTTTGTCTCCGCTCCAAAATCATCTTTGCACTCTTGTTCTCTTTGGGAGCTTTTTTCTAGAGATTGGTGCAGGTCCCAGAGGTGGGATACGCACCTATGTGGCATTGGTAGCAGATCCTAGCAATATAGCACCAATGTTCCCGGTGAGACAACCCCCTTATAGAGAACCTATCAACACGAAATGCAGTGCAATCTGCATGCATCATGCTATAGAGCATGAGGAGCTGAACAGATTTAGGGTTCTTTTACACTTGCATTGGTGCGGATCCGTCTGTTTATTTGCACAGACGGATCCGCACCTATAATGCAAACGTTTGTATCCGTTCAGAACGGATCCGTTTGCATTAGTTAAAAGAAAAATGACAAAGTCCAAAACGGATCCGTTTTGAATTACATTGAAAGTCAATAGGAACGGATCCGTTTTCAAATGCACCAGATTGTGTCATTTAAAACGGATCTGTCCCCATTGACTTACATTGTAATTCAAATGGATCCGTTCGGCTCCACATCTTCAGACGGACACCAAAATGCTGCAAGCTGAAAAACTTAAATAAAGAATTTACAAAAAAGTTTTATTACTAACGTCAGTTTCAAGTTATTTCAGTGACCATTGTGAGTTTTTCTTTCTTTAACTGAAGGGTACCAACAATTTTGTCTGCATGTGTTGCTGCCAGTCATTGATAATTGTGCACAGGGGCTGTCTTAAAAGGGTTGTGCAGAGGTTTTATATTGATGACTTATCCTCAGGATAGGTCATCGATATCAGATCGGCAGAGGTTCTCCTCCTTGCACCCCCGCCGATCAGCTGAAGAGATGGCACTCCATGCGAGAGCTCCTATCTCTTTATAACACTACGTGTCATCTCCCTTGAAGCAGTGTAATGTAATTACAGGTACTTGAATGGAGCGAGTATTTGTAATTACACACGCTTCCAAGACGATGGGCAGTGTAATGAACAGGAAGCAGTGCTCGCATGGGGTGCCACCTCCTCTTCAAACAGCTGACTGGCAGGGGTGCTGTGTGTCGGAGCCCCAAGGATCAGATATTAATGATCTACCCTGTACAATCCCTTTAAGTTCAGAAAGAGTGATAGCACAGTATTTCATAGTGACAGGTAAAGAACTAAAAAAACAGTGCCATATAGTACACGTGCAGAGACCCCCGGAGGAGCCAGTGTGAAGGATGGGAGTAGTGGCCCTGATGAAGTGTTGTGTCACAGTGTACTCCCTCAGACCCTTGCTCCCTGAGGATTGGTGCAGTGGAAATATAGTACCGAAGAATGAGGCCTGGGTTAAATGTAACAAAGTCTTTTTTAAGTGCAACATAGAACATGAAATACATAAAAGTGAATATGTAGTTTCTGATCACTTGAATTCCATTTTGTATCTGTTCATTTACATTTCATTCATTTTGTTTATGACCTGTGAATGCATGTGCAAGGGAGTAAGGCTTTGTCTACGTATTTTCTCAAGGCTCTTTTGGCATTCTGACTCCCTGGGAATGGAGCTTTTTGTTTAATCGGTATAAAGCTGTAACCCTTCAAGAAAGACGCCGGAAGCTGTTCTTTGGGGGGGCGGGTGCCTTGTTGCGTAGGGTCCTAATCTGTGTTTTCCCCAATCGAGTCTCATGCTGCTTTTGCTGAAAGGGCTTCCCAGCTGATGTGTCACTGTCAGATGATGGTAACTCGATCGGTGATGTATGTACCTTCATTCTGGATGTAGTCAGCCTTGCGTAGGGTCCTAATCTGTGTTTTCCCCAATCAAGTCTCATGCTGCTTTTGCTGAAAGGGCTTCTCAGCTGATGTGTCACTGTCAGATGATGGTAACTTGATCGGTGATGTATGTACCTTCATTCTGGATGTAGTCAGCCTTGCGTAGGGTCCTAATCTGTCTTTTCCCCAATCAAGTCTCATGCTGCTTTTGCTGAAAGGGCTTCTCAGCTGATGTGTTACTGTCAGATGATGGTAACTTGATCGGTGATGTATGTACCTTCATTCTGGATGTAGTCAGCCTTGCGTAGGGTCCTAATCTGTCTTTTCCCCAATCAAGTCTCATGCTGCTTTTGCTGAAAGGGCTTCGCAGCTGATGTGTTACTGTCAGATGATGGTAACTCGATCGGTGATGTATGTACCTTCATTCTGGATGTAGTCAGCCTTGCGTAGGGTCCTAATCTGTGTTTTCCCAATCGAGTCTCATGCTGCTTTTGCTGAAAGGGCTTCCCAGCTGATGTGTCACTGTCAGATGATGGTAACTCGATCAGTAATGTATGTACCTTCATTCTGGATGTAGTCAGGACTCCAGCTGAAGTGTTGATATAATTGTGTATTATGTTCTTTATCTTTTGTATATAGATAAGTGCAACATTATATTATATTTAATATAATCAACCTTCCTTTGAAGTGTAGCTGTAGTTACAGTTAAGAGTCTCTCTTTAAAGAATATCCGAGCATGAAGTCTTTCTCTTATCAGTAAAATACCCGGCACCAGCAAGGATATGGAGGCAGGTGGGTTGGTGGCAATTCCACACCTTGCAGTTCACTCAGCTGTCGGGAATCTCAAGGCTTTACTTGAGAACAATTTGGGAAATCTGTAACAGGAGCAGGAGCACTGGCAGTTTGCTTCCACTGTGTAGCTTCTCAGCAACTCCCCCTTTTGGCAGCAAAACCAGCCAACTCCTACCAAGAGGCGAGGAACAGGGTGGTTAACTCTTTTCCTGCCAACCTTTGCCATATCTTTCTTGCTGGTAGTAACGACCAGGAAACAAACCGTAAAATACACAATATAACAATATAAACAATTTGTAGTACCTCCAGGTCTGGGGTACTATACATGGTACCTAAATTAAGCTACTTTCACATCTGTGTTTTTGCCTGATCTAGCAGGGATCAGCAAAAACGCTTCTGTTAGGGTCCTTTCACACTTGCGTTCTGAGGATCCGGCAGGCACTTCCGTCCCGCCGAATCCGTCAGAACGCAAGTCGCCTGAAGCATTAGAAGACTGATCAGGATCCTGATCAGTCTTCGAATGCTTTCAGGTTACTATGGCAGCCAGGACGCTATTAAAGTCCTGGTTGCCATAGTAAGCGGGAGCGGGGAGCGGTATACTTACAGTCCGTGCGGCTCGGGCGCTCCTGAATGACGTCAGAGCGCCCCATGCCCATGGATCACGTGATCCATGCGCGTGGGGCGCCCTGACGTCACTCTGAGCGCCCGGGAGCCGCACGGATGGTAAGTATACTGCTCCCCGCTCCCACTACATTTACCATGGCAACCAGGACTTTAGCGTCCTGGCTGCCATGGTAACAATTGAGAAAAAGCTAAACGTCGGATCCGGCGATGCGCCGAAACGACGTTTAGCTTAAGGCCGGATCCGGATTAATGCCTTTCAATGGGCATTAATTCCGGATCCGGCCTTGCGGCATGTGTTCCGGATTTTTGGGTATTTGCTGTGTCCAAAAAAGTTCCGGTCCTGAACTGAAGACATCCTGATGCATCCTGAACGGATTTCTCTCCATTCAGAATGCATGGGGATGATCCTGATCAGGATTCTTACGGCATAGAGACCTGACGACGGATCTCTATGCCGGAAAACCAAAACGCCAGTGTGAAAGGGCCCTAATTGATTATATAACTGGATGCATTTATTACAAACAGATTCGGTTGTATTTTCTTTAAAAAAGCAATGACAGATCCAGCACTAAAACCAATGTAAGTCAATGGGTGCCAAGTCAGTGGGTGCCAGATCCATTTTCTATTGTGTCCGAGAAAACGGACCATTAACTTGGTTTTAATGCTGGATTCGTCATTGCTATTTTAAAGATAATACATTGTGTGTCATGCCGGATCCTTTTTGCTCCTCATCCCATAAGGGACAGAACAACGCTGCTGGCAGCATTATTCTATCCGCAATGGGGACGCAACCAAACGGAACGAAATACATTCTGGTGCATTCCGTTCCCTTCAGTTCAGTTCTGTCCCGATCAACAATGAATGGGGACAAAACTAAAGCATTTTCTCTTCTGGTATTGAGATCCTATGATGGATCTCAATACCAGAAGAGAAAAACACAGATGTGAAAGTAGCCTAAGCAACAAAACTACAGTATCTACAGCAGCCAAAGCATGGCCTTGACTCCCAGCATGTGCTGGTGAAGGAATTTTTCAACCCTTTCAGGAACCTGTACGTTCCTTCTTCCTGCTTGGCGGCCCAGTGTAAATGTTGGACCTGACTAATATTTCTGGACTTCAAACAATTTCTAGGTGATACGATTGACGTTCATAACAGAATCAACTATTTGTATGTGTGTTTTTTGCAATTTTTGATTTATTTGTATTCAATAAAGATGTGTCCCTTTTTTTCCAGGCCAACCCACTTATAATTTTTTCATATATTTACATTAAAGGACCATTCCAGTCAAACATAAAAAATCATCCATCACATTAAAAATTTTGAAAAACGTATCATTTTCTTTTCACTTCACAAATACTTGTTCCTGTGTGTTGGCCTGTCACATAAAATCCAAATAAAATACATTTACGTTTGTCGGAGAGCTGGGACTCGCCTCGCACATGAGAGCTGTACTCCTGCTCTAACAGCCTGGACCGGCAGAAGTGCTGATCCGGGCTGTTTAACCCCTTACATGCCACGGACAATGGCGCACGTTTAATGTAAGTGGTGACAGAGAGAGCGGCAAATACAATTGCGGGGTTCTGATGTGTGTAAAGGCTAGCTGGCGCCTGGTATAGGCCCTCAGCCTGCTGGTTCATGCCAATATAGCACTGACATTAAAATGCAATGTACTATAGGAATAATGCATTGTATTTTAAAAGTAATCAGAATATTGCCTGTTAAAGTCCCCTTGTGGGACAATTAAGTGGTAACAAAAAAGAAAAAAAAATGTATTAAATTGAAAAGAATTCCAATTTTCTATTTAAAAAAATCACAAAAATAAAATGTACGCCACATGTTTGGTATCGCCACACTAACTACGACCCACACTATACATATATCATGTAAATTATCCCCTACGTTGAACGCCGTAAACCCCCCCCAAAATGGCAGAACTGCTAATTTATTCTTAGTCGACACCGAAAAAACTTAATAACAAGCTAGTAAAAGCGTAATTTACACCAAAATGATACCAATAAAAACTACAGTCATCCCTCAAAAATCAAGCACTCACACATCTCCATAGAAAGAAAAATAAAAACAATATGGGTCTTGGGAATCAGTGATGCAAATAGATTTTCCTTTCTTTTTTAAAAACAAGGGGTTTTATTGCACAAAAGTAATAACACGTAAAAATAACACGTAAAAAACTATGTGTATTTGGTATGTTATGGTATTTAACTTGATTTGTCAACATAGTGACCCAGAGAATAAAGATATCATGTTATTTATACCGAAAAATGAACGCCGTAAAATTTCTAACTTAAAAAGTCAGTGGTAGTATGGCTGTTTTTTCCCATCTCCCTCCCAGAAAGAGTTAATAAAAGTTCATCAGAAAGTTATGTATACCCCAAAATTACACCATTAAAAACTACAAATTGTCCCGTAAAAAACAAACCCTCATACAGCTAAATAAATGGGAAAATAAAAAAGTTATAGTTCTTGGAAGGCGACGCAAAAAAAAAAAAAAAAAGAAAAACGCTTGGTCAGTCATTTTTAATTTTACATTGAGCTAATAAATACAAGAATATTATTGTATATCTGCTACCATTATATTCAGATGCACCTAATCTGTATAAATGCCAATGATCTGTAATATTGCCATTGATTCTTTCAATTTACCCTTATTTCTAGTTACTTTCATTTGTTCTGTTAAATAAAATATTTTGCAAATATTGTAAAAAAACTGAAATTTATAACCAAAATAGGCTGGTCACTAAGGGCTTAAGCCAGCTGTATAGCAATTACCTCTCAGTAGATTGGGGTCAGTGGGCGGTGCATACAACAGAGCCCCTCCCACAGAGGTGAAGTGTGAAACTGGAGATAGATGTGTCATGCAGCCTGAGAGACAGATACCTGCGGTAATTTTACATCTTAACATTATCGAAGCCCCATCATCACTGGTGACCTCTTATCCTGCAGGGGAGCTTCTGTATATTTTCTATACTGACTTTGAATTGATTCACAACAGCACCGCTCCAATGTTATGGCAGCACAGGTTTCAGCTGTCGCCTATTGGTGGACAGCAGGGGATTTCTGTAATAGCACTATTCAGGTGAATTAAACTTTAGGACCATGTATAGCTCCATGACATTGGACAAAGGAGTAATTTTTAGTCTTTGCCTGGAATGACCCTTTACCACCTCAGCCCCCCTAGCTTAAACCCGCTTAATGACCAGACCACGTTTTACAATTCTGCACTACACTACTTTCACCGTTTATTGCTCGGTCATACAACTTATCACCCAAATGAATTTTACCTCCTTTTCTTCTCACTAATAGAGCTTTCATTTGGTGGTATTTCATTGTTGCTGACATTTTTACTTTTTTTGCTATATATAAAAGTGTAAGGACATTTTTGCAAAAAAAATGACATTTTCGCTTTCTGTTGTAAATTTTTTTTTAAAAAACTACATTTCTATATAAATTGTTCTCTAAATTTGTTGTTCTACATGTCTTTGATAAAAAAAATGCAATAAGTGTATATTTATTGGTTTGGGTAAAAGTTATAGCGTTTACAAACTATGGTGCAAAAAAGTGAATTTCGGCATTTTGAAGCAGCTCTGACTTTCTGAGCACCTGTCATGTTTCTTCAGGTGCTAGAATGCCAGGATAGTATAAATACCCCCCAAATGACACCATTTTACAGGGAGTGCAGAATTATTAGGCAAATGAGTATTTTGACCACATCATCCTCTTTATGCATGTTGTCTTACTCCAAGCTGTATAGGCTCGAAAGCCTACTACCAATTAAGCATATTAGGTGATGTGCATCTCTGTAATGAGAAGGGGTGTGGTCTAATGACATTAACACCCTATATCAGGTGTGCATAATTATTAGGCAACTTCCTTTCCTTTGGCAAAATGGGTCAAAAGAAGGACTTGACAGACTCAGAAAAGTCAAAAATAGTGAGATATCTTGCAGAGGGATGCAGCACTCTTAAAATTGCAAAGCTTCTGAAGCGTGATTATCGAACAATCAAGCGTTTCATTCAAAATAGTCAACAGGGTCGCAAGAAGCGTGTGGAAAAACCAAGGCACAAAATAACTGCCCATGAACTGAGAAAAGTCAAGCGTGCAGCTGCCAAGATGCCACTTGCCACCAGTTTGGCCATATTTCAGAGCTGCAACATCACTGGAGTGCCCAAAAGCACAAGGTGTGCAATACTCAGAGACATGGCCAAGGTAAGAAAGGCTGAAAGACGACCACCACTGAACAAGACACACAAGCTGAAACGTCAAGACTGGGCCAAGAAATATCTCAAGACTGACTTTTCTAAGGTTTTATGGACTGATGAAATGAGAGTGAGTTTTGATGGGCCAGATGGATGGGCCCGTGGCTGGATTGGTAAAGGGCAGAGAGCTCCAGTCCGACTCAGACGCCAGCAAGGTGGAGGTGGAGTACTGGTTTGGGCTAGTATCATCAAAGATGAGCTTGTAGGGCCTTTTCGGGTTGAGGATGGAGTCAAGCTCAACTCCCAGTCCTACTGCCAGTTTCTGGAAGACACCTTCTTCAAGCAGTGGTACAGGAAGAAGTCTGCATCCTTCAAGAAAAACATGATTTTCATGCAGGACAATGCTCCATCACACGCGTCCAAGTACTCCACAGCGTGGCTGGCAAGAAAGGGTATAAAGAAGAAAATCTAATGACATGGCCTCCTTGTTCACCTGGTCTGAACCCCATTGAGAACCTGTGGTCCATCATCAAATGTGAGATTTACAAGGAGGGAAAACAGTACACCTCTCTGAACAGTGTCTGGGAGGCTGTGGTTGCTGCTGCACGCAATGTTGATGGTGAACAGATCAAAACACTGACAGAATCCATGGATGGCAGGCTTTTGAGTGTCCTTGCAAAGAAAGGTGGCTATATTGGTCACTGATTTGTTTTTGTTTTGTTTTTAAATGTCAGAAATGTATATTTGTGAATGTTGAGATGTTATATTGGTTTCACTGGTAAAAATAAATAATTGAAATGGGTATATATTTGTTTTTAGTTAAGTTGCCTAATAATTATGCACAGTAATAGTCACCTGCACACACAGATATCCCCCTAAAATAGCTAAAACTAAAAACAAACTAAAAACTACTTCCAAAAATATTCAGCTTTGATATTAATGAGTTTTTTGGGTTCATTGAGAACATGGTTGTTGTTCAATAATAAAAAGAATCCTCAAAAATACAACTTGCCTAATAATTCTGCACTCCCTGTAGAAAAAAGACACCCCAAAGCATTCACGGAGGGGCATGGTGAGTTCATGTATCATTTCATTTTTTTTCACAAGTTAGCGGAAAATGACACTTTCTGAGGAAAAAAAATAAATAGTAAAGTTTCCATTTCTGCTAACTTCTGGCAAAAAAATAAAAAATCTCCCACGGACTCACTATGCCCCTCAGTAAATACCTTGGGGTATCTACTTTCCGAAATGGGGTCATTTGTGGGGTGTGTTTACTGTTCTGGCATTTTGGGCGGGGCTAAATTGTGAGCAGCCCTATAAAGCCTAAGGCCCCTTTCACACGGGCGAGTTTTCCGCGCAGGTGCAATGCGTGAGGAGGACGCATTGCACCCGCACTGAATCCGGACCCATTCATTTCTATGGGGCTGTGCACATGAGCGGTGATTTTCACGCATCACTTCTGCGTTGCGTGAAAATCGCAGCATGCTCTATATTGTGCATTTTTCACGCAACGCAGGCCCCATAGAAGTGAATGGGGCTGCAGGAAAATCGCAAGTATCCGCAAGCAAGTGCGGATGCGTTGCGATTTTCCCGCATGGTTGCTTAGCAACGGGACCCGATCTCTATTATTTTCCCTTATAACATGGTTATAAGGGGAAATAATAGCATTCTTAATAAAGAATGCATTGTAAAATGAAGTGGAAGGGGTAAAAAATAATAAAAGTTAACTTACCTTAGCCACTTGATCGCGTAGTTGCGATCTGTCCTCTCTTTCCCAGCATCAGCTAAGATCTACAGGACCTGTGATGACGTCACATCACATGGTCCAATCACATGGTCCATCTTTAGGCTGCAAAAAAGTGGCACACAGGTGGTATCGCCGTACTCAGGAGAAGTAGTGCAATGTGTTTTGGGGTGTATTTTTACATATACCCATGCTGGGTGAGAGAAATATCTCTGCAAACTGACAACTTTGTATAAAAATTTTTTAAAAGTTGTCATTTACAGAGATATTTCTCACACACAGTATGGGTATATGTAAAAACAGACCCCAAAAGACATTGCCCTACTTCTCCTCAGTACGGCGATACCACATGAGTGACACTTTTTTGCAGCCAAGATGTGCAAAGGGGCCCTAATTCCAATGAGTACCTTTAGGATGTCACAGGGCATTTTTACGCATTTGGATTCCAGACTTCTTCTTACACTTTAGAGACCCCTAAAATGCCAGGGCAGTATAAATACCCCACAAGTGACCCCATTTTAGAAAGAAGACACCCCAAGGTATTCCGTGAGGGGTATGGTGAGTTCATGTAAAATTTTATTTTTTGTCACAAGTTAGCGGAAACGGAAACTTTGTAAGAAGAAAAAAAAACAATTTCCGCTAACTTGTGCCAAAAAAAAAAAAATCTTCTATGAACTCGCCATACCCCTCACGGAATACCTTGGGGTGTCTTCATTCTAAAATGGGGTCACATGTCAGGTGTTTGTTCTGCCCTGGCATTTGAGGGTCTCTGCAATCATTACCTGTATGGCCAGCATTAGGAGTTTCTGCTATTCTCCTTATATTGAGCATACGGGTAATGAGATTTTTTTTTTCCGTTCAGCCTCTGGGCTAAAAGGAAAAATGAACTGCACAGATTTCTTCATTCGCATCGATCAATGTGGATGAAAAAATCTCTGCCCAAAAATGTGCAAAAAAAAAAAAAAAAGATAGGAAAGGACATAGGAGTGCTTGCGAAGTAAGGCCCCATTCACACGTCCGCAAAAATGTCCGCATCTATTCCGCAATTCTGCGGAATAGATGCGGACCCATTCAGTGTGAATGGGGCCGGCGGTGATGCGGAGAGCACACTATGTGCTCTCCGCAT
This sequence comes from Bufotes viridis, assembly GCA_033119425.1. Classification (NCBI taxonomy): domain Eukaryota; kingdom Metazoa; phylum Chordata; class Amphibia; order Anura; family Bufonidae; genus Bufotes; species Bufotes viridis. The sequence goes on along the minus strand of CM065592.1, from coordinate 245,571,316 downwards.
CAGCATTTGCGGAGCTGCGGCCGCGAACTTCCGGGTTTCGGCCCCGAAACATCCGGCCGCAGCTCCGCAAAAGATAGACCATGTCCTATTCTTGTCCGCAATTGCAGACAAGAAAAGGCATTTTCTATATAGTTCTGGCAATGTGCGGATCTGCAAAATGGGGTCTGTGTGGTGATTGGTGCACTTACATATGTTTCCTCTGGTGGTCCCAAGCAAAAGGGACCACTAGAGGAGCAGGCAGCAGGCATATCAGACGCTATTAACAAAACAGCGTCTGATCTGCGATTTTTTTAACTACTACAGCCTGCCAGCACACGATCAGCGCTGGCAGGCTGTAGTTAAACTTCTCTCCGACGCGATCCTGTGAGCGCGCACCCTCACAGAAAATCTCGCCTCTCGCGAGATGACGCGCCGACGCGCCAAGGAGGAATAGCCGGCCCGCCAAGATCACGCGATTCTGCGTGAGGCGGTCCGGATGTAGTTAAAGGTAGCACCGTACCCACAGTAAAGCGTTAAAGGTTATTTTGGAAATCACTTTTTCATGTTCTTGTCCCTAAAAAAAATGCAGCCACATATTCAGGTTTTTTGCGGTAGTTCTAAAAGCCAAAACCAGGAGTGGATTCAAAAAACAATGTCTCTCATACATTCTCTCTTTTTATGATCCACTTCTGATTTTGGCTTCCAAAACTGCATCAGAAAACCTGAACGCATAGTCGTACCCTAAATGTTTAAAAACGTCCTCAGCCACCAATAACATACTCTAGGTAACACAAAGAGGGTGTTGTCACACAGCGCAGCTGGGATGCAGTTAATGCATGAACAAAATTCATTCGCAACGCAGTTAAAGAATTTAGCCAGCTTTAATTAATTTAATAATTTAGATGGATTCTGCTATCGAGAACGCCAGTGTTTAATTGGACTGCTGCAGTTACTGCATGTGGTCAACTGCAAATAGTTTTCAACGGCATCACAATTGCACTGTGTGGCAGCACCCTAGAAAGCAGACAGGAACGGGATGCAGCTACAGTTCCTCTCCCTCTCTGTGTGTTCTGCCCAGCAGAGTTTGAGAATCATTACAGATCACGTCTGCCTCAGTTTTGGTATTTCTGTAGTCATAGCACAATCTTGCGATGTTACGTTGTGTTACACTTTGTTTTTCCTAGTACAAAGACTGCTGCATTGTGGGTGGTGCAAAGCATTGTTGGAGTGCAAAGCATCCTGGGAAAGAGAAGTATCCAGTCACCAGGACACATCAGCAGAGATCTGTGCTTCAGCATTGCTCCTTTTAAAAAAACTCCACCATCCTTGTAAAAACATATCTGGTGAGAGATCTACCTTTGTTTCAGGGATATCATGTTAGGGAGCCATTTTACCATGTGATTCAGTGTTATGCAAATGTTACAGTACATGCTATTCTATACGTTATACTTATACATGTTATTTGTATTCTTGTAGTTTTACTGCACACTTGTACAATCTCTCACTCACGTGCACCGCGCAGAGAGTACAACTTGTTGACCAATAAACAAGTTAGACTACAAAGAACAGTCCTCTTATTTGGAAGACAGGAATAGTTTATGCTGAATGTCAGACTGCACACTGTGTGAACGTGTATGAAGACAGAACACTGTGTCTATCAGGCTGTGAGAGAGTAGGGAATAGAGAAGTCTGGAGACATCCGATTGGCTAAGACTGCTGACCAAAGCATAAGATTTGCAAAAAGGTCAGCTTGCCCGCTTAGAAAGCAAAGACATATTTTCAAATGGAAAGCAGGGGGATGGAAACAAGATCCAAAACACACGGAAATACACACAATCTCTGCCTGCACTACATCTAATAAGTACATGCAGCTGTTTTAGGGATTATGAATTTAACCATAGTACTCTATAAGTTTTGGACAACTGAGAACCCTGAGACATAGCATAAGTAATTAGAATGCAAGTCAATTCAAATGAATGAAAAAAAAATATATATTACAACTTACCCTAAAATGTGTTCACACAGAAGCCGGCAGTAGTCACTGTGTGAGCTAGTGATTAACAAAACGGTTTTTCCAGCATTTTTCAGACTCCTTAACCAGTTTTTCAAAGACTCCGGACATGACTTTAAGTATTTGCCTGGGTCCTTCTTCACAGTTGGAAAATACATTCCACAATTCTCTAGAATAACAGAAACACAGTTTTGCTTGATTTGTGTTAAAGATGTTACTATTGGTTGCTATGCACACATACCACAGTGTTAACTGGGAACTCTAGTGGAAGGTGCAATCTTTAAGGTAACCCTCCTAAAGGCCCTTTTATACTGCCCGAATGTTGGGCAGATTATTGGTGACAAGCGTTTGTACGAATGCTTGTTCCCAATAATTTGCCCGTGTATAGGTGCTGGCGATCACCTGATGAACAAGCAAAACACTCATTCATAATTGGTGCGGTCACCTAAGGGCCCCTTTACACTGCCCAATAGAGCAGGCGATTGTAAGGAGGGAGTTTTTCCTTAACTGTCTGCTTGCCATTGGAGGAGAAAATGCATTTACATGCAGCGATCCCCTCCACAGTATGGGGAGGAGCGATTGCTATTGCCATTGCTTGTTCTCATACAGCTGCATTGTTTCTGGGCAGCAGAGGTTGTTTATACAGCATGATCTGCTGCCCAGAAATCATAATTTAGCGTTTCGCTCGTTCATCGGCTGCCCAGAAACAATACAGCTATATCAGGATGAGCAATGACATTAGCGATCCCTTGTTCTAATACTGTGGAGGGGATCGCTGCAGGTAAATGCAATCTTCCACTGAACTGCCGAGCAGGCAATTGTTGAGAAGGAACGCTTCCTTCCGGACAATAGCATACTCTATCAAGCAGGGTAAAGGCGCCCTAGAGTCAACAAATTACCAATATATTACCACCACTATTAATGGACAAACATCTACTGGTAAATGGAAGCCAGCTCTGACTGATCTCTGGTAGCTGGATTGTCTGAAATAGTCAGAACATGACTTACAACTTGTTCATATGGACTTTTTACAACTCAGATCTATGCAAGGGCAGTCATAGAGGCCTCTACATTATCTCCATTTTCACATGGAGGCACATATTTTCCTAAATACAACAGAAAAAAAAATTGTGGACTGCTCATTCATATGCTGTATGTATGGTGGTATTCCACCCTTGTTCTGTATTGGAAGGATGCTGATTTGTACAATACGTCAGCGGTGTTCATAGTTTATACAGCATGACCCCTAGGTTACATGTACCAGATGTATGTATTCTAAATTTTATATGTTCATGCTTTTTGGTCCATTCATTTTTGTCACCAAATAGAATGGAGACACTGTAGCAGATACTCTGTTTTTTCTTCAACACCTTGTGTAATTTGTGTCAAATATTTTGAATTCAACGGAAAGTCATAAAAATGGAGACAAGGGTGTTTTTTCCATGGCGAATACAGATGAAGTACATAAAAACCATGTGATTCACATGTACATGCTGCACGCCACTCCACAACATCTACATGTAAGGACAGCCTAAAGCATGTCATTTGACAGATTTAACAGATTTTTTTCAATCACTGTTACAGTGTCATCACAAATCTTACAAAGAAAAAAAGGCACCCGTCTTGTTCCTGCTCTTAGTATTACAAAAAAAGGCTAAACCAATTAAAATACTGGTAACATGGCTTACAAATACTACAATACTACTACTGGCTATAATGTTTTGTGTGCTAGGAAACCGTCCCATCTTCACGGCATAGGTAACAGTTTTTAGATGGATATTCATTTAAAATGTTTAATCAGATTCAGATTCAGGAATCTGTGGAATTAAATTTATCTACAAACTGTTGCTGACCCCTAGTGGCTAATGTTGGAATTTCTCATTTTTTCATTTACTTTTGACAAACATTTTACTGTTAGCAGACACTGTTAGCAGATGTCCTACCAAAATAAGAGGCAACAGTCTGATAGCATATACTGTAAGTCATTGCAAAATCAAGCTTTTATTATTAAAAATGCAGATCCAGGAAATGTTACTGGAGATGCTCATATGGAAAAAACGGTATGGAGAAGGAGAACGGGGATTTTAAAGTGCAATGCTACCTCCAGATGACAGTCAGGATATCGTTGGGGTTCAGGAAGTTTTTATTATTTAACTTAGGGTACTTTCACACTTGCGTTGTTGGATTCTGGAACTGCCTGCCGATCTGGCAATCTGTATGCAAACGGATACCATTTGTAGACAGATCCGGATGTGGATTCGTCTCACAAATGCATTGCAATACCAGATCCGTCTCTCTGGTTGTCAAAACGGATCCGGTATTTATCTTTTTCACATTTTTAAACGTCTGCGCATGCGCAGACCGCAAAAACGGTTCCGTTTTTCAAGAACACTTGGGGCCGGATCCGGCATTAATGCATTTCACAGCAAGCTGTGGTATTTTCTGCATCCAAAAACCGTACAGTGACTGAACAGAAGACATCCTGATGCATACTGAAAGGATTGCTCTACATTTAGAATGCATTAGGATAAAACTGATCAATTTTTTTCCGGTATTGAGCTCCTGGGCCGGAACTCAATACCGGAAAAATTTAACGCAAGTGTGAAAATTCCCTTATAACACATTTTTTGTCCGGATCGGACCCTTCGTCAGGCATTAACATGCTAAGTAGTATGAAGTGTGATTTATGTTCTATTCATGGAGACAGGTTCCCTTTAAATTAGACTGCTTTCCGTGCTAAAAGTCCATACAAAGAGGAAGTAGAAGGAGCCAGAACAGAAAGTGGCATGATTTCAAAAAACTATATCCAAAAACCATCCTCCCATTTTTTATTTTAAAAAATGACATAGAATATTCACATATAGGTTGTAAATATATTGCAAAAAATGATGGAAGTGTTCCTTTAATGGCAGTGGATATGACAGGTATGGCTCCCATATGGCCTGCATGACATAGACAACCACACACAGTTGCCAGTAAAAGGTGAGCCATTTAAAATGACCTGGGTTTCTCCATTGATTACTAATAAAATGTGGTTTGTTATTTAAAAGGATTTTCCTGATATTTTACTGATAACCTATCCTCTGGATAGGTCACCAGTATCTGATCGCTGAGGGTCTGACACACTGGACCCCTGCCGATCAGCTGTTTTGAGAAGGCAGCTGCGCTCACAGGGGCAAGCACAGCGCCATACATTGTATAGCGGCTATGCTTAGTATCACACTTGAATGGGGCTGAGCTGCTCCTAGGCCACTTGACACATGAACATGCCATAGGAAAAGGAGAGAGAAGGCCGCAGCGCTCACAGGAGCGCCGATGCCTTCTCAGACAGCTAATTCCCCACTGATCAGATACTGATGACCTATCGAGAGGACAGGTCATCAGTATAAAAATCTCGGAAAACCCTGATATATACAAACACAATCTAAGCTAATAACACAGAAATAGTTGTTCCGTTTATTAAGCTAATTACGCCCCTACTGTGGCATAAAAAGTCGCACATTATGGCGCATGCCATATGTGTGCCATAATTTGCGACTTTTTAAGCTTCTCGCCACTTTTAAAGGCTCAGTGATCCCTTAAGTGACTTAAAAAATGTTTTCTATTTTTAGGCTTTATAAACCTGTTTATTATATACAATTATGCAATAATCACCCTTACATATATAACAATAATTACAAGGTTGAAAGGAACAGTTTGCTTCACATACAGTACCTTGCAAAAGTATTCACCCCCGTTGATTTCTTTTCGTGTTTTATTACATTACAGCCTTAAGTTCAATGTTTTGTTAATCTGAATTTTATGTGATGGATCAGAACACAATAGTCTGAGTTGGTGAAGTGAAATGAGAAACATATATAAATAAAACTATTGTTTAGAAATAGAAAACAGAAAATTGGCATGTGCGTATGCATTCACCCCCTTTGTTAGAAAGCCAATAAAAAGCTCTGGTGCAACCAATTACCTTCAGAAGTCACATAATTAGTGAAATGATGTCCACCTATGTGCAATCTAAGTGTCACATGATCTGTCATTACATATACACACCTTTTTTGAAATGCCCCAGAGGCTGCAACACCTAAGCAAGAGGCATCACTAACGAAATACTGCCATGAAGACCAAGGAACTCTCCAAACAAGTAAGGGACAATGTTGTCGAGAAGTATAAGACAGGGTTAGGTTATAAAAAAATATCCAAATCTTTGATAATCCCCAAGAGCACCATCATAACCAAATGGAAAGAACATGGCACAACAGCAAACCTGCCAAGAGGCAGCCGCGTTCCAAAACTCATGAACCGGGCAAGGAGGGCATTAATCAGAGAGACAAGCACAGAGAAGTAAAGGTAACCGTGGAGGAGCTGCAGAGTTCCACAGCAGAGACTGGAGTATCTGTACATAGGGCGACAATAAGCCGTACACTCCATAGAGTTGGGCTTTATACCAGAGTGGCCAGAAGAAAGCAATTATTTACAGCAAAAAACAAAAAGGAACGTTGTGAGTTTAAGAAAAGGCATGTGGGAGACTCCCAAAATGTATGGAGGAAGGTGCTCTGGTGCGATGAGACTAAAATTTTACTTTTCGGCCATCAAAGAAAATACTATGTCTGGGGCAAACCCAACACATCACATCACCCAAAGAACACCATCCCCACAGTGAAACATGGTGGTGGCAGCATCATACTGTGGGGATGTTTTTCACCAGCCGGGACTGGGAAACTGGTCAGAGATGAGGGAAAGATGGATGGTGCTAAATACAGGGATATTCTTGAACAAAACCTGTACCACTCTGTGCGTGATTTGAGGCTAGGTCGTAGGTTCACCTTCCAGCAGGACAATGACCCCAAACACACTGCTAAAGCAACATGTAAGTGGTTTAAGGGGAAACATGTAAATGTATTGGAATGGCCTAATCCAGTAATGGGCAAACTGCAGCTCTCCAGCTGTTGCAAAACTACAATTCCCACCATGCCCTGCTGTAGGCTGATATCTGTAAGAAGTCTTTGCATGCTGGGAGTTGTAGTTTTGCAACAGCTGGAGAGCCGCAGTTTGCCCATCACTGGCCTAGTCAAAGCCCAAATCTGAATCCAATAGAAAATCTGTGGTCAGACTTAAAGATTGCTGTTCACAAGCGCAAACCATCCAACTTGAAGGAGCTGGGGCAGTTTTGCAAGGAGGAATGGGCAAAAATCCCAGTGGTAAGATGTGGCAAATAGAGATGAGCGAACTTTAAAGAAAAGTTCGGCGTTCGGCTTGTGGTAATCGCCGCATCCCGTTATGGATTCCACTACCGCGGACTATCCCGGCATATGGAATCCATAAGGGGCGGCTTCCACGAACCCGAACTGTTGAACAGCCGAAGGACCTGGGGTGACGTCACCGTCTTGTGATCAGTGCAGGAGGCGTGGCTCAGCACGGGATCAAATCCAGTGCTGAGCCACGCCCCCTGCACAGATCACATGACGGTGACGTCACCCCAGGTCCTTCGGCTGTTCAACAGTTCGGGTTCGTGGAAGCCGCCCCTTATGGATTCCATATGCCGGGATAGTCCGCGGTAGTGGAATCCATAACGGGATGCGAGGATTACCAGAACCCGAACGCCGAACTTTTTTTTAAAGTTTACTCATCTCTAGTGGCAAACTCATAGAGACTTATCCAAAGCGACTTGGAACTGTGATTGCTGCAAAAGGTGGCACTACAAAGTAATCCATGTTAATTCTAGGTTGTGAGGCACTAAAACATGAAAAAGTCATGGGGGTGAATACTTTTCAAGGCACTGTAGGTGACAACTGACTGTTGGGACACTATCCGGCAGAATTTGCACTGGCATCAGAAAAAGTGGGGTACTGATCTCTCTTAGGTCCCATTCACACAGAGTTTTTGTCAGTGGAATCTGGTGTGCATTCTAAGCCAAAAAGCGGTTGGTGGGCACGTTGACTTTACCTCCCATTGTTTTCAATGGGAGGCTGTAAGGGATATTATGCAGCCATGGTTTACAGCAGTGTTTCTCAACTCCAGTCCTCAGGGCCCACCTACAGGTCATGATTTGAGAATATCCCACAGAATGAGTACCTGAGGTGAGTCCTGATGCACTGACACTAATTATATCACCTGCTAAATACTAAGGAAATCCTGAAAACATGACCCGCAGGTGGGCCCTGAGGACTGGAATTGAGGAACACTGGTTTACAGCAAGTTTGCTCGCTGTTTAGTTCCATTCAATGGGGATAAACTGCGAGTCGGTCCACCGCATTCATAATGAAAAACCGCAGCAGAAGCCAGAGGGTTTCCTGCTGTGCAATACTTGGTGGATTTTGATAAAATTTATAAAAATGATCCCTAGAATTATACAGAGGATCTCTCGACCTACCTTATTCACGTTTATTTTATAGGCTAAAAAGTGGTAACAGGATATGTTTTATTGCTATTTGCTTTTAGATCATATTTTACAGCTACAAAATGAATAATTGAACACTTTTTCATAATGCACAAGAAAAACATTGTGTAAGTCTTCCAAGATCCAAGCAAAATAAAATAAGCGGCCACAAGAGTGTGCTATATTCTTTAAGAATTACAATTTTGGGATTTTTTTTGAGACAGACTGGATTTTAACATAATGCTAGAAGGGAATACAAAATGTGCATAGAAGAAAACATAGCAAAAAAATATTACAATTCCAAACTAATTTCATATATTAAAAATGATGACTTATTATTAAAGGGATTGTCTATCCATATAAAAGGGTTTTCAAATGGTTTACAATTCTATAAAACACCCAAAGAGGTACTACCTAACACGGGCACATACAGATTTCATAGGGCCCCATAGTAAAACTTAGTATGGGCCGCCCCTGCCCTACCCACTTTACCAGTATGCATGCCTCAAACACTCCTAGGCAACGTGGAACATAAAGCAGAAATCCCCAGATTTCTGGCAAATTTACATTTTTTTTATTAAAGGAATTATGCAGTGCAAAGATATCAATGACCTATCTCTTTAGGATAGGTCAACAATATCAAATCTGCAGAGGTCCAACTCCCGGGACTCCCGACAATCAGCTGTTTGAAGTAGTAGCAGTGCTTAGTGCAAGTTTTACTGATACTTTTTCTATGAAACTATATATCAGTCTGCTTAGTCTCCTGCTCTATAACATGCGGCCTGCAGATTGCACTGCATTTTGTCGTGAGGTCCTCTTTAAGTGAAATAGCGTAAGGGTGCTATATTCATCAGTGTATAAGGCTAATTTCAGATCAGCATATCCACCGTGGAAAACAAAGCTCCATATGGCAGCATGACTTCCGGTTATGGTCACTGTTCCTTTTACAGGACTGCACGGCATTATAATGATTTATAATGCTGTGTGTCTGTGCCCGAATGAATTGTATGCCACCAGTATACTTAAGTAGATACAAGATCAGCCAGAAAAAAGGATGCAGATGAGCTCTTACTAAGCTCTGCAGATGAGAAGCTGGCTTATTTAATATTCCAGTCATGTCTCAAAGCCTATTTAAAGGGTTGAACATTGACTTATAAGATAGCCAACTTACATCTTGTGGCATTAGAGGCAGAGCTTAAAGGGGTTCTCCGGGCTTAACCTTTTTTTTGCTATTTGAATCTAACCTGTGGAGGAAAGATTATTGCACATATACTTACCTTCCACAGTGCAGCCGTTCTTGAGATCTGCCTCCCGGTCACGTGGTCCCTCCAGATGGCTTTTCCCTGCTTCCGTCTGAAGACCGTCTTCTTCTCTTCCTGTCTTCTCTTCCTTTCTCCAGCAGGAGACGGATCGTCACGAGTGACGTCACCGCCTCCTGCTGGAGAAAGCTCCGCCCGGCCGTCTACACAGCTCACTAGGCTGAATGCTAGTGAGCATGCGCAGAACCACTGTGTATATTGTACAGGCTTCTATGTGAAGCCTGTACTGACTCCTGCACAGCGCGATGTAAGCGCTGTGCAGGAGCAGGCTGGGACTGACCCACAGCGGAGGCGGGAGATACCTCTGTGGACCCCCAGTCTCCTGAGCCCATGTGCCGGTGAGAGAGCCTCCATGGGGAACACAGATGCCGTCCTGGATTCCTGCTTAGTACAGGAGCGCACGGCGTCATTGGTTGCTATGACGCCGTGCGCTTCCTGCAGCCGCTACTGTACACTAATACACTCCTATAGATCATACCAGTTTATTAGTGTACAGTAGCGGCTGAAGGAAGCGCACGGCGTCCTAGCAACCAATGACGCCGTGCGCTCCTACACTAAGCAGGAATCCAGCCCGGCATCTGTGTTCCTTGGACGTCTGCATTTGATCATAGTGCGGGGCAGGCTGAGCGGGAGCACAGGCAGCGGTGGAGGGAGGACAATCAGCCCATCATCCTCCTGCTAGCCACAACTGGGGGCCATTCCTGCACCGTGCTCTAGGTTCTGTTCCTTTTTAGGAAAGCTGGGTGACAGTCTGTATACCACACACAGAAAGCCAGGTGGCAGCTCCTAGGAGAGCTGTGTGGTATACAGGCTGTCACCCAGCTTTCCTGAGGAGAATATATATCAGTATAGGAACATATAGAGAAGTCAAATGAGTTGGCCATTCAGGAGTCTTAGAAAGCCGGGTTGCAGCTCCTATGAGAACTAAGACTCCTGAATGGCTAAATCATTTGATGACTTCTCTATATGTTCCCACACTGAGATGCACTGTGGACGTCACTGTTATGGGGGCGCCGTGGATGTCACTGTTATGGGGGCGCCGTGGATGTCACTGTTATGGGGGCGCTGTGGAGGTCACTGTTATGGGGCGCCGTGGATGTCACTGTTATGGGGGCGCTGTGGAGGTCACTGTTATGGGGGCGCCGTGGATGTCACTGTTATGGGGGCGCCGTGGATGTCACTGTTATGGGGCGCCGTGGATGTCACTGTTATGGGGCACTGTGGATGTCGCTGTAATAGGGCACTGTGGACATCACTGTTATGGAGCACTGTGGATGTCACTGTTATGGGGGCGCTGTGGAGGTCACTGTTATGGGGCGCCGTGGATGTCACTGTAATGGGGCGCTGTGGATGTCACTGTTAGGGGGGCGCCGTGGATGTCACTGTTATGGGGGCGCCATGGATGTCACTGTTATGGGGCGCCGTGGATGTCACTGTTATGGGGCACTGTGGATGTCGCTGTAATAGGGCACTGTGGACATCACTGTTATGGAGCACTGTGGATGTCACTGTTATGGGGCGCTGTGGAGGTCACTGTTATGGGGCGCCGTGGATGTCACTGTAATGGGGCGCTGTGGATGTCACTGTTAGGGGGGCGCTGTGGATGTCACTGTTATGGGGCGACGTGGATGTCACTGTTATGGGGCGCCGTGGATGTCACTGTAATGGGGCACTGTGGATGTCACTGTAATGGGGCACTGTGGACGTCACTGTTATGGAGCACTGTGGAGGTCACTGTTATGGGGCTCCATGGATGTCACTGTAATGGGGCGCTGTGGATGTCACTGTTATGGAGCACTGTGGAGGTCACTGTTATGAGGGTGATTTGGATGTCACTGTTATGGGGCGCCATGGATGTCACTGTAATGGGGCACTGTGGATGTCACTGTAATGGGGCACTGTGGACATCACTGTTATGGAGCACTGTGGAGGTCACTGTTATGGGGATCTGTGGATGTCACTGTTATGGGGCGCCGTGGATGTCACTGTTATGGGCGCTCAGTATAAGTGATAGGGCTCGTGCACAGAACCGTATCTGTTTTGCGGTCTGCAAGTCGCGGATCCACTAAATAAGGTTACTGTCTGTGTGCGATTCACATTTTTTAACAGTCATTTTTTATCTGTCGCAGAACTGACATACGGATATGGAAAGCACAGGGACGTCATCAGTGTGTTTTTTATATCCGTATGTCAGTTCCAGTAAAAACAGAACATGTCCTATTCTGGTCCTCAAAATGAGCACCTCAAATCCATCAAACTCAATAGGACTGCAAAAATGTGGATCGCAAAATGGATACGGTGGTGTGCATAAGGGATTAGATACACAGCTCAGCAAACAGGATCATACAAAATGGGATTAGATACACATTTTAGCAATGTCAGTGTTGGGATTTGATACACCACTCTGCAGGCTGTATCACACAGGATAGGATTAGATACATATATGATTGGATACGCTTGCTGATTCAGGCTGTTTTTCACACTCTGGAGATGATGAGGGCAGTGGCTGTGGACGGTCAGTGATGGGATTTAGACACTGACTGAGAAGTAGATTCATGTCTGTGTGCAGAAAGATGGACACAGGAGTTGTAATGGGTGTAGCTGCTGCAGACAGAGCAGTGTGGGGGCGTGGCCAGCCTGTGACTCATCTCTGTGCAGTGCAGCCAGGCTTGTGTATCAATAAAGTTATGTATTCAACAAAACTAGAAGGGGAGAAAGTAAACAGATCTGCCAGGATAATCTGATGTCTTCTAGGGGGGAAGGAAAGCTCGGACTTGAAAAACAGGTATTGGGGGCATATGTATGCATGGTGAGGGGTGTTAGGAGCACATAAAAAGAATTTTGATTTTAGGACCGGACAACCTCTTTAAGAGCTCATTTGCATCCCTATCTTTCCAGAATTCCAGAGCAGCATGAATGACCTATAAGTCTCCTCACGCCGACTAAGGTGCTCTTTCCCCAAGGAGAGATAGTACGCCCTAGATCAGCCAGAGACACAAAGCATTAGAAATCATATTATCATGCTGTGCAGTCTTGTGACAGAAGCAGTGACCATAACGGGAAATCATGCTCCCACAGGGAGTGTGCTTTCCACAATGTAAATGCTTATCTGAAATTAGCTTAAATAATCAGTTGTGAGCATAAATCCGATGAAATTACTTCAGTATGATAAGTGGCAAACAATATTTCTTAAATTTCTGTTATTTTTATAAGGCTATAAATTGCTATTTAAAGAGAATTATCAGGCATGCTCTAAAAGAATGCATTGCTACTGTGACAAGCATTCCTGAAGAGGGCGTGCATGGTGCAGGCCTGGATCATCACTGGTGAAGAGGGAGCTTCAACCAGGGCGCCACCACCCTAAGAACCCTATGCAACCTTCTACTCAACAAAACAAAAAAAAATGCTTCTATAAATAGAAATTAATCAATTAGTATGACTCTGAAAAAACTGGGGTGGAAACTGGGGCCAAGAGGGTACTACATTATGCATGTTATACTTCAATAGTATATCTTCTTTATACTCCAATTCTCCACAACATATATTATTTAATAGAGCTGCCTGACACTGGTTTATACAGCTTAGTTCCGGTTCACTAAAATTCCTAGGTCCTTTACCATGTCAGGGTTACCCAGTGTTTTACCATTTAGTATGTACGGGTGACTTGCGTTATTCCTTCCCATGTGCATAACCTTAATTTGTCAGTGTTAAACCTCATCTGCCTCTTCTCTGCCCAAGCCTCCAATCTATCCAGATCCATCTGGAGCAGTATACTGTCCTCTTCCGTGTTAACTACTTTACACAGTTTAGTGTCATCTGCAAAAATTGATATTTAACTGTGCAAGCCTTCTACAAGATCTTTAATAAATATATTGAAGAGAATAGGGCCCAATACTGACCCCTGTAGTACCCCTCTAGTGACAGTGACCCAATCTGAGTGTGTACCATAAATAACTACGCTCTGTTTTCTATCACTAAGCCAGTTACTTATCCACATACAGACATTTTCTCCCAGTCCAAGCATTCTCATTTTATACACTAACCTTTCATGTAGTACAGTGTCAAATGCTTTGGAGAAGTCCAGATATACGACATCAATAGACTTGCTGCGGTCCAGTCTAGAACTTACCTCCTAATAGAAGCTGATTAAATTAGTTTGACATGACCGATCCCTGATTAGGCCATGCTGATATGGAGTTATTTGCTTATTTTCATTGAGGTACTCCAAGATAGCATCTCTTTGAAAACCTTCAAACAGTTTACCAACGACATAGGTTAAACTTACTGGCCTATATTTTCTGGACTCTGTTTTTGGACCCTTTTTGAATATTGGCACCACATTTGCTATGCGCCAATCCTGTGAAACACTCCCTGTCAGTATAGAGTCTTTAAATATCATAAATAAGGGTCTGGCTATAACATTACTTAATTCTCTTAGGATACAGGGGTGAATGCCATCTGGGTCTGGCGATTTGTCTATTTTAATCTTTTTAAGACGCCGCTGTACTCCTTCCTGGGACATACAGGGCACTTTTAATGGGGAATTTACTTTTACATTCTGCATTCAATGTGACAGTTTATTTTCTTTAATCTCTAGTTTAGCTGCTTTTATTTGTATTTTACATTTTCTATTTTTTTCCTTGTAGTTTTTCAATGTGTCATTTATTGCTTTCTTCACATTTCTATTTATCCACATTGTTTTTTCTTGTTCCTTAACCTTTTATTCCCATTAGGTATGTACCTCTTACAAATAGATTTTAGGATGCTTTTAACCTCATCCCGACCGCCGAACGCAGGGCTGCATCCTGCGGGCGGCTGGGATGTTCCTCCTTGACGCGTCGGCGCATCATCTCGCGAGAGGCGAGATTTGCTGTGAACACGCGCGTTCACAGCAGCTCACAACTCGGCGGTTATACTGCAGCCTGCCAGTGATGATCAATCGCTGGCAGGCTGTAGAAGTTAAATAAATCGCATCAAACAGGTATATCAGACGCTGTTTTGTTAACAGCGTCTGATATACCTGCTACCTGGTCCTATGGTGGTCCCATTTGCTGGGATCGACCACCAGAGGACCAGGTAGCTATGTAAAGTAGCACCAAGCACCACACTACACCCCCCCACCTTGTCACCTATTAACCCCTTATTAACCCCAGATCACCCCATATAGACTCCCTGATCACCCCCCTGTCATTGATCACCCCCTGTATGGCTCCATTCAGACGTCCATATGTGTTTTGCGGATCCGCAAAACACGGACACCGGCAATGTGCTTTCCGCATTTTGCAGAACCGCACATTGCCAGAACTATATAGAAAATGCCTTTTCTTGTCCGCAATTGCGGACAAGAATAGGACATGTTCTATATTTTTGTGGAACGGAAGTGCAGACCCGGAAGTGCAGATCCGCAATTCCGGATCCGAGCGGGACAAAGTCTGTCCCCATAGAAATGAATGGGTCCGCAATTCCGTGAGGCTGATCGGAAAAAAAATATCTCATTACCCGTATGCTCAATATAAGGAGAATCGCAGAAACTCCTAATGCTGGCCATACAGGTAATGATTGCGGAGACCCTCAAATGCCAGGGCAGTACAAACACCTCGCATGTGACCCCATTTTAGAAAGAAGACACCGCAAGGTATTCCGTGAGGCGTATGGTGAGTTCGTGTAAAATTGTATATTTTGTCACAAGTTAGTGGAATATGAGACTTTGTAAAAAAAAAATATATATATATATAAATTTCCGCTAACTTGTGCCAAAATTTTTTTTTTTTCTGTGAACTCGCCATGCCTCTCACGGAATACCTTGGGGTGTCTTATTTCCAAAATGGGGTCAAATATGAGGTGTTTGTACTTCCCTGGCATTTTAGGGGCCCTAAAGCGTGAGAATCCAAATGCGTAAAAATGCCCTGTGAAATCCTAAAGGTACTCATTGGAATTAGGGCCCCTTTGCGCATCTTGGCTGCAAAAAAGTGGCACACGTGGTATCGACGTACTCATAAAAAGTAGGGCAATGTGTTTTGGGGTGTATTTTTATATATACTCATACTTTGTGTGAGAAATATCTCTGTAAACGACAACTTTTTAAATTTTTTTATACAAAGTTGTCAATTTACAGAGATATTTCTCTCACCCAGCATGGGTATATGTAAAAATACACCACAAAACACATTGCCCTACTTCTCCTAAGTACGGCGATACCACATGTGTGACACTTTTTTGCAGCCTAGGTGCGTAAAGGGGCGTAAAGTCCAACGAGTACCTTTAGGTTTTACAGGGCTGCTCACAATTTAGCCCCGCCCAAAATGCCAGAACAGTACAAACACCCCACAAATGACCCAATTTTGGAAAGAAGACACCCCAAGGTATTCGCTGAGGGGCATATTCAGTCCATGAAAAATGTAACTTTTTGTCACAAGTTAGCGGAAAGAAAGACTTTGTGAGAAAAAACAATAAAAAAATAAATTTCCGCTAACTTGTGCCAAAAAAAAATCTTCTATAAACTCGCCATGCCCCTCACGGAATACCTTGGGGTGTCTTCTTTCCAAAATGGGGTCACATGTGGGGTATTTATACTGCCCTGGCATTTTAGGGGTCCTAAAGCGTAAGAAGAAGTCTGGAATCCAAATGCGTAAAAATGCCCTCCTAAAAGGTACTCATTGGAATTAGGGCCTCTTTGTGGTATCGCCGTACTCAGGAGAAGTAGGGCAATGTGTTTTGGGGTGTATTTTTACATATACCCCTGCTGGGTGAGAGAAATATCTCTGTAAATTGACAACTTTGTATTAATTTTTTTTTAAAGTTGTCATTTACAGAGATATTTCTCACACACAGTATGGGTATATGTAAAAATACACCCCAAAACACATTGCCCTACTTCTCCTAAGTACGGCGATACCACATGTGTGACACTTTTTTGCAGCCAAGATGCAAAGGGGCCCTAATTCCAATGAGTACCTTTAGGATTTCACAGGGCATTTTTACGCATTTGGATTCTCACGCTTTAGGGCCCCTAAAATGCCAGGGCAGTAAACACACCCCACAAATGACCCCATTTCGGAAAGTAGACACCCCAAGGTATTTACTGAGGGGCATAGTGAGTCCATGGGAGATTTTTTTTTTTTTGCCAGAAGTTAGCAGAAATGGAAACTTTATTATTATTTCTTTTTCCTCAGAAAGTGTCATTTTCCGCTAACTTGTGAAAAAAAATGAAATGATACATGAACTCACCATGCCCCTCCGCAAATACTTTGGGGTGTCTTCTTTCTAAAATGGTGTCATTTGGGGGGTATTTATACTATCCTGGCATTCTAGCACCTGAAGAAACATGACAGGTGCTCAGAAAGTCAGAGCTGCTGCAAAATGCGGAAATTCACTTTTTTGCACCATAGTTTGTAAACACTATAACTTTTACCCAAACCAATAAATATACACTTATTGGATTTTTTTTTTTTTTTATCAAAGACATGTAGAACAATAAATTTAGAGAAAAATTTATATAGAAATGTATTTTTTTTAAAAAATTTTTACAACAGAAAGTGAAGGGCTTGAGCACCTTAGACTAGGTTATAGACTAGGTTATAGCATCCACCCCCCCTCAATCTGCTACCCCCTAGTTTGCTGGTTTACCTACAGACACCCGTTACTAAGTGCTATGACAGTGATATCTTATATTTCTGTTTAGGGCCATCATTTTAACCAATGGTATTAAAAGTTAAGTATTACTATTAAAGGGCCACTCACATGCATATTATATAGAAAAATGCCATTTTGTTGCAAAAATTTTGGTCATTTTTGATTAAGAGCAAAAAAAAGTAAAAATGTCAGCAGCAATGAAATACCACCCAATGAAAGCTCTATTAGTGAGAAGAAAAGGAGGCAAAATTCATTTGGGTGGTAAGTTGTATGACGGAGCAATAAACGGTGAAAGTAGCGTAGTGCAGAATTGTAAAAAGTGGCCTGGTCATTAAGGGTGTTTAAGCTAGGGGGGCTGATGTGGTTAAAAATATCCCATTTTGTGGCTGTATTTTTATTTTTGAGGACTTATTCCCAGTTAGTTAGGCCTATACCTCTCTTATTTGGGTACATTTTGCTTTTTTTGAAGTTTGGTATTTTTGTTCCTCCCTGTAGAAATGCTCTTTAGAATGATAATTGGAAGGTTATTACTTAATGGTCACTACTTCCTAGGTGTCCCCCAACCTGCACATCTGTTGTTCTGTCAGGTCTATTGGTTAATACTAAGTCCAGTATAGCTGTCCCTCTAGTCGGTTCCTGAACCAGTTGGGAAAGGTAATTGTCTTTGGTTATTGCCAAGAACCTGTTTCCTTTATGAGATGTACAGGTTTCAGTTTCCCAGTTTAGAAGTAGATTTTCTGTGGACTCTGGTATATTAGGTGGTTTATGATAAACTCCTATTAGTATTTTATTATTGTTTTTGCCTCCATGTATTTCTACCCACCACAGTAACTTCACATGTTCATGTCTCTCACTTATATCTTCCTGGAGTGTGGGCTTTAGACAGGACTTTACATAAAGGCAGACCCCTCTCTGATTTTGACGATCCTTTCTAAACAAACTGTAACCCTGTAGATTAACCGCCCAATCATAGCTATCATCCAGCCATGTCTCAGTTATTCCACTATGTCATTCTGGCTGTAGTATACATACATACCCTACACTTTACCTTCTGAACTGTTCTAGTCCTTCCTATGTGTCGAACTCGTGTGCCAGGAAGACAACACACCATTTCACGATCCCGGTCTTTGTGACAGATCGCCCTATCTATACCACTAATAATTGAGTCTCCCACTACCAGCACCAGTCTGGCCCGTCCTACTCTCCTGGTTCGCTGCTTACTGGCGCTGACATTCCCCTGACTGACAGAGGAAGTGTCTGGCTGCAGCAGTGCTCTCTCTGAACGGACATACCCCCTCATCTGCCAACCTTACAAACTTTCTAACTGTTACCCAGCTAGCTACCTCACTTTCCTGAGTCGCCATGCTACCACCGTCCTCCACATCTACCCCATAGAGTGCCTGCTGAGTGAGCAGGAAACTCTGTTCCAAATTGGAAACGCTTCTCAGTGTTGAAACTCGCCCGGTTAGATAGTCGATGTGCGATTCCAAATGGGCAATTTGCTCACATTTTGAACAAAGATATGCACCCTCAAACGGCTGTTCGAGGACTGCATACATTAGACAAGATGTGCATTGGACTGCGCTGTCAATAATGGAACACATACTAAATGGGGGTTACGCAAGAAAAGAGAAAAAATATAATACAGTGCAGTGATAAGAAACTGATTTACTGTAGTCCCCTCCTAAAGTCCCTGAATCTCAAACCACGTAATCTAAAGTCACACACTTAATACAAACTCGCGCTCTTTGTCTGCTTGTATATATGCAGCTCTCAAACAGCTTCAAACCAGACAGTTTTTTTCCTCTGGATTTGCGGCATGAGTACGGATATCAGCTAAACCAAACGCACCCATTTATAAAATGTTTTGTTTTGGGTTCTGGTTTGCTTGGTGAGATATATTTGCAGTAGGCATGCACATCCAAGTATAACAGTAAAAGTGACGCACAGGATTCACAGGAAAACAAATCGGGTGCTCTCAGTATGGTGGATACACCCTTACCACCACAAAAAGAGTATCAGAAATATAACAATATACTGGGCACTCCAAGGATATTGAGAAAAATAGTGAATTGATAAAATGACAATATCGAAAGTTTTTATTATTAAAACCAAATTATATACACATTAGTCTCCAGCAGAAATAAACTAGGGATTTGTCTCCAGTTCTCTATTGACCATCAATCCAACATGTTCTCCACTAGATATTCGCAGGACCTATAGATATAACTCCTCCAATAGTCTGTCTGTTATGAACAATACTAATAATAGTGAAATATTCTCCTAAAATGACACTAAACGAAAACTACATCCACAATTGTGCAATCCAGCAATAGTTGTGCAAATAGCGTGCATGTGCAAATGAACAAATCCAACTGTGCAAAAACGCAATATATATCCAGTGCCTCCTTAATTGATCCAATGCCACCGTTTTTAGTTAATAGTGATGATAATTAATAGTAGTCTCAATGTCCCTCTAAAATCAATCCAATAACACCATTTGTTAGTTAATGATAATAATAATTGATTGTCCAGTGTTCATATTTAACAGTCCTTATTTGAAGTCCAGCTTTTATAACTAAAATCCTCAGAGTCTCACCATTCAATCCTGCAGGTTGTATTAGTGGCGTCCCGCTATATTCCACATCAGCGGCGTCCCGCTGCAAAACAATTAGACACGTGTCTCTCCTACCTGAGTCTGCCGGCTGATACAGGAACGCTCTTACCCCCGGTATTGAGGTTCGGCTTTCAGGAGGTGTTTCACTTGCACTCCCGTTTGTTCAGCCTTCTCTCCTTTAATTTGCTGTAACACGTGGATCGCCCGACCGTAGTTCCAAAGTCCAGGCTTCCTTGTTCATTCAGCGCATAAATCGTTCCGCGGGGCATATACTTGAGAATTGGCGTTCTCTGTATTAGTGCACTATTCAGGGGTCCGACCAGACGCGTTTCGGGGCTTTGGTCCCCTTCTTCACAGGTAGGAGAGACACGTGTCTAATTGTTTTGCAGCGGGACGCCGCTGATGTGGAATATAGCGGGACGCCACTAATACAACCTGCAGGATTGAATGGTGAGACTCTGAGGATTTTAGTTATAAAAGCTGGACTTCAAATAAGGACTGTTAAATATGAACACTGGACAATCAATTATTATTATTATCATTAACTAACAAATGGTGTTATTGGATTGATTTTAGAGGGACATTGAGACTACTATTAATTATCATCACTATTAACTAAAAACGGTGGCATTGGATCAATTAAGGAGGCACTGGATATATATTGCGTTTTCGCACAGTTGGATTTGTTCATTTGCACATGCACGCTATTTGCACAACTATTGCTGGATTGCACAATTGTGGATGTAGTTTTCGTTTAGTGTCATTTTAGGAGAATATTTCACTATTATTAGTATTGTTCATAACAGACAGACTATTGGAGGAGTTATATCTATAGGACCTGCGAATATCTAGTGGAGAACATGTTGGATTGATGGTCAATAGAGAACTGGAGACAAATCCCTAGTTTATTTCTGCTGGAGACTAATGTGTATATAATTTGGTTTTAATAATAAAAACTTTCGATATTGTCATTTTATCAATTCACTATTTTTCTCAATATCCTTGGAGTGCCCAGTATATTGTTATATTTCTGATGCACAACCAAGTGTCTACTCAATGTCTACAAAAGACGGAAGGGTACAACTGCTTATGTGTTATCAGTCTTACTGCCTTTTATAGATAATTGTTACTTAGCAATCAGACAACTTTTTTTTTTTTTATCAAATCTTTATTTAGATTTTAATATAGCTGAATAAGACATCACTGAATGGTCAACATGAGAAACCAAACATTAACAACGTCATCCTTGGTTCGGAAATCATGGGATACATATCAAGTGAATCGACATACATACTATCAATTATAGCATACTGTGCATTATATTACATTACAATTGTGGGACGATACTTATGCAGCGTGTACAGCAAGAGTTCAACAAGAGTACCCAACCCTCAGGCAATAGAGTATATGTAATTCCAGTACTATGGTAGTCCACTACCCTCGCAGCTACACGGTACACGGTGGTCGACAGGGGCATTACCTGCCCATAAGCAATGTTGATACAGTGCAAACGTGAATTATATTACCTACGTCACTCTTTGATGCACGTATTGTTTTTTATGCCATTCGAGCCATGGATTCCACATCAGAAGAAACTTATCATGCGACAGGGATTCCCAGCTAGATAATTCTTCTAATTGACACAACTCGTGGACTTTGCTAACCCAGTCCCCAATTTGCGGCGATTTAGTGGATAGCCAGAACGTTGGGATTAGAAGTTTAGCTGCAGACACAAGGGAGGCCAATAGGGAGTGTTTGGTCAGCACAAAACCAATGCTAGACAGATTGAGCAATACTACAGATGGGGTGAGGGAGGAAGAACCAGGGCAGATCTCCTGTATACAGTTGGAAATCATATCCCAAAAAGGAGCGCAATCAGACAACTTTTTATTAATAATCTATGCAGAAATCCAGAAAATTCTGGAACTCCAACCACAGCACCCTCACATACACAGTAGCATCAATGAGGTAATCCAGAGCCATGATACAGTACAGATTTAGAATGCTAAGCACATTAACAAGTTAAAGAAAAAAAGGTGTACATCTGGATACTGTTTTTGACAGGTCCGAAGAGAGTAACAGGCAGTACTGTTATGTTGTGTCAAAAAAAAATCATCTATATGTACATAGTAGAAGTCGATAACCGTATGCAACTGCATAGAAACCTTGTTGCTTACATGTTGCAGTGATTTCCAGTGTTATTGATGAAAAATACTGACCGTGCAAAACACAGTTTATGGAGGAAGCCCTCTGGCACTGTTGATAGGATTGCTCTGGCTGCCATTATGTGGTATGTCAGACTATGTAAAAAAAACGAATACTTTTCATATAGGCTTCCTGAAAGGGATTCTCAAGTCAGGAACTAGTTACATATAACCACATAACTGTCATAACAGTGATACAACTTAAAGGGATTTTCTGATGGGATTACTATTTTATTATAACTTATGGTGCACAAAAGGTTATAAAAAAAGGACACATTAAAAAGGACACACCATTCCCCCGCCACTTCTGTTCTGACAGTTATGAGGTTCCTGCTTGTCTCCATTTCCTGGCCCCAACTTGTCAGACAGGAAATGCCTTGGGGATTGCCTTCTCAACCATTGGCTAAAGTGCATCACTGCCGGATTACCACTGGAGACTAAGTAAGTTTCGTAGTCTTGGGGTATCAGGGAGTTAAGCAATGCTTTTTTTTTAACCAATATATATAAAAAAATATATATAATCCTGATGGAAAAACTCTTATCATACCCTAATGTGTATGATTATTTGATTTCACACAATAATACGGGTAAACAAGTTCAGAGCACAGGAAAAAACTTTTAAAGGCTTTAGACCCCTATTCCATACACATGCATTTTAATTTCATTAACCACTTCAGCCCCCCTAGCTTAAACACCCTTAATGACCAGGCCACTTTTTACAATTCTGCACTACACTACTTTCACCGTTTAATGCTCCGTCATACAACTTACCACCCAAATGAATTTTACCTCCTTTTCTTCTCACTAATAGAGCTTTCATTTGGTGCTATTTCATTGTTGCTGACATTTTTACTTTTTTTGATATTAATAAAAAAGTACCGAAATTTTTGCAAAAAAATGACATTTTTCGCTTTCTGTTGTAACATTTAAAAAAAAAAAAATACATTTCTAAATACATTTTTCTCTAAATCTATTGTTCTACATGTCTTTGATCAAAAAAACCCGCAATAAGTGTATATTTATTGGTTTGGGTAAAAGTTATAGCGTTTACAAATTATGGTACAAAAAGTGAATTTCGGCATTTTGAAGCAGCTCTGACTTTCTGAGCACCTGTCATGTTTCTTCAGGTGCTAGAATGTCAGGAAAGTATAAATACCCCCCAAATGACACCATTTTAGAAAGAAGACACCCCAAAGTATTCGCGGAGGGGCATGGTGAGTTCATGTATGATTTCATTTTTTTTCACAAGTTAGCGGAAAATAACACTTTCTAAGGAAAAAAATAATAATAAAGTTTACATTTCTGCTAACTTCTGGCAAACAAAATTAAAATCTCCCACGGACTCACTATTCCCCTCAGTGTATAACTTGGGGTGTCTTTTTTCCAAAATGGGGTCACATATGGGGTGTGTTTACTGTTCTGGCATTTTGGGCGGGGCTAAATTGTGAGCAACCCTGTAAAGCCTTAAGGTACTCATTGGACTTTCTGCCCCTTTACGCACCTAGGCTGCAAAAAAGTGTCACACATGTGGTATCGCCGTACTCAGGAGAAGTAGGGCAATGTGTTTTGGGGTGTATTTTTATACATATACCCATGCTGGGTGAGAAATATCTCTGTAAATTGACAACTTTGTATAAAAAAAATTAAAAAGATTGGATTCCAAAAAACTTCTCACGCTTTAGGGGCCCCTAAAATGTCAGGGCAGTATAAATACCCCACAAGTGACCCCATTTTAGAAAGAAGACACCCCAAGGTATTCCGTGAGGGGTATGGTGAGTTTATGTAAAATTTTATTTTTTGTCACAAGTTAGTGGAATATGAGACTTTGTAAGAAAAAATAAAAATAAAAATCAATTTCCGCTAACTTGTGCCAAAAAAAACAATCTTCTATGAACTCGTCATGCCCCTCACGGAATACCTTGGGGTGTCTTCTTTCTAAAATGGGGTCACATGTGGGGTGTTTGTATTGCCCTGGCATTTGAGGGTATCCGCAATCATTACATGTATGGCCAGCATTAGGAGTTTCTGCTATTCCCCTTATATTGAGCATATGGGTAATGAGATTTTTTTTTCCATCAGCCTCTGGGCTGAAAAAAAAAAAATGAACGGCACAGATTTCTTCATTCGCATCGATCAATGTGGATGAAAAAATCTCTGCCAAAGAATGTGCAAAAAAAAAAAGAGGGGAAAGGAGTGCGTGCGAAGTAAGGCCCCATTCACACGTCCGCAAATTCTGCGGAATAGATGCGAACCCATTCAGTGTGAATGGGGCAGGCGGAGAGCACACTATGTGCTCTCCGCATTAGCATTTGCGGAGCTGCGGCTGCGAACTTCCGGGTTTCAGCCCCGAAACATCCGTCCGCAGCTCCGTAAAAGATAGAGCATGCCCTATTCTTGTCCACAATTGCGAACAAGAAAAGGCATTTTCTATATAGTTCTGGCAATGTGTGGATCCGCAAAATGCGGAAAGCACATTGCCGGTGTCCGTCCTTTGCGGATCCGCGATTACGTGGATCCGCAAAACACATACGGACGTCTGAGCCTTACAGGGGGGTGATTAGTAACGGGGGGGTGACAAGGGGGGTGAAATCGGGTGATCAGGGGTTAATCAGTGACGGGAGGGGGAGGTGTTGGTGTGTGGTGATTGGTGCACTAAGTGTCCTCTGGTGGTCCCAAGCAAAAGGGGCCACCAGAGGAGCAGGCAGCAGGCATATCAGACGCTGTTTACAAAACAGCATCTGATATGCGATTCAGATGCCCTATTTTTAACAACTACAGCCTGCCAGCGCATGATCAGCTCTGGCAGTTAAAGTTCCTGCCGTCGCGATCCTGTGAGGAAATCTCGCCTCTCACGAGATGACGACACGTCAACGAGGAACATCCCGGCCGCCCGCAGGACGCATCCCTGCGTTGCCTCTGTCAACATGATTAACCCTATTAAATCAGGCATATAGCCTGGTAGGGTTGATCATGATGATAAAAACAATACCTTTATTATGAATATCCGTGGCCCTATTGTTGAGAAAAACACTTTTTAATTCATATGCTAATTACTTAACTGCAGCACCAAGGGGCTGGCCAAAGCCCTTGGAGCACCAGTTTGTTACACCCATTTCCCCAAGACTCACAGTGCTAGACATCAGGTATAGCTATGTCTTCTTGTGCCTGCTCTACCGGTTTTAGTGCTTGTTCTGTGTGCTCCTGCTGCTCTCCAAATGCTGAGCCCTGTCATCTGTGTCTGCATTGTATTTCCTGGTCTTATCAGTGTATCTCAGAACAACATAGGACTGAGATTGGGAGAACAGGGAAGACATGTCTATATCTGATGTCTAGCAGTGTCAATCGAGGGGAGGGGGGTGAGACTGAAGGGGAAGTGGTGTAACAGACTGGTACTTTGAGGGCTTTGGGTGGCCCCTCAGTGCTCCAGTAAGGTAATTAGCATGTAAATAAAAATGAGTTTTTCGCAGCAATGTTGCCACGAACATTCGTAAGGCCTCTTTCACACTTGCGTTCTGAGGATCCGGCAGGCACTTCCATCCCGCCGGATCCGTCAGAACGCAAGTCGCTTGAAAGCATTAGAAGACTGATCAGGATCCTGATCAGTCTTCAAAATGCTTTGAGGTTACTGTGGCAGCCAGGACGCTATTAAAGTCCTGGTTGCCATAGTAGTAGTGGGGAGCGGGGGAGCGGTATACTTACAGTCTGTGCAGCTCCCGGGGCGCTCCAGAATGACGTCAGAGCGCCCCATTCGCATGGATCACGTGATCCATGCAATCACGTGATCCATGCGTGTGGGGTGCCCTGACGTCACTCTGGAGCGCCCCGGGAGCCGCATGGACTGTAAGTATACCGCTCCCCACTGCACTTTACCATGGCAGCCGGGACTTTAGCGTCCTGGCTGCCATGGTAACCATTGAGAAAAAGCTAAACGTCGGATCCGGCGATGCGCCGAAACGACGTTTAGCTTAAGGCCGGATGATCAATGCCTTTCAATGGGCATTAATTCCAGGTCCGGCCTTGCGGCAAGTGTTCAGGATTTCTGGCCGGAGCAAAAAGCACAGCATGCTGCGGTATTTTCTCCGGCCAAAAAACGTTCCGGTCCTGAACTGAAGACATCCTGATGCATCCTGGAATTCAGAATGCATTGGGATAATCCTGATCAGGATTTTTCCGGCATAGAGACCCGACGACGGATCTCTATACCGGAAAACAAAAACGCTAGTGTGAAAGAGCCCTAATAAAGGTATCAATTTTATCAGCATGATCAACCCTACTAGGCTGTATGCCTGGTTTAATAGGGTTGATCATGCTGGCAGAGGCGCTTTAAGTATTTTAATTTAATTACCACATCGCTCATTCCCTGATATTTTACAACCACATCAGACTAAGCAATATCAAGTCTGCATCCTGCATGGCTGGTTGCCATCATAAACCAAACATAATAATAAGCTTTCTTCCCAAATACAAATCTTTCCTCGGTAATTTTCAGAAAATGCAATGATATTTAATAAACTAAGCTTGAAATGTACACTGTCTAGGAGCTGCATGTTCACATTTTATATTGGCCACATTTATCTTGGAAACTTCAGCAAAGGGTGTAGTATTTTCCAAATTAAAATCGGGCAATAACCAGGCCCAGATCATCAATGATGCTGTTTTAGCTGCTGCTCAGGGCCCCTGATGTAACCCAGCAGATTAAAAAGGTTCTCCAGCCTTACAAAATATATATAATGAAAGCAGCTTAGAATGTTCCAAAATAACAAATGAAGTCATACTCACCTTACCAGCCCCAGTCGGCATCTACTCTCAGCTTTCTCTTGACAAAGACATTTGTCCACTGCGGCCACTCACTAGTCACAGCCACTGAATGGGCCCTGGAAGATGCCGGAGTGGAAGCAACAAGGAATTGCTTTAGGCAAGTGTGAAATTGTTTTCTGTTTTCAAAATCATTTTTTCAAGGCTGGACAATCCCTTTAAGCCCTTCTTGAAAACTTTATTCAGCCCAATGGGAGTTTCAATAAAGGGATTTTCCCATATTCTGTACGAGAGTGAAGCCTGTTCTCTCTGCCAAGCTCTCCAGTTGTGAGAGTCAACACTTGTAGCTACTGGTGAGTTACTATACTGTGCAGAGATGATAGCATCTGGAAGTGACCATGGGAGGAGACAAACGAGCGAATGTGCTGGTTCAGTAGGTGGGCATGGGGAGTACGTGCTGTTGGGGAAGGGGAAAAAGAGAATATGGGGAAGGGCTGGGGTTATTAAATAAGATGATATGCATCTGACACTGCTGATGGTTACAGTACAGGGTCTTGCTAATGCAAGAAGGTGTCGTTGTGGGGGGAAAGACAGAACTGAACAGTTTAGCTATGACTCCAGCTCTGGGGTGAGATAAGGGGTATGTGATCCAGCAATGATATGCTTCTTAGAGATCCTGTCTATTGCAGAAGTTTACATGCGAGGACCGAAGTGCAGTAAAGCTTAGGACCCATGAAGCTGGAACCAAGTGGTGGGGGACAGGTAAGTATATGTTCTTTCACAGGTCTGACAGGATGTGGCAGAATTTAAAAAGTTAGTCAATCCTGGCATAACTCATTAAAATTAGAAACCTAGTGTACTCTTTACCAAATCAGGAACATGTGACATCACTATCTACTATTTTTTTGTGGTCTTGAGCCATTAACAGGAACAGTCTGTAGCCTTAAAGGGACATCAGAAAATGACCTATTTCTTAAATCATGGTTTTATATTAAACATATATTTTAAGAATCCTTTAGTGGGTATTTAATTTTTTTTGTTACTATCTAAAAAAAAAGTTTATAATCCTGCAATTTTTGCACTGGTAGGGATTCAGGACAGACAAGCTATTAACTGCGTATGGCCAGCTTAAAGCCATGTGCAAACAGAATTTATTCTGCTATACTGCACATCTATTTCCTCATTACATCATCAAGTATCATAGAAATAAAGTAAAAAAAAAAAAAAAAGATGATAGAAAGCGTTTTTCAGGTTGCCATTTCTTCAGTCCGAAATTAAATGAAGAAGTGGCAGTAACAGGAACAGTGGAGGTCAAGAGAAGGTCTGGAAGACCCAAAAAAATTTCAGAGACTGCTTCTCGTAGGATTGCTAAAAAGGGAAATCAGAACCCAAACTTGACTGCAAAAGACATTCAGAAAGGTTTAGCAGACCATGGAGTTGTGATTCATTGTTGTATTGTTCAGCGACACCTGCACAAATATAGCCTTCGTGGAAGAGTCATCAGACGAAAACCTCTTCTATGTTTACACCACAAAATTTAGTGTCCGAAGTTTGCAGACGAACATGTTAACAATCCGGATGCATTTTGGAAACAAGTTCTGTGGACCAATGAGGTTAGAATACAACTATTTGGCCATAATGAGCCAAATAGCCATAATGAGCCATAAGGTATGGTTTGGTGAAAAAAGGGCACAGAATTTAATGAAATGAACACCTCTCCAAACATTAAGCATGCGGGTGGATCAATCATGCTTTGGGGTTGTGTTGCAGCCTATGGCACAAGGAACATTTCACTGGTAGAGGGAAGAATTGATTCAATGAAATTGTAGAAAATTCGGGAAGCAAACATAACACCAGCTGTAAAGAAGC
Source organism: Bufotes viridis (assembly GCA_033119425.1). NCBI lineage: Eukaryota > Metazoa > Chordata > Amphibia > Anura > Bufonidae > Bufotes > Bufotes viridis. Next base: position 245,542,557 of record CM065592.1, on the reverse strand, counting down.
TGAAGTTGAAAAGACGATGGCTTCTGCAAATGGATAACGATCCTAAACACACCTCAAAATAAAAAAAATAGGCTTCCTCAAAAAGGCTCAAGTTGAAGGTTTTACCATGGCCCTCACAGGCCGCTGATCTGAACATCATTGAAAATTTGTGGATAGACCTCACAACAGCAGAGCATGCAAGATAGCCCTGGAATCTCACTAAAACTGGAAGACTTTTGCAAAAAAGAATACTGTAGATGAAAACCCCTTTAAACAAGAACCTGCTTAACTTTTCATACACATACAGTACATCCCAAATATCCCTAAGAACGCAGAGACAGTTGAATACAATAGTGAAGCAGGGAGTTGTCAGCTCCCCACACCACCATTTACCCAGCATATATGTGTGTGTGTGTATATATATATTTTTTATTTTCTTATATAACCTCTTTACTGTTCTATGATGTATGTCATAAACGTTAAGAGGAAGTATGGAGTGGGCTCACGTGCTTAGCTTTCTTCATGCACAGTGGATGCTAGCTGTAAAAAACAGCTGAGACCCGCTGACAGTGACCAGGATCGGAGATGACTTCACCCCTGTCATTTAACCCATCACATGCCACTGTCAATAATAACCAGGGGCGTTGCTCGGGTCTCAAAAGATCCGGGGCCCAAGCCCCAATGAATATAGCCCAGTTCTCTAAGTTGGGGCCCCCCCCCCCCCCCGCACACTGCAATTTGCTGTACTTGCTATACAGCAGCACATACCTCTCAAATCCAGTGACGTCTCCTCCGATGTAGATCTTCTCTGTCATCATCTTCTCTATTCGGTCTGGACAACTTCTTACAGCCGCCTCTTCTCTGCAGAGTTTGACATACAGACATCTTAGCTTTCTCACATTTCTATTATCATCCCCCAACCTGGAGTCCCCATAGTGTTATCCTGCTGCTCGCTGCCACCAAATACTATCCCGAAGAAACATTAGTGCCCCCCATAGTAAAAGTGCTCCTTATAGTTCCACCAATAGTAATTCGCTTCTAGAATGCCCCCATTAGTAATAATGCCCCCAAAGTGCCCCTAACCATGATAAAGCTCCTCAAGAATACCCCATTATTGATACTGCCCCCAACCATGATTACGCTCACCCAAGAGTGCCCCCATTAGTAATACAGCCCCCTACAGTGCCCCCAACCGTAATAACGCCACCCAAGAGTGCCCCATTAGTAGAAGAGCCCTCCAGTATTAATAATACCCTCATAAAGCCCCCAGTGGAAATAAGGCCCCCTATTGTTCCCTTGTAGCGCTCTACAGATCCCTCAGTAGTAATAAGACCCCCCGTAGTGCTCTTAGTAGAAATTAGTAGTAGTGCTCTTAGTAGAAATAAGGCAGATCTATAAGTCCCTCCAATAGAGCCCCCAGTAGTAATAAGAACCCCTAATGTCCCCTGGATTTATAATACCCCTATAATGGCCCCAGTATTTATACTGCCCACTACTGTTATAATGTTCTCCCTGAAGTGCCCCCAGTATTTATAATGCCCCCTGCAGTGCCCCCTGTAGTCATAGTCCTCCCTTCACCATGCAGTCCCATGTAAAAAACATCACACCATCTCTCCAGCACTCACCAATATACAGTGCCATGTAAATAACATCCCTCTCTATCTACAGCCCCCTCCAAAACACAGTCCCATGTAAATAACATCACCTCCTCCCCAGCCGCCTTCAACATACAGTCCCAAGTAAATAATATCACCCCCTCCCCAGCCGCCTCCAACATTCAATCCCATGTAAACATTACCACCTCAACATTCAGTCCCATGTAAATAACATAATTCCCCCCACCAGCCACCTTTAACATACAGTCCTATGTAAATAACATCGCCCTGTCAACATTCAGTCCAATGTAAATACCATCACTCCCACAGCCTCCATCAACATTCAGTCCCATGTAAACAACATTACTGCCTCCCCCAGCTGCCTTCAAAATACAGTCCAATGTAAATAACATCACCCTGCCCCAGCCTCCTACAACATTCAGTCCCATGTAAGTAACATCACTCACTCCTACAGCCACCATCAACATACAGCCCCATGTAAATAACATGACCCCCTTCAACACACAGTCCCATGTAAATAACATCCATCCCTTCTGGCCTAACATACAGTCCCAGTTAAACAACCACAACTCCCAGCATTGCTCTGCCTCTCCCTTCACTTACCTCTCCTCATGTTGCAGACTTTACCACAGCTTCTTCCACCAGGACTTCTCCTCTTCACTACCTTCCACTCCTGCACTGGTCACATAATGGTGACCTCATCGCAGGTCCTTCTCAACCTCTGCCTGTTTTACTGGTCATTTGACCTGTAATGTCACCACAGGTCCTTCAGCTCTTCCAGTGCATTAGATTGCCTGAGGATTGCAATACAGTTGGATCTATCTGGCAGGCAGGACATTCTGGACCTGGGACAAAACATCAGGGGCCGCATGTTTTAACCTAGCAACACCTCTGATAATAACCATGGCATCTGTGGGGTTACAGTGCTCCCGTTGGTTGCTATGATAGCCTGGGGCTTTGTGAGGGCTCCCATGCTCGTCATAGAATGCTGCCTTCTAAGCCATGTCTGAGGCACATCATAGTGGGCAGCACAGTCCATAGTACCAGCGACCAGAAAATTATATGTGCAAGTCCCCTGGGGGGACTATAAGTTAAAGTGAGCAAAGTAAAAAAAAAGAAAAAAAAAAAAACACAAAAAAACATAAAAAATTAACATCACCTCTTTCCCTATTTAACACATAAAAATAGATAAACAACAACAAAAAAAAAACCTGTCTGACAGCACCATGCTACCAAACTGCTTCTTCTGGCTTCATGCTTCAAACTGCCTTGTGACTGACTGATTATGGCAAGAGCTCCACAGTAATTCTATAGCACAGCAATTTCTATGCCGAACCAATCCTATCGGAGACCGGAGCTAAACAGGAGCGCGTTAAATGATATAACATCATTCTTGAGATTAGTAAGGGGGCTTGTGCAGATGTTCAACTTGCTCATGGGACTTGTCAAGTGTCTGCCATCTTGAGATCGTGTAGCTGTGCTTGGTACTGCAGCTCAACCCCATTCATTTAAATGAGGCTGAGCTGCTCCTAGGCCATGTGACCAATGAACATGACATCACTGGCCTAGGCAAAGCAGAGAGAAGGCTGTGGCTCACAGGAGCATTGGTACCTTCTGAAACCCCCACCGATCAGATGCTGATGATCTATCATAGCAAATCTACTGATTTATCTTGCATTAATCCTTAAAGGGGTATTCCATGATTTTAATATGTATGGCTTCTCCTAAGAATAGCTCATCAATATCAGATCGGCAGAGCCAGACACCCCCACAGATCAGATGTTCTGCAGTAGCTCGGTGCCAGAATTGCACAGCTTCATCCATCGTGTAGTTGATGAAGCTGGTAACCGCATCGCTGCTCCCATTCCATTCAACTGATAAAACCTATACAATCATTTTAATCCAGGAAGATTTTAGCCAAAGGGCATTTTTTAAATGTTTCCCAATATAACAGTAAATCTAGTTTTCAGTTGAAGCACGTCATGCATATGCACCCTACTCTACTTTAGAATTAGATGATAGCTGAGTCTGCAAGAGAAAGGTTCTTTTATAAATCAGTCCAATGAGCGTCTTCTCTTCGAAGGCCAATAAAGGTTGTTACAAAAACAGATGTCTTTGAATATTTGACTGTTTATCTGCAGTATATTATACATTTATAAACCACAATCTTCCTTTCCCAGACCATAATCACTGAATTCCATTCTTAAAGTAATGGAAACATTGTGTGCAAATATATTTTTGTCTATTTTCCTAAAAAAAATCATTCTGTCCTGCTTAGATGGCAGTGCTGAACTTTGCAACCACCAAATATCAGTTTCGTACCTCTTACAGCAATAGATTTTGTTATGAAGGAAGGACAGTTACCTGTGCCTGCCAGCAGACAGTTCAGAAAGTTGCATCATAAATTTTAAGATTCTCCAACAGCAGATAAATATTATGGTAAATCATGTATTTGTCAAAAGCAACTGCTTAGCATTACAAAAGGGAATGTGACACCATGTCTGCTATGAAAGAGGTCAAAGTTTGGTCAGTAAATATGGAAGAGGACATTTGCATAACTAGTTTGGACTGAAAAAAAAAGCAGCAAACAGTAACTGAATGAATGTAAACTATCAAATTAGCCCATGTTTTTCTGAACCTCAAAAAACACAGATTAATGTATATATGAGAACTAGCAACCAAGGAAAGAAGAGTGTAATGTAAACCTCCTCTTCTATTTTATGTACCATAATTTTAGGAATAGTAATAAAAATGATCTTCCCAACTGAAGTGTTCACATCACCGTTTAGCCTTTCCGTTCTCCTGCTCAGTTTAGGAGAAGGAAAACGGAAAGGACGGATTCGGCACATAACGAAGACGTAAACGAAGCCAAGGACCCCATAGACTATAATGGGGTCCGTTAGGGTGTCCGCTCAGAAGATGATTTTTGAGCGCAGATAAAAGTTGTGCATGCAGGACCTTTTTTTCTCTGCTTCCAAAATCTTCTTCTGAGCGGACACCTTAATGGACCCCAATATAGTCTATGGGGTCCTTAGGCTTAGTTCACATCACCGTTATGTGTTGAATCCGTCCTTTCTGTTCTCCTGCTCCTAAACGGAGCAGGAGAACGGAAAGGCTGAACGGCGATGTGAACGAAGCCTAAGAATTGTTAAAAAGGACCTGTCACCATAAGGGCTCAGGCACGGCCGTTATTTTGTTTCCTTGTCCATTCCGTTTTTTTGCTGATAGGATGCAGACCCATTCATTTCAATGGGTCCGCAAAAAATGCGGACAGCACACCATGTGCTGTCCGCATCAGTATGTCCGTTCCGTAGCCCCGAAAAAAAATAGAGCATGTCCTATTTTTTTCTAGTTTGCGGACAAGGATAGGCATTAATACAATAGATAAGCAAAAATAACGGATCCGCAAAAAAAACGGATGCCATACGGACGTCATCCTTTTTTTTTGGTGGATCCGCAATTTGCAGACCACAAAACACATACGGTCGTGTGTATGAGGCCTAAAATGCAATGCAATCTACAAACACCATGTTATAGAGCAGGAGGAGCTGAGCAGATTGATGTGTAGTTTCATGGAAAAAGATTCAGTAAAATTAGAAATTTAAACATTGACATCTCTGTTCTTTTGAAATGTACAAATGACATGTTTTCACGAATCTTTTCTCACTAAACTATACATCAATCTGCTCAGCTCCTCCTGCTCTATTACATGGCACCGTCAGTTTGTATTGCATTATGTAGATCTCTTTAATGCTGTGCTTTATGTATAAAACAGTTGCTAGCCTATTAAACAAATGCATCTGTTTCTAGGGGTGGGGGATGTACAGTAAAAAAGAGAAGCATATGATAGAGGCCAAACTTAATCATGTATGTGGTATGGTGTTCAATGCTATAGTATGTGCTGACATTACTGTGTCCTTGCCTTAGCTTCTACGTTTTCCTTGGCCATCATACTGCCTATCTACGTATAGCTTACAAACCTTGGGTTACACAACACTCTTTTGAAGAAGGGATGGAATATACCTGACTTCTGCTTTACATCTACCAACTTTGTAATCTATGTAAGGTGTATCTGTATTTTATTATTTTATGCTTCTTTACATCTCTTGCATTGCTTATCATTTCATCTGAGTCTGTGTTTTATCTTTGTCCACAGTTAATGGGGTTGTCTGAGATTTTGATATTGATGGCCATGGCGCTCTATTGAGCATTGGGGCCTCTTGCTAAGCTAGTGATGTCACATACAGTACATGGGTTGGATTACCTAGGCGCAGCTCAGTCCTATTGAAGAGAACACAGCCACTATACACTGTATGGCACTGTGCTTGGAGTGCTGCGGCCTCTTCAAACAGCTGATCAATGCCAGATCAGATATTGATGACTCATCTTGAGGATAAGCCATCAAAATGAAAATCCCAGACAACCCCTTTAATATTATACTACATGTTCTTGTTTCCACAGACAGTGATACATGACTTCAAATAGTCTACAAAAAACATATCACTTGAATCCGTTCTCTTAAGAGCTTATGCACACGACCGTATTTTGTTTCCTTGTCCGTTTTTTTGCTGATAGGATGCGGACCCATTCATTTCAATGGGTCTGCAAAAGATGCAGAGAGCACACCATGTGCTGTCCGCATCAGTATGTTTGTTCCGTAGCCCCGCAAAAAAAATAGAGCATGTCCTATTTTTTTCTAGTTTGTGGACAAGGATAGGCATTATTACAATGGATCCGCCAAAAATAACGGAACCCGCAAAAAAACGGATGCCATATGGACGTCATCCTTTTTTGGGGATACACAATTTGCGGACCGCGAAACACATACGGTCGTGTGCATGAAGCTCAAAATAGATTTTGACAAGTACAAGCACAAGCTAACTAGTACGTTTGTACAGCAAAAGCTTCAAATGTTACAAGGAAGGGTCAAGGGTGCTCCATGTGCAATTAGTTCAGATAAGCAACACCCTTTTGGATTTTTATTTGGGGCATTAATCAGATGATGCCCTATGAAGTGGCCATGTGTTTTGTTTTTATAATTGTTGTTGTTCATTTGGCTTTTTTGTTCAGTTATACAATTCTATGTTTAGTCGAAGCCTTAAGGGCCCTTTACACGGGCCGACAATTGAAACGATCATCGCTAACCAGCGTTACTAGTAACACTGGTTAGCGATGATCTGGCGGTATAAATGCACCGCCATTTACCCGATGAACAAGCACAATGGTAATTGTATCTTTTGTGTAGCACAAAAGATCATTAGGTGGCATTAGGTGGCAGCACCAGCAATGCTTTCACTCGACGTACGAGTGTTTGCTCATTCATTGGGTGATAGGAGGCACCTCTACACTAGAGTGTTCCTAGGAACACTTCTTCGCAATAGACCATTTAAAAGGGCCTTAAAAGTTGGCATTCTTTTATGACCACTGAGTGTGCCACTATCATTTTCAAAGAACAATATGGGATTATTTTTGAGGGTACTAATAATGGTACAATTATGTTTGCAGTATAATATCTACGTGGTATGTACAGTGTAGTCTACATACACTGCTTTTCTGTTTTGGGGTTTATGGCATTTTTTCCAAAACGCAGCATTCTCTAGGAATGCAACAGTTGAAAAACACTTGTAAAAAACAAAACAAAAGGCTTCAAATAAATGGCATTTTTTATAAGCATTTTTAAAAAGGCGCTCCTATAAACACCCCTTTTTTGCCCCTCCCCATGTGTGCATCCTTACACAAATAATTATGGGTGTACAAAAATAACAGTAAAATAAAAATAAAAACATTTATTCACTTATCTTCACTCCCCAGTCTACACAGTGGTCCATATAGCATACTTTATAACAGCACAATTACTAAAGAGGGACTGGGAACATTTTTCAGGTACTGCTTCTTAACCACTTCAGCCCCCCTAGCTTAAACACCCTTAATGACCAGGCCACTTTTTACAATTCTGCACTACACTACTTTCACCGCTTATTGCTCCGTCATACAACTTACCACCCAAATGAATTTTACCTCCTTTTCTTCTCACTAATAGAGCTTTCATTTGGTGGTATTTCATTGCTGCTGACATTTTTACTTTTTTGCTATTAATCAAAAATGACCGAATTTTTGCAAAAATGACATTTTTCACTTTCTGTTGTAAATTTTTTTAAAAAACTACATTTCTATATAAATTTTTCTCTAAATTTATTGTTCTACATGTCTTTGATAAAAAAAAAAAAAGTCCAATAAGGATTTTTTTTTTTTTTTTTTTACAGTCTCATATTCCACTAACTTGTGACAAAAAATAATATTTTACATGAACTCACCATACCCCTCACGGAATACCTTAGGGTGTCTTCTTTCTAAAATGGGGTCACATGTGAGGTGTTTGTACTGCTCTGGCATTTGAGGGTCTCCATAATCATTACACGTATGGCCAGCATTAGGAGTTTCTGCGATTCTCCTTATATTGAGCATACGGGTAATGAGATTTTTTCCGTTCAGCCTCTGGGCTGAAAAAGAAAAAAAATGAGCGGCACAGATTTCCTCATTCGCATCGATCAATGTGGATGAAAAAATCTCTGCCCAAAAATGTGAAAAAAAAAAGCGGCACAGATTTCCTCATTCGCATCGATCAATGTGGATGAATAAATCTCTGCCAAAAAATGTGCAAAGAAAAAAGTAGTAAGGCCCCATTCACACGTCCGCAAAAATGTCCGCATCTATTCCGTAATTCTGCGGAATAGATGCGGACCCATTCAGTGTGAATGGGGCTGGCGGTGATGCAGAGAGCACACTATGCGCTCGCCGCATCAGCATTTGCGGAGCTGCGGCCACAAACTTCCGGGTTTCGGCCACCAAACATCCGGCCGCAGCTCCGCAAAAGATAGAGCATGTCCTATTCTTAATAGTAGTGATTAGGTGGCTCACTCTACTGTTGAGATGGAATATGGTGCTCTATCCCAATAGTGACGCACCCAACGTCACGAGAGAGGTAGATAATGGTTCAGTATTTAGGAGGGATGGCACTCAAAATATTGGTTAAGCATGGATCATTTATTATAATAAATATTTTAAAAAGGTTTCAAATAGGATAAGACGGTAATAAGAACAATCAGTCTACATTCGATAATAAAAGCATAATATAAGCATAAACCCAGAAGTATTCACTCTGGTAAATTGTGGGTCTTCTTGTATTCCCCTTTTATATTGACATCAATGTCCAGATTTCCCAAAAATCTTTGGTTGGGTGATATTAAGTGAAAATGTTTGAGTTGGGTATAATCACTCAGTTTCACATATAAGTCTGTTAGATTCCTTTTCAGCAGGATATAATAGCTGCTTTTTAAATTGTTCCCAATTAGTTTGGTGCGGAGTGAAGAGTATATAAATGCAATGCAATAAAAGCAATTTTGACCCAAGGGTCCGTACGTTACCGCTCCAGAAACGAGGCTTTGTGTCGGTCGGTGTTTTCTTGAATGTTGCAGGTCTGTCACAGTGGGTCGGCGTTCGCGTGGAGCGTCCTCACACGCGGGGTAAGCCGCTTGTTATCAGCGTTTGAAGTCGGGAACGTCACTTCCGGTGACGTCACCGTTAGCGTCCTCGTGTTCTTTTGGCGGGAATTTCAAAACTCCGGATTCTGAGATTCTTTGAATTATATAAAAATAGCGGAACTTTTGAGTTTTTGTGTCCCGACTGTGGAGTTCTTGACTGTTAGGAGTCAGCTGATCATCAGTGGTTATTAATAACCACTGATGATCCAGCTGGACTCTAACAGTCAAGAACTGAGTTTGAAATTCCGCCAAAGAACACGAGGACGCCAACGGTGGCGTCACCGGAAGTGACGTTCCCGACTTCAAACGCTGATAACAAGCGGCTTACCCGCGTGTGAGGACGCTCACGCGAACGCCGACCCACTGTGACAGACCTGCAACATTCAAGAAAACACCGACCGACACAAAGCCTCGCTTCTGGAGCGGTAACGTACGGACCCTTGGGTCAAAATTGCTTTTATTGCATTGCATTTATATACTCTTCACTCCGCACCAAACTAATTGGGAACAATTTAAAAAGCAGCTATTATATCCTGCTGAAAAGGAATCTAACAGACTTATATGTGAAACTGAATAATTATACCTAACTCAAACATTTTCACTTAATATCACCCAACCAAAGATTTTTGGGAAATCTGGACATTGATGTCAATATAAAAGGGGAATACAAGAAGACCCACAATTTACCAGAGTGAATACTTCTGGGTTTATGCTTATATTATGCTTTTATTATCGAATGTAGACTGATTGTTCTTATTACCGTCTTATCCTATTTGAAACCTTTTTAAAATATTTATTATAATAAATGATCCATGCTTAACCAATATTTTGAGTGCCATCCCTCCTAAATACTGAACCATGTCCTATTCTTGTCCGCAATTGCGGACAAGAAAAGGCATTTTCTATATAGTTCTGGCAATGTGCGGATCCGCAAAATGCGGAAAGCACATTGCTGGTGTCCGTGTTTTGCGGATCCGCGGATCCATGGATCCGCAAAACACATACGGACGTCTGAATGAGCCTTACAGGGGGGTAATTAGTGTCAGTGGGGTGACATGGGGTGATCGGGGTTAATCAGGGGTTAATCAGGGGTTAATCAGTGACTGGGGAGGGGGATGGGTGGGGGGTCTGTGTGGTGATTGGTGCACTTATAAAAGTTCCTTTGGTGGTCCCAAGCAAAAGGGACCACCAAAGGAATGATCAGCAAGCATATCAGACGCTGTTAACAAAACAGCGTCTGATATGCCATTTTTTTTAACTTCTACAGCCTGCCAGCGCACGATCAGCGCTGGCAGGCTGTAGTTTACCTTGTCCCCGACGTGATCCTGTGAACGCGCGCACGCGCGTGCGTTCACAGGAAATCTCGCCTCTCACGAGATGACGCGCCCGCGCGTCAGAGAGGAATAGACCGACCGCCTGCAGGATGCAATCCTGCGTTAGGCGGTCGGTAAGAAGTTAAAACACTGAAAAAATATTATATGTGTGAAGGGGACTAAAGGGGATGGCAAGGTTGCCTTTTTTTTCTCTGCCAGATTTCCACAGAGTATAGCCAGGCTTGCACTGGCTTACATGGGTACAAGGGAATCCCCCGGGGCCCCTGAGCAAGATGGGCCCCTAGTCTCCCACCCCTGCACAAGTGGCACATAACACAGTAGACCTACGGCACTACATACATATATTCAATGTACAGCACCTCAACCAGCCTGTGTTCATATAAAAAAACTTATTAGATTATTTATTATATTTCAATGTATCCATACGGTGGGCCCCCAAAATACATTTTATGGTGGGCCCTAGGTACCCCAGTCCGACACTGAGTATAGCTATTAAGTCACATAAGAAAAGAGGAATATTGTATGTGTATTTAAATTCAGTTTAATCAATGTTTCTCCATTATTACAGCACAATTGCCAATAAAAACTTAAAGCAGGAATGCTCAGTCTCCAAGTGTCAATGAAGAAAAGTCGGATTATCATCGGGTTCTGCTTGAGTAAACAATTTATAGTAGTGTATATATTACCCCACAAGTAGATGCAAAGTGTCTTTGTATGGTTCCAGTAATAAAATAAATGTAAATGAACTACATAATCCTAAAGACTGACCACTGCTTCACTTGCTCTGAGAATCTCTTTTGTACAGACACATTGGCAAGTTCCCATATGTAGAGACCCAGCCGTGCCGTCACTGGCTCCCGAGTAAAGCAATTCTTTCCAGCAGTTTCACATACCACAAAGGTCTACTAGTTCAACTGTCACGCTCCCAGAGACCACTGAATTTTTGGCAGTCTCATTGGTCTCAGATCTTTCCTGTTTGAATTTATTCAAAACTCACTAAACCAAAGAGATTTTCTAAATAACCATGAGTAAGACCGAGACTGAAAATTGGTGAGGCATTCTTTTACCTACAACATGCCCCTGTGGAAACAAAGCCAGAGTGCAGCACTTAATCCACTTCATTTCCCAGAACACCTCCCTGTATTTCTACTTACAAAAAACATGTACAAATGTATGTTTATATAGCTGGAAATCTGCAAAATCAGACATATTTAACACTATACCTGCTATCAATGTCAATTGTTCTCTAAAGTATGATTGTAAGGGAAAATGTTTGCAGAAGAAACGTCGACATTTTTGTATATGGCTTTTTGCGAAGGCAAGTAATTTGAAAGAACAATCATCATTACAGGGGCTATGCACTACTTGACGACATGATCAATACTACCAGGCAATATGACTGGTAAAATTAAAAAATGATGTACCACAAAATTATGCGGTTGAAAAATACAACATGGCAAAATGCAACAATGAAAAAGTGAAAAACAAAAAAAAAAACAGCTTAGTCCTTAAAAGGGTTGTCCCTTAAAAATAGTTTTCAGACTAGCACCTGGATCTGAATACTTTTGTAATTGCATGTAATTAACAATTTTGTATAGCCACTGAGTTCTTGAATAAAATGTATCTGTATTCTTTTTCTTATTTCTTTGTCCTGCTCACTGAGAAGGGTGCCTCCTGGGCTGTGATAGGAAGAGCATGGACACGCCCCCTGAGATGTGATAGGGAGAACATGAGACACGCCCTCTTAGCTGCAGCAGAAAAGACACTCCCCTTGAGCTCTCAGTTTCATATAAATCTAGCAGAGCAATGAATGGAGAGACCTCTAGATCCATGTGAGGTACAGGGCTGGTAATAGCTTTGCTGATGTCTGATTTTCATTTTGTACATTAATCGTGGGTTAAGGTCCAAAACACGTGCTGATTAAGGGGTTAATATAATATAAAGAAACACGTCCCTCCAACCATATCTAAAGTCCTGACACAATCAGATTAGGGCACATCATCTATGAAAATGAACAGCAGGCAATGTTCAGTCAATTTAGGTAGTTTTTACATGATTGAATATCTTGTATAAGCTAACCCTGTTAGGGCTATAGGAGAGCTTCTGAGTGTGGGGTACAACTAAGTTTACCCTTCTGCATAATGTGTTTTTTTTAAACAAAGAAATGTATCTACAACATACAGGAACCACCAATGGGCAGTGAAATTGTCACATTTCATTCAGAAGCTGGAAGGTGACATTATGGCATACTGCTCCATCAGAGCCTTGGTCTACTTCTGCTACATAGACAATATCCTAATCATCTGGACTGGCTCCAACCTAAACAATTGCTTATTTGATGTCTTACATGTGGTCAAAGAGCAATGCCCTGTTCAAACAAGAAGGCAGAATATGTAAACGTATAGATGGCATCTAGGCTGTCTAGACCTACACCACATTTATCACCCCTTTTCCGCAAAGGCCTACAGCCTCCTTCTTAGCCCTGTTCCATTTTCAAGTAAGTCGGAAAAACCTAGTTTTGCCAAATTGCGCCACTTTTTAGACACATTCTAGGCACAGGCACAGTAAATCTGGGAGGAATTTTATGTGATGCCTCTGAGATGAGATGTAATGACATTCTGTAGTACAGTACTACTAAAGAGAAGAAAAACACATACAACTACCACAGAAAGCTTATTTATATAACGTTTATTGGATAGAAGTAACAATGTGTCCTAGGCTACTTTCACATATGCGGTACAGCCTTCTGGCAGGCTGTTCCAGCATAGAATGCCAGGAATCAGATGGACAAAACGTGCTACGTGCAGCGTTTTTTTTCCGGCCAAATCCTGGAGTATTTTCTGGGTAGCGGCAGACCTCATTATAGTTAATGGAGCCAACGGGCATTCCGGTACCCTTCGGCAATGTTGGATCCAGAGAGCTCCAGCAGGCTGTTCTCTGCAGGATCTTTCACCGCATATGTGAAACCTTAAATGTTTTCTCTGCTGAATATTATTATTTTTCTGTAAGGGCATGAATTATGTATAAAAGTGTCACTTACTATAAGAAGATGTACAACTACTTCTAAAAAAAAACAGACATGAATATACCTGCTGGTCTGTTACTGAGGAAAACTGCAAAAAACCAAAATATTATAACTTGCACAAGGATGACCATATTAAATTAATATTCCCCCAACAGAAAAGATTAAAACTGAGAAACATAATGATGCGGTGTAGGGTGCTACAACGTATATTCTCATATTATGACCACAAGGTGGAACTGAAGATACTCAACGCACAGCAAGAGATTCACATGTTCTACATCAAATATTCAAATATCTCACAAATACTGTGTACCTGTTACGACCCGTAGCATCTGTGCTGCTGAGTTGTCCTCTCCTGTTTATTACCATACTTTGTTTAGGGCAATTCCTATGCGACTATCTCACAGCCAATCCATTACTGTGGGTCAGCAGATCTGTGAAGCAGTTCAAGCTGATTTGGGAAGGCACTCTAGGTTGCTAGATTGGAACGCATTCCTGTAAATACTTTTGGTCACTGCTGTGATCTTGCTGGTTACAGTGTAAGCTTTGTGGATTTGTATCCTGTATATCCTTAAATTGCACCTGTCAGCTGGATCAATGCTTTGAAACCAGGCATATTTCCTGGTAGAGTTGGATCTGCTGATTTACATGATACCCATTATGTGAAAATAGGTTGTGGCCTTCCCGAGAAAAAATAATTTAATTATTTTTGCAAATGAAGGCTCCTGCTCCTCATATTTCTAGTGCTTGACATGTCCCTCAGTACAATGAAGCCACCATTTGCATAAAAAATAAAAGCATTTTTTCTTGTAAACACTGCAACCAATTTTCACAAGACAAGTATCATTTTAATCATCAGGCTCAACCCTACCCGGCAGTATGCCTGGTTTAATGGGGTTTGATCCTGCTACCAGGTGCTACAATACATTCTGAAAGTGTCCAGACTCTTTTACTTTTTCGACATTTTGTTATGTTCTGGACTTGTGCTAAAATAAAAAAATAAAAATAAAAAGTCCCCCCCCCCATCAATCTGTACTCAATACCCTATATGAAGAAAGTGAAAAGAGAATTTTAGAAAAGTTTGCAAATGTATTAAAAGGAAAAACACATTTTACATGGATATAAATATCGAGATCCTTTGATATGACACTTTAAATTTAGCTCTGGGGCCTCCCATTTCTCTTGATCATCTTTGAGATGTTTCTACACCTTGATTGAAGGACACTTGTGGTAAATTCAGTTGATTCGATATGATTTGGAAAGACATACTATATAAGGTCTTACAGCTAACAATGCATATCAGAGCAAAAACCAAGCCATGAAGAGAAAAGAACTGACTGTAGAGCTCAGAGACAGAATTATGTGAAAGCACAGATCAAGAGAAAGTTACAAAATGGTACAGAAAGTTACCAAGATCCCAGTAGCCTCCATCATTCTTAGATTAGATTAAGAGGTTTGAAACAACCAGGACTCTTCCTAGAGCTGGCTGCCCAGCCAAACTAAGTGATTGGGGAGTAGGGCCTTAATAACACTTTGGCTAAGGTCCAAAGATCATGTGGTCAAATGGGAGAAACTTCCCAAGGTTTACCATTACTGTAGCACTCCAGCAATCTGAGCTTTAGCAGAGTGGTTAGAAAGAAGGAAGCCTCTCCTCAGTAAAAGACATGTGAAAGTTTGCAAAAAAAAGAACCTAATGGACTCCCAGATTGTGAGAAATAAGATTATCTGGTCTGTTTAAACCAAGACTGAACATTTTGGCCTCAATTCTAAGTGTCATGTTTGGAGGAAACCAGACACTACCCAATACCATCCCTACAGTGAAGCTCGGTGGTGGCAGCGTCATGATGTGGGGGTGGTTTTCAGCAGCTGGGACAGGGAGACTGGTCAGAGTTGAGGGAAAGCTTAATGGAGCAAAGTACAGAGGTAATCTTAATGAAAACCTGATTCAGAGTGCTCTGGACCTCAGACTGGGCCGAAATACAATGGCCCTAAGCACACAGCCAAAAGAGCAGAGAAGTGGCTTAGGGACAACTCTGTGAATGTCCTTGAGTGTCCCAGCCAGAGCCCTGAATTTAACCAAATTTAACATTTCTGGAGAGCCCTGAAAATAGCTGTCCACCAATGGTCTACATCTAACCTAAAAATAGCAAACAAATACCCAAATCCGATGAGCAAACTTTGTAGCACCATAATCAAGAAGACTGGAGGCTGTAATCACTGCCAAAGGTGCTTTAAGTAAGTTCTGAGTAAAGGGTCTGAATACTTAAGTCAATGTAATTGTAATGTGCTGGGGGTCCAAGGCAATCCTCCAGGACGTCATATGAGCAGGACAAGGCAAACAGACCACGGATACAGACGTACACACAGGCGCACTACACGGAACAGCAGGTGTGGACCCACTGTACCACTGACTGGCAATACTCTGGAGGGGCGTAACTAAGCAACACCCTAGGGCCTCAGATGGTGAGGATAGGCTTGATCCAATGGGTAGTTGCAAGGGGCTACTCCAGAGCATGAATCATGTCAGTGGCAGCAGGAACAAGTGGGCACAGAGATACCTACAAAGGTAACAACAGTACATTGAGTCCACAGACAGGCAAGGCGAAGCAAAGGCAGAAGCAGCTACCTGCGCCGCAAGCAATAGCAGCTAGGCAGCCCCAGGCAAGCTGCACACGGATACAGACATAGAAGCAGAACAGAGACAGAAATAGTGATTCCCCCTCCGGGGAAGCCAGGGACCCTCTTTCGAAGGTAGGACATAGGACAGACAAGAAACAGAAGCAGTTAAGCACTGCCAGGCTCTCGTACGCAGTTACGCTCTGCTAGGCGAACACAGACCAGACCAGGAACATAACATGACAAAACACAGGGCAGGTACAGATCAGAACAGGACATGATACACCATAACAGGACAGGTACAGGTGAACAAACAGCAACATAATCATCAACAATGCAAAACCAGGTAACACCAAACAGAAGGGTAAACGGAACCCCCAGACAGGAGCGAGGTGCTACACCTAGAAAGACACAGACAGAACTGACCTACACAAACCCACAGCTCACAGATCTAAATAGCTGGGTAACGAAGCACCTGGAAAGCCCCACCCAGTCTAATATCCGACAGGCACAGATCAGGGGAATTAACCCCAACAGAACCGGAGTACAGATCAATAAGACACAGGTTCAGAATCGGGCATTGCCCTGGCAATCAGCATGCACGGCAACCCCCGCAGCCAGTACTCTAGAGCACAACCAAACCAGACACAGACAAACAGAAGCATCACAGGGAAAGCCAATATCCCGTGACAGAGCAGACATACAGACATGAGGGAGAAACATACTGTACACAGGTAAGTTCACTGACACTGCAGCCAGCACGCAGCCCCCAACAACCAGCCTGCACAGGTTACAGCCTGCAGCCAGTACGCAAGGGCGCATGCAGCCAGCCTACACGGATCACTGTCACAGTGAACCCCACTGTGACAGCTATATTTAGCTTTTTTTCTTTTTTTTAAATAAATTAGCAAAGATTTCTAACAATCTCATTTCTCTTTGGGATTACGGGGTATTTAGTGGGGAATGATGGGGGGAAAAAAATTAGAACTTTTTATTTTAGCATAAGGCCACAACCTAACAAAATTTGAAAAAAAGTTAAAGTGTCTGAAGACTTTCCGAATGTACTGTAATTTAGAGTCATACATAAAATATGCAGAGTACATCAGAGCACAATATATGTGTTGGGTTTGTAATATAAAAAAACAGCGAATCTGACATAATGGTTCAAATTTCGTTCTTATGGCATCCACTGTGCGATATACATGACAAGTTACTTTTACTCGGCAAATCAGTACTATTACGGCAATACCTCATATATTATGTTTTATGGTTTACTACATTTATACAATAAAAGGATTTTTCAAAATAATGCATCCACATTTTCTTAGAACCATACGTTTTTTCTCTTGACGGACCTGTGTGTGGGCTTATTTTTGTGGCATCAGTTGCCATTTTTATTGGTACCATTTCAGGGTACATACCACTTTTTGATCATTCTTTGACACAATAATCATGTTTTTGTGTCTCCATTTTCTGAGAGCCATCATTTTTATTATTCTTATGATGCATGATAGCTTGTTTTTGTGGGATGAGTTGCTATTTTCATTGGTGCCATTTTGGGGTACATACAACTTTTTGATAACTTTATGTTACAGTATTTTTTTGGGGAGGCGGGGACCAAAAATGACAGGTCTAATTTTTTTTTTACAGCACTCACCTGATGGGATATGTGATATTTGTATATTGCAGGTCATTATGGACATAGCAATACCAAGCATGTGTAGATTTGTTTTAGTTTCTCAGTAACAAAGGGCTTAATGAGGGCAAAAAGGGTGACATTTCTACTTGAAATGTTTGCCTGTTTCGGTCTTTGAATTCTGTGCACTGAATGCCATGATTTTGCCATTGTCTATGTACTGTATCAATCCCAGTGCACAAAAAATAAAAATATAAATTACAAAAATACTACACACATTTTGGCAGTGAAGGGTTATTTAAAGATGTTTGTCTAGAACTTGGTTTTGCCAATATATGTATGAATTCAGGATGGGCTGAAAATACAGTTGTGTGTATGTATCTTTATACAGAGCCCTGAATGAAGTACCACCAAATGTTATGTTTTACCAATTCCGGACCAGTACATAGTATAGCTGTTATTTTTGTGTCAGTTTAACTACATATGTAACTTTTTATTTGTTGGGTTAGTAACATAAATTTTGTGTTTTTTACACATCATTTTTTTTTAATATTACATTCCCAACTTTGCATAATCGGATCATAGCTCATACATTTTGGGAGGGGGAAATTTTTTTATGTGGTGGGTTTTTGTGAATTTTTCCACTTAGCACTGGAGTCCCAGCAATAATGTCATCAGTCACCTATCCGCTGGGACCAATAAAGGCAGCAGGGGCACCGCTGCCTCTATTCTATACACAGCACTAAAGGAGCAATGTGTACATGAGAACAGAGTAGACATAACTGGTGAAAACTGCTGGTCTTCTCAGCTTGTCTTCTCTCCAGGACATTCCGCTCTTTGATCACTCAGGAAGCCATCTAATTCCTGGACTGTAAATATACTATAGAGAAGGTTTTAGGGACTGTGATAAGACAATACCTGTAGCAGTAAGGTAAAACATGTCAGGTTTTTGACTACTAAACCTTCTTCACACAAAAGACTTTACACCTGTTTGTTAAAGTTTCCAAAACCTCACCGGCCAGAAATTCTAAGTACCCCGACCTGCTAAAATACAGCCTAAAACCACAAATTACAGAAATCTGCCATAATTGGCATTCTTTCTAGGACTCGATAATGTTGAGATTAAAGCAATAAAAAAAGGGATATTGAAGTTATAGAAAAATGAAGAGGTGTGAAATGAAGGGTAGGCTTGTATTAAAGAAATAAAAAAACGTGCAAGTCATGTTCACTAAAACTTTGATAATCCTTCATACGGTACTTGGGCTGTTGGATATTTTAAATACTTATCCAAGTAATGAAAGGCCATCTTTATCAGATTTTCAGTCCCTGCAAAATCAGATCCTGAAACTTCCCATTGTTGGTCTTTCGTCTCCACTGTTTTGCTAAAGCATACTGGTACAGAAATACTGGGTTTTTGGGAAATGTTGTGGAAATCTTAAACTTCGATTTTTTTTGTTTAAATCTGAATTTGCAGGTTTTGGAAACTTTGTAACATTTTGTTCTAATGCAATATTTAATAGAAAAGCTCCCAGTGCTGGATAAAATCAGGCAGATATTACATATGCGCTAATAAAAAATTATCAATTCCATTCCAGTCTTTTGAGCCCCCTGCTATGTTTTTATTTTTTCCAGACATATTATGCTCCTTCCCAAGCATTTATGTGGCAGTTTCCTCCAATGACTTCTATAAATTTCTTCTATATTTCTCAGCCCCACTAAGCACCCCTGTGTAAATTCCATTTTGGAATCCCACAATCACAAGAATAGGGGTCCTGGGGCCCCCAAATGAATGGCGTCAAGCATGTATGCTGATGCTCCAATAATTCTCTACGAGGCTTTGTGGATAGTGGACACATTCATAAATTACAGTAGAGCAACCCATTTAAGCTTAATTTAACAACATTTTAAAAATAATCTGTCACCAGTTGTATTAACTAAGGGCAGCATAAAGTAGTGACAGATCCCCTTAGCAAAACTTTGGATCACTTTCTCTATTTGACCCAGCTGTTCTACTGAAATCTTGAACAGCTCTAGCACATGGCAATGAGTCCTTACCCTTATCTATGGGCAGTTGTGATGCAGTTTTGTCCAGGGGAACTATCCATCCCTGTGAGAAAAAATATAAATCGTGGCATGCCATATTATAGATGTATACTAACATACCAATACTGCTGTTGTAGGTATCGCATACAAGTCTGTAACATGGACCTGTAAAGCAAAAGAAGAGACGGTGGACCGTCTCTGGGAAAGGTTATAAACTATATATTAGACAAAAAAAAAACTTTGAAAGGCCTTAAACCTATCTTGTCCCAGAAATCAAGATGAATAAAATGTAACTTTTACTTTATTTGCCATAAAAACATCAATTGGAGCAAGCTACTGGGGTGGTTAAAAATCGCTGGTTACTATGTCTACATGAATGGTGAATAGGTCGCTGGAAGGGCTATTGGGAGTGCACTTCCCTACTGTACCCTAGCAGAATGTTAACTGGACACTGGGGGAGCTACTTGCTACAAAGTTTTACACTTGCTAAGAATCGCTCAGGCTCCCCATCACTTACTCATTTCACAGTACTAATCAGCTGGAAAGCTCTGAAATGTACCGCTAGATAAAGCTGAAAAAGCCAACAACAAAAGAAAGGTCCAAAACTTAACCAGGGGTAAAACTAAAGCGATCAGGGCACTGCAAGTCAACCGTGAGATCGTTATCAGACCAGCCGATAAGGGGGGAGGAGTAGTTATACTAAATCAGGAAGACTACGAACAAGAATCCCTCAGACTACTTTCAGACAATAAAACGTACAAAAAACTTACCATAGACCCCACGCAACAATACAAGAAACAACTGAACTTATTAATAAAAAAAGGGAGAAAAATGGGAATATTATCTACAGAGGAAGCCATCTTCATTAATAATCAAAACCCCCAAATTCCCATAGACTATTATCTCCCCAAAATTCACAAATGCAAAACAAACCCCCCGGGCAGACCAATAATATCCAGGATAGATAGTCTCACTTCAAATTTGTCAAAATAAGTGGACGTATTGCTGTAAAGCAAGGTACAAAAATTACCAGCCTATCTACGCGACACTTAACATATTCTACAGATACTAGAAAGTATTCAATGGCAGGCTAATTTTATTCTAGGTACACTAGACGTAACATCATTATACATGGTTATTGAAAACACGAAAGGACGTGAAGCGGTGGAATATTTTTAAAAAAAAGATGGAAACATGCCTGAGGATTAGATTAATTTTAATGGGGATTGTATCAGTTTTATTTTACAACATAACTATTTTAAATATAACTCAGAATTTTACCTGCAAACGTGGGGAACCGCAATGGGGACCAGATTCGCACCGAGTTTCGCTAATCTATACATGGGTAGGTGGGAGGAGCACACCATATTTTCCAAAGGCGAGCTAGGTGCGGGTCTGGTCCTATGGAAGCGTTTTATAGATTACATTATTTTTATCTGGCAAGGAGATGAAACTTCCCTTGACCAATTTTTATCTGAACTAAATAAAAATGAATTTTACTTACAATTTACTTGTAACTGGCACAAAAAATTAATTTTCTCGACCTAACGATTTATATAGAAAATGGCTCCGTACATACCAAAACTTTCCACAAACAAACAGATACTAATGGTTTTATTCCGTTGGACAGTTGCCACTTACCGACTTGGCTGAATAATATACCCTAAAGTCAATACGTAAGGGCACGCAGGAACTGCACTAAAGATACTAAGTTTCTGGAGGAAACGAAAATATTAAACAAAAGATTTCTAGAAAAGGGATACCAATTAAAACATCTGGAACCAACTGTTGAACAAGTAAAACAACAAGATCGTGCGGATCTGTTAAAGTACAAAATCCAAAAAAAAGTGACCCTAATAATAATGACAACAACATCATGATCCCCATTATCACCAAATATAGCGCAGGTGCAGGAAAATTCAAAAGGATGGTCAAAAAATATTGGGATGTTCTAAAACAAGATAAAATAATAGGGGATAAAATCTCCACCAACCCCATATTCGTGTTAAAAAAGCCCTAAACCTGTCAAATATGATAGCTCCCTCAATTAAAATACAAAAACCAGCGAATAACCGATACATTAAAAAAATTTTTCCCTGCAGATTGTGTAGCAACTGCAGAAGTTCCAAACAGACACCAAAAAAGCCAATAACAAATAGAAACCGCAATAATGAAATATGGAATTAAAGAACATATTACTTGCAATACTAAGGGGGTTATATACTATATCAAATGCCCTATATGTGGGGCGCACAAAGAGGGAACTGAAAAACGGGATCAGCGAACACATCAGGAATATACATAAACAGTCTGTGGAACACCCCTTATCCAGACACTACGTGGAATTTTATAGGGGCAAATTCCAAGGATCATCTTTTGGAGGAATAGAAAGGGTTGCCAGGAATATAAGAGGAGTATATTATATAAAAGAAATGTCCCAAGCAGAAAGCAAGTAGATTTTTAGGTTTAACAGTCTGGCACCCAACGGATTAAACCAAGAAATAGAATTTTTTGCATTTCAATAAGAATAAAGCGATGTGTCATAAATCAACACTGCCATTTAAATACTAAGAACACTAACAGCGCTGCTGCGCAAAAACATTGACGTTGCAATGGAAACTACCAAGCCTATTTAACTCCCAGGGCCACTAGGACATACCATCCCTGATGAAGAATCCCGTTTAGGCTTTGAAACGCGTAGGAAGGAATTGTGGACCTTGGAGGCTACAGTACAAACGGTGGTGACATCACCCACAGGAGTTTCCAGGACAACGCTTTAACGCTCTCACAGGTTCCCTCGCACAGCGCGTGCTGCCGGCCGGAGCAGCGTTAGTGCTTGAAGGAGAACCGAAGAGGACCGCAGGCGCAGCACAGAGAAAACAACCACATGGATTCCTCCAGGCAGTGACCGGTGTGGGGAGTCGCTCTGGTAGACAGCGGTGCGGGTGCAGTTTAGAGGCAAAACCAGGAGTCCAGATTGTGCGACAAACAGTGTTTTATTCACACTTGCACACAAAATGAAAAACAGTCTCTTGGTGACAGTTCACACACAACGGAAATAACGTAGCCAAACAAAAACAGTCCAACACAGGTTCAGTCACCTGGGAGGTGTAGGTGCAGGTTCGCACCACGCTGTCGGCCCAGCCGCAGGAGAATCCAGCTTCAGGTAGCCAGGAACACAACACCTCCTTACTGAGCTCTTCCCTCCAGGACAGAGAACTCCCAGCCCTGTTAGCAGCTCCAGGATAATCACACTCACAGCTGGTGGTGCTGGCTGAGTTTATAAACCCAGCCCAAAACTCGGACTGGACCGTGGGGAGCAGCCACCCACCCTACTCTTTAGCTGCTCCCAGTAAGAGCCGGCCCGGATTGGCTTTGCAGCCAAACTAACTAACAGAGTCTGACAGCACTAGCTGCTGCAGACAACAAAATCCGGCTCTCACCCCACCGAGGCCAGCAACCTCGGTGACACGTACCTGCCATCGCTCTCTCCTATCAGCCATGAGGCCTGTCACTGCCTCACATATCCCCCCCCTTTGTTCAACTGAACACTAGCACCCAACCAAGACGCTCGTGAGAGGGCATCGACCTGGCCTACAGTCTTCCCCTTATTCCGCCAGACCCAGGCTAATAGCGCTTGGTTTCTCACCCGCATGAGTTTAGTACGGGGCAGATAAGACCTACGGGATTTTCTTGCCCATCTCATGACCCGGTACTCTCTTTCACGAATGAGGATGATGCGCTTTCGCACCCGTGGCCTCTCTCTTTTCGTTTTTCTTTTTCTCTCCACATTTCGCATCAGCACATGTTCCTCACATCCTTTCTTGGACTGCTGCATCTCTCGACTGAACTGTTCCCTCACTTGACCGACTCTTCTTTAGCCTTATCTTTGGTCTTGGGAACATCTGAGGACTTCTCCCACTCCAACTCATCAGCATCAGCTTCTTCAGCCTTTGAGTCTCTTTTGGAGTCTTCAGTCACTTTGATAGGCTTTTCATCCTTCTCAGACACAGCATCACATACTTGCATTCTTAGCTCCGCCTCCTCCTCTTTCTCTTTAAGGACGGAGGTACTTGGGACATCAGAGTCCGTATCAGACTCATCATCTTCTGGCAATCCCTGCCAAGGTTTATCCAGGATATGGTTCTCCTTTCGGGCAGGATTCAGGAGAGTCAGCCCATCGGAGTAGACAGCACCCTCATACTGGTCGTCGGTCCCCCGTATTTCTTCCCCAGCAGACTGCTGGCTTTCTGGAAGGCATTGACAGCAGAGGGAATGTCTTTCACGACCAGGTCCTGGCCACACACTGCCACGAGTCTCTGGGCTTCTGCATCCACCTCAGCACCATCATCTGGTTCAGCAGATACATCTTTCACCTTCTCTGCCTCGGCCGGCACCACGGCGCCACCATCTCAGACCCATTCCTAACAGGCTCTGACTTCTTGGCATCTTTTAGAGGGCTTCCTCTTCAGGTATCTCATTTTCTTCCACCTGCTGCGCAGGAGAACGCTTAGGCCTCTCCAACTCATAGACGTCATCTTTTGAGCTCCTGAGATCTTCCATCTCTGCTCTGAGTTGCTTGTTCAGCCACTCCAATTCATCTCGCTCCTTAGGCGCTTTTTCAAGGGCTCTAGCCAAGGAGAGGGCCTTGGTCGTCTTCTCAGTTTTCCCCACCAGCTTGTTAGCAGCGCCCCCTCTTGGGCCTTCTGTTCCAGCTGCTCTTCACTCTGTGCTGGGGTAACAGCAGGTGTAGGAGTACCACCATTCTTCTTTAGACACTCTGTGGGATTTTCACCCAGGGACTCTTCAAACCCATTGTTGAGGTCTACTATAGACTTTTGTGTCTTTCTGGAGTCTTTTCCCTTCCCCAGGACACCAGGAGGTAGACCCTTCAGTTCACTCGTCTTTTCCGGGGTCTCCTCTTTTGACCCTTCTGCAGCCTTCTTCGGTGACTCTGTGACGACAGCTAGTCCCTTCTCTATCGTATCTAGGGACCATGTGGCGAGAGGGAGGTCAGCCTCCTGTTTGCAGCTGTACTGTCCTGTCAGGTCATCTAAGACTGTCTGGATATGAGCTTCAGACACTAGGCTGGCGTCACCCGACTGAACTCTCGTCTCGTCAGATATAACTGTCACCTGGTCGCTACTAGTAACCACTTTAGTTTGGCGAGACCTCGACATGGCAGTTTCTCTCTCTGAGTTGCTATCGGTCACAGAACGTGCGTTATATATACCGCTCGTGTCATTCTCAATCCTGTCCTCTAGGGGCACCGATGAGCTAATCCCCACCTGGGACATTTTATTAACCATGGAGATCTGTGGAGACTGCATATCCACTTCTAGTACGTGTGGTACACCCTCTAGGCCTGCCCCATGTACTTGCACATTTTTCACAGTGGTTTCCCTCAGTGGTGAGCTCTCAACATCAATTAGCATTTTTATACCATCCACATTTTTACCAACAGGGAGCTTCTTCCCTGATCACACCCTTTAAAGGAGCAGGTATATCATCGTCACACATATCATTACACATTTCAACAAACTTTGCACCTTCCCTTGGCACCGTGTCTGCACCATTATTTCTAATGGTCATTTCACTTAAACCATTGCTTTCTATTTGCATTTGCCTTACACCTTCACTTAAAGGGACAGGTACAGGTTCTGTAGGAGCTTCATTACTTCCCACAGAAGTGTCTCCATTGCCCCACATTACATCATGCATGAGCACATTTGCAACATCAACTCCATCAGTCCCTGTTCCCACCGTGGTCTCACCCTCCGTGAGGACCACCGGATAGTCCACAGTATTCACATAATTGTCCCGGACAGTTATCATTCTACCTCGTACCCAGGCTAGCATGGGATCTCTGATTTTCGCCATCCCAAATCTAGCCTTGGTCACAGGCACTTTAGACAACACCCTGAGCTTCTCCTCTGCAGGTTCCTGCGATGGAGCAACCGCAACAGGCCTTCCCGCCTGTTCAGACACAGCATTTTCCTATAGTCACTCTTTTTTGAGACATTTTTACGCTGCAGCGCTTTATCACTCACCGGCCCGGCAGGTAGCAGCTGCCGCCGGCTCACTGTCACTGGGTCTGCCACAAAATAATCAACCGGAACAGTCTTACCGATTGTCGTCACTGACTCGGCACGGTCATCACCCGTCTCCTCAATGCAGTAGTAGCCATGGGAGACGCCTTGGACTTGTCTCCTGTCTTTTCCCGGACGGACATTCCAGCCGCACCCTTTAAGATTCTGTGCACAGTCGCAGGGAAAATAGGCACTCCTGAGAAACGCACCACTCTCCAGCTCTTTGTCTTCCCGGCGGTTGCCCTTGGCAACGGCATGCATATTCTCCTCCAACACTGCACTCAGAGCCGCCACTCCAAGTGCCGCACTCGGCTTTCTCACCAACCGATCAGTCTCCAGCACCAGCTGCTCCATTACACCCTCAGTGGCCTTGGTTTTCCGCCAAACCGGGCCACTTCTCACATACGGTATCACCATTGGTACAAGCAGCTTCCGCCACACGTGCTGAAGTAGTAGCTGGTTGGTCTCCTGGTGCTGCAAGTTAGCCTCCACAAGGGCTTTTACAACCGCCTCCATTGTGTCAGGAAAAAAACAGTCCACAATCGCATGAGCGGCACTTGCTTCACTAGACAAACAGGCTTCCGGCCCTTTAAATCACTGCATAGCAAAACAGCAATTCCTTGGCAACTTTCACAGCACCTGCTCTTCTCAGTCAGGTCGTTGCCCCTAGCAACACTTTGCCTTTTCCAGCAGGGACGACTTGCCCGCATCCGACACCAAATGTGGGGAGTCGCTCTGGTAGACAGCGGTGCGGGTGCAGTTTAGAGGCAAAACCAGGAGTCCAGATTGTGCAACAAACAGTGTTTTATTCACACTTGCACACAAAATGAAAAACAGTCTCTTGGTGACAGTTCACACACAACGGAAATAACGTAGCCAAACAAAAACAGTCCAACACAGGTTCAGTCACCTGGGAGGTGTAGGTGCAGGTTCGCACCACGCTGTCGGCCCAGCCGCAGGAGAATCCAGCTTCAGGTAGCCAGGAACACAACACCTCCTTACTGAGCTCTTCCCTCCAGGACAGAGAACTCCCAGCCCTGTTAGCAGCTCCAGGATAATCACACTCACAGCTGGTGGTGCTGGCTGAGTTTATAAACCCAGCCCAAAACTCGGACTGGACCGTGGGGAGCAGCCACCCACCCTACTCTTTAGCTGCTCCCAGTAAGAGCCGGCCCGGATTGGCTTTGCAGCCAAACTAACTAACAGAGTCTGACAGCACTAGCTGCTGCAGAAACAAAATCCGGCTCTCACCCCACCGAGGCCAGCAACCTCGGTGACACGTACCTGCCATCGCTCTCTCCTATCAGCCATGAGGCCTGTCACTGCCTCACACCGGACATCCACAGGGTAATCACTCATAGATAAAGGTAAATCACTGGCAACTACTTGTTACTGTACTAATCGCACTCAGCGTACATTTATACATCTGGCATTGAAGTGTATCATAACTTCGGTACTCACAGCAAGATAAGGGTCACGCTATTAACCATAGAAAAGGGGATGTAGAAATCCATTCAAGGATTTCATATTCCTCTATATCAGTACCATCCCCCAGCACTAGTATCTAATAGCAATGAATACATGTAATTTAAAGCTGAAAAAGAATCCGGACGTTGGGACACAGTAAGAATATCCAGACACTAGGACCCTGAACACCTCTACTGCCCGAGTGCTCCACTCCCTCCGTGGGACAACGCGTCTAGGCCCGTACACCACGTGGGACGCCGTGTGAGTGAGGAGGTAGACAGTAGGCGGATGCTCTATGCAAGACGATCGGGACTAATGAGGTAAAGTGTGTCTTAGGAAAGGTCCGGGATGAAACTTCTATATAACAGCAGTCAAGTTGGTACAATTACATTACCTGGAAGGTTGGTGCATTAATATTCAATAATGCTGAAATACTGATTCCTATTGGCCACCCGGCTCTGCGACACTATCATTGAATATAGAGGACTGCACAACTTGTTACCACCTATGTAAGCATCACTAGAGTGGACTATAGTGATATATAATTCCATTACCATTTGAAAGGCATAACTGATGGTCCCAATACGGTTTAAGGACCGTATAGAACTGTAAAGACTTCTTCAAGGACATTTTATTGAGGTCCAATGTTGTCACGACCTTGGTTAAGGTCGCGACTATGTTGTTGCCAGCGGCAACGTGTCGTCTGCACGTGGGGGCTGCTATCCCGTTGCCTCACGTGCGGTTGCCGTTGGCAACGTGTCACCCTCTTTGCGGTTGTGGCTTTTGACCTGCTGCCTCACATGCGCTGGTCGTTGGCAACGTGTTGTTGCGTATTTCATGTGGGGGCAGGGCCACGGCAGCTCTGAGTTGGTGTGGTGACACAAAGCCACACATGCTGTTGCCGGTGGCAACATGTGGTTTAGCATGTGTGTGCTCACCTAGTTTGAGAGCACTTTCCTTGGGCGTGGTTTTCACATGGTTAATGTCTGTGTGCTGGGTGTGTCCTCTGGCCTCCTTAAGTGTCTGTGTTTGGAGCCCGAGTTCAGTTTGTTTGTCTCCAGCCATGTGGTTGCTTGCACCCATGTTATGTCTGTGTGAGTCACCCTTATTTGTTATATTGTTTTCTATGTATTGTTCCCTATGCTTTGTATTCTATGTAGCCTCTCCAGTGTGCAAGTGTGTACCCCTTCCCCACCTAGTGTTGTATGATGTGGGTATGCCTGGAGCTTGTAGTCACTGTGTGTGTGCTCCGGAAGGGGCTTGCTTTCCCGGAGGGGTTTAAGCAAAGACCAGATGGTGTGCTTTCCGGCCAGGATCTCCCCCATGCATCTGGTGTTCGCATGGGGGTCCCGGAGGTCCTGGCGCTGGTTCGTATTCTCCAGGGCGGCAGGTAAGTGTGGGTTCTCTATATGTATCTCATGTTACTTGCCTGCCATGCGAGCGCACACTGTCTGGGTCCCGGCCGCTGTGGGGGCCTCTGGAGACTCCTGCTCATCCGTCGTCTAGGGTGAGCAGGTGGTCTCTGCCCTGTTCTTATCTGAGGGCGATGCAGGGTTGGCAGGGCCATAGGTACGTGGGTATAAGCCGCCCCACCTTCAGGGTCCGCTCATACAGCCAGGAGACCAGGGCCAGTTTTAGGGACGTGCCAGGAGGTCACCTGCTACCTTTATCCCTGTTTTTAGGCCCGACAGCCGAGGATAGTGCGCGGCGGGGGGTTTTCCCCACTCTCCGTCGTGACAAATGTTTTTACTATATGCTACCCATTTTTGGATATTTTAGGCGTTTTAGCCATTTACTGTAGTGTATTCAAACAGTAAGCGGATGTTATCACATTTTACACTATTTGATTAAAGATATACATATTCTACATCTAGATCTGTCTGTATATGTGTCCCCTTTTGATAAGTGTGCCCCTCAAAGCTTTGTTTCATGGTTGTGCTGACTTAAAATGAGTTAGAAAAGAAGCCTTGCAAGTGTCTTAAAGTTGTCTTCCTTCCTCTAGGATATGACTTACTTACTGAGGGCAATCTGATTGCTAGGATTAAACCTTAGAATGATGGGTGGCTTATTAAGTGTTGATTGCCCTTCATACTGACTTCCCTGGCTACCTCCTGTCCAGAGAACTGAAATTTCAAATCACTAAAATGGCAGTGTTGCAGTCGCTTGCGCAAAGAGCAGGAAATATTAAAGGCACCTTTGTCCCTTCATTTTCCAGATCTGTGAGGTGCTTGGGATTAGTAAACTTTTAACTACATTGTAATAGCATGTCCTAATGATATACAAAAACATTCAGTATTTCAAATGAAGAAATACCCCTTTAATGTAATTCTGAATAATATTAATAAAGGCCAAAAACTAAAATATTTAAGGTAAGAAATTTTCATTAAAGAAGACAAGTTAGCTTTTAAACAAGGTCAGTGAGGTAAAGGAGATGTTCGATCTGGACCTTTCATGGCCAAGATGGAAATAACCCACAGTAAGTCCTGGCCTGGGGTGGCCAGAATTATGAAGATAGCCAAGCATCCATAACTTCCAACAACAGTGAATGGGAGGTACACAAACAGCATATTTTGTAGCTTGCGGTGCTAAGCTGTTTGCAGAACTCCTATTCAATACTATGGGAATACCGTGGAGCATCAGCTGATTAGCGTATTTCTGCGGGACCCGGGGCTTACTGTTGGTTATTTACATCTTAGCCATGAAAGGACCACATAACATCCCAATAGAGGTTGGTTTCTCACTGTGTTTTAATCCTCTGTTCAGCTGTCTGCTGGGGGACACATTTAAATAACCAAAAATAGTATTCAAACATATACTATGACAGAATCATTCACTTTAGTGAGACAAATGGAATAACAGTTTTCAAGACATACACTATATGGACAAAAGTATTGGACACACCTATTAATCATTGAACTAAGGTGTATCATGCATCCTATTGCCATATGTATATAAAATCAAGCACCAAGCCATGCAGTCTGCAAACATTTGTGAAAGAATCATTGTAAACAGCTTACTGAATGTAAGTATGGTACAGCATGCCACCACTGCAACAAATCAGTTAATGAAAAACCATATAAAGTTACAAAGCAGAGTCGCTGAGTACTGATGCACATACAAGGGAATTTATTATTCATGTCATGCCAGTTTTCTGACTTCAAAAAATTGCAAATGCTGTCTTTGTGACTTTTTAAATGCCACTATGACAACATTTTGTCGCAAGTGGTGTTTCTATGCTACACTTGCCCCTTTCTTAAAAGGGAGCATGGTGAGGGTGGGGAGGGGTTGGCCCACGGGCCGGGCACATTTATCTTTATTCACGCCAATTTTCTGGAGTGAGTGATGAAAGAAATCTACGACAGCTACGAGCCTGCCATAGATTTCGGTCAGCCAGCTGGAGGACGTGCCAAATCTATGATAAGGCATAGATTAGGCTCATCCTACAGCTGTGCAGTTGAAATCAAGATCGGTGAGGAAAATTGTCCCCAGTAGTGTATTATAGTCACCAACACCTTGCTGAGCCGCAGAGCTCCAAACATTATCTTGCATTAACATCAGCACAAAAACTGTGCACCGAGAGCTTCATGGCATTAGTTTCCATAACCGAGCAGCTGTATGCAAGCCTTACATCACTAAGCACCATGTCATGGATGGAGTGGTATTAAGCACACCACCACAGGACTGACAAATCATGCTTTTCTATCTGGTAGTCTAATGGACAGGTCTGGAATTGACAAATGTCAGGAGGACGTTACCTGACTGCGCAGTGCCAACTGTAAAGTTTGGTGAAAGAGGAATAATGCTATGGGATTGTTTTTCAGGGGTTGGCCTAGGCCCCTTAGTTTCCGTTCCTTCAGTGAGGGGAAACATTACTGCTGTAACACACCAGGATATTTTGGACAAATGTACAATTCCAACTTTGTAGCAACAGTGTGGGGAATGAGCTTTTCTGTTCCAACATGACTGTGCCCCAGTGCACAAAGCAATGTCCGTAAAGGCAGGGTTGGGTGAATCTGAGGTGGAATTACTTAATTGGCCGACACAGCCCTGACCTTAATCCCATGAAACACCTTTGGAATGAACAAGAATGGAAATTGTGAGCCAGACCCTCTTGTATAACATCAGAAGAGTGGACGATGTTTTAGCTGTAAATTAATATGGATTTTGGTCTCCCCGACCAAAATCTATATTAATGCTTATAGATTTAGAATGAGATGTCATGAAAGTTCCTGTAGGTCTAATGTGTGGGTGTCCCAATACTTTTGTCCATATAGTGTATAGCCTTGATGAAAAGTGCATAGGAGGGCTAAACAAACTATGAACATGGTCTTAAAATCTGAACTCCTTACTTTTTATATAAGGTAGTTACAGACATTCTAAATAAATGAAAGTCAGGCTTTAACATAAATAACCATATGCTCTACACGTCTGACCTGATTTTGAAATGGATTGGAAAGTAATACTCACCAATGAATACATGATCTGCAAACTACTGGCCAGTTAGTTGTTTTAAAAATGCTTCCAAACATGGTTGTTTTTGTTAAACTGTGATACTTATTTAAATTATATTTTATATCAGGGTCTAGGATGTTTTTGAAGAGTGGACGGGTGTATGTCAAATTTAAACTGTATGAAAATAATCTACAAGACTTTGAACTCTGTTCCAACATATCCTATTTCTTTAGGAACTTCTTGACATCGACTAGCAAATCTCGACTTTAAACTGTTTTTCCTTTTGGCATTAAGGTTGTTGAACATTTTTCATATCTAGCGCCTGGAACATTCAATTATTATCCTCAACCCAGTAAAGAATGTAGAACTCAAATTTTTACAGTATTTCAATACACACAATTCCCATATGATAATCCACAGTATACTGTTTATTCTTATTATATTAACCTCTTAAGGACACAGGACGTACCCGTACGTCCTGTGTCCGGTCTTTCAAGATGGCGCCCGCTCCTGCTTCATGCGGGCGCCTTCATGGTTCTTGTAGCAGAAACCCGCGGCTAATGTCCGCGACCGGCAGCGATGCCGATCGCGGACATTTAACCCCTCAGATGCCGTGGTCAATCCTGATCACGGCATCTAAGCGCGCACAAACCGAAAGTTTTACTTTCGGTTTGCGCTCCGGCTCCCCCGTGTGGCCGGAACGCACCTGTACTAGCCTGGGTTTCTATGAATGAAACCCAGGCTGCTCTGTAGTATTTCCTATGGAGCCTTGCCTGTAATAGGCTCCATAGGAAATATGCGATTTTTTCATACATTCCAATGCTATTGCATTGGAATGTATGATAATTACAATCAAATGATTGAAGGTTATAGTTCCCTATGGGAACTATATAAAAGTGTAAAAAAAAAAAGTTTAAACGTTTAATCACCCCCTTTTGCTAAAATAAAAATTCAAAAACAAAAAAATTCAAAAAATACACGGATGTCGCAATGTGCAAAAACACCCATAATATAAAAATATAAAAAAATATTCCCTATACGTCAAACAGCAAAACGGAAAAAAGCGTCCAAATGGTGGATTCGCCATTTTTGGTCGCTTCATTTTCCACAAAAAATTATATAAAAGGTGATCAAAAAGTCATACACACCCCAGAATGGTATCAATAAAAAGATAAGATTATGACGCAAAAAATGAGCCCCTACACAGCTCTGTACATATAAGTACAAAAGTTATAGGGATCAAAACATGGTGACAAAAAAGTAAAACTGATTTCTTTTCACTATCAAAACGCAAGAAAACCTATACATATAGGGTATCGCCGGATTCGTACTGACCTGTAGAGTAAAAGTAACCAGTCAGTTTTATCGCACATCAAACGTCGGAATTTAAAAACCCGCAAAACTGTGGTGGAATTGCTTTTTTTTTTTGCAATTTTACCCCATTTGGAATTTTTTTTCCCGCTTCCCACTACATCATATGCAATATTAAATGGTGTCGTTGGAAAGTACAACTTGTCCCGCAAAAAACAAGCCCTTATATGGCTATGTGAACCGAAAAATAAAAAAGTTATAGCTCTGGGAAGCCAGGGAGCGCAAAACGAAAAAGCAAAAAAAAAAAAAACTCCGGCCCCTAGGGGGTTAATACATATAATCACAGTTTAATAATGATTGAGTACAGTATATTAATTTCTTCTATTATGTAATTTTTAACAAGGTGCAGTGAGAGGTTCCCTTTAAACGATTGTTCATGTTATCTTGAATAACTTGCAGGTTGTATTGATACTATCTGACAACTATAATAACCACAAACTGAATCTTCTCTGCGAACAAAACTAAATTAGAAACAGCTTTTGCCCTGTTAACCTACACTATACATAGTTCTGCTGATAATAATAATTTGTCTCGTCTAGATAAAGTAGATTTGACATAATAGTTTGCCCCCGGAAAGTTAATAACTGGCTAAAGAAAGTTTGGCTGTGAATTCGACAGTGTTTCCTAAAGTGGTTTATTTTGTTTTACACTGCATCTGGAACTGTGTATTGACATAGTGTATTGCATTTTTTATATCAGAGGCTGGCACCTCTAATACATATTAATCCACAAACTTAGGGCGTTTTGCAATCCACAAATTGTGGGTTCGCAAAACACAGACACCAGCCATGTCCGTTCTGCATTTTGCGGTTCCATACATTTCTCCCTATATTAGAAATGCCTAGTCATGTCTGCAAAATGGACAAGAATATGACATGTTCTATCTTTTTGGCAGTGCCACGGATCGGACATACGGATATGCACAACACATGGTGTGCTGTCTGCATCTTTTGCAGCCCCACATCTGATATGCTAAATATTTGGATAGGATGCAGACTGAAAATGAAGTCATGTGCATGGGCCCATACAGTAAATAACATTAAGGACAGCTGCAATGTAAAGATGGTCATTCCTGACATAGCTGTCAGTCAAATGCTTTAACGGCTGAAGCTATTCTTTCTGATTTGCACCCCTTTCCCACGTAGACAAGCATGTTTGGCCAAGCATATATGTCTCCTCAATAGGTAGAAGGAAAGAAAGGCTGCCAAATACCCTCGGTGGTGGCTCTTCTTCCATGACAATAAAATGAGAATTTTGAAATCCAATAAGCCCAAACCTTCTTTGCCCTGACATATATACTGTATAGTATCTCTATAATATGATATCCAAAGTAAAGACATCTCATTCCATAATCCTATTCAATAGGTAAAGTGCAGTTTCACATAAAGTGCATTATCCAAAATACTTATCACTAACTTTCCTCTCTGACCCATGTGAATGGCCCCATTGCAAAGCTAAGCTTACCTGCTTCCTGCCACTCCGCTTGAGCTCTGTGGCTCCCGAGCTGTCATCAATGAATTTCCAGCTTCCCACCCCCCCACCCATGAGCAACTGTTGCCAATGACTGGCCTCGGTGTGATGTGCCCCAAACAGTATGTGACCCAGCAGTGACGTGCCACTTAGGGACAATGTGGCTATGTCTTACAAAAAAAAGGAACTTTAAGTCAAAAACTATAGAGGAACCAATTTGCTTTTTAAATTAGGCTCTACATTTCTCCGCCTGTACATTTCAGGAATTATTTTGATAAAAATCCTGTTACCAATCTAAAAAAAAAATTATTTGAAATAAAAAAAAAGCTCAGCTACAGAAATCCTGTTTTAGATGAACATGAACAGTATATTTTGAACATTCCTTTCTGTTGGTAACATTTACAGTCTAGAATTACACCTCCCTAGACAAAGCAGTGTAACTTAACAAGTGAAAGTTTTGTTTCAATCCTTCAGTTAATAAAACAGTCAATCATTATTTTACATCAAATCTGAAATTACAATAACTATTTTACAGAAGCATTCCAAAATTCACTGGTATTAATGTCTTGATGAACGATTTATGTGAAGAAGTACATGTTTAACAGGTTGTAACAGACTGTGGATCCGCTGTGCATACCAAACAGATTTGGCTTGGGGCTATTCCTATGGGAATTGTCAAAGTGGACTCCTGGTCTTCACCTTTTCACCCTGGTTCAGAGATCTGATCTTCCAGAGCAGTCTCCGTTCAAAGGATGCTGACCCAGGTGGGTTGAAAGACAACAGTGCATGGCACCAGGAGGGCAGGCAAGAGCTTGGTCGCACGTGTAGCCTCTTATAGTACTGGCATATTTCAGCAGGATAATGATCGCACACAAACCGCAAAAGTTTCCCAGGAATGTCTCCCCCAAACTGCAACTGCCTGGTGACACATTTGCAGTTAATTGCTTATTTTAGGGCTCTTTCACACTAGTGTTTTTGTTTTCCGGCATAGAGATCCGTCGTCAGGTCTCCATGCCGGAAAAATCCTGATCAGGATTATCCCAATGCATTCTGAATGGAGAGAAATCCGTTCAGGATGCATCAGGATGTCTTCAGTTCAGGACCGGAATGTTTTTTGGCCGGAGAAAATACCGCAGCATGCTGCGCTTTTTGCTCCGGCCAAAAATCACTTGCCGCAAGGCCGGATCCGGAATTAATGCCCATTGAAAGGCATTAATCCGGATCCGGCCTTAAGCTAAACGTCGTTTCGGCGCATCGCCGGATCCGACGTTTAGCTTTTTCTCAATGGTTACCATGGCAGCCAGGTGATTAACAAAAAAAGGCGAATGATGCATTTATAATTTTTTTCCATTATGGCGATCAGCGCACATGAAAATTTTATAAATATTTTTATAGTTCATATTTTATTTACATTATTTTTTTAAGTTTACATACTTTTATATGTACAATTGGGAGATGGTGGTGATTTAAACTTTCATTTTTTTTATTTTTTATTTTACAGTGACAACTTCTAATCCCCTTAGGGTGCTAGAACCTGGGATCTTTTGATCCCTTGTCCTATTCACCCTAATTGCCATTCCTCATCATTGCGGCCGGGTATCTGCTGTATGATACAGCCAACACCCACCACGTATGGAGCGGGCTAAATGCAGCAACCCTTTCCATACATATCCTCAGCCACCGTGACATACGGGTATACCTGATTTCTAGCGATTTGTGATGAATTAATTCATAACAAGTCGAATTTCTTGTTGAAGTTCGGCGAATCGACTGAATCAAATTTTTCAAAACTTTGCTCATCTCTAATTCTAATTCCCTCTTGGTTCCTTTTTTTTTTTAGTCAAGGACTGTATTTCTATATACCTGTTAACCAACATATTGCAAGGCAGCATGTTAATTGAGCAGTTATGTCACCTGAAAGTAATTTCTGCTGAAACAACAATGCTGTCATAGCAATCCATGCCCACAATATGGTCTGGCACTACTAGAAGAGAGGTAAGACAGCTGTTAGTTTTGCCCAGGTAACATTGCTTATACAGCAATGTAAACCACAACAGTACTGTTGTTGTGAACCACATTATTGGCTTCTAAAGTAGCAATATCCAAAGCTGTGCGCAAAAAATGATTCCCATGCAGTAGTGCCAGGCGTGCAGTTCCTCACAGGTACAACGTAAATATGCCAATTTATGTCTTTAGAGAGATAAAACAGAACAGTGTGATGGATGTGGGTTGAATTTGATATATAGCCAGCTTGAAAGAGTCTCTCTACAGTATATGTCCATTAAGTCAGTTGGCCACTTGGATAGGAAAAAGCCCTAAGGAAGTACGTCTAACACCTTGTGCTGATTCAGCTGGTCTCGCACTGTGCATACCGTTACCATTAGCCTGTAACTATGCAGTGTTTCATGTATTTCCAAATGAAGATTCACACCAACTAATAGAATGTAAAAGTTTATTCTGGATACATTTGTAGACATGATATTAGACACTTTAACCACAAAGCATTCCTGGCAAAGGCGTTCTCACACGATTTTTTTGAAAAATAAACTTAAGAAATGTTGTTGGCATGGATTTGTTCTGACTAGCCAGACATTTAATGTACTGTATGCGTCTCCATAAAAAGTGATTTCTGGTAATCAGACATAGACGTTAACATATTGCAGGCCTTTTAACGTCAAGTCAGTTCAAATATGGGGTTTCATATAGAAATTTACTAGTTATTCAGTGCATATAGACATGAGATACAGATGTAGCCGAGCTAAAATTGGTTCTGATAACACGTCAGTGTTATCTCGTGACAAAGCCATTAAAATCCATTGAAAAAGTCAACTAACATATTCTTGTCATTGTTTACGTAATACGTTAACCATCAAGTTTATCTCGGCTACATCTGTAGACAGACAGATGGATAGACTGATAGACAGATAGATATGAGCTGGATGGACAAATTAAAAAGATGGATAAATAAATCGATAGAAAGATGGATAGATTTACACCTTGTTAACCAGAAATTTGAAGGGGTTATCCAAGAATTTGATATCAATGACCTATCCTCAGCGCTGTGACTGTTCGAACAGCAGATCGGCATGGGACCCTGGAGTCAGACCCCCATCGATCTGATGTTGATGCTCTATCCTGAGGATAGGCAATCAAAATGTAAATCCCACAGAATCCATTTAAGTGCAATATCAGTGACTTTCATTTCCACAAAACAAGGCCATCAGCCCAGTTCCGGATGAAGCAATAAGTGCAAATTGCAAAACATTGAGTTCTTTTTAATATGGAAAATGACTGCGTGAAGTAAAAAACTTGTCCCCAATTTACAGGCTAGGATATCTGATTGATGGAGGTCACAGACCACGAGAATAGGGGTTCCATGATCCTGTATGAACGGAAAGGCAGGTACCATATGTTCGCTGACACTCTATTAATTTTCTATCTGACTGCCTGAGTATAGCAAGAAAATGATTTAATGAAAACAAGAATGGAATAGAGATAACTGATCTGGATGGAAACCATGGTCAAGATGATGGCCAACAATATCCAGTAGGCTATGTAATAAGATATTTTACAACAACAGAATCACATTGCAAGGAGACTAGAACACTCAAGTAATCATCCCATGAGGCTAAATGGATGGCCTGTGTCTTATCAAATAGTCATATGTGGATGACCAATGGGCTTAGGGATTGAGACTTATGCTTGTTATTCTGGGAGCACACTGGTGATTTCCTTTCACAACCGGTACTGATGACAGCATGGGGCACTATAAGAGTATTGGTGCTGGAGGACTGACCAAGGAAAATGAAGCCTGAAAGGTTCTTCCTCCAGATGAAAAACAGAAAGACATGTGATTTCCAACAGATGTTGAAACTTTTATAAGTGAAGTTTTAGACATTCATGTCTCAGCTGGTTTAGAATTTGTTTCCACTTTTAATCCATCAACTGAACTAAATCACGGACTGGCACAGTAAAACACAGTCTTATGAAATATCACATGGTATTTGAACTGTAACAAACGTTGGAAAACACAGTCTGAACTGACATACACTAAAATGTCTAAAACACACAAAAATTGTATCTGAATAATGTATATTCTTTTATAGTCTGGCAATTTTACCATATATTTAATGAAAGAAATGTGCACAGCTTATAAGTAGGCATGTTAAGCAGGCTATAAATGCAACACATCACTTTGAGAATATCTCCGTAGGCAAACCAAAAGTGATTCTCTCCAAACATTTTCCGTGCTCTCATTATACTCCCAGTTTTTAAAAATACTTTGCTATTTCAGTACATGGCAGGAATATTCTAGGACACAGCAGGCACGGTTAAAGCTTTGTTACTTAACCCCTTAAGGACACGGCCATATTTCACCTTAAGGACCCGGCCATTTTTTGCAAATCTGACCAGTGTCACTCTATGTGGTGATAACTTTTAAACGCTTTTACTTATGCAGGCCATTCTGAAATTGTTTTTTCGTCACATATTGTACTTCATGACAGTGGTAAAATGGAGTCGAAAAGTTTCATTTGTATTTATAAAAAAAAAAAAAAATTTACCAAACATTTTGAAAAATTAGCAATTTTCCAAGTTTAAATTTCTCTACTTCTATAATACATAGTAATACCTCCAAAAATAGTTATTAATTTACATTCCCCATATGTATACTTCATGTCTGGATCATTTTGGGAATGCCATTTTATTTTTAAGAGACGTTACAAAGCTTAGAAGTTTAGAAGCAAATCTTGGAAATTTTAAGAAATTTTCAAAAACCCATTTTTTTAGGTACCAGTTCAGGTTTGAAGTCACTTTGTGAGGCTTACATAATAGAAACCAGCCAAAAATGACCCCATTTTAGAAACTACACCCTTTAGGCCTCTTTCAGACGGGCGTTGCGGGTGCACTCCGTCAAACAGTGCGGGTGCGTTGCGGGAATCGCCGCGATTTTTCCCTGCGAGTGCAAAGCGCTGTCATGCGTTTTGCACGCGCGGGAGAAAAATCGGCACTTTTGGTACCCAGACCCGAACCTGCACTTCTTCACAGAAGTGCATGTTTGGGTCAGAAATTGTCCCGCTGGTATTATTTCACATTATAACATAGTTATAATGTAAAATAATACCCTTGGCCATCTCCTAATGTTTAAACAGGTGCAGAATGGGTTAAAAATAATAAACTAATCTTAACTTACCTGGTCCATTTGATCGCGAAGCCCGGCCTCCTCTCCGTTAGCTTGAAAGATGAAAAGGACCTGTAATGATGTCACAGCATCACATGGCTCAATCACCTGCTCCATCACTATGGTGATGGAGCATGTGATTGGTCCATGTGACCACGTGACATCATCCAAGGTCCTAAGCACTAGCCACAGCCTGAGGATAGTGATTAGGACCTTGGATGATGTCACATGGTCACATGGACCAATCACATGCTCCATCACCATAGTGATGGAGCAGGTGATTGGGCCATGTGATGACGTCATCACAGGTCCTTTAGCTCATCGATGCTGCAGGGAAAGAGAGGACAGATCGCGACTACGCGATCAAGTGGCTAAGGTAAGTTAACTTTATTATTTTTAACCCCTTCCTCTTCATTTTACACAGCATTCTTTATTAAGAATGCTATTATTTCCCCTTATAACCATGTTATAAGGGGAAATAATAGAGATTGGGTCCCGTTGCTAAGCAACAATGCGGGAAAATCGCAACGCATCCGCACTTGGTTGCGGCTGCTTGCGATTTTCCCGCATCCCCATTCACTTCTATGGGGCCTGCGTTGCGTGAAAAACGCAGAATATAGAACATGCTGCGATTTTCACGCAACGCAGAAGTGATGCGTGAAAATCACCGCTCATGTGCACAGCCCCATAGAAATGAATGGGTCCGGATTCAGTGCGGGTGCAATGCGTCCTCCTCACGCATTGCACCCGCGCGGAAAACTCGCCCGTGTGAAAGGGGCCTTAAGGTATTCAAAACTGATTTTATAAACGTTGTTAACCCTTTAGGTGCTCCACAAGAGTTATTGGCAAATGGAGATGAAATTTCAGAATTTCATTCTTTTGCCAAATTTTTAATTTTAACCCATTTTTTCCACTAACAAAGCAAGGGTTAACAGCCAAACAAGACAGTATCTTTATTGCCCTGACTCTGCCGTTTACAGAAACACCCCATATGTGGTCGTACACTACTGTACGGCCACACGGCGGAGCGTAGAGGGGAAGGAGCGCCGTGTGGTTTTTGGAAGGCAGATTTTATGGACCGGTTTATTTACACCGTGTTCTGTTTCAAGCCCCCCCTGATGCAGCCCTGGAGTAGAAACTCCCTAAAAGTGACCCCATTTTGGAAACTACGGGATAAGGTGGCGGTTTTGTTTGGACAATTTTTAGGGTAAATATGATTTTTGGTTGCTCTATATTACATTTTTGTGAGGTAAGGTTACAAAAAAGTGAAATTCTCAAATTTTATCTCCATTTGCCATTAAT
This sequence comes from Bufotes viridis, assembly GCA_033119425.1. Taxonomy (NCBI): domain Eukaryota; kingdom Metazoa; phylum Chordata; class Amphibia; order Anura; family Bufonidae; genus Bufotes; species Bufotes viridis. The sequence continues at coordinate 245,501,437 of CM065592.1, read as the reverse complement.
TGTTGAGGAACACCTAAAGGGTTAATAAAGTTTGTAAAATCAGTTTTGAATACCTTGAGGGGTGTAGTTTCTTAAATGGGGTCACTTTTTGGGAGTTTATACTCTAGGGGTGCATAAGGGGGGCTTCAAAAGGGACATGGTGTCAACAAAAAAGGCCATCAAAATCGGCCTTCCAGAAACCATGTCGGTCCTTTCCTTTTGCACCCTGCCATTTAGTGATACAGCAGTTTACGACCACTAATGTGGCGTTTCTGTAAACTGCAGTATCAGGGTAATAAATATTACGTTTTGTTTGGCTGTTAACCCTTGATTTTTTACCAGTAAAGACGGATTGAACTGGAAAAGTGCAAAAATGACTGTTTTGGCACCGTTATTAACGTTTAATTTTTTTTTGGACTGTGTTAATCTGGGGGGTTAGCTCATAGGGTATTTTTACAGGGGAGAATATTACGGACGCGGCGATACCTAATAATTCAACTTTTTTACAATTATTTAGGTTTTAGACTATATTATCCTTTTTGATACAAAAAAAAAAATCTCTAAAGTCTAATACTCATTTTTTTAAAGTTTTTTTAGCCGATTGTATTAGGAAGGGGCTCACTTCTTTTTCCAGGATGAGGGGACGGTTTTAATGGCACTATTTTGGGGGGCATGTGACTTTTGATCGCTTGCAATTGCGCGTTTTATTATGTAAGGTGACAAAAAAATTCCTTTTCTTTTTTCATGTTAATCTAAGGGGTTAGGTCATGGGGTATTTTTATAGGGCAGATTATTACGGATGCGGCGATACATAATTTGTCTACTTTTTTAACATTTTTTTTTTGTTTAACACTATATTATCCTATTTGAAACAAACTAAAAAAAATGTAACTATCTACACAGTCTAACAGTCAATTTTTTTAAGTTTTTACCCGATTGTCTTCGGTAGGGGCTCATTTTTTGCGGGATGAGGGGATGGTTTTAATGGCACTATTTTGGGGGGCATGTGACTTTTTGATCGCTTGCTATTACACGTTTTATTATGTAAGATGACAAAAAATATCCTTTTTTGCACATTTTATTTTTTTTTTTGTTAATCTAAGGGGTTAGCTCATGGGGTATTTTTATAGGGCAGATTATTACGGACGCAGCGATACATAATTTGTCGATTATGTAACTTTTTAAATTATTTTAGAATTATAAACTAACATTTTTGAATTTTTTTTTGGGGGTGTCTCAAGTCTGAGAACCATAGTTTTAGTACCCCAAGGAAGTGTGGTACTCCCTGAAGCAACCAATAACGCAGAGGCCCGGATGATCGGGGCACGTGTCACACTAAGTGGTGGTGTTCTTCCGTATCCCCCTCCTGTAACATGCTCTGCATCTTTTTTGGGTTCGTCCCTTCTTTCCAGTATGGGGGACCACACCTGGAAAGTGTTGGCCAGGGAAGATCCGGGCGCCTCCAGTTCCCGAGGTACTCCGGTCTGCTCTTTCCCGGTCAGAAAAGATCAGGGCCTTGAGGACTGCCTCATAAAACTGAAGGAATTTCCCTGTGTTGCCAGCGCACTGGAATAGTACAAAAGAGTTGTACAAGGCAACCTGCACCAAGTAGACCGCAACTTTTTAGTACCATGTCCGGGTTTTGCGCATGGGGTTATATGGCTTGAGGACTTGATCAGAGAGATCAACTCCTCCCATATACCGATTGTAGTCGACAATGCAATCGGGCTTGAGGACCGTTGCCGTGGTACCTCGCACAACGACAGGAGAGATGCCATTACCGTGTATTGTGGTCAGCATAAGGACATCCCTCTTGTCCTTATATCTGACCAGCAGCAGGTTTCCACTGGTAAAAGCATGGGTCTCACCCCTGGGGATATGTACCTGGAGGGGGACGGTAGGGAGACCGCGCTGATTTTTCCGCACGGTCCCACAAGCGGACGTGGATCTGGCGACGAGGGACCTAAACAAGGGGATACTAGTATAAAAGTTATCCACATACAGGTGGTAACCCTTATATAGCAGTGGGTGCATAAGGTCCCACACAAGTTTCCCGCTAACACCCAGAGTGGGGGGACATTCTGGGGGTTCAATACGGGAATCTCGCCCCTTGTATACACGAAACTTGTAAGTATACCCTGAGGTACTCTCACAAATTTTGTACAGCTTCACGCCATACCTCGCCCGCTTTGAGGGAACATACTGGCGGAAAATGAGTCTCCCCTTGAAAGCAATGAGAGACTCCTCAACCGCGAGCTCCCTTCTAGGTACATAGGCCTCCACAAATGTGGCCCCAAAGTGACCGATGACCGGATGTATTTTATAGGCAGGATCACTACAGAGGGGACATGCTGCATTATCTGCATAATTCAGGAATTTCCAGATTGCCTCAAACCGGGAACGTGTCATGGCCATACTGTAAAGTGGGGTCTGGTAGAGGACGTCCCCACTCCAGTACAGCCTGGCACTGGGTTTTTTGACTAGGCCCATGTGCAGCACGAGGCCCCAAAATGTCCTCATCTCGGCTGGACTGACCGGCATCCAGCCACCGGGCCTAGCCAAAAAAAAGCCCGGGTGTTGAGCAACAAACTGTTGGGCGTACAGATTTGTTTGCTCCACCATCAGATTCACTTCAGGGTCACTGAAAAAAAGACCGAAATAGTCAAATTAAGTGAAGCCCACTGTGGGAATCTGGATTCCTGGTTGACCAACAAAATCAGGAATCGCGGGCTAAAAATTCTCTGGGGTACACCAGGCAGGTTCACAGGTTGGGGGCTCAGGTGAACTTAGCTGGTGGGCCGGGAAATTAGTACGAGCCCCAGAGCTGCTCATACTAGGGTGGGCCACATGGTCCCTGACATGGTGGTCACTTTGCTCTGCCTGGCAGCTACCTTGGGGGCTCATCATCATCGATAGATGACGAGGAGGACGCGGATGACAAAAGGAATGTGGGGTTTTCCTCGTCCTCACAGATTCGGAGGCAAGCGGGGCATATGCCTCCTCAGCCAAGAACGTCCGGTGGGCCATAGGGGAGTGTGTGTGGGTGCGTGTGTATGTGCATGCGTGAAAACCTCTATTTAGTGTGCGTGTGTGTGGGGGCACAGGTGTTCCCGACTTTTCCCTAAGACTAACAGGGAAAAAATAAAAAATTGAAAAAAAGGAGGAGGAGGAGAGAAGGGGGAGTTAACCCCCTCCCGCCCGTGCAGCCAATCAGAAGCAATCCTGTGAGGTGATGTCACCATTACCTCACAGGATCGAAGGATGGTGATTGGTGTGGTGTTATCACACCACCGATCACCATCCTGTACCGGGTTATCGGGTCACCAGAGACCCAAATAACCCGGAAACGCAGGAAACCGCAGGTCTAAGTTGACCTGTGGTTTTCTGCGATTGCCGATGCGGGTGGTCACAGGACCCACCTAGGCATTGTGACAGAGTGCCTGCCGAATGATTTCATTCCTGGACAGCCTACAGTTATCAGCCTACAGGAGGGCATGGTGAGAGTTGCAGTTTTACAACAGCTGAATGGTGACAGGTTGAGCATCCCTGCCGTCCAGTATATGTTATAATCACGTCCCTAAGTTCTGATTTTTGGAAATGCAGCTGTTGTAGGGAAGGGGGCAGGTGTATATTTCGACTACAAAGCAATAAAGGTTGCTACATGCACCTGATATATGAATATCAATAAATCAGTTTTCTCCTTGACAATTGGGACTACAAGGTAATGGTTTAGTTAGTGTTCTACTGGACACCTATTACACATGAAAAAGTAGTTAACCCCTTTATGTGGTAGGGCTGCACAGTTCACAGTCATTTTAAAGAGAACCTGTCACTGAGTTTTCCTCTCCTAAAGTACCAAATTGTTCTTCTGTTTAACCCTTTCAGGACAAAGACAATTTTGGAAGAGACATTTTTGTTTTTGTTTTTTCAACACTCCAAGGGTCATAAATTTTTATTTTTCAGTTGGCATAGCCATATGTGAGCTTGTTTTTTGCACAAGAAAGAGGGAGGTGCTCGTGCCGCTCTACAGAGCACTAGTCAGACCTCATTTGGAGTATTGTGTGCAGTACTGGAGACCATATCTGCAGAAGGATATTGAAACTTTGGCGAGAGTTCAGAGAAGAGCTACTAAACTAGTACATGGATTGCAGGACAAAACTTACCAGGAAAGGTTAAAGGACCTTAACATGTATAGCTTGGAAGTAAGAAGAGACAGCGAGGATATGATAGAAACTTTTAAATACATAAAGGGAATCATCACGGTAAAAGAGGAGAGAATATTTAAAAGAAGAAAAACTGCTACAAGAAGACATAGTTTTAAATTAGAGGGGCAAAGGTTTAAAAGTAATATCAGGAATTATTAATTTACTGAGAGACTAGTGGACGCATGAAATAGCCTTCCTGCAGAAGTGGTAGCTGCAAATACAGTGAAGGAGTATAAGATAGGGCCAGGGGCTATTCATAGCATTCAGCATATTGGGCAGACTAGATGGACCAAATGGTTCTTATCTGCCGACACATTCTATGTTTCTATGTTTCTAGGCTTATTTTCTAATGGCACCATTTATTGTTACATGTTATTTCTCAAATAGAATGGAAAAAAAAATCACAATTGTGCTGATGTTTTACGGGCTTAGTTTTTATGGAATTGGCTATGTTAAAGGGGTTGTGCAGGTTTAGAGCTGAACCCGGACATAACCCATTTTTCACCCTTTCGGCCCATGCTGTGATGCTCTCCCTTGCCCTGTGCTCTTTTGTTTACACTGACACGTCTAAGCTGAGGTTTCCACCTAGCAGTGTTGTCAGTGACGTCCCAGGCACTAATGGGCGGTCTTTAGCGCTGCCCTAGGCTGTTTTACAGGCTAGGGAAGTGCTAAAGACCACCCATTAGTGCCGGTGACACCGGATTCACTGCTATGTGGAAACCTCTGCCTAGCATGCCCATCAGAAGCTCGGTACGTCAACGGATATAATGAAAAGTCCCCTGCCCTGCTCTGTATAGCTGAAACGCCCCAATGCTCCACTCATCGGGGCTGAATGGGTGAAGAATTTAATGGGGTTCTCCCACACATAAAAAAAAAAAAGGAAATAGCCACAGCTATTCAACTGTATCAATGCATGAAAGGCTGTGCGGTGTAATTTTCACCCATTTTTGGTTCTTACTTACCTGCAGCTCTTTTACTTCTTTACTTTCTGTGGGTGGGCAGCATATCATGAAGCTTCACTTTACAGAAAATTGTTTCTCGTATACAGCTATAGCCATTACAATATTAACCCCTTCTACCCTGGGATTTTTTTTTACTTAGCATTTTTGTTTTGCGTTCCCCATCTTCCCAGAGCCATAACTTCTTTATTTTTCCGTTTACATAGCCGTATGACGGCTTATTTTTTTGTAATATTGCATAGAATGTAGTGGAAAAAAAATTCCAAAAGTGGTGGAATTTAATAAAAAACACAATTTTGCCACAGTTTAATGTGTTTTTTTTCTTTACGGCGTTCGTTATGCGGTAAAACTAACTTGTGATCTTCATTCTCCAGGTACGAATCCAGCGATACCACATATGTATACTTTTCCTTGCTTTTTGATGCTTTAAAAAATGAAACAACTTTTTTGACCCTAATAACTTTTTTGTAGTTATGTGCACGGAGCTGTTTGAGGGTTCATTTTTTGCGAGGTGATCCATACTTTTAATTAATACCATTATGGGGTATGTACAACTTTTTGATCCCTTTTTATTTAAATCTGTGGGAGGAGAAGTGACCAAATGGCAAATCAGCCATTTTAACCCTTTTTTAATTTCACCTTTTTCCGTATTGGATTAATACTTTTATATTTTGATAGTACGGGCGTTTTCGCATGTGTTCATACCAATGATGTGTATTTTTATATTTTTTTACTCTCATTTTGGGGAAAGGGGGTGATTTGAATCTTTATATTTTTTATTTGTAAAAGTGTTATTATTTTGGACACTTTTAACAAGCAGTCATTAGATTGCTATTGTCATAGATACTAATACACTAGCATTGAAGTCTATGATGATTTTACTAGTTTCCTACAGGCAAGGGCTCCATAAGAAAAACCTGAGCAGCAGCCTCCTGTCATTCCCTATGACAGGGGCTGCCATACACAAGCTCTGGCTCCTCCGATCGCCGCACAGGGGAGGCGAAGCAATCCCCGGAAGTGCACGCTTTCTGTATGTAGCACGCTCAGATGCAGTGGTCAAGTTTGACCATGGCATTTGAGATGTTTAATACAAACCGGATTCCAAAAAAGTTGGGACACTATACAAATCGTGAATAAAAACTGAATGCAATGATGTGGAGGTGCCAACTTCTAATATTTTATTCAGAATAGAACATAAATCACGGAACAAAAGTTTAAACTGAGAAAATGTACCATTTTAAGGGAAAGATATATTGATTCAGAATTTCATGGTGTCAACAAACCCCAAAAAAGTTGGGACAAGGCCATTTTCACCACTGTGTGGCAGACGTCTGGGGACCGAGGAGACCAGTTTCTCAAGTTTAGAAATAGGAATGCTCTCCCATTCTTGTCTAATACAGGCCTCTAACTGTTCAATCGTCTTGGGCCTTCTTTGTTGCACCTTCCTCTTTATGATGCGCCAAATGTTCCCTATAGGTGAAAGATCTGGACTGCAGACTGGCCATTTTAGTACCCGGATCCTTCTCCTACGCAGCCATGATGTTGTGATTGATGCAGAATGTGGTCTGGCATTATCTTGTTGAAAAATGCAGGGTCTTCCCTGAAAGAGAAGATGTCTGGATGGGAGCATATGTTGTTCTAGAACCTGAATATATTTTTCTGCATTGATGGTGCCTTTCCAGACATGCAAGCTGCCCATGCCACACGCACTCATGCAACCCCATACCATCAGAGATGGAGGCTTCTGAACTGAGCGTTGATAACAACTTGGGTTGTCCTTGTCCTCTTTGGTCCGGATGACATGGCGTCCCAGATTTCCAAAAAGAACTTTGAATCGTGACTCATCTGACCACAGAACAGTCTTCCATTTTGCCACACTCCATTTTAAATGATCCCTGGCCCAGTGAAAACGCCTGTGCTTGTGGATCTTGCTTAGAAATGGCTTCTTCTTTGCACTGTAGAGTTTCAGCTGGCAACGGCGGATGGCACGGTGGATTGTGTTCACTGACAATGGTTTCTGGAAGTATTCCTGAGCCCATTCTGTGATTTCCTTTACAGTAGCATTCCTGTTTGTGGTGCAGTGTCGTTTAAGGGCATCCAGTATGGTTTTACGGCCTTGACCCTTATGCACAGAGATTGTTCCAGATTCTCTGAATCTTCGGATGATGTTATGCACAGTTGATGATGATAGATGCAAAGTCTTTGCAATTTTTCGCTGGGTAACACCTTTCTGATATTGCTCCACTATCTTCCTGCGCAACATTGTGGGAATTGGTGATCCTCTACCCATCTTGGCTTCTGAGAGACACTGCCACTCTGAGAAGCTCTTTTTATACCCAATCATGTTGCCAATTGACCTAATTAGTGTTAATTGGTCTTCCAGCTCTTCGTTATGCTCAAATTTATGTTTTCCAGCCTCTTATTGCTACTTGTCCCAACTTTTTTTTCACCACCGTGAAATTTTGAATCAACATATTTTTCCTTTAAAATGATACATTTACTCAGATTAAAGGATAACTGTCACATTTAGACACTAATTTCAGTTTTCATATATGTAGTTACTAATATGAGAATATTCCTGAATCAATAACTATTAGACTTACTTACCCCTTATTTAATAGGATTCAGCCCTTTGTAACCAGTCTGCATAAAACTGCAATTTCACTATTCTGTTAAGATGGCTGCCCCCAGCCCTGAGGCTAATCCATAGGACGCCTGCAGTGAAGTTAGTGAAGACCAGCTCTGTATAGGGGGGTCTTGCAGTGAAGTTCCCAGGTCTGGCTGAAGCCTGTAGTCCTTCTACAAGCTCTCCTCTTATCAGATAAGGCTGTCATTTATACACTGGGCTCTACATTGTCCTTCACTGCTAAGGGAGTGTCTGCCAAGCACAGGCATGTGGAGAAGTTCACACACACAGCCCAGCACTGTTATCTCCTGTCAGGAAGAACCTGTCTTTTTATACATTCCCTTACAATGTTGACTCACTATCAGTTCCCAGTGCACTTAGTGTGCTCCGTCCTCTCATCTGGTAGACGGAAGCAGCATAGCAACCTGATTTTATCTCAGGTAACAATAGCCAATACTGGGGACTTTTGAGTGGCTTTTAGGGGTTATTTATTTAAGAATCAGAAATTAAAACAGGGCCAACAAGGTGATATTAATCACCAGAATCCAATAGTAAAAAAAAAAAATTTGACAGTTATACTTTAAACGTTTGATCTGTCATCTACGTTCTATTACAAATAAAATATTGACATTTGCCATCTCCACATCATTGCATTCAGTTTTTATTCACAATTTGTTTAGTGTCCCAACTTTTTTGGAATCCGGTTTGTATTTGTGATCGGCATTACCTATTTTATGAAACAGCAGGCACCCTGCTCAAAGACCCAACATGTGATAAAATAGTACGTCACATGTCGGGAAACGGTCAAACAGTACTATGGTATATAATGCAATTTCCTTCTCCACTGTCTAGAGAGAGATACAGCTATATATTTCTGTGAATATAGAAGTAGGGACTGCTATCTGGGCTGCTTCACTATGAGATCACCATCAGTAAGAGGTTGAAGCAAGCAGGAAAGCTGCTAAGCATGTTGGTTCACCACTGAATGCAGAAAAAGATGGACCAGTGAAATAATACTACATTTAAAATTACCTATTCATTGCATAATACCTTTTTGTGGGATAACCTCATTAACTTCTGCAGGTCAATACGATTAAGGTGATGCCAACATTTTTAACATTTATGTTTTTATGTTTTACTGTGCTTATGGGTACTTTCACACTAGCGTTTTGGATTCCGTTTGTGAGATCCGTTTCAGGGCTCTCACAAACGGTCCAAAACGGATCAGTTAAGCCCCAATGCATTCTGAATGGATAAGGATCCGTTCAGAATGCATCAGTTAGGCTCCGTTCCGCCTCTATTCCGTTTTGGAGGCGGACACCAAAACGCAGCTTGCAGTATTTTGGTGTCCGTCTGAAGAGGCGGAGCCTAACGGATCCGTTTTTTTTTACAATGTAAGTCAATGGGGACGGATCCGTTGTCAGTGACACAATATGGTGCATTTGAAAACGGATCCGTTCCCCATTGACTTTCAATGTAAGTCAAAACGGATCCGTTTTGGACTTTGTCATTTTTCTTTAAAGCTAATGCAAACGGATCCGTTCTGAACGGATACAAACGTTTGCATTATAGGTGTGGATCCGTCTGTGCAAATAAACAGACGAATCCGCACCAACGCTAGTGTGAAAGTACCCTAAGAAATAGAAAAAACTTACATTAATTCTGTCATTGAGAATTATCATTATTTTTTTATGATATTCACCATATGCAGCACAGGATGCAGCAATATATATTTTTTAATATAAATATAAATGGTCTTTTTTCATCTTCAATATCTGCATTTTTTTTATATTTTTAAGAACTTTGTTAACTCTTCTTTTACTTTCTTTTTCAGTCCCTTAAGCCTGTATTACACTGGCAGATTTTGTGCCAGATGATCACTAAAAAGCATTTGTAGTGATGATCGCTAACGAGAATTCATGGTAATGCTTGTTAGCGATCATCTGGCAGTGTAATACTGCCACCGATTTACCGGATGAGCGGGCGGAAGATCGTGCTGTGTAATCAGGATCTGCTGCCGGCAAATACCTAGACGTTATGTAATAGCAGCGGTCTCCTCCGCCAGCGAATGGGGATTGCCGGGAAGGACGCTCCGTTTCAGACAATTGCCTGTGGTGTCAACCTGTGTAATACAGCCTTTAGTCCTTCTAAGGCACTTGAACAAACAGTTGTTTGATCACTTGTACAATACACTGCAATAATTGTTGTATTGTAATTTTACTGGCTGCTATGACATTTGCTCAGTACCCCATGATTGTATTGCATGGGGTTATCATAGGACAAAGGGAGCCCATCCCTGTCTCTAACTGCTCAGATGCCATAATCACTATTGACTGCAGCATCTGTGGGGTTAAACAGCTGGGATGGAAGTTATCTCTGAAACTGCTGCAGGTATGTGTCATCTATGTCACACAGCTGGAACCTACCATGTATGGAGAGGGTTCAGACAACTTGCATACATTCCTTGCACATATATAAAGTACATATACGTCATGGAGCAGGTGTGGACCCAGTGTGTCAATGAACTGATGTGGCTTGGAGCTACTTCTAAGGATGTTATCTTAGTGGCCCCCTGGTCTTCACTCTTCAAAACCTGTATAGGGATGTGGACTCCGCTGTAGGGGTACCACAAGGATGCTAGCTCTTGAAGTAGTCTCTGTTCAGTGACAGCTAATGTAAGAGGGCCAAGAGACAACATTGTGTAGCACCAATGGAACAGACTAGAGTGTAGTCAGTGGACAGGATGAGGTCAGGGCAAGCAGAGTTTGTACAATCTAGTATAAGGCAATAAGTGAGGGCTGGCGGCTCAGGGTCAATATGCTAGTTAGGGAGAAGTTGGATCAGGCAGCTGAGGATCAAATTCAAATCCAGTAAACAGGTAGAGCCTGAGCATGGGAGATCAAAATAAACTCAAATGTAGTGCACCTTCACAGGGACTAATAAGGAAGAGACCTATAGCTCAGGCACGTGAGGCAGAATTATGGTGCAATTTGTGCCAAAAACACTGGCATACATGATTTGCAACACATTTATTAAGTGTTTTAGACACTTCCAGACACTTTCTGTGATCTGTCAGCCAAGGCGGCATGGGTTAGGGAAAGTGGGCTTGCCTTCGCAGGTAATGGTAATGGCATGGTTTAATTTTGGCGCATTTTTGAGTAAACTAAGGCAACAAACAGTTGATGTAAACTTGGACTAGATAGTCTACAGGTGTGTCAGATTTATCAGCCATTGTGATGTATTCAGCACAATTAAGTTTACACTGCCTTACTTTTAGACTTTATTGGTAAATGAGGACCATTGTGTATTCACCAAATCTCATTCATTCAGTCTTGCGGCACCCAGCAGGTTTAGAGTCAACGGAGAATGCTGCACTGTTAAAACTGCATGTACACTGCACCAAAAGCAAGTGTTTTTAATGCAGTTACAATTTCATAGCAAATCAAAGTAATCTTATACTGTATGTAAAGGAGCAGACATAAATTTAGAAATGTAAAAAATTACAAATGTCTATTGAAATATGTATATATATGTTTCCTTTCATACACACTCCCTCCACAAACCTAGACACTCTGCTGAGCTACTAAAAAGCCCTTTTATACTATATATTGTTTATACTGGACACTACTAACCATTAAATATAAAGATACACAAATTAAAAGTGAAAACAAAGAAATGAAACAAAAAGGAACAGACTAATAAACATCAGAAGATCGTCATATTTTTGCAAGATATATAAATAACTTTGATTTATTAATTAGAAACACTTAGGAATGTATTTTCCAAGCCACACTGATCCAACCTCAGTACAAAAAGACTGCCAAGATAAATGTCATAGCCTTCCTTAATTTAACACATGGGATCAGATGAATGAAAATCCAATTCCCCTTCCACTTCTCAAAAAGTGTGTCTTACTGCTAGGAAACAAAGAAATGATTTTCCTCTGGAAACGAATCAGAAGACACACCACCATTCGGTAGCCAGAACATAATTCAACTCGGTATAAAAAGCAAAAAAAAAAAAAAAAAAAAAGTTCTAAATCTATCATATAAACATTGTTTAAGGAAAAAACGGAATTCCTGAGCAAAGCTTGCAGATCAGAGTGGCCAGGCTGTGATGATGTTCGCATCTGAGAAATAGACAGACCCAATGAGAGTGGATTCGGGGCTGACCTGCGTAAGCAAGTGCTAACAGGAACTGGACAATTAGAACCCTCTTCATTCTGCAACAGGTAGGACCATGTGTGCTCTTTGTGGAGGGGATTCTGTAAACTCATTTAGAGGCAGAGGGATACTCACAACATTTTATTCAGCATACTTTACATTTTCTTTTACTTGAAGACAGGCAGAGCAGCTGAAATATGTGTGAGATGGCAAGATGCATAAAAGATTAAAAGGTTCCTTTCTGCATCAATCAAGTAATAGCAAAAACATACATCAAAAGCCAAACTGCATTCAGAAAGTAATTTATATTTACAGAAAATATCTTTGGCATCTCTTTATGTACAGCAGAATAGAAATTTAGAGAATTGGATCTGGCAAGCTCATTTTTTCGTCTGAAAGTAAAATAATCCAGCAAAAATGAGCTTGCATACTTACTAAAGTTGCCAGTGGAGGAATGCACAAATTGCTTTAGCATGGGGTGTATAAAAGCTCTTAGCGCAAGAAGACATAAGAAGGATGCTAAGAATCTACTGTTAGGAAGCAAGTGACACATCTCGATTGTCCAATTAAGGATATAACCAACTGTGTAATAAAGTTTGAGCTGCGTTGCTATTAAGCAGGTAATATATGTGAAGTAAGTTGGGTTTTATTAGCAAACTAAATTGCTGATCTAAATATCTGTAGGAAATTGTAATTTAGAGAGTGTTTTGCTCCTTGAGAATGCTTAAAAATGCACATCCATAAAGCAGTACTAATAGTCACAGAGCTGATATAAAGTCTGATACGTCTCACCACTGCATAGGTAATCAACATTTGAAAAAAGTAGCTTAAAGTAGCAGTACAGCTCCAGCTAGATACAATTCTCCAATATCCTTTCTACATAGTTCTCAAGATGTCTGCTTGCAGCAATTCAAAGGGAATCGGCACTGTCTACTTTCAGTGAATACAGCTCAGTTATTGTCATGTGATGATCAGACAGGTATATATAGTTGAAATTCTTAAGCTTCTAACTAAATAACTGATATTTTATTTGTCTAGTTGCTTTGCCTATCAAAGTCAGTAGTTCATGCTTTTATACCAGAATAACAGAATACTAAGAGCTCATCCATTTTTTTTAATGCCGAGACCTGTTCACATTAAGGGTAAGGCCCCCATGTGGCACATTGGCTGTTGTTCCTCCACAGTGAAATTCACAGCATTTACAGGGTATGGTCCCACACAGTGGCCATCAAGTGACCAAGAGTTTAAAAATTATTTGCAGATTTTTGGCTACATAGCACCGCCGCAAAACTGTGGAGTCATTATCAATTAACAATCAATTTGAAAACTGCATTGACCTGCACGTCTGCATGGCTTTTGGTTGTTTCTTGTTTGTGCAGCATGGTTATTAAAGGGCAAAAATGAACTATATGAGCCAGCTTATTTGTGTTAGTCACAACCAAAGTGTTGGTTAAACCCATAGCCTGAAACATAAGATGTCTAAAACCGTTTGTAGTAGCATCATGGGTATTTACTTGATGAATGCCAGTTTCCATTATAACAGCTACATACAAAATAGGCAACTGATCGCTTTTACATGGAAATCTGCAGTATATCATCCTTCCAACTTCTTGAATAACCCCAATAAAACAGACTTGGGTATTCTATTTCGTTATATAAACAAAATCAGATCTACGAGCTCTATATTAGGTGCATTTTCTACATTTCACTAGGTTAACTTAACCACCTAACTGTTTTGCCCGAGTCCAGCTCGGGCAGTGGGAAGAGTAGCTAACTGGAGGTGGGAAGGGCTGTTTTAGATGCTGCTGCCACCTGAATGGTAGCAGCTAGAAACACGAAACTGGTCTTGTTTGAAAGCTGACAGTCTAGCCTTTCATACAATACCAAAATGACAGCTAAAGTCAACAGCGCAACAGAGGAGAAATCAGTATTAGGAATCGAGTCGGGAAAGCACTTTTTGCTGCATTCACAGCATCGCGAATTCTATCAGTGACATCTTCCCCTGTATTGAACATGTTGCTGGCATTCTGGTATTGTCAGCTTTCAAACAAGACTAGGTGCATGTTTCTAGCTGCTAGCATTCAGGAGATAGCAGCATCTAAAGCAGCCCTCTCCATTTAGCTACTTTTCCCACTGCTGGAGCTGGACTGGGGCAAAACAGTTAGGTGGTTAAAGGGATTCTGTAAACTGGATTAAAGGGGTATTTCTTTTTGCCATTGTAAAAATAAAAAAAAGTATATATATATTTTTTTACCGGACTCTGCAGGATACAAGAACGTGGTGTGCTGCATTTTTGCATACTTTTTTGTTTCGAACGTATACGTCAAATGGAGGCATAAAATGTGCCGACCCTAACTACCGACACCCCAGCAGATCGACCGTTTGAAGAGGTTGCAGTGCTCCGTTGAGCACCACATCCTCTATTTAGGCCAGTCACGTCCCGTTGGTCAAATGGCCTAGGTCCAGCTGAGTCCCATTCAAATGAACTGTCCTGAGCTGAAATAGCAAGCACAGCCGCTATACAATATGTGGTGTGTGCTTGGTAAGCTGTGAGGAGGCCACAGAGCTCACCGGAGCACCACGACCTCTACAAACAACTTATCAGCGTGGGGGTCAGGAGTTGGACGACTGATCAGATATTGATGAAGTATTCTGAGGATAGGTCAGACTATTATCTGCACAGCACTGCATGAGATAAGGAGTCACCAGACTCTGGCCAAGTCCCACTAAAATGCACTGTTAAAACTGCCAAGCTCGAGCTAAGGTTGTCCTCTGCATTATGTGCACTTGGCTCAGAAGTCCAGACAAGGCATTTACGCAGATGTTTGCTAGTGCACAGTAGAAGAAAGGAACGCAGTATAAAAATAAAAAGTAGCGATCCGGACTCCTTATCTGCAATAGTACTCAAGTAATAGTCCTTAATCCAGCTGACAGACCCCCTTCAACTTTTTTGTGAATGTCTTTAGTCTTCAGTAAGAAAGCAAAAAGTAAAATCCAGTTTTGTTTTTTTTTTAAATGTAGACAAATGATCTAAACATAGGAACAATGTCCCCGTTTCAAAATAATATTACCCCAGGAGTCAAGGACTGAATCCAATAGAACATGTAAATAGCATAAAGTAATCCTGGTAGATTGTATATTATCACTGCTCCTATTATGGACAGTATTGTAGCTCAACAGTTTCTCTTGTTCAGGGTCATTTCAGGTGAACAAGAGAAGTGGAGGAGTGTAATAAACTCCCCCACTCTTTTTTCCAGAGCAGACTGCAAGTAACCACAATATCCCACTCCAAAATGGCTTGCTTACAGTGGTTGGGGAACCTGCAGTTTGGGGAGTACTTTGGTGGGGTGCTCATGAAGTTTGTGTCCTGCCTGTGACAAGTCAGTAGAGTACAGTTTTGGCACTGTTCAGTTCTAATACCTAGTTATAAAAAAGGTGACTGTGCTGGAAAAATATCCAAGAGGCTTTGCACCAGAGAAAATGAAAAGAATTTATATTTCTGCTAGCTTCCAGAGCGCATATGAGCAACGAATGGGTATTTCTGCTTAAGTGTAAGGTTACGTTCACACATAGCTTAAAATTATACTGTCGAACCAGTCTAGAATACCGAACAAAACTCACAACAACCTCTGAAAAATCTGTTACATTACCTTTTGTATTTAGCAGTGGATTTTACTCATTGGATGGCAATGAATAAAATGGGCTCTATTTTCTCAGCAAACAGGGCATGATACAGATATGACTATGATCCCCACCATGTTAATCCACTACAGATTTTTCATGCTGTAGATAAATGGGGTTTGTGAATGCCCCATTCACTAACATTGAACTGTGCTTTGTTGCAGAATTTCAGCGTAGATTCCACAACAAATATGCAATGTGTGAACCTGGCTTATTAGTGTGTCCTGTGTTCACGTAACACAAGGCAGAGAATCATGGTGGGGGTAACACACCAGATTGACATGTGAAAAAAATGAGACGTAAACCATTAATGTTACCAATAGTAAGTGTATCCTACCTCACTGCTAGTATTAAAAAGTGTCTTGTCTTCTCCACTTCTCCAGTCAAAAAAGCAGCCCCTTATTTCCCTACTAGGCACTTTTCCAATAGTCATTGCAGAGCTCCCATTTTCCCTGCAGTCAAAGCAGTTTTCCCCGATAACTTCCCCAGCAGTCACAACAGGCCTCCTTACTTCCTCAGTAGTTACAGTGGCCATCACCACTAGTCACATTTGATCCTCTCTCAATTCCCCCTAATAGTCAAAACCACCATTATAATAATCACCTTCAAAACCATGAATATTTGTGCTTTTTTTTTTTAAATCGATAAATATCACGTGCTAAGAGGCATGTCTACAATGTGCAAGGTGTTTTTAGGTACTTTTTGAAACTATAAGGGAATAACGCTATAATATGACTTTTTAGGTTTCATTTGAATATGACAAAAGTTTGACTTCTGAAATCCATGACAGTAAAAGGATTAATAGTACTTTGGCAAATAGAAAGCTATTTCATGGTGCTTGCAAACGTTTCAGGATAGTGGTCTATCTGTGACTAAAGCTGGTCATGCATTTTGGCTGTTAACCGAATGCTCATTCAGTCAACAGTTATCTCTCACTACATAGCTTACAGCAACAGCTCATTTTCCTGGAGAATGAAAGGATGGGTCATATTTAGTATTGTATTATGAAATGCAACCCATTCCCAAAATGTATTTATCCGGTTAGCTCTTATGTGTAAAATCGAAGCACTTTTTAGGATTACCCCACTCGGAGTGTACTGTAATTTAATTTGTAATTTAATCAGCCTTCTGACATTTTGAATTAACAGGGTTGTGCCATAAACTACTTTTCCCGCTAAAGTTTTTTTTCAACAATTACTCTAGCTCCCAATTTACCTCATCTGCATTTTTTTTCTTATCCCCCATGCTAATTTCTGGTTTGTCCTATGTCTGCTGTCCCATCATGCCCTAGAGCTGGATAATGTGTTGAAACATCAACTGATTATGTGACACTAACCCCGACTCTTTCTTACCAATCACACTTCCTACGGCCTACGTTACAAAATTGTAAGGAGGTAACCTACGGCAACTTAATATTAAAACAGATTTGTCACAAGATGCAATGGTAGGCTAACAACTTAAAAATAAGACAGGTTTGATAAATGGTGATATTTGGAGAAAGTGATATAACAGCGGTACCTGTTGGGTGGGATACATTCATATTAGTGGCACAACCCCCTTAATGGTCAGCAGGAGCAAAAGATGGAAAAGCAGGCGTTGATGGAATATCTTCAATCTTACTTCTTGCCATTCTCATTGCCATATAACTAGTAATCTGCTTAAATGAGGTATCTGCTGATTGCAATTACCTGTCCAAATGCCTTGTTAGGGCATATGGACATCACAGGGTGGCCCTCACTTGGGAGCTTCCTCCATAGGCTAGAATAGAATGGCTCCAACAATGCTCCAGAAGGCTCAGGTATGTATATAAGATATATTAATACATCCAAGCCTAAATTCTCTGCTTCCTGTTCTATGATGATCCCCCACAGGAACAAGCGAAAATCCTTGCACACATGATACATGGAACATTAATACACAAGTTACTTACAAGACAGACCCTAATTGGCCCAGAAAATTAAATCAAATAGCAAAAGTAGCTGACAGTTACATATTTTTGTTTATGGTATCTTTGTTAAAATGTAACTTTTATTAGATCATTTATTAAAAAAAGGGGAGATTATCTCCCTATGGAAAAGCCATTAAAAGATAAGGGTTGGAGAATGGTATACAATTAATTTTTGTGCTCTTTTTAAAAGACAGACACTACCATATATAAATGACTGACACTTCTCTTAAGGTTGGTTATAGTCCAAAAAAGATGTGTTGATTTCACACCATCCCTTTGCTATAACCTTTATTGTGGTGAAAATATTCTTTCAATTTATATCACAGAGGTGTTGTGTTATTTCCACACTAACTCCTCCAGTTGAGGCTGCTTTTGGTGTTTTAGTATAGGAGAATGTCGTTTTTATTTCAATATGACCTTAATGGTCTAATATTATTCTCTGGATTTTTTAATGTCGGCACAGTGTGAGGTTTCCCCGTATTAGGGAATTTATTTTGTCCTATAACCTCAGACCTTGCCGACCTGCCTATTTGATCATATAATATTCCATCAGGGGAAAGAGGATATATTTTAAATTCCCTATACTTAGGGTTTTCCTCCCTATATATATAGCAAATACTGAGATGTCTCAGCAATGATAGAGTTAACACCAATTTTATACAGTCCGTTATCTATGGGGGTCCGTTTGTTAAGTGTATGGAGGTATGCTGTATTATTGTCCAGGAGCACCTGCAGAACGTTCCCAGACTTCAATCCATTCCCAAACCCAAACTTAAAAAAAACAATCCTATTGTCCCCCTGACATGTTTTGACACGTATGTGGCTTCATCAGGGTGACGGGACAACTAAACAACAATAAAGGTTATAGCAAAGAGATGGTGTGAAATAAACACATCTTCTTTGGGCTATACCCAACCTTAAGAGAAGTGTCAGTCCTCTATATATGGTAGTGTCTGGCTATTAAAAAGGGCACAAAACTTAATTGTATACCATTCTCCAACCCTTATCTTTTAATGGCTTTTCCATAGGGAGATAATCTCCCCTTTTTTTTAAATAAATAATCCAATAAAAGTTCCATTTTAACAAAGAGGCCGTAAACAGAAATATGTAGGTGTCAGCTATTCATACACAAGAGAACATGCTATGGAGAAGCCAGCAAGCTAATTAATTTGCAATATATTAATTGCTCTAACAATTGAAACATCATACACAATACCATGCAAGGTACATGGTAAGAAAACTCAGTAGCGGAAGAAGAAAAAAATGACCAAACAAGGTTTAAGCATAAAACCTGGAGAACCTGCAACAGGAAAACACAAATACAAAAATATTTTTTGGTTTACTTGTCACTCCAAAACTTTCATGCTTTGATGACAAATTTAAAACATTAATTGGCTTAGAAGGAGTTAATGTTGGCTTGTAATTTCATCCCAGTCTCCTCGTTTTAAATGGTTTCCAGGTCATATTAAAGTAACAATAACTAAGTTATTATAGAGCTGAATTACACACCACTAATATGGATTCATTTCAAATGGTTTCATATCTTTCACCACATTCAGGCTCCATCTTTGAAATGAATATTACACAATGTGTGTAAACAGAATGAACGGAAAGTATTTAGCAGCAAATATTTTATTTGCATTGTGTTTTTCATTAGGAGATTACTTTGCATATTGCATTTGACTGTGGAAAAAATTCAAGCGGTCCAGCAGCCAAAAACCTGAAGTTGGAAAACCCATCCCTTATTTGTCTTCTGAAAATGTCAACTATCAGGTTCCACTGCTGTCATGTTAAGAAATGAGACATTTAAACAACCTTGTTTCAAGATTTTGGAAATTCATGCCAGCTACATATTTCTTGTCTGTAAAATGATACTGGCAAGATTTACTCAAGCTGAGGTGCATTCTTACTAAAACACTGGGTTCTCAAATGAAAAGCACGAACGCTAAAACCTGGGAGTCATTGGCTTGGATACATTGATGAGAACTGTTTAGGCCAGGTTCACACTTCCTAGTGTGATGTGGCGATTGTGGTTGCTTTTCTATTGAACTGCTTCTATTGAAAACTGCATCTGTCAGTGTATTTTTACCTGCAACTTTTTATGGTGCTGCTGAAGTCAATGGGAAAAACGTGCAAGCATGCCACTCATGCATGGGATCTGACCACTGATGTCAAAGGAAAATATGCCCCCCCCCCCCACGTTTTATAACATTTGTATCCTTTACACCACCCAGTAGACTATTATCATTATAATTAATCCCCAGTAACTCCTTGTTATCCCAAGACATACTAATATGGGTGGGTGGGTGGGACTAAATGCAGAATGCTATACCACAGCATTGTGATGGTGCAAGCTCAGGAGTCCACACTATCTGCAGGGGGTGTCTGCTGTAAAACACAGCTTACAACCTGCTGAAATTACCTGGATCGGAGCTAGCTTCAATCTCAGCTGTTTAACAGCTAAGATGCCATGGTCATTGATGATGGCAGCATCTAAGTGATCTACAGGTGTGGATTCAGGACCCTTATGGTGACCATGGCAGGGCCTAATAGGAAAACTGTCTGTATTTACCAGCGTTAATAGTATTACAAGCTCAAATCCCCTAATGGGACTAATGGGACTAAAAAGTAGAAGAAAGTTAAAAAAAAAACTTTTAAAGAAATAAAAAACATTTCAAGTATATAAAGAGATCCCCATTTTTCAGCCTATCCAGCCCATTATTCTTATTGCCAATGACAACATTGACAGAACTGTTATTATTTGGTGACCTTGCTTCACAAAAAACTGAATAAAAAGTGATGTTCGAAAAACAACACGTGTAGAGAATCGCTCACTCTCACCTTCTCAGGGCAGGTGCTCTAATCCAAATTTGATTCACCCCTCAAATACTTAGTCGAACAAATAGTTAGAATAGAGGATTGGCACTCATATATGGAAATAACAATCTATTTATTGATTCAATAAAATACCTTTAACAATTAATTCCCACCTTTCCAAAACATATATGTAACAAACCTAATAACAAATAGTATAAAACATTAAGAATCCGTACATTGATGGATATAAAAAAGGAACAAAGTTCCAAGATCAGCTATACCATTTAATTTCTCCCTGAGCCTGGATGCTTTAGTATATTGGAGACTTAATGGTACAGCTGATCAGATACTTTTGAATGATGATCCTCCAGGCAGAAAACTCTATGGAGAATATTTCACACATAACGCCACATCTCCATTGGGAAATGACTAAACTGATTTCAAATATAAAAACTTTTCCAACTTCTCTAAGCTGAGTTCAAATAGCCTCTGATATCGAATTTGTAAGGGCTTAGATGGTAATCACCACAATTCAGACCATAAATAGATTAGTACTGACGTAAAAGTTCTCCAATTGCTGAGAAATTGTTACTAGCACACCAAGTCTCAAGTTTAATATTCAAATTTCTCTATTTGTATCCTCTTGTTTCCCTTCGTACTTCTCATATACTCACTAGCGGCGCTATGGTAGTTGTTTTTCCCACATCCATGGGCTTACCTCCGCCTGTACCACCGTGCGGTATCTCCTGTCCCCGGTCTCTCCTCCAATCGTACGCCGGCGTCCCGGCTGATGTACTATTGGCGTCTCTCGTGCGCTCGGTGTCTGAAAGCGCCACGTGACGACTTTGTACGGGGTAAGGGATCCTTGTTTCCGATGGATGCTGGCGGGATGGGATATTTGAATACTCAGTTGCAGGAAAAGCCGAAGTCCTCTTTATTACAGTGCACTTTTTCTTCGTGTTATAGTATGGGGTGTCACACTAGTCATACGCCAAACGCATTTCGGGGACTGCCTTCCCCTTCTTCAGTGGCATCACCCCGATTTAGTCAATTGATATGTTTTATACCTGGTGTTGGTAATTCTCAAAAGCTGGACCGGATCTCAATCATCTCCAGTCTCTGGTCTGGAGTATATATCAGTTAATCTCTATTTTTGTTTCTGCGATTTATTCGCGGTTTTGATGCGTCTTTTTCGATAAAGATGCGTTTTTTGCTCCACATTTGCATCTTAATGTATATGATCTAGTCCATAAAGGGTTTTTGCATAAGACCTTTCCTTGTCATATTGTGCCTTATCGGAGGGTCACCATTTAAAATTCATATTAAAAAAGAAATAAAAGGTTAAGATAGACTATCAATAGAAGTATATAACAATTGGTGATCCATATTTTCAAATATGTATATGGATTATACATTTTCTAGGCATAGATTTGTAATAGAAATTGAGGATGTTCATTTAGGATAATACTCCTTATTTAAATATATGCTGATTATTAAATCTCTGTAACTTTAAATGTCGTTCTAGAGATATCTCACACTTATTGGTCTATTTATGTCCCTGCAATTTTTTGCAATTTAAATGTGTTTTTCATAAATAGGAATACATTTTTTGTCCCGCAGTTGTATCCTTACACAATGTGACGAACTGTGACATATTTCATGAGGGGCTAGAGAGCTGGGAAGGGGGGGTGTGTGTGGGGTAGAGGGAGAGTTGCAGTTCTGGAAATCAGCCTGACATGCAACTCTGCATCGACACCTGCACATACCGCCCATTATTTTAAAGGAAACCGAAAATCTCTAATTCTGCGTTTAAACCCTTTGGTAAAAGGCTGCTGAATTCATATATTTTTCTAGACTCCGCCCTTGATAGTCTTTCAATATGGTTTCCCCCCGCTAATGCTTCTCCACCTTCTCCAGTGCCATGATCGAGAGACCTGTTGGGTCCTGGTTATAGCAATTGGAGAACTATTACGTCAGTACTAATCTATTTATGGTCTGAATTGTGGTGATTACCATCTAAACCCTTACAGATTTGATATCAGAGGCTATTTGAACTCAGCTTGGAGAAGTTGGAAAAGTTTTTATATTTGAAATCAGTTTAGTAATTTCCCAATGGAGATGTGGCGTTATGTGTGAAAGATTCTCCATAGAGTTTGCTGCCTGGAGGATCATCATTCAAAAGCATCTGATCAGCTGTACCATTAAGTCTCCAATATACTAGTATACTTCTTATAATTGGAATAATACTACTGGATTATTTCCTAAACCATCCAGGCTCAGGGAGAAATTATAAGGTATAGCTGATCTATTTGTTATTAGGTTTATTACATATATGTTTTGGAAAGGTGGGAATTGATTGTTAAAGTTTTTTTTTTTTTAATCAATAAATAGATTGTTATTTCCATATAAGAGTGCCAATCCTCTATTCTAAGTATTTGTTCTAAAAAGTGATGCTATGGTGTAAACACAGTGAAATTTGGTATCATAATTCTATCAACCAACAGAATAACGTTATTTGGGGAGATTTATCAAAATTGTGTAAAGGAAAACTGTCTTAGTTGCCCATAGCAACCAATCAGATTCTACCTTTCATTTTTCAGAGCTCCTTTGCTGTGGAGGAGTTTCCTGTGTGTCGGCCTATACATTCCTGTAATGCCCACTGGCCCCTGGTATTGCCCATATGGCATAGGTAGGTGAGTGTTAGGTCCTGAGCTACTTGAGAAACCTTGGCGTGGTGCTCAGGCTTAAGACATGTCCTCCACTGCAGGACATGTTGACTAATCTCTCAATTTTAACATCAGTTTGAGGGCTTAGTAAGACCACAGTGTGCACCTGTTTTGTCATTTGTTATTGCTAAATGAAAGATGGAATCTGATTGGTTGCCTTGGATAACTAAGACAGTTTACCTTTAGGCCTCTTTCACACGGGCATCCCGGATTTGCTCCGAATGCGTCCCAGGTGCATTGCGGGAAACCTGCGCGAGTGCGCACGCAATTTCAGTCAGTTTTGACTGCGAGTGCGTTGTTCAGTTTTTTCCGCGTGAGGGCAATGCATTTTGCACGCACGTGAAAAAAAACTTAATGTGGTACCCAGACTCGAACTTCTTAACTGAAATTCGGGTTTGGGTTCAGTGTTGTGTAGATTTTATTATTTTCCCCTATAACATGATTATAAGAGAAAATAGCATTCTTAAAACAAAATGCTTACTAAAATGTGACTTGAGGGGTTAAAAAATAAAAAAAATTAACTCACCTCATCCACTTGATCGCGCAGCCGGCATCGTCTTTTTTCTTCTTCTTTCAGGACCTGCAAAAGAACCTTTGATGACGTAATCACGCTTACCACATGGTGAGCGTGGTGACGTCAGCGCAGGTCCTGCTGAATAAAGATAGAAGGATTACGTCGTCAAAGGTTCTTTTGCAGGTCCTGAGAGAAAAAGAAAGAAGACGATGCCGGCTGCGCGATCAAATGAATGAGGTAAGTACATTTTTTTTTATTTTTTAACTCCTCAAGTCACATTTTAGTAAGCATTCTGTATTAAGAATGCTATTATTTCCCTTTATAACCATGTTATAAGGGGAAATAATACAGTAAATTGACTTTAACCAATTTACTAACATCATCTCCTAGCAACCATGCAGGAAAATCACTTTGCATCCGCACATGCTTGCGGATGCCAGGCGATTTTCACGCAGACCCATTAATTTCTATGGGGCTGGTACTGCGTGAAAAATGCAGAATATAGAACATGCTGCGATTTTCACGCAACACACAAGTGATGCGTGAAAATCACCGCTCATCTGCACAGCTCCATTGAAGTGAATGGGTCCGGATTCAGTGCGGGTGCAATGCGTTCACGTCACACATTGAACTCGTGCGGAATACTCGCCTTTTGCTTAATCTCCCCCATTGTGTTATTTATACTGCACAGTGGACTCCATAAAAATAAAAAACATTGACAGAATTTCTACTTCTAGTAAAAAATAAAATATAAGACCCAGCCGGAATTAAAAAAAAAGCTAAATAAAGCGTCCCACTCTTAGGACCCCAAATAGGGCCTGACTGTAACACCTCGTTACCATATAGTGAGATCAAAATGACATGATTCAATCAAGTATTATGGTTCAAGATATATAATACACCACATGATAAACAAGAAAGAAAAATTATTGAGAAAAAATTAATCAAAATGTTCCTAAATAGCCAGATCATGAAAAAGGGAAAATCAGGGAAGAAAAGATGGAAAAGATAGAAAAGAAGCTACAGTAGCTGAGGAAATTAAAAAGGGAAAGGAAAGAGAGAGGAACATAAGAAAAAAACATTGTAAAGTACCACTAAACTTCACCCCAAAAAAATTGCATTATCAAAAAGACATATATTAAAAAATCATAAACATTAAAAACTATGGGACATTCCACAAAAAGCATGCCCTGTATGTCTTATGGAAACACAAAAAGCAAACTATATTTAATAAGTGATTTTATAAAGTAAATGTAGGAAAAAAATGATGTAAATTTGGTATCACCATAACCCTATCAACCTGCAGAAATAAGTTACTATGTCATTTATATTGCACGGTGAACCACATATAAAATACAAGAGAAAAAAAAACACTGGATATGTTGTTTTTTTTTGCCTATCTCTGAGAAAAAAAAAATCGAAAAAGTAATCCAAATTCCTATGTACTCAAAATGGTACCAATAAAAACTACAGTCTATCTCACAAGCAAAAAGTTCTCATACAGCTGCCTCCACAGAAAAATTAAATATTACGACCCAAAAAAATTATATTTAGTTAAAAAAATTATTTTATCAGGCAAAGGTAGTAAAACGTAAAAAACTAAATAAACCTGGTAACGTTACTGTCATATCAACCTAAAGAATAAAATTAACATGTCATTTATACTTCACAGTGAACCTATAAAAAAAAAAAAAACAGACATAATAGCTGTTTTTGGTCACTTCGGAAATAAAAGAGATCAAAAAGTCATACGTACTCCATAACAGTACCAATAAAAGTTACAGCTTGGCCCTTTCAAAAAATTAATCCTAACACAGTTCAGTCATCATAATCATACCATCCCAAACAATAAAATTGACAGGTCATTGATACCGCATAGTGAAACCCACAAAAAAAACAAAAAAACATTTGACTAAATTACAATTTTTTTGGCTACCTCACATAACAAAAACTAAAGAAACAGCAATATAAAAGTAATATGTACCCCAAAATGGTACCAATCCAAACTACAGCTTGTCTTATGAGGAATAAGCTCCTGCAGTTATAGGCTCTTAAATTTATTTCAGCAAAATCCATGTTCCAAAGTCCAAATGGTGTTCCTTCCCTTCTGAGCCCTCCTGTGTCCCCAAATAAGTGTTTATTTCCACATATAGGATATTGGCATACTCAGGAGAAATTGCGTAACATATTGTGCTCTTTCTCTAATTAGCCTTTTGGGTTAAATGTTTTTTTCATAGTCACAAGTCAATATTAATAATATTAATAATAGTTCAAAACCATCACTACACCCCTCATTGAATTCCTTGAGGGTGTGTAGTTTCCAAAATGTGGTACTATGTTGGGGGTTTCCACTATACTATTCCATCTACATAGCCGTATGGGGGCTTGTTTTTGTGGGTCAAGTTGCACTTCCTAATTCCACCATTTAATAATGGATATGATGTAGTGGGGAGCTGGAAAAAAAATTCTAAATGGGGTGAAATTAGAAAAAAAACACAATTCCGCAACAGTTTTATGGGTTTTGTTTTAACAGTGGTCCCTATACGGTAAAATGACCTGTTACTTCTCCAGGTCCGTATGATTACGGCGATACCACATATGTATATCTTTTCTTGCATTTTATTACTGAAAAGAAAAAAAAAAGCTGTGTGAGGGCTAATTTTATGCAAGGTGATCTGGACTTTTCATTGATAATATTCTGGGATGTAAGACTTTTTGATCACTTTTGAATTTTTTATTTTTTTTTGTGGGAGGTAAAGCAACCCAAAACAGCTAATCGGCCATTTTGACTTTTTTTGTGTTTCGCCATTTGCTGTATGGAAAACATAGTTTTAGATTTTAATCAGAAACACAAGGGGGGGTTCAGTCAGCACTCCCTGTATGTAGGTGCACGTAGCTATGGCAATTATACATACAAACAAAAAAATGCAACAGCACTCTGCAACCAGAGCTCTGCCCAAGATAGCAGCTATAAGAGGACATTAGTGTACTAATCCACCATATCGCATGCAAATAGTGGAGACATTAGTTTACATTTTGATCAAAAGGTAGTAAGCCCACAACCGTGACGGGGTGAGTGACACATGGACCCCCCACATATGCCTCTAAAAAAGTTTGGTGCATCTTATGTCCAAAGGTGTTTCTTAGTCTTTTGTGTTTTTTTTTTTGTTTCCTATCTCTCTTGCTCACTGGGTGGTTGGACTTGGAGTTTTTTTTTTAGAAAAATAAATAAAAAAGTGTTTCCTCTGAATGGAGGCCCTAAGAGCTGTGAAACCTAGAGCCCCAATGATAATCACAGGGAATATCACCGAAAATTGTAACCATCACCACTTAAGGAAATACACAAAAGTATGTACAGTTAGGTCCATGTATACTGTATTTTTCGCTTTATAAGACGCACTTCTTCCCCCCAAAATAACGAAAGTTATAAAACGAATGCTGCCATTTTTACTCTACTAACAGTAATACATTGCCGGCCACTATGCTGCACAGTGCAGCCTGTGATGTATCAGCGGGAAGGAGGAGAGGCTGGAGGCTGGCAACACTCGTGGCGGGGCCCGATGTATTAGAGTAGAGTCACTGCACTGGGCCCCACACACAGCAGTAAAGTTTAGTCATGTAATGCTTATTCTTTGTTAAAGTAGCGCAAACCTCTGCTGTAGTACTTACTATCTAACCACCGTGGCATGCAGGACCGTCGGCAGCGTAACGTCACTCGCTCCGTCACGCGCCGCCTCTGCCTGCTTCATTCATAAAGTGGGAAGAGCTCCTCCCACTTTATTAATGAAGCAGGAGCGTGACGGATCGAGTGACGCTACGTTGCCGGTGGGCCTGCATGCCACGGTAGTTAGATAGTAAGTACTACAGCAGAGGTTTGCGCCACATTAACAAAGAATAAGCATTACATGACTATACTTTACTGCTGTGTGCGGGGCCCGGTGTATTAGAGTAGAGTCACAGCACCGGGCCCCGCCGTGAGTGTTGCCAGGCTCCAGCCCCTCCTCCCTCCCCGCTGATACGTCATCCAACGATATTACCATAACAGTGCTATCCACAGATCCCCATAAGTGTCATCCACAGATCCCCCATAACAGTGCATCATCCACAGATCCCCTTAAGTGTCATCCACAGATCCCCTATAACAGTGCGTCATCCACAGATCCCCATAAATGTCCTCCATAGATCCCCTATAACAGTGTCATCCACAGATTCCCATAACAGTGTCATCCACAGATTCCCATAACAGTGTCATCTACAGATCCCCCATATCAGTGCATCATCCACAGATGCCCCCATAACAGTGCGTCATCCACAGATTCCCATAACAGTACGTCATCCACAGATCCCCATAACAGTGCGTCATCCACAGATCCCCACTATAACAGTGTCATCCACAGATCCCCCATAATAGTGTCATCCACAGACCACCATTAGTTCAAAACACACCAAAAGCACACATTTTGGTTCAAAATATTTTTTTTCTTGTTTTCCTCCTCAAAAACCTAGGTGTGTCTTATCAGGTGTGTCTTATGAAGTGAAAAATATGGTATTTGGAGAGAGACATTTTTTATAATTTTTGTTCTGTACATTACCACAATGGATTTTGAACAAAACAATTCAGATACAGTTGAAGTTCAAACTTTCAGCTTTAATTCAGTGGGTTGAGCAAAATGAGCATTTTTCAAACTTAATCCTTTCATTTCAGGGGCTCAAAAGTAATTGGACAAATTAAATAATTGTAAATAAAATGTTAATTTCTAATACTTGGTTAAAAACCCCTTTTTGGCAATGCCTGCCTGAAGTCTTGAACTCATGGACATCACCAGATGCTGTGTTTACTCCTTTTTAATGCTCTGCCAGGCCTTTACTGCAGCGGTTTTCATTTGCTATATGTTTATGGGCCTTTCTGTCTGAAGTTTAGTCAGATCAGGTGACTGACTTGGCCATTTAAGAATATTCCACTTCTTTGCTTTAATAAACTCCTGGGTTTCTTTGGCTTTATGCTTTGGGTCATTGTCCATCTGTATTATGAAACACAGAGCAATCAGTTTGGCTGCATTTAGCTGGATTTGAGCACACAGTTTGTCTGTGAAAACCCCAGAATTCATCCGGCTGCTTCTGTCCTGTGTCACATCATCAATAAACACTAGGGACCCAGTGCCACTGGCAGCCACGCATGCCCAAGCCATCACACTGCCTCCGCCGTGTTTTACAGATGATGTGGTATGCTTTGGAGCATGAGCTATACCATGCCTTCGCCATAATTTTTTCTTTCCATCATTCTGGTAGAGATTGATCTTGGTTTCATCTGTCCAAAGAATGTTCTTTCAGAAGTGTGCTGTTTTTTTAAGATGTTTTTTTTTAGAAAAGTCCAATCTAGCCTTCTTATTCTTGAGGCTTATGAGTGACTTGCACCGTGCAGTGAACCCTCTGTATTTACTTTCATGCAGTCTTCTCTTTATGGTAGATTTGGATATTGATACACCTATGTCCTGGAGAGTGTTGGTCACTTGGTTGGCTGTTGTGAAGGTCTCTCTTCAAAATGGTAATTATTCTGCAATTATCCACCACTGTTGTCTTCCGTGGGCGTCCAGGTCTTTTTGCATTGTTTAGGTCACCAGTGCTTTCTTTCTTTCTCAGGATGTACAAAACTGTAGATCTTGCCACTAACAGTGTTGCACTTTCTTGGATGTTTTTTTTCAGTTTTTCGCAGATGAAGGATTGCTTGTTTCACCTGTATGGAGAGCTCCTTTGACTGCATGTTTACATCTCAGAAAAATGTTCAAAATGCAAGCACCACACCTCAAATCAACTCCAGGCCTTTTATGTGCTTAACTGAGAATGAAATAATGAAGGAATTGTCTACATCTGCCCATGAAACAGCCTTTGAATCAATCGTCCAATTACTTTTGGTCCCTTAAAAACCGGGTGCCACATGTAAAGGAGCTGAAACTCCTAAAATTTCATCCAATTTTAATGTGGATACCCTCAAATGAAAGCTAAATGTTTGGACTTTATATATAACTTTAATGTGTTTTAGTAAACAGGTAATTAAAACAAAATTTGTGTCGGAATATATATGGACCTAACTGTAGTATGGAAATTACCCATGTGGTTGTCTTCACTACGTTTTTCCTCAATAATCCAATGTCTTGTTCTAAAGGGCTCAGTGAATTCAAGTGTGGTACTGTAATTGGATGCCACCATTGAAACTAGTCATTTTGTGAAATTTCTTTCCTCCATGATATTCCGCAATCAACTTTGAGTTTAGTGGGGGAGGGATAAAGCTATGGGGTTGGTTTTCAGGTGCTGTCCTATACTCCTTAGTTCTAGTGAAGGGAAATGAAAATTACATATATTTACATATATATATATATATATATATATATACACACACATATATATACACACACATATATATATACACAGTGCCTTACAAAAGTATTCAGCCCCCCTTGACTTTTTTCGTGTTTTGTTACATTACAACCTTAAATTCAACGTTTTGTTAATCTGGATTTTATGTGATGCATCAGAACATAATAGTCTAAGTTGGTGAAGTGAAATGAGAAAAATATATAAATAAAACTATTGTTCAGAAATAGAAAACAGAAAATTGGCATGTGCATATGTATTCACCCTCTTTGTTAGAAAGCCCATAAAAAGCTCTGGTACAACCAATTACCTTCAGAAGTCACATAATTAGCGAAATGATGTCCACCTGTGTGCAATCTAAGTGTCACATGATCTGTGGTTACATATACACACCTTTTTTGAAAGGCCCAAGAGGCTGCAACACCTAAGGTAGAGGTATCACTAACTAAACACTGCCATGAAGACCAAGGAACTCTCCAAACAAGTAAGGGATAATGTTGTTGAGAAGTACAAGTCAGGGTTAGGTTATAAAAAAAATATCCAAATATTTGATCCCCAGGAGCACCGTCAAATCTATCATAACCAATTGGAAAGAACATGGCACAACAGCAAACTTGCCAAGAGACGGCCGCCCACCAAAACTCACGGACCAGGCAAGGAGGGCATTAATCAGAGAGGCAAGATAAAGAAGATGGTACCGCGCTAAAGAGGAACAGCAATCCGCAGCAATCAGAATCCTTATCTTGGAGTAGTCCTATAGACGACAGTTACTTCATCACGATAAATGAACATAGAGCACCTTCAGCATGAAGGCACAATGTAAGCCCGATGAAGCTCGGAAATCCGGTCGGGCCTTTATATATATGTTCATTTTATCGTGGATTTTGTAAGTAAAATAAACTTGCGCTTTTACATTCTATCAAAGATACCGCACCAGTGGTCTTGTCTTTTTTCCCTGATCTAAGGTCCAGTACTCCTACCCGGAACTGGATGTTGGTGGCCTAATCGGGACGCCGTACAATCTGCACGGTGTGTGAGATCTCCTATGCGGTCCATGTCGGGATAAGAAATTGTGTCCACGATCACTCTGAGACCAGAGACTGAATGCGAACTTCGTCTCTAGGACTACTCCAAGATAAGGATTCTGATTGCTGCGGATTGCTGTTCCTCTTTAGCGCGGTACCATCTTCTTTATCTTTCAATATATACGGAAGGGACAGAGCCCGTTCCTTCAGGTTACCGCCGCTCTCTCCGGTGTGTACGCGGACAAATTTTGTGTTGATTCACAGTTGCTGATTAATCAGAGAGGCAGCACAGAGACCTAAGGTAACTCTGGAGGAGCTGCAGAGTTCCACAGCAGAGACTGGAGTATTTGTACATAGAACGACAATAAGCCATATGCTCTATAGAGTTGGGCTTTATGGCAGAGTGGTCAGAAGAAAGCCATTACATTCCGCTAAAATAAAAAGTAACGTTGTGAGTTTGCAAAAAGGCATGTGGGAGACTCCGAAAATGTAGTGAGGAAGGTGCTCTGGTCTGATGAGACTAGAATAGAACTTTTTGGCCATCAAAGAAAACGCTATGTCTGGGGCAAACCCAACACATCACATCACTTAAAGAACACAATCCCCACAATGTTTTTCAGCAACCGGGACTGGGAAACTGGTCAGAGTTGAGGGAAAGATGGATGGTGCTAAATACAGAGATATTCTTGAGCAAAACCTGTACCACTCTGTGCGTGATTTGAGGCTAGGACGGAGGTCCACCTTCCAGCATAACAATGACCCCACACACACTGCTAAAGCAACACTTGAGTGGTTTAAGGGGAAGCATGTAAATGTGTTGGAATGGCTAGTCAAAGCCCAGATCTCAATCCAATAGAAAATCTGTGATCAGACTTAAAGATTGCTGTTCACAAGCGCAAACCATCCAACTTGAAGTAGCTGGAGCAGTTTTGCAAGAAGGAATGGGCAAAAATCCCAGTGTTAAGATGTGGCAAGCTCATAGAGACTTATCCAAAGCAACTTGGAGCTGTGATTGCCGCAAAAGGTGGCTCTGCAAAGTATTGACTTCGGAGGGGGATGAATAGTTATGCACATTGACTTTTTCTGTTACTTTGTCCTATTTGTTGTTTGCTTCGCAATTAAAAAAAAAAAAAACATCTTCAAAGTTGTGGGCATGTTCTGTAAATTAAATGATGCAAATCCTCAAACAATCCATGTTAATTCCAGGTTGTGAGGCACCAAAACACTAAAAAAGTCAAGGGGGTAAATACTTTTGCAAGGCACTGTATACATGTTGTATATATATATATATATATATATATATACCACATCTATATATATACACACACACACAGTCCAAAAGTTTCAGGTGCGTTTGGAAAAACATGGTACAAGGTAAGAATGTGTCAGGAAGTGCTACTAGTTTAATTTTATCAATTAACAAAATGCAAATTGAATGGGAAAAAAAAATAAACTAAACCAAAGCAATATTTGGTGTGAACACCCTTTGCCTTACAGTAAGATACTTATCCATCACGCATTACCATCAGGGAGGCCTCTCACTGGCTCCAAATTTATTTTGTAGCAGGACTATGACCCTAAACATACAGTCAATGTTAATTTAAAAAAAAAATATCTTCAGTGTAAAATAGAACATAGAGTCCTGGAAGTGATGATATGGCCCCCACAGAGCCCAGAACTCAACATCAAGTCTGTCTGCCATTACATAAAGAGACAGAAGGATTTAAGCAAGCCTACTTCTACAGAAGATCTAGGGTTTTCCAAGACATTACAACTGATGACCTAACCTCAGTATCTGACCAGTGGGGTTCCAACACCTGGGACTCCCGCTGATCAGCAGTTTGCGTAGGCTCTGGCGCTCCAGTGAGTGCTGCAGCCTTCTCCCTGCTTACCAAGCACTGTGCCGTACATTGTATAGCAGCTGTGTTTGGTATCGCGCTCAGCCCCATTCACATCTGATGAACGTGTAGTCACTGGGCTAAGAAAAGCTGTGAGAAGGCCATGGTGCTACTGCGAGAACCTCTGCCTTCAAACATCTGATTGCTGCGGGTCCCGGGTGTCGGATACCCACTGATCACATACTGATGACCTATACTGAAGATATGTCATCATAAACTCTCGGAAAACCCTTTCAATTCATAATTATTAGCGCTTCAATTTTTGAAAGAATTCTTACTTTGCAGCATTTTTTCCACATCTACCACAGTACCATGTAATATATATTATATATATATATATATATATATGTTAATTTGGGGGTCTGTATGCATCATGGAACTTTAAGTGAGCAGAATTTAGAAGCTTTTAAAAATATTAATATTAGAATTTGTCATATAACAGTTATATTAGCACAATCTTAATATAACAGAATAGTCAACGTTATTCAACATAGTAAAGGGCTGGCAACAGAAATATTATTCCTAACATTTGGAAAGTACAATTGCATTTGGGAGGAGGTCTGGTACAGTGGTTAGAGAGTTGGTCTTGTGGGTTTAATTTATGACTGGCCATTTCATCTATGTACTGTTCATTTACTAATAAGAATAATAATAAAGTTTAAGAAAGACAGTTAATTATGTCTTATAAAAACAAGCTATATTTTACTGCTCCTAAATAGAATGGATAAAAGGAGTATTCATAAATTAAATGAGAAAGTAGCAATTAGAGTTTAAAGTGTAACTGTCATTTTATTTTTTTAACTATTGTGTAGTGAATGATTTTATTCATATTTGTAATATATTTAATTAGGGGAAAGAATTGTTATTTTTTGTAGAAAACGGCATGTCTCCTTAGGAATACTAAGTATGTGTAAATAAAGAGGAAGGCTTCTCAGCCTGCCTCTGTTCTCCCATTCCCAGCACTTGACTATCTATAAATGTGTGACTTATCCCTGTCTATCTAACTTGCTGCTGGCACCTCTGCCATTTACTATCTCTGAAATCATACCCTATTTCTGAAATGTCCTTGACTAAATGCCTTGCTGCCAGTGCTGATCACTGAAAGCTCTGTACATTTTTCTCTTCCCTGTGCTTCTTAGCTATGACAACAAGTATGCTATGCTCCTATATACTTACTGTCAGAGTTGATCGTGTCAGTCAAAATCAGCTGATGAGTGGGTGAACCACGTGTTGGATCCCCAATGATCTTATATAGATGACCTATCCTGAGGATAAGATTTCTAATTGTCTGTGCTGTGGGAGCATAGGGTATGTCTCTTTCAGTTTTATGTCTCATGTCACAGGAGAATGGTTTATTATAAAAGTACACTTGGAATGTTCATCAACTCATGTAATTTATCTCCTGTCTTGTCTGTGCCAGTTACAGTATGTTGGATGCACTGTACAATCGATTAAAAAGAGATTAAACCAACACTGTACCAACACTAACTTGGGTAAACATTATTATAGTGTCTCAAGAAATTTTAGTAATGTTCAAATAGTTTTTTGTTTTTATTTTTTTATATTTAAATATTTGTATACCTTTTGCTATGTTTCTTATGTGTGTGAACAGTTAGGCCCCTTTCACATCAGCGTTTTTGCTTTCCGTCCTAGAGTTCCGTCCTTGGGGCTCTAGAACGGAAAGATACTGATCAGGATTATCCTAATGCATTCTAAATGGAGATAAATCCGTTCAGGATGCATCAGGATGTCTTCCATTCAGTATGTGAACGTATTTTGGACGTTGAGAAAACCGCAGCATGCTGCGGATTTGTCTCCGTCCAAAAACCTGGAAGAAATGCCGCAATGCCGGATCCGGAATTAATGCCCATTAGAGTGCATTAATCCGGATCCGGAATTAAGCTAAACGTCGTTTCAGCGCATCGCCGGATCCGACGTTTAGCTCTGCGCATGCGCAGCAGCAGTTCCGATCGGGGCCGCAGTGTAAGCTGGGGCTCCGATCGGTTACCATGGCAGCCAGGACGCTACTGAAGTCCTGGCTGCCATGGTAAGTACTCCGCAGCAGTGTACTTACCTGCGCTGCGGCCTCCGGTTGCTCCTTCATGACGTCACAGGTTCGGGCGGCGCATTGACCTATGGCGTCATGAAGGAGCACCCGGCGGCTGCAGTGCAGGTAAGTACACTGCTGCAGAGTACCATGGCAGCCAGGACTTCAGTAGCGTCCTGGCTGCCATGGTTACCTGAAAGCATATTGAAGACTGATCAGGATCCTGATCAGTCTTCAAATGCTTTCAGGCGACTTGCATTCTGACGGATCCGACGGGACGGAAGTGCCTGCCGGATCCTCAGAACGCAAGTGTGAAAGAGGCCTTACATATACATTCCTATATATTACTATCTTTTATGGTATTGTGCTTTGATCCATTTCGTGTTTTGTATAGTATCCTGGCATGTATAAAATGTTCTGAGTGCCAAACTCTCCTTGCATCTGAAAAAGGAGGCAGTATGTTTCCGAAAACATGTTCATACAATAACATGGTTAGTTGGTATCCTGCTCTCCTCAAGCTCACTTTTTCCAAGAGATTTGAAAACTTATTGATGGGCACAAATACGAGCACTTAAAGAGGTTGTCCGGGTTCACAGCTGAACCAGGACATATCCCCATTTTCACCTAGGCAGGCCCTCTGATATGAGCATCTGAGTATTTCAAGGGCTGTTTGTTTATGTTTTTCACACTGCTAGGTAGAGGCTTCTGCCTAGCAGTGTTCCCGGTGATGTCACCGGCACTGATGCGCAGGCCTGTAAGTCAATACTAAGCAAAATCCACTTGGCAGTTATCACAGCAACAGTGCTGATAAAACAATATTTCATTTATTTCTAATTTTGAATGTTTGTCACTCTTGTTACAGATCATCAATTAAAATTTCATTTAAGTAAAAGTAACCAGTACTCCCCTCTTCATCCACCCCAGATGCTCAGGGGGGCCCTCCATAAGTCCTTGTTTGCAGGCTCCAAGCAGTAAGGTACAGTAGCGGTACATGACTGCTGCAGCCAATCAATGGCCACAGTGATTACATGTTGTATTATTGGCATTACTGACTTGCTGCAAGACCTACTGTAATTACATCTGAGATCGAGGGCTATCTCTCGGACAAATACTTTTTAAGGCCTGTATGTTTTTTGAAGCCAGTAAACAATATTTACTTTCTTGCTTTTGCATTTTTTTCCCACTATTCTTTGCAGAAAACTTCTATTTCAGAAATATTTTTGTCTTGAATCTACTGCACTCTTCAGAAATATAACCATAGCTTTACAATGATTTTCAAGTCTAAGGACCGTGAAGGCACTTTCAAAAGCTTAATCTTTTGTTTCTGGAATTACTTTAAAGGTTGTATGCTTTGGATTATTGTCTTCTATAGCTGTAATACCCAACTTATTTTCAGCTTACTTCTCACTGAGTGTGAGATATCAGCTTCCAGGAATGATTAATATTTACTAGAATCCATTTTTTCAGTGCCATTGGCTGTCACACTATCCTACAGCAAAACAAAACCACCCTTATATTTTTCTTGAAAAATCTTGTCTTTTATTCTTTCTCCACCCATGCCTTTGATGATTGCAGACAAATAATTCAATCCTTTTTCATGAAACCACAGCACTTAATTCTAAAATACCACAGTCTTATCTAAGTGTTCTTTGGTAATATCACAGTTACATTTTTCTTTTGTTGACTACAGCATGTAGATTATGCTGCAGTGCACAACTACTCATATGGCAGTCAAAGGTTTCCACAGGCCTGTTTCAATCGGGTGTCGGTTTTGCTTTGTATATCTGAAATGTATACTATTATAGATTCTGTCATAGTTTTCTCTTGGCTGTCCAGATCCTAGGTATCAATTTTCATTTCTTAAAGGGGTTTAAAAATTACAGTTTTCTGTTAGAATGCACAGATCGTAACTATTTCAATTGGATTCATTTTAAAAAAACATCCTTTAGGAAAACAATAAACATTCTGAAAAGAAAAAACACCCGTTAGGGGTTTCACATTACAGAATGCTACTGCTTTAAAAAAAAAAAATATATATATATATATATATATATATATACCCTTCAAACACTTAATTTTAATGTTGTTTTAGACAGTTTCCTTTTTCTTTTTTATCGCAACATGCTCTGAGTAGTGTTTTTTTTTTAGACATTTTCCTATAGGCGCCTCTCTCGAAAAAATTTCTAAAAAACATTGGGGCAGATTTATTAATAGTGGTGCATTTTACACTGTATGAGAAAAGGAAATCGCAGTGTTTTAATATTAAACACATTCACTAATCTGGGACATGGGGTATTGTAAATCCTGTGCCAGATTTATGCCAGAATTCTATCCATGCGCCAAAAATTTGTTCATGTGCCAAAATACTGTCTACTCTAAGTTTACGCCCCATACAAGTTTTATCTACGACTACAAACGCTCCATGGAGCACATCAAGCCTCTTTTATCCCTGATATAAGTAATATAAAATATAACCTTTAATCATCAATCATAAAATGCGTGATTTGTGAGCACAAAATGGTTAAAATCACTACCGATTTTGCTGAAGAGAACACTGCTCTCCAATAACTACTGTGGTCATGGATGTGCACTATTTCATGGCCACTACCGCAATTGTATTGTTATATTAAATTCATCCACATTCGATTAGTGGATGTCGATATGTTGCAGGTCACTCCTGCTAGTAAGCTAACTTCACCACATGGTAACTAACTGTCCCTTCGGCAATTTAGGTAGCACATTAAAACTAAAGTGTTCCGTCCCCCAACATGTTTCGCCAGCTAAGCTGGCGTCCTCAGGGGTATTGGACAGAATTTCCACCTCTGGGGTCTACCTCTATCTCCAGAATGGGGGTCCTGTCCACTGTCCTAACCAATGAGGGGGTTGCTACATCCAGGAGGAGAATAAATAGAGAGGTCACATATCAACAGCCAAATATGTCTATCCTGTGGAAGTGAATGGGGATAGCTGCACAGTTGCAAAGTTTTTCCATGTGAGACGATAATCTGGGGATCCCTTTTCTGTAAATAGGTTCTGATTCCAGAGGTGGGGCCCGAATCTATCAGGCATTTATGGCATATTCTTTTGATATGCCATAAATGTCTAAAATGACAAAATCCCTTTAAGGGGTTATCTAATCCCTATACTGATCCCCAGAATTCCCACCTAGCTGCAAGGGGGTTGGTTACTGTTGCAGCCTGCTATTGGCTGCACCCACCAGTGGCTGGATATTTTGATCTCTGCAATGGGGAGATGCAGTTGTGGCCGTGCAGGGATCTAGAGCGATGCGGGTCCTGGTGAGCAGGTAAGTATTCTCTAGAAGAGGGGCTGGGCATTCTGGGGGTTATTATAGGGATTGGATAACCCCTTTAAAAGCTGCTGTTTAAAGCACAATAAATGGTCAGGTCAGCTATTGCTACACATAACCTATATTGAACCCATAATTCTTGAGTATAGGGCTTGATATATTCCCTCCACTGTTCTGGAAAAAAAATGTAATCTTCATCCTAATATTCCTCTCAAAGGGTACAGACTTTGGTGGACATTTATCAAATCACATACATCATTTGGTAAAATTTAGTGACATTTGTTGTTCCTCGCAAAATTTCAAAGTGGTCTATGTTTAAGAGCTAAACATGAGATTGGACCTGGATTATGGCTCACTTAATATGTGTGACTTTTGCAAAAGTCACAAAAAAGTTTCAACCTACACCAGGAAACTCCCTGGTGTACTTTTACACATATATGTGTAAACTACATTGCATACACACTAAATATATTGGACTTAAGCTTATAAACATATATTAGACACAAAAGTCCCCAATAGCAACCACTGATGGTTTGCTGACATGTGAGGTACAGTACCAGAATCGATAAAAAAGTGTGGTTGTAATAATTCACGGTGAGTGCTCCCGGAGTTCATGCAACAGAAGACAGATACGGGTCAGAAAAGCAGTGATCCCAAGACTCAGACAGAGACATCACCTTCAAAAATTAACAAGAGCCAAAGAACCTTGTACCATAGACAAGGTGTGGCATTTCTAAGCAGGTACAGGGTACAACAACACCTTCAGGTTTCCTGATGCAGTTTTGAAAGTCAAAATCAGAAGTGGATCGTAAACTGAGAGAAAGTATTATAAGGGTTCTCCAGTTATTTCATCTAATTAGCCCATGGTACTAACATGGGAAGATGTTTCACATAGTACTTATTCTTCCTCGTTCCCCCAATGTTGCCATTTCCGCTGCACTTATGCATACTGCGGGTTCTTCCGCCCAGATGTGGCCGGTTCTTTTCCTTTTCAGCTGCATTGACTTTAGACAACAGCATCAGGCGAGCGAGGGAGAGTACAGTAAGTACTATGTTAAACAACTTTCCTCCGCAGTTGGGTACTATGGTCTAAATAGAGTAAATGAGAGAACCTCTTTAAGGAAAGATACCACTTCTCTTTTTTTTAATCATTCCTGGTTTTGGCTTCTAAAGCTGCATCAGGAAAACTGAATGTGTGGCCATAACCTTAGGGCGGTGTAATACATAATCATTTTTAGTTTTTTCTTCTTTTTGTGGGCATTTTGCCACTTCAGTCTGTGTGGCTCCCGGACCAGCACTTTCAAATGTGATTCAAGGGGAGCAGATCACCACTGTGTCCTGTTAGTGGCTGCAGCGGTCACTTGTTCCCACATTGATGGATGTTGATATCAGAGCAGATGGGACCGGAAGTGCTGGTCCAGGAGTCAAAACGACTGAATCCAGTGGCAGGGACCAGGTGTGGCAGGGACCAGGTGAGTATCATCACCACAGCGGGTCAGCCATCCTGGGGGTCTGATTTAGTCTCGGATAACCCCTTTAATAATAATAATATTTCAAAATTTCATATAGCGCCACCATATTCCACAGCGCATTACAAATTCATAGGGTTCATGTACAAAACAAAAGTAACTGGCTAATAATAATATTAATTTTTATTTTTTTAGCGCCACCATATTCCACAGCGCTTTACAAATTCATAGGGTTCATGTACAAAACAAAGTAACAGGCTATTATACAACTGAAACAATAGGAGTCAGGGTCCTGCTTGCAAGAGCTTAAAATCTATGAGGAATGGGGGGTGACACAAGGTAGTTGATTGTGATAAGTAGGATTCGAGCCATTATAGAACTGACAGTAGTGGGGCCGGCTGATCTGCTTCTGGTTTGGGACTACTTAATGATCGAGTTCAGGCCAGAGGAGTTGGTGGGGGAGAGGTTTAGTCCTGGAAAAGTCATTTTAGGAGGATTCATAAGCCTGCCTGAAAAGATGTGTTTTTAAGCCACGTTTGAAGGTGGAGAAGTTGTGAATTGACCTAATATTCCGGGGCAGAGTATTCCAGAGAGAGTAGGTGCAGCTCGAGATAAGTCTTGAAGACGGGAGTGAGAGGTCCGAATATTATGTCACCAACAGAACGGAGAGCACAAGTAGGATGGTAGATGGAGATAAGGTAGGTGATATATGGAGGTGCGGCACTGTGGAGAGCTTTGTGGTTCAGGGTGAGAAGTTTGAACTGTATCCTGTGGTGGATGGGCAACCAGTGAAGTGACTGGCACAAACTAGTAGCATCCGTGTAGCGGTTGAATGGATAGATAAGCCTGGCTGCAGCATTTAGAAGAGACTGAAGGGGGAAAAGTTTAGTGAGAGGAAGACAGATTAGCAATGCATTGCAGTAGTCAGGACGAGAATGAATCAGGGTAACAAGAGGTTTTGCCGTTTCCACTGTAAGAAAAGGGCGGATTCTGGCGATATTCTTGAGGTGCAGACAACAAGAGCGTGTAAGTGATTGAATATGGGGAACAAAGGAAAGATCAGAGTCAAATGTGGCCCCAAGACAGCGGGGATGTTGCACAGGAGTTATGATAATGCTGCAGACCGGAATTGAAATATCAGGTTTCGGTGGGTTAGTAGATGCGGGAAAGAGAAGAAGTTCAGTTTTTGAGAGGTTCAGTTTTAGATACAGAGAGGACACAATGTTAAAAACAGCTGCCAGACAGTTACTGGTGTTTTGAAGTAAAGCAGGGGTGATGTCAGGGGATGAAGTGTATAGTTCGGTGTCGTCAGCATAGAGATGGTATCAAAAGCCAAATCTACTGATAGTCTGTCCGATGGGGGCTGTATAGAGAGAGAAAAGTAGAGGACCTAGTACTGAGCCCTGAGAAATGCCAACATCAAGAGGAAGAGGAAAAGAGCCAGCGAATGATACACTAAAGGAGCGGCCAGAGATATAGGAATAGAACCAAGACAGAGCAGTGTCCTTAAGGCCAATTGAGTGGAGCATGGTAAGACTACATGCACACAACCATAGTTTTTGATCTGGGTCTGATTCACATTACTTGCAGGTTGGGCATGGCCTTATTAATTTCTATGGGTCCGCATCTGTGTGACCGTTCCAGAAAATATATATAAGTCCTGTTCTTGTCTATTTGCTGGACAAGAATAGTCAGTTCTAGTACAAAAATGCGGCATTCACACGTCTAGTATACATATTTTGCGGATCGCAAAATTGATGCAGTTTTGTGCCTGTAGTCTATAATTTGTTTGAAAGGGGTTCCTTTTTGACCAATGCAATGAAGAAAACCCCAACACTCTTGAAATCTTTTTTAAGGTGGTTTCGCACATTGCTTTTTTTTTAGGAAAAATGCCACATTTTTACCAAACATGCATTTTCCCAAACACACTGTGAATAGATTTTAGATCCTTTTTAGTCCTTTTTCTTCTGTGTTTTTTTTGAGCGACTTCTCTATAGGACATGAAAATTGGCATTGAAAACGCATGTTACTGGTGTAAGTAAACACGCTATCTTAACATTGGTGGTTAAAATTACGGTATACTGTTTCTATATAGAATGTGAATACCAAAATTGATGTATCTGGCATGTGCCAGACACGGCTGGCATCTGACAGATCCCGTTCATCACATGACCAGGATAGGAAGTAAACAATGAAAGTTTCTATTCAATGACTGCTTGCAGAGATCTCCTAAACCATGAGCAACTGGTGTATTTTTTCTTTTATTACATGTGCCTTATCTGTCCTGTTTTCTTCAGGGAGATCTTGTAGAACTGTCTTTTCCATGAAATAAAAGGCACCAATGGACATTTAAGGAACATTAAATGTTTTTTGGTAAATAAAAAAAATGCTAGGGTTTGTCAATACACTTCACTTTTCTGATTTATAATGTGATGTTTTCCATAAAAGTTAAACTGGCAAGTATTTTTACATAATACATTCATATTGTGGAAAATTGTGGATGACACTGGACATTAAAGGGTTTATCAACGACTATAAAATGCAGCCCATATGCCCGGGCCACTCACAATGAATATACTTACCTGGTTCCCAGCTCCCTGCACCGCTCCTGGTCCCCGCACCGCTGCTGCTTCTCTCCATGCGCGGATGAAAACATCCAGTGTCCCGTCCCCATTCCCGCCCCCCATTGGCTGCTACACCCCACCCCCTCCCGACACCGGATGTTTTCATCCGTGTACAAAGAGAAGCAGCAGCTGCGGTGCGGAGATCAAGAGCGATGCAGGGAGCAGGGAACCAGGTAAGTATATTCATTGTGAGGGGCCGCATTTTACATCTTGGATAACCCTTTTAAAATAGGACAAGTAAGCAATTTCTGATGAAAAGTACTGACAGGATCTGGGGTTCTGTTACACAATATATATAGATGAGATTTAAGGAGTGAATATGATGCTTTACATTCTTTGGTTTTTAGGTGAATGGAAAAAATGTTCTTGCAAAAGGATGTGTTTTCTTTACACAGCTGCAGAGGTGGAAATGGAAAGTTTTTATTTAAATAATTTAGAACAAAGTTTCATCCAAAACCCAAAAAATAAGGTTTGATTCATTTCATACTCAAAAGGTTCTGGGAAACAAAAGATTTGGACTACTGTACAATGTACTCGGAAAGTCTTCAGACCCTTTCCCCTTTTTCCCCATTTTGTTATTTTGCAGCCTTCTGTTAAATTAAAATAAAAAGTTTTTTCCCCATCAATCTGTACTCAGCACTCCATAATGACAAAATCAAAACAGAATTTTAGAAATGTTATTGCAAATGTGTTAAAAATGAAAAACTACATTTTGCAAAAACATAAGTATTCAGACCATTTGCTATGACATTTGAAATTTTGCTCCAGGGGCCTCCCATTTATCATTATCATCTTTGAGATGTTTCTACACCTTGATTGGAGTCCACCTGTGGCAAATTCATTTGATTGGATATGATTTGGAAAGACACACCCCTGTCTATATAAGGTCTCACAGCCATGAAGAGGAAGGGACTGCTTGTAGAGCTCAAAGACAGGATTGTGTAGAGCCACAGATCTGGAGCAGGGTACAAAAAAAATTCTGACTTGAAACCAATCGAACATCTCTGAACAGAACTGAAAGTGGCTGTCCATCCATAGTTCTCATCCAACCTGACAGAGCTTGAGAGACTATGTAGAGAACAATGGTAGAAAATCCACAGATCTGGAGCAGGGTACAAAAAAAATTCTGACTTGAAACCAATTGAACATCTTTGAACAGAACTGAAAGTGGCTGTCCATCAATAGTTCTAATCCAACCTGACAGAGTTCAAGAGTATATGTAGAGAACAATGGAAGAAAATACCCAAATCCAGGGGTGCCATGATACTCAAGAAGACTTGAGACTGTATTCGCTTCCAAAAGTGTTTTAACTAAATACTGAGTACAGGGTCTGAATACTTTTGCCTGTGCAATATTTTAGTTTTTCCTTTTCAACAAATTGAAAAGTACCTGTACGTCCTGTGTCCGGTCTTTAAAGATGGCGCCCGCTCCTGCTCCATGCGGGCGCCTTAGCCGCGGGTGTCCGCATCGTTCCTGTAGCAGACACCCGCAGCTAAATTCCGCGACCGGCAGCGATGCCGATCGCGGACATTTAACCCCTCAGATGCCGTGGTCAATCCTGACCACGGCATCTGAGTGCGCACAAACCGAAAGTTCCCCCGTGTGGCGATCGGAGGAGCCGGAGCGCGCCTGTAGTAGCCTGGGTTTCTATAAATGAAACCCAGGCTGCTCTGTAGTATTTCCTATGGAGCCTTGCCTGTAATAGGCTTCATAGGAAATATGCGATTTTTTCATATATTTCAATGCTACTGCATTGGAATGTATGAAAATCGCAATCAGATGATTGTAAGTTGTAGT
Source organism: Bufotes viridis (assembly GCA_033119425.1). Taxonomy (NCBI): domain Eukaryota; kingdom Metazoa; phylum Chordata; class Amphibia; order Anura; family Bufonidae; genus Bufotes; species Bufotes viridis. The sequence continues at coordinate 245,457,280 of CM065592.1, read as the reverse complement.
TCCCTATGGAAACTATATAAAAGTGTAATAAAAAAAAAAAAAAAAAAAGTTTAAAAAAAATAAATAAAAAAACATAAAAGTTCAAATCACCCCCCCTTTGCTAAAATAAAAATTAAAAAACTAAAAAAAATTAAAAAAATACACATCATGGGTGTCGCAATGTGCGAAAACGCCCATAGTATAAAAATATAAAAAATATATTCCCCATATGTCAAACAACAAAACACCTCTATACAGCTCAGTACATATAATTACAAAAAAGTTATAGGGGTCAAAACATGGTGACAAAAAAGTAAAACTAATTTTTTCCCACTTTTGAATTTTTTTTCACTATCAAAACGCAAGAAAACCTATACATATAGGGTATCGCCGGATTCGTACTGACCTGTAGAGTAAAATTAATTGGTCAGTTTTATCGCGCATCGAACGTTGGAATTTAAAAAGCCGCAAAACTGTGGTGGAATTGCTTTTTTTTTTTTGCAATTTCACCCCATTTGGAATTTTTTTCCTGCTTCCCACTACATCATATGCAATATTAAATGGTGGCATTGGAAAGTACAACTTGTCCCGCAAGTTGAACCGAAAAATAAAAAAGTTATGGCTCTAGGAAAGCAGGGAGCGCAAAACGAAAACTCAAAAAGTAAAAAACCTCCGGTCCTTAAAGGGTTAAAGCCATTTCAAACAAAGAAAAAAACAACAAACAATTGTAGATGTCTCTCTGCACGGGTGGGTTCTTCATATTTATCTCCACCCCTGCTAAACCGTCCTTCTCACAGCATGCTGCCTCACAGACGCAGATAAAGAAAAACATTAGCAACATTCCAGTCTTCCTATCTAATGGCTTTTCTTTACTATGCTACTATAAGGCTGGGAACACACCTAAGCGTTTTTGGAGTGGGCATTTTTTTGAGCGTTTTTTCGCGCGACAAATGCGCGTTTTCATGGGTGTTTTAGCATTTAAGGAACGCGCGTTTTTGAGGCGTTTTTTGGATTGACAGGTTCCAGATCCACTAAAAATGTAGGCCCACCTATATGAAAGTTGCAGACGGTTAGCCAAATTGGGCCTTTTTATGCTGGGTCAAATGAGAAAAACGCGCGATCGTATGCGCGTTTTTTAAACAGAAAACGCGCATATCTTCAACTTGGAGCGTTCCCATGCATTCCAATGGGTGGAAACGCATGAAAAAACACCCCAAAGAAGCTCAAGCACTAGCGTTTGCGTCAGGCGTTTTTCAGCGCGTTTAAACGCGCTGTAAAACGCCCAAATGTGTACCATGCCCATAGGCATACATGGCATTTCACATGTTGTGCGTTTTTCAGCACGTAGGAACGCGCTGAAAAACGCTTAGGTGTGTACCTAGGGTAAAGGACGTTTTGGGGGACTAAAATAAAAAGTGGGAAAAAAAAGTACTTGCAGAATTGCTGTTGTTATTCTGTCACCCCAGCAACAGCCAAAAAATATTTTAAAAAAAGTATAATTACAATACATTATATGGACCCAAAATGGTGGCAATAAAAATACAACTAGTCTTGCAAATAAAAAACAAACAAACAGGAACACCGGTGCCTTCTCAAACAACCCTAATCAGCGGGGGTCACTGGTGTTGGACCCCTACCAACCAGATACTGATGACCTATCCTAAAGATAGGTTATCAGTATAAAAATCTCAGAAAACCCTTTTAATTCTATAATCAACAGAACTAATTAAATATAGTTCTGGTATTTATTATTACATATAATAATATATAAAAATGTCTCCAATATTTAAATTGCTATGAAAAATGTAACAATATCACAACTGATTTGCTTATTCTCTATTCATACTGATATACAAAAAGGCCAGATTAAGTAAAGTTGTCATATAAGGTAAGGCACCTCTTAAGAAATGTCAACTCTCATATTTTCTAAAATGTGAGCAGGGCAAATTTCTAAGTCTCTGGTGTACTGAACCTACCATTATTATCACCTGGCTGATATATTCAAGAAAAACTGGATCTAAATTGGACGAATTGGAAAAGTTCTGCCAAAGCAGTTTAGTCACAAAAAGGAAAAGGTCATAGCCAACTGAAACAAGCAGACGTCAGTACAGAGCCAAGTCTGGAGTGACAGGCAGCTTTGGCAGCTAGTATGCCAGTATGGCCATAGGAAAGAATTCCTGAAAACCGTTCCAAGGTTAAGCAGAATAAAACAGACTGATTGTCAAACAGGCATGTATGAGGAAGTAGTGCAGAAAATAAACAGTGGTAGAAAAGGTGAAACACAAGATTTGTATTCGTTTATTGGGTAAAGTCAGGTGCAGTGAATTTTTCCAACAGCAGATTTTAATGTTTCAAATCCATTGCAAATTCATGAGTTACAGGAGAATGTGAATTTTGTTGTGGCTTTCATCCTGTAAAACACCCTGAAGATATTTTCTGCCACATGTGGATACTGTTTTAAAACCCTATTCACATCTGTTACACTGTAAATTTGTCTCAGAATTTTATAAGAGGTAATGCAAAGTTAAAGCCCCAAAAAATGAAAATACATTTACACAGGCACTATTCACACTTTCTGAATTTGATGAGGTTTTGTTACATATTTTGTGCCAAATATTCACCAAATTTGTTACCTATCTACTATCAATGTATGTGAATGACTTTTTTGTAACCCAAATCACATGCAGCAGAAACAAAATGTTCACATAATTTTGTCTGGATAAAACAAAAATCTGCGAGAAGTGGCAAACTGTTGGACTAGCCGGATTAGCCCCATTTAACAGGGCTAACCCTAGTGTGGACCTGCACCACATAAGGCTACTTTTACACTTGCGATGTGAGGATCCGGCAGGCAGTTCCGTCGCCGGAACTGCATGCCGGATCTGGAAATCCGTGTGCAAACGGAAAGCATTTGTAGACGGATCTGGATACGGATCAGTCTAAAAAATGCATTGAAACACCGGATCCGTCTCTCCAGTGTCATCCGGAAAAACAGATCCGGTATTTATTTATTTTTTGCATTTTTAAAGGTCTGCGTATCTGCAGACCAGAAAACCGGATCCGTTTTGCCGGAACACTTGACGCCGGATGCGGCATTAATGCATTTCAATGGAAAATGCGGTATTTTCTCCGGCCAAATACCGTAAGAGTGACTGAACTGAAGACATCCTGATGCATACTGAACGGATTGCTCTCAATTCAGAATGCATTAGTATAAAACTGATCTGATTTTTTATCCAGATTGAGCCCCTAGGACAGAACTCAATACCGGAAAACTTTAACGCAAGTGTGAAAGTACCCTAAAGTAGGACTATAGTTAAAATTTAGATTGAGAAAAAAATACACATAATGGTTCATAAAACAGTACAACTATACTGCACGCAAACGTAATTTAAGTTTATTGTCTAACAACCACAGTGCTGTACTTTTGCTAGTGGCTGTGCCTGGTATTGCAGCACAGTCCCCAGCTGTTACTAAACATATCTTGCTGTGCGTGTTAAGCCATAAATCATAAGCAGCACTTGCCAAAACTTTACTCCTTTCACACAGAAAACTGGTAGGGGTGCTGGGTGTCCAACCTGATTTTGATGGCCTATCTTAAGGATTTAGTAGTGCTGAGCGAAGTGATTTTGGTCCGAAGTTTAGGAAAATTTCGATTTGAAACTAAGCCGAATTTCTTGCGCTTCTTGGTAACAAATCAAGTTTTCCTGAAATGGCTGCTGCACGTGTTACAAAGCGAAAGTAAGAAGCCCAGGAACGCGAGATCACCCATAATGTATTAAAAATTAAAATCTAAATTTTGCAAAAACATAAGTATTCAGACCATTTGCTATGACATTTGAAATTTAGCTCCAGGGGCCTTCCATTTCTCATTATTATCTTTGAGATGTTTCTACACCTTGATTGGAGTCCATCGGTGGTAAATTCAGTTGATTGGACATGATTTGGAAAGACACACCCCTGTCTATATAAGGTCTTACAGCTGGCAATGCATACCAGAGCAAAAACCAAGCCATAAAGAGGAAAGGACTGTCTGTAGAGCTCAGAGAGAGGATTGTGCAGCCAGCCAATCCGCAGCAGGGAAACTGCAGGTTGAGTCTAATCGCCATGTGCATCACTTTCTAGTGCACCCACATTCAGAGTTAGTCCCATATTTTAGTGATACAGTTAGAGTGCTTGAGTATATAAGGCAGGTGTATTCGCCGTGTGCATCACATTCTAGTGCAACCACATTGAGAGTTAATCGCTTAGTTTACTGATACAGTTAGGTTGTGTCCGTATTCTGCCTGTACATGTGTCCAGTGGAATTAAATTGATTATAGAGAATGCCTTTTGTTAGCTGTTGCGTTACATAGCGTCAGTATTAGGCCATGGTTAGATATTTCACCCTGTAATGTGAGCAGTGAAACTAAATTGATTATAAGGAATGCCTTCTATTAACTGTTGCATTATATAGCATCAGTATGACACAACAGTTAAATACTTTGCCTCGTACATGTGTGCAGTGGAACTAAATTGATTATAGCGAATGCCTTCTGTTAGCTGTTGCGTTACATAGCGTCCGCATGACCCCACAAAATACTTTGCCCTGTACACGTGTGCAGTGGAACTGAATTGATTATAGCAAATGCCCTCCGTTAGCGATACAGTTGTTACACTACAGCAAATAGACAGCCGTCTGGTCTCTCCAAAGTAATAGGCAAAAATGATGCTGTAGCCAGCACAAGTAGCAATATAAGAGGTGGTGGCGGTAGCAGCAGCCGCAGCAACAGGTCAGAGGTGCCACTGTCATCTAGCGGTCGTATTTCAATCAACGATCCAGCTGTACTGGAATGGTTGACTCGCTCTTCATAATCATCTCAAGTTACATCAGATACACACAGCCAGCAATCGGTAGGTTCCTCTGACACTACGCTTAGTTGACAAGTGGCCACGAGAGGAGAGAAGGAGCTCATAGGTGATTGTGCAAGAGAGAATGCAGCGTCCTTTGGATTAGGATGGAGTCAATTTTAGTCACCTGATTGGGTTGCACTAAATTAGGTGCAGCTCTAATGAAAGAAGGCTGTGAAAACGGGACTCGTCTGGTTGGTGCTGCCGAGGGTGTCCGCCACTCAGGTAGATTGTGGAATTGGCAAAAGAGCTTGTCTGGACTTAGGTTGTCTGGCGAGCAGATGGACACAAGGCGCATATCACAACCCGAGCTTTAGGTATAGTAGGTTTTATTGAGAGACAATGAGTTTCAGGGTACGCTCCATGTGCACACAGCCACCATAGCGCTGCCGCGTCCAGGGAATCCTCCAGCTGCCTTACACAGCTGTGGTCACCATCGGTCCCACTATTAGGGACCAAGCAAGGACAATCCCACTGTACCACCAGCTGCAAGTGTACAGACTTGACAAAGGGGTCCAGCGAACCCCGAAACGCGTTGTCTCTCAAAACCTACTATACCTAAAGCTCAGGTTGTGTCCATCTGCTCGCCAGACAACCTAAGTCCAGACGAGCTCTTTTGCCAACCTATGCTTAGTTGGAATGGCCCAGGAACTGCCTTTATGCACTCAACCTGTCCTGAACCTGCCTCTTGCTTTTGCTGCTCTGTCTGTTAACCAAGTAACGTTTGCCGATGGCTCTGCTTTTCTTTTCAGTTACAATGACCTTTACGGGGACAGTTAGAAGTTACAGGCCAGCACAGCATTAGAGGAGAGGTCCACTGTGGACTCATTTAGGAGTGCAACTACCAGTGATGGATGTGTGCTCAAGAGACAGCAGGTTGGAAGCGTGCCCGAGAGACTAGCAGTGCACGGGTTCATAAACGCAGCGGCAGGCAGGAATCACTCATCGGCGCTGAAGCTGAACTTGTGCCTGGCCAGGTTGCAGGTACTACAGTCCCTCCCTTTCCATGTAGTTGACTATGGAAGTAGCATGTAGTAGAATATGAAAATCATTCTTTTTTATGCAACCCTTAGATGGGCCAGGTTTTAATTATGACTATCCTCATCTTTTGCTGGCTTTACGTCTTCAAAATCATTCTTTGCAGTCTAGATGTCTGAAAAAAGTCAGCAAGATGCAGAGAGAGAAGGGGCAGGATTTTCCTGATGACATTATCATCAGTATTAGATCATGTGGAAAAAAAGGAAAAGCAGATGGCAGAAGAAGGGTTATCCACCTGTAGAGCAGGAGAGCAGTTGGGGTTGGAAAAGTGGGTTTGCAACTAAGAGGAGGGGGCTTTCTTCTTCAGTAACTTTGGGAATGCGCTGTAACCTTTTTTCTCTCCTCATTTATTGGTTCGTTTTATCCAACTGCCGGGCCTCTGCTGCGCCACAAGGTACTTTTTATATGTAGTTTAAGGATGCAAGGGTTAAACGTAAGTATAACTTTAATTATTAGGTAAAATGTATTGGTGGTAAACTACTGACCCCATTTGGCCCCTTTATGTAATTCTCATACAGAAGTGGCATTTTCAGGAGATTGCAGGCGACAACATCAATAATTTGCATATTGTGCCACACACCTAACCAGCCAAACAGCATACAGTAACAGCCCTGTTTGGCTAACATATTATAAGTCAGCTAGTTTTCAGGCTCCTGTCTCTTATGGCAATAATCTTGGGGCCATGTTTGATCCATCCACCATGTTCGGCCTATTTAGTTTTAACCCTAATACATTTTAAAAGCAAAATACCATCCGGTTCAAAGTGCAGTGGTCCCTCAAGATATAATATTAATTGGTTCCAGGAGGACCATTGTATGTTGAAATAATTGCAAGTTGAGTAATCGGTTCGAAAGCCCCAAACCCCATAACAGAAACAGTAACAGCCCTGTTTGGCTAACATATTATAAGGAAGCTAGTTTTTAAGCTCCTGTCTCTTATGGCAATAATCTTGGGGTCATGTTTGATCTATCCACCATGTGCGGCGCATCTGGTTTTAACCGTAATACATTTTTAAAGCAAAATACCATCCGGTTCATAGTACAGTGGTCCCTCAAGATACAAAATTAATTGGTTCCAGGAGGACCATTGCATGTTAAAACTATTGTATGTTGAGTAATTGGTTCGAAAGCCCCAAAATGTCATCCAAGATAAGAGAAAATTAAGATTTAAGAAAAATAAGCAGATAACTAAGAGAGATAAAACAAGTCCTTACATATAACAGTCAGGAATAGCTGCTAACTAGCAACTAATACAGCTGTTTTACCAGAAAAGTAGCCTTGATTGGTTGAATCTGAGTCTGAGACATTGCATGTTGAGTCTAGTTTCAACTTATGATGGATCAGAAAAGACCATTGTATGTTGAAAATATTACATCCTGAGGCCATTCTATCTCTGGTTGGATCACTGTATATATTTGCATAGTTTTTAATTTACACTTGAAATATGGGATTCATGTCTACAGTGCTAAACAATCATTTCTGTTCTTTTAGTAGTTTTCCATTTGACAGAACAGAGCCATTTACTATTTTAATGTGTACATTTTTATATATATTTTCAGTCCATTTTTGAAAGTTCCTGTTTGTATAGTATTTAGAGCATATAGTACGGGGCCCATTTTTTATTTAGCATTTTCGTTTTTTCGACCCAACATTCCAATAGCCATAACTTTTTTTACATTTTCCATTCATACAGCCATATGAGGGTTTATTTTTGGGGGAATAAGTTGTACTATTTAAGGGCACCATTCAATTTACCATGTATGGTATTGGAAAATGAAGAAAAAAATTTTTGTGGGGTTAAATTGAAAAAAAAAATAAAAAAATAATAGTCTGCCAAGGTTTTCGGGGTTTTCACATTACAGCATTCACTTGCGCTAAAAATGACATAACGTCCTTATTTTGCTGGTTAGTAAGAATATTGCAATATCAAACTTATTTTTATATTTTTTTTGTTTTACTACTTTAAAAAAAATAAAAAACCTTTGGAAAAAAAATCTAAATTTTCTTTCCATCACCATTTTCTGACAGCCATAACATTTTTATATTTCACTCTACGGAAGTAAAGAGGCGCAATTCAGATTTTATTGGTACCAAGCGCACAGAAAATTGTTATTAATATTTTAATAGTTCAGACATTTTTGGATGTGGCAATACCTAATATATATTTTTTGTTTATATTTTTAAATGTAAAATTTGGAAAGGGGGGTGATTCAAATTTTTTTTTTTTACTTTTACAGTGACAACTTTTAACCCCCTTAAGGGGCTAGAACCTGGGATTATTTGATCCCTTGCTCTACTCACCCTAACAGATATCTATTAGGGTAAATAGTATTTTAACGCACTCCTTGCTGAGGTGTGCCTTGTACACAGAGCAGCAGGCAGGTTACCATAGCAGCCATGTGAAGCTTCAAATGCGATTTCACTGTGGGGGCTTCGATCGGAAGGCAGAAGGAGCCGCATCCCTCTGCCTTACCTCACAGATGCTGCAATCGGTGTTGATTGCAGCACCTGAGAGGTTAAATAACAGAGTTTGGCGGAATCGCCTTTCCCCGTCATGGTGGCCGGGTGTCTGCTGTATGATACAACCGCCACCCGCCACAAATGGAGCAAGCTTACTGCAACAGCCTGCTACATAAAGTGTCTCTGCCACTGTGATGTATGGGTATACCTGATTTATAATGATTCATGACAAATGAACTCGGAACAAATCAAATTTCTTGGCTACTTCGGCGAATCGGCCAAATCAAATTTTTCTCATCTCTAGGATTTAGAACTTTGTAGTGTGCCAATCATCAGTTATTCTATTGTTTACCGCTTCAAAAAGTTTAGCAAAAAGTAAAAACAGAGTGATAGTACAATTTTCATTCTAAAAAAAGGTGCTCCAGCATTATTTCATCGAAAATAAAAGTGGTTTGTGAAAGCCAACAGGCCTTCTTTAACCTTTTTTTGGTGCAGAGATTTTCTGTCTTTATTTTTCACTCACTGCTTTTACAGAGCCATAACATTTTTACTTTTCAGTTCACATAGTCGTATGAGGGCTTGGTTTTTGCAGGACAAGTTGTACTTTCTAATGTCACCATTTAATATGGCATACAATGCAGAGGGAAGATGGAAAAAAAATCAAAATGGCGTAGAATTGGAAAAAAAATGCATTTACTATTGGTAAAACTGACTTATGTTATTCATTCTCCAGGTTGGTACAATTACGGCGATACCACATATGTTCAGTTTTTCTTGCATTTTAATACAGAAAAAAGAAAAAAAAAATGTTTTCCTTGTGATCATCATATTCTGACTCCCATAACTTTTTTTTATAGTTATGTCTATGGAGATGTGGGAGGGCTCATTTTTTGCAGGATGATCTGTAGTTTTTGCTAATACCATTGTGGGATGTGTATGACTTTTTGATCAATCAATCGATCAATTTTTGATCAATTTTGGGGGAAGTAAAGTGATGAAAAAAACGCAAATCAGACATTTTAATTTTTTTCGTAACGCCATTCACCGTATGGGATACATTTTTTTAAATATTTTAATAGTACAGAAGTTTTCGCACATGGCAATGTCCATTATGTTATTTTGGGGAAAGGGGGAGTGATTTGGATTTTTATATTTTTTTTCAAATTTTTAAAAACTTTTTTTACGCCCCCAAGTGGACCCCAACTTGCAATCATCAGATTGCAATTCGTATAGAAAAATGGAATTCGCTCTTTTATTCTATAAATAGGTATATTACAGTTTAATGCTGCCACCGGCTGGCCTCAACTGTAATATACAAGTAATGAGCCTGGAAGCCTAGTACAGACTCATTATGTGCATAAAACACTTTCCCCAATCTCTGCCAAGGGAAAGCGTCCATGAAACAGCAGGCTGTTGCGCTTGCTTTGTTCCGGAGTGGGGGCCATCTTTAAAGACACTTATTTAAGTTCTGATCCAAACACTCAATACAAACTTTGTGCAACTTGGCCTATTATTTTTACACTAATTGTGTGTAAATTTTAAAGCATACCTAAACTTTCAGATAACTTTTCAGAATAAGCTGTTTGTGTATTCATGAGTGTGTATACTACAGTATATCTGACCATATGACTTTTGTTACCAGTTTTCTCTGTCACGTGCTACATCTATAATTCTCAGTTCTCCCTAAATTGAAGGTGAGAGACATTCTGCTTATTATGTCTACCGAAAGATTACACAGAGACTGCAGGTTTTGCTTGCTGTCTTCACTCACTCAGAAGAAGCATATAGGACATAAAACAGTATGAGCAGTACAGATGTGAATTAAAGGGGTTCTGCAGTCTGTTTAAACTGGTGGTCTATCCTCTGGATAGATCATCAGCATCTGATCGGCGGGAGTCCGACACCCGGGACCCCTGCCGATCAGCTGTTTGAGAAGGCAGCGGCGCTCCTGGAGTACCGCGGCTTTCTCGCTATTTACATCAGTGACGTCACGACTAGTATCAACTGGCCTGGGGGAGGCTAAACTCTGTTCACTTGAATGAAGCTTAGCCGCGCCCAGGCCAGTTGACGTGACGTCACTGGGCCTGCGGTAAACAGTGAGAAGGCCGCGGCGTTCAAGGAGCGCCGCTGGCTTCTGAAACAGCTGATTGGCAGAATCCCAGGTATCGGACTCCCGCCAATCAGATGCTGATGATCTATCTGGAGGCAGAACCCCTTTAAGCACTTGAAGTGAGACACAAGACTTAGTATTAGCTGCTGAATCTGCTTAGTCATGTTTGTGTGTTCTTGTGGCCTGCCCTGTCTTCCTCCTCCTTTCTTTTTGACAGTTTTCAATAGGATGATTTAATCTGATCTTCCAGTAAGCTGGCAGCTTGACTTAGTACCAGTGACGTGATCCAGCACCGGGTAGTATATCAGCAGACTCCGACACGGATGCATGGTGTGTTCACACCCAAAATAAGAAGGTTATCCAGCAGGTAAAAGATAATAGCTTCTATATTACATGTTTCACATAAAAAAATCACACATTATCGTGCCGATGATTACAACAATGAATTAGTCGAAGCACGATGTGTGTTTTTTTAAATGTAAATCATGGAATAAAGAAGCTATTATCTTTGACCCGCTGAATCCTTCTCATTGTTTTATGTGAGCCTGACTTAGTTCCATAAGACATAATTCTCATACATTTTAGAGAGAAAATTATCTTACAGAAGGGAGGCGAGGGGAAAAAAACACCTGATACTGCAAATCTAGAACAAGACATTTTATTTGATAAGATATATTACAAAGTTTCTTGTATTTGCTTGCACTCTCTGAAATGTTAGTGAACATTTAGTGTATTTTTAAAAAAATCCAGTTTGTCACAAAATTATATGAATGCGGACAAGGCTCTCAACAGCACATAAAAACAAATGCAATCATCAGGTTGTCAGCATTCAGGATAACTATTCAGTGGTGCAATCACTCTTCAAGGTATGTAAGTAGTTAGATTTTCATATTTCCAGCTTAAGACCTGATTTTATGCCTCTTCAGTTCTGGTGATTTTATATAGATATGTGCATGTAGACATAGGCAAAAGTGGCATATATGAACACTGCACATCTTTACCTTTTTGAAGGTGTAATGAAACTTATTTGCATAATGCTCTGCTTTTTTGTACAATCATAACCGTGAAGGAAGAGGTCTTTTTGGACTTTTCTAATGTTTCTTTCAGTCATATTACTCCTTGTTTACACGGCACAGCTAGATGCATTTCACTCACAAGTAGGGGGAGTATCCCTTCTGTTAAATCTGCCAGCACTGTACTTCTGTGACATCATTTCGCTTACTTCCCACTATGTTTGTTTTCAGCTTGGAGCTCCCAGAACAAATAAGAAGGGGGAAATTACATTTACAGACACACAGGAGGCTCCTATAATCTTCAAAAGCCATTCTATCAGGCTCATCTATCTCTGACCCCCCCCCCCCTCCTAATTCTTGTGAGCCATCTTCTGTGTCTCTGTTACTAGGGATGGATCTTGCCTGGCAACAGGTTACAAGTTAGGTGGAAATGAGACCCCTACTGTCACGCTTTGGTGTGGGAGGGAAACCCACACCAAATGTAGGAAGGAAAAGGGGTGAGGGAAAAAGGCCTGGAAACTAGGGAAAGGACAAGGTCACCTCCTAGAGAAACCCTAGTCAAAGTCCTGACTGACTGCAAGTATGAACTGACCCCAGAGGTAGGTGAGTTCATACACAGGAACCTAAAGTCCTAACTCTCCCTGTAGGACCCTGGTACTAATGTCAGGACAAGAGACTACCTGTTCCTCCAAATGGTAGGATGAACGGGAGTCTCCCTCAGGCCTAAACACAAATGACAGGGAAAAGAGCAACACAGGGAAACCCAAACAATAAACAAAAGCGTAAGAAGACACTTAACTTCAAATGGCTATAGAAGCACAGGAACTCCGCAGAGATACAAACACCAGCAATCCACAACAAGACTGAAGCTATAAAACGCACAGCATAGTGGGAGAAGACATAATAAATAGGGAAGGATAAATGACTACATAAAAAACAGGAGCAAGGGGTGTGGCCATTACCAGAAACAACACAGACACGAATTGATCCAAAAGGAACCTGTCAGATTAAACCACGTGTTGCCAGTCTCACTGATCTCCAAGCATCTGTCACGGGAACGTCCGTAACACCTAGTGGCACTGACTCTATAGCTTTTTTTTACATAATTTAGATTTGCTAGCTACAATAGTCTCTATTAAATTAAATGAAATTGTGTGAAAGTACAGTGACTCTTTAGTGGCATTTTGACAATTTGCCAAGTGTTTACTTTAAGAAAATATATGGATAGAATATTTATTTTCTCTTTATCCATCATGATACTAGTTTCCTTATGATAAATTTGCTTGAACCACAAAATTCACTTTTGTGTGGCTTAATAAAGTAATGCTAAACAAGTGCATAAAAACATTCAATCACATTCTGTGCTTTATCAGCTGATAAGCAAAGTCTTTTCAAGTGTTTTGAGATATTTGTAGTTTGACCAGCTGTACTAGGAACTATGCCTGCTCTTTAATAAATGAACAAATATAACTAGTGATAAATAAATAATCATGAGCAATATATGCCTAAGCTGCATAAAGTTAAAAATATGTGAAAAGACAATACAAAGGGCTTTTTAGGAATGCTGTTGTGGGTGGCCTCTCTTGTAGATATTCAACTAGCAAAAAAGAAAAAGGCCCACACACAAGCAAAAGGAGAGTTTAATTTTCCATAAAGCAAGACCACCCACTAATGTGTGCTAGTAGCCCTGTTCTGATATTTGCATAAAATGTTAAAGCTTTCTTATTTCAAATATATTTTCGTTTTTTGTGGTCAAGATACCTAAGAATTAATTGTAAACTTTAAAACAAACTAGCAGAAGGACTAGGCTTCGCACGGGTATATTTCATCTAATTCATTTAATGTTTGTGTGTGTAGTTAAAAGATATCGACAGTATCCTTATAACAGTGACCTCTACCGCATCCCGCCCCTTTAACAGTGAACTCCACAGTCCCCCACCACTTAACACTGACCCCCCCCCCCCCACAGTGCCTGGCCACTTTAAAATGGGACCTCTACAGCAGCCCATCCCCTTAACTTCGACCTTCACAGCAGCCTGCCCCTTTAACAGTGAGCTTCACAGCACCCCACTCCCTTTACAGTGACCTCCTCAGGGGCCCGCCCCCTTAACAGTGACCTCCACAATACCCCGCTGCCTTAACAGTGACCTCACAGTACCCTGCTGCCTTAACAGTGACTTCCACAGCAGTTGCCCCTTTATTAGTGGCCATTGCCCCCTAATAGTCACTTCCACAGTGTCCGCTCCATTAACAGTGACTTCTACAGCGGCCTGCCCCTTAACAGTAACATCCACAGTGGGATATGAAGAGAACATCCAAGGTAGTTGGTATATGAAGAGAAAGACTTGCAGGCTTGCACTGGTTAATGCAGGTTATTTTTTGGGAATATCTCAGGAACAATACGTCCTAAAGAGCTGTGACCCCCACAAGATTTCATTCCAGGTAGCAAGGGATGTGTATACCAAGTTTCGTTGAAATCGATGGTTGCGTTTTTGAATGATCGCGGAACATACATACACATATATATACGTCCTTCTTTATATACTGTATTTTTCACTTTATAAGACATACTTTTTTCCCCAAAAGTGGGGGGGAAATGGCACTGCGTCTTATATAGCAAATACTAATTAGTACCATTAGTACCAGAGGACCAGGAAGAGGTAAAGGCTCTGTACTCACTGCTTCCTGGTCCTCGGCTGTCGGCTGTGATGTGGCTGCGCACAGCTTGAGGGCGCTCTGTGACCTCAAGCTGTGCGCGTCAGGCCACAGCACAGCCGCAGCAGGAAGAAGACAGAGGGCGCTGGAGGTGAGGGCGGCGGCAGGAGAGGCAAGTGGGTTTTTTATTTTATTTGTTCTGTGGCATGGGGGCTCATAATGGGGGCTAATAAATGGCACTGGGGGCTAATAATGGGGGCTAATAAATGGCACTGGGGCTCATAGATGGCACTGGGACTCATAGATGGCATGGGGGCTCATAATGGAGGGTCATAAATGGTACTGGGGCTCATTGATTGCATGGGGGCTCATAATGGAGGCTCATAAATGGCACTGGTGCTCATAGATGGCATGGGGGCTCAAAAATGGAACTGGGGCTCATAGAAGGCATGTGGGCTCATAATGGGGGCTGATAAATGGCATGGGAGGCTGATAAATGGCATGGGGGCTAATCTGAGGCATGGGGGGGGGGGCTGATCTGAGGCATGGAGGGCTGATCTGAGGCATGGAGGTTTATCTGAGGTCTTACTGGAATCTTATTAACATTGGAGGTCTGATTGGGGCTGTCAGATGAGGTCTGATTAACATTGGTTGTCTGATTGCTGGCCTGATTTGAAGTCTAATGAAAAAGATTTTTTTCTTATTGTCCTCCTCTAAAACCTAGGTGGGTCTTATCATCCGGTGTGTCTTATAAAGTGAAAAATACGGTATATAGATAATGTTATATCAACATACTGTGAACATATCCTTATGATAAAGTGTTAAAAAAGGAGTAAGGCCTCTTGCACACGACTGTATGGCTGCTTTTTCTGTGTTTTGCGGTCCGTTTTTCACGGATCCGTTGTTCCTTTTTTTGTTGCCATTGTGTTTCCGTTCCATAGTTCCGCAAAAAATCTCTGTATGGTTGTCGTATGCAATCCGTTTGTTGCAGATCGCAAACAGAAACATAAAATTAACTCATTATTAAATCATTAACGTAATGTACAGTAATGTGTTTTAACAGTAAACACACAGGCAAAGTGGGCATGGATCCGCCAAAAAACGAAGACATACGGATTTGTTCCGTTTGCATTCCGTATTTTTTGCGGACCCATTGACTTGAATGGGGCCACGGATCGTTATTTGCAGGCATAAATAGGACAAGTTCTATCTTTCACCGAAACGGATATACGGAAACGGAATGCATACAGAGTACATTCATTTTTTTCTTTGCGTAACCATTGAAATGAATGGCATACGGACCGCAAACGGAAACGGAAAAAAAAAAACATTTGTGTGCAAGAGGCCTAAAGAAAATTAAGCTGGCCTTAGACATGAGATGGAACAGCCTACTTCAACAGTTTTTTTCCCCATATTTCAACTTCAGATGATCAATAACCAATAAACCATGTGTAAAAATGTTTCCTCTATAGTTGATTAAAAGCAGACATTAAAAGGGTTTTCTTGGTGAATATTGTTTGTTTCTGGTAGCATATTGTTAGGATACGCCACCAATTTCACATAGCTCTGGGACCCCCACCTATCTCCAGAACATGACTTCTAAGTAAGCAGAGATCAGCCGCGCATGCAGGGCATTCTCCATTCCCTTTTATGGGACTGCCGACAATAGTGGAGCACTGGCCCAGCTATCTTCAGCATTCCCATAGAAGTGAACAGAGTGGCGGCCATTCTTGTGCGTACCACTCTACATTCATCTCTATAGTACTACTTAAAATAGCTGAGCGAGTTTCATTACACTGTGCTCTGGCACCAACAACACAGTGATGAGTGTTTCTGTATATAAGCACACAGGATATCTTCATATTATCTACTGTACAATTTAGCAGGAACTATGCTCTACAAAAGATAGCAATGATGCAATCCTCGGAGGTAGATCATAAGAGAAAAATGGAGATAAGAACCTTATTTCCGGCGCTGCCAAGGATGACGGAATGATGCGATGTCTTTTAAAAGGTACTTTATTCGTCTACGCGTTTCAGGGGTGAAAGTCCCCCCGTCTTCAGGACAGTAATACATGATTTCATGTATCTCTCCATTTTTCTCTTATGATCTACCTCCACTCCAGCACTCACACTCTCTGAGTACAGGAAGGAACCCAGGCTGCAGCCAAGCCCCCGTGTGCTGGTCGGGATAATATACCAGCAGGAACTCATATAGCTGTTGTGACTCATTCACAACAGCCTCTGGTAAGCAGATTTTATTATATCTCTTGCGTCACCATTCGTAACAACACCACACATGAGGCGCGGTCCTCTCTCTCTGTTTTTATCTTACAATGATGCAATCCTGCCTATGATATGCCATCAGGCTGAGCAGCCTGACAGGAATATTCACCACTGTATTGCAGTTGCTGGAGCCTCTGCCCCTCATACAGTTCTACAGCTGAATGCAACCCATCCTATTCATATTCGAGGATGGGTTGCTAATTGCCATTTTTGCCCAGAGAATCCCTTTAAATTTGGTTTATCCCAAAATAACAAATTACTTATCCACTGGATAGGTAATAAGGGGATCATTTATTAAGTCTGGCATTTCAGATGCCGGTCTTAATTAAGTTCCTGTGCTGGCGCCAGCCTCTGCATAACTTCGGTGCATGCAGCGGCACTTGTAAATGTAAGCCAGCTTCCTAACTGGCGTAAATTTAGATTATTTTCTACGCCTAAACCAGGTAGGCTCAGCCCCTTCCCCGCCCACATCATGCCCAGTTTTTTAGACCTGGCATGAGCGGGGAAAAGTCGCAGATTGCAGCACAACGAACTGTTGTGCCACAATCTGCGCCTGAAATATGCCTAATATAGGAATATTTCAGGTTAATAAATGATCCCCTAAGTATTTGCCTGCTGGAGGTCACACTGCTGGAACTCCTACCATTCACAAGAATGAGGGTCCAGAGTCCAATATTAAACTACAGCAATGGTCACACAAGCACACTGCAATTCAGAATATTCTCTATGGGATTGGTTAAGCACTGAACTCACTATCTGAAGTACTTCCATAAAGAAGGAATGGACCTGCAGAACAAATATGTGACTGTCACTTCATTTAGACAGAAGACTCAGAACCCCTGTTCTCAATGATGATATAGATTAGCATGATAAGGTTGCCAAGGCACTAACTGGGTCATTTATCAAACTGGTATAAAGTAGAACTGGTTTAGTTGCCCTTAGTCCACCTGATTGGGATCTGATTGGTTGCTATGGCCAACTAAGCCAGTTTTACTTTACACCATAAGTGTTTAAATGACCCCATAAGTCTACATATGAAGATCACTATAAAATTACAAATGAAAATTGCTGTAAAGGCACAACAATAAATCACCTAGCAAAAAACCCATTCCAAAAAACATCCATACAATATCAGGCTTTGCGCCCCCTTCACCCCCCCCCCCCCACCCCCAGGATTAAAATCATTGGTGGCAGTGGCCACAGAGTCCCCTCACCTCCTCTTCATTGGTGGCAGTGGCAGCTTTTGATCGGAGCCCCAGCAGTGTAAGACTGGGGCTCTGATTGGTTACCATGGCAACCAGGACGCTACTGAATCCCTTGCTGCCATGGTCAGCTCCCTGCTGCTGTGTGCACTATGGAGCTCTATTAGGGTGAATAGGACAAGGGATCAAAAGATCCCATGTTCTAGTCCCTAAGGGGGAAAATAGTTATTAAATAAAAAATAAATAAAAAGTAAAAAAAAAAACCTAAATATTAAGTATAAATCACTCCCTTTGCCAATTTTACATATAAAATATATAAACAATAAATAAATAAACATATTACATATCACCACGTCCCAAAAGTCCAAACTATTAAAATATTTAAAAAATCTCCTATGTGGTGAACGCCGTAAAAGAAAAAAGAAAAACTGCGCAATTCACCATTTTTTTTTAGTCAGCTTGTCCCCCCAAAAATAGGATAGGACTGTTCGATTATGGGCTGCACATTTCATAAAATGCGGAATGCACACGGCTTTTTTTGGCAGTTTATTTTTTTCCCGTGGTATCGAATGGTATCGAGTATCGCAATACTTTTTTATGGTATCAAAACCGAATCAAAATTTTGGTATCGAAACAACCCTAGTGTCTATAGGCTAAAGTTATGAATGATTTCCATACTTCAAACCTGACTTCTGTGCTTTTAGAACCTCTTCACTACAAATTAATCACCACTGTACTTACGCAAGGGACAATCAAGGTTTTGCAGGGATTGATTTAACTACAGCTGACCTTAAAAACCTTTCCCACTGATGCCTCTTGGTTTGCTGCCTCTCTGGAAGGCTACAAATGCTCAGTCTTTGGTCTTCCCTTGGTCTCACCTCTTCCCCGCCCCATTAAACCAACTGACTCGAAACTACATAGAAACTGACTTTTCTCTTTTACTCTCTCCTGAGGTCTGAAATAACATTTTTCTCTTTAAATTCTCTTAAAATTTTAGGTGGGCCTGTCAGGCCTTTTCCTACTTAAATATTTTCCCACTACAGGAACTAAACTGCCTTGAAAAGCTGACCCTTTCTGCTGCTCCTAAAGCTCGATCTATCTCAAATATTTAGACCTTTATGATCACATGCTCCACACCAACGAAACATAGAGGGGTACTTTGCTTAGAAACAATGATCTAGATTGACACTTATAAACTGACACAATTTGCACTAAATATTAACCCCTTATTGACCACGTACATTTTTTAAAAATCGCATTCCAAGAGCTTTAAAGGGCTTCTGTCATCACTTTTTGACATTATAAGCTGTCTGACATTAGCTATGTGCTAATGTCAGAGCAGCTTGATAATGTTTTTTTTTGCAAAAATCCGAGTTATATTTGGGCCAAAAAACGTACTTTTATAATATGTAAATTAGCCTCTAGGAGCAGGGGGCGTTGCCCTGCTCCTAGAAGCTCCGTGCGGCAACCTGCTGGCACGCCCCTTCTTACTTTGAGTGACAGTGCCGGGCAGCGATCCTCCGTCACTGTCTCCTTGTGAAATCCAGCGCCTGCACGGCCGATTTGTATTCGGCGCAGGCGCGGTGAGCAGAGGACGCTGGTGCCTGCTGTCCTCTGTTCACCGCGCCTGCGCCGAATACAGAGCGGCCGTGCAGGCGCTGGATTTCACAAGGAGACAGTGCCGGAGGATCGCTGCCCGACACTGTCACGGAGCTTCTAGGAGCAGGGCAACGCCCCCCCTGCTCCTAGAGGCTAATTTACATATTATAAAAGTACGTTTTTTGGCCCAAATATAACTCGGATTTTTGTAAAAAAAAACATTATCAAGCTGCTCTGACATTAGCACATAGCTAATGTCAGACAGCTTATAATGTCAAAAAGTGATGACAGAAGCCCTTTAACTTTTTTGTTTATTCATCAATGTACATGTATAAGGTCTTATTTTTTGCAGGACGAGTTCTAGTTTTTAATGCACCATTTTGGGTACATGTAATGATTGATTAAAGCCAACTGTTTAGCTAAAACCCCCTTTGTTTACATCCGTAAAAAGGCATATTAGTGGTCACTAAGGGTTAAAGGGTTTGTCATAGAAAATTCTAACAAAAGCACCCAAATTTTCTAAATTAAAAAAAGGATGCCATACTTACCTCTTTCTTAATTGCAATTCTCTGCACTGCCAGTCTAGTCCACCTGATGCTGCTTCTTTACAAACTGCAGCAGTGACGTGCTGGTATATGGCACATGACCCCTGCATCCAATCACTGTCCTCTGCGGTCTGCCATCACAGTGATTCGCTGCAATGGCCATGTGCCTGGCAAATTTACTACAATTTATGCCAGAAACTGGAGTAAATGATAGCTCAAGTCTATGCCAGCTTAAAGCTGCATTAAATTTAATTTCAGGCACATGGAGTGCCAGATTTAATGTAGGCCATTTTGTCTCCCTGCACTTCCTTTTTAACCAGCAGATTGATAAGTGTCTTGATCAACGTACAAAGAAATGTGTGTCAATGACCATGTCACATAGGTGGAACCTTTTAAGCAAAATGATCTTTACTACCTGTCTGGAATAGTGCAGACACAAATAGTTTAGTCTTATTAAAAAGTTTCTTCTAGAGCAGAAAAATCCACTTTCCCATCCGCAGTCCTGCTGTTCCAGTACAGCTGATCCATTCCTGGCAGTTCCCAGTCCTGGTTGGATTGTAATGGCTCGGTCTGGTGACTGCTGCAGCCATTCACTGGCCTTAGCAGTCACATGTTCTTGAACGGCACATCAATAGCAGCTGACAACCACAGTCTGATGTGCCCCATTGCAGCCACGATTCCTGCACTGCTGCCCATACCCAGCTGACTCAGGTCCCTGCCAGACTGGAAAAGGAGTGGTCTTCTGACTGCTGTAGCCAATCTGTGGAATTAGTGGTCACATGTTCTTGACATGCCTAAAAACCTGGACAGACTGGACTAGACTGGACAATCCCCTTAAAGCGGATCTGTTGGTTTAATATGCTACTCTATGAATACACCGGACTCAAATTCTGAGTTAACTACCCTAACCGCCCTCACCGATCTTCCCGCACTGCAGTTCCAATGCTTAATGATCCCCGCTGATCTCCACTTTCTGGTCCTGGCTCAACACTGAGGAAATATTTGTATATGCCTGCTCAGGCAATTACTTTTAATTTTGTAAACTATTTTACAAATTAGAAAAGTAATCTTTATAAAATGCATTGTTTAATATCTCTTGAACTGATTTTAAGTTACAGCCCAGAAGACTTTTTACATCTCTGCAGGTTTCATAGCTGGAATGAACATCGCCGCCTCCTTGCTGGCTCAGTGTCTACATTGAGCCTCCTCTGGAGATTTGGATTCTGTAAAGTCCTTACACCAGACACAGTGTCAATAAACTATAGAGGCACAACTTAGCAGTGATGGATGTTTCTGGCATTAGTAGAAGATCGTTTACGTCCCTAAGCTGCAAGGTGGGGCCTCCATGAAATAGACTTGTTTTTCCAGCAAATCTCACAGATGCTTAATGCAACTGAGATCTGGGCAATTTGGGGGCCAAGATAACACCTTGTCGTTACTCAAACCATACCTAAACAATTTTTGTAGTGCAGCACGATGTAATAACCTGCTGAAATAGGAAACTTCTAATCGGAAAGAACGTTGCATTAACCTGTTGGGGACACAGGACGTATCGGTACAACCTGATGCCCTGGTACTTAAGGACACAGTACAGTTGTGTTCAAAATTATTCAACCCCCACTGAAATTGAGTGTTTTGGCCAGTTTGACATTCATTTTGATCATTTCAGTCATCTTGTTTACAATTAAACCAATTACCACTTGTAAGTCAGACAAATATAACATAACATTTATAATGAAATATCCACAAATGTATTTTCTGTGCTCACATCATTATCAGTTTTATTCAACCCCCAAGTGACATTCACTCTTAGTACTTAGTACAACATCCTTTTCCAGTTATAACAGCTTTTAAACGTGAAGCATAGCTTGACACAAGTGTCTTGCAGCGATTTACGGGTATCTTCGCCCATTCTTCATGGGCAAAAGCCTCCAGTTCAGTCACATTCTTAGGCTTGTGCGCTGCAACTGCTTTCTTTAAGTCCCACCAGAGGTTCTCAATCGGATTTAAGTCTGGTGACTGCGATGGCCACTTCAAAATGTTCCAGCCTTTAATCTGCAACCATGCTCTAGTGGACTTGGAGGTATGCTTGGGATCATTGTCCTGTTGAAAGGTCCAACGTCTCCTAAGCCTCAGGTTTGTGACGGACTGCATCACATTTTCATCCAATATCTCCTGGTACTGAAGAGAATTCATGGTACCTTGCACACGCTGAAGCTTCCCTGTACCTGTAAAAGCAAAACAGCCCCAAAGCATGATTGACCCCCCACCATGCTTCACAGTAGGCAAGGTGTTCTTCTCTTCATAGGCTTTGTTCTTCCTCCTCCAAACATAGCGTTGATCCATGGGCCCAAACAGTTCTAATTTTGTTTCATCAGTCCACAGAACACAAATGTGGTTTGTCCACATGACTTTTGGCATACTGCAGTCGACTCTTCTTATTCTTTAGAGACAGCATGGGGGTGCACCTGGGAGTTCTGGCATGGAGGCCTTCATTACGCAGTGTGCACCCTATTGTCTGAGCTGAAACTTCAGTACCCGCATCTGACAAATCTTTTTTCAGTTGCTCAGCAGTCACACGGGGACTTTTCTCCACTTTGCGCTTCAGGTAGTGCACAGCAGTCGAAGTCTGCATCTTCTTTCTGCCACGACCAGGTAGCGTTTCAACAGTGCCCTTTGCCTTGAATTTGCGAATGATGCTTCCTATGGTGTCTCTTGGTATGTTTAACATCTTTGCAATCTTCTTATAGCCATTGCCCTTCATGTGAAGAGAAATCACCTCTTCTCTTGTCTTCCTGGACCATTCTCTTGACTTCACCATGTTTGTAAACACACCAGTAAATGTCTAGAAGGAGCTGAGTATCACAGTCATTTTAAATTTGCCAAATTGGTGCTTATTATGCTTGATTGCTGCTCCTTGACATCCAATAGGTGTTTTCAATACCTGATTGAAAACACTTGAATGAACCTCTGTTCTTAAGAGTGGTCGTCTTTAAGGGGTTGAATAATTGTGTCAATGAAGAAATCACAAAAAAAAACATTTAATACTGTATTACAAAAACAATTGATGTCATTTTAGTTGCATTTGGTTCTTTAAAAAGTCCTTGTAAGATTTCATTCTGAACACAATTACAAATGTACACTAAATTCCCGAAAACCCTTTACAGCACTGGGGGTTGAATAATTTTGAACACAACTGTACTTCCTGTGCATTTACGATCACCGCTGCGCAGTGAGCGGTGATCCGAACAGAGTGCCTGCTGAAATAATTCATCAGGCACTCTGTGACACCTAACCCCAGCCCCCTCCCCCCCGTATCGGAGATCGCAGCAAACCGGTAAATTCAGACATGCGATTTGCTGTGTTTCCGGGTTATTCGGGTCTATGGTAACCCGATAACCCGGAATAGGATGGCGACTAGTGGTGTGATAATACACCACCAATCACCATCCTTAGATCCTGCCAGGTGATGGTGCCATCACCTCACAGGATCGCTTCCTATTGGCTGCACGGGCGGGCGAGGGTTAACTCCCCCCAGCTCTCCTCTCCTCCTTTCTGGGTCCGGAGTGAGGAGAGAGGGCAGCCTGCACGTGGATCTCCTGACCCAGCACTCCTATCTGTGGCCAGCACCCCTCTTCTGACCCTCCACAGTGCCATCTGGCACTTAAAGGTACGTTAGGGACAGCTTAGGTTAGGCAGGTATATTTAGGGAAAGTTTAGGGAAAAAAAAGTTTGCCCCTGTTGCATCACCCTGATCGGGTGTCTGGGGTCCACAGCAAAGCTGTGTGACCTTAGACCCCCCAGGGGTTCTGCAGCTTGCTCCCATGCCAGCCAGCCCCTTTTTTTTCCATACGCTGACTGTGGCCGGCACTCTTTAGCATCCGGCCACTGTTAGCGCATTGCCCACCCCACCGCTGATCAGCTTTGGACTGCTGATCAGCTTTGGACCGCTGATCAGCGCGTTAGAATCTTTTTTTTAGTTAGTTTTTTTTTTCTGTTAGGTTTAGGGCAAGGTCCGTGAACACCCGTGCCCCCACACACAAGCACACTAAATAAAGTTTTCCACACAAGCAGACACACACACACTCCCCTATGGCCCGTCGGATGTTCTCGGCCGAGGAGGCATACGCCCAGCTTGCCTCCGACTCCGAGAGCCCCAGTGAGGATGACCCCACTTTTCTCGTCATCCGCATCCTCCTCATCATCTAGTGATGATGATGAGCCCCCAAGGCGGCGGAAACACCGCCAGGCGGAGCAAGGGGACCGCCGTGCCAGGGACCCTGTGGCCCACACTAGTACGAGCAGCTCTGGGGCTCGTATTAGCACCAGATAAGTCCACCTGAGCCCCCTACCGATGAATTTGCATGGTGTACCCCAGAGGATTTTGAGCCAGTGATTCCTGATTTTGTTGGCCAACCAGGAATACAGATTCCCACAGTGGGCTTCACTAAATATTACTATTTTAGTCTTTTTTTCAGTGACCACTTTGTGAATCTGATGGAGCAAACAAACTTGTACACCCAACAGTTTATTGCTCAAAACCCAGGCTTCTTTTTGGCAAGGGCCGGTGGCTGGACTACGGTCAGTGCAGCCGAGATGAGGACGTTTTGGGGCCTCGTGCTGCACATGGACCTAGTCAAAAAACCCAGTGTCAGGCAGTACTGGAGTGGGGACGTCCTCTACCATACCCCAATCTACTGTATGGCCATGACACGCTCCTGGTTTGAGGCCATTCGGAAATGCCTGCATTATGCAGATATTGCAGCATGTCCCCCACAAATTTTTGGAGGCCTATGTACCTGGAAGGGAGGTCGCAGTTGATGAGTCTCTCATTGCGTTCAAGGGGAAACTTATTTTCCACCAGTATGTTCCCTCTAAGCGGGCGAGGTATGGTATGAAGTAGGGTTGTTTCGGGTATCGAATTTTCGATACCCAATCGATACTTTTCTCTGGTATCGAGCTACTGCACAGCCCAGTATCAAAGAACGTGGCTGCGCCGCTCTCAGCGCGGCCATGTTCTCCTCGGCAGCACAGGGAGAAGGAGGCAGTCTCTCCCGCCCCCTGTGCTGCTTCCACCAATGAAGAGAGACGGGAGGAGGAGGTAGGGTCACTGGCCACCAATGAGGAGTAACGTTTACTTTACAAATGCAGGCAGAAGAAACTCATTGCCGGCACCTGCCTGTGACCGGGCGCTGCAATCCGCGGCAGTTAACCCCTCAGGTGCTGCACGGCTTTTTTGGCATTTTTTTTTTGCGTGGTATCGAATATCGCAATACTTTTTTATGGTATCGATACCGAATCAAAATTTTGGTACCGAAACAACTCTATGAAGCTGTACAAACTTTGTGAGAGCACCTCAGGGTACACTTACAAGTTTCGTGTGTACGAGGGGCGAGATTCCCGTATTCAACCCCCAGAATGTCCCCCCCCACTGTTGGCGGGAAACTTGTATGGGACCTTATGCACCCACTGCTAGATAAGGGTTACCACCTGTATGTGGACAACTTTTATACTAGTATCCCCTTGTTCCAGTCCCCCGCCGCCAGATCCACGTCCGCTTGTGGGACCGTGCGGAAAAACCAATGCGGCCTCTCTACCCTCCCCTCCAGGTACCTATACCCAGGGGTGAGACCCGTGCCCTTATCAGTGGAAACCTGTTGCTGTTTACAATTCACAGTAATGGCATCACCCCTGTCTCTGTGCGAGGTACCGCGGCAACGGTCCTCAAGCCTGATTGTATCGTCGACTACAATCGGTATATGGGAGGAGTTGATCTCTCTGATCAAGTCCTCAAGCCATATAACGGCATGCGCAAAACACGGACATTGTACAAAAAATTTGCGGTCTACTTGGTACAGGTTGCCATATACAACTCTTTTGTGCTGTCCTAGATCTCTGGAAACACAGGGAAATTCCTTCAGTTCTATGAGGCAGTCCTCAAGGCCCTGATATTTTCTGACCGGGAAAGAGCAGGCTGGAGTACCTCGGGAACTGGAGGCGCCCGGATCGTCCAACACTGGCCAACACTTTCCAGGTGTGGTACCCCATACTGGAAAGAAGGGACGGACCCAAAAAAAGTGCAGAGTGTGTCACAGGAGGGGGATACGAACACCACCACTCAGTGTGACACGTGCCCCGATCATCCGGGCCTCTGCGTTATTGGTTACTTCAGGGAGTACCACACTTTCTTGGAGTACTAAGTTTATATTCCCCTTCCCCAATTTTAATTCCATTTAGCGACTATCAAAAAAAAATTATGGTTCCCAGACTTGAGACACCAAAAAGTAAAATTATATTTTGCAAAACTAAAATAAATAAAAAAAGTTGACATATTAGGTATCGTCGTGTCCGTAAGAATCTGCTCTATAAAAATACCCCATGACCTAACCCCTCTGATTAACATGGTCAAAAAAATAAATAAAACGGTGCAAAAAAAGTTTTTTTTTGTCACCTTACATCACAAAAAGTGTAATAGCAAGCGATCAAAAAGTCATATGCCCCCTATAATAGTGCCAATAAATCCGTCCTCTCATCCCGCAAAAAATTAGCCTCTACCTAAGACAATCGGCAAAAAAAAACAAAAAAAAAACTGACTCTTAGACTATGGAGATAATAAAATGGTTTTTTTTTGTTTAAAAAAGGATAATATAGTGTAAAACCTAAATAAATTTAAAAAAGTAGACATATTAAGTATTGCCGCATCCGTAAGGATCTGCTCTATAAAAATACCCCATGACCTAACCCCAAAAATTAACACAGTCAAAAAAATATATAAAAACGCTGCAAAAAAAGGTATTTTTTTGTCACCTTACATCACAAAAAGTGTAATATCAAGCGATCAAAAAGTCATATACCCCCCAAAATAGTGCCAATAAAACTGTCCTCTCATCCCGCAAAAAATGAGCTTATACCTAAGACAATCGGCTAAAACCTAAAAAAAAACTAACTCAGACTATGGAGATACTAAAGATACTAAAATGTTTTTTTTTTTTTTTTAAAGGATAATATAGTGTAAAACCTAAATAAATTAAAAAAAAAGTACAAATATTAGGTATTGCCGCCTCTGTAAGAATCTGCTCTATAAAAATGCCCCATGACCTAACCCTTCAGATTAACATGGTCAAAAAAATAAAATAAAAACTGTGACATAACAGCTATTTTTTGGCAAATTTTCTATTGTAATCCATTTTTTCCTGTAAAAAAGCAAGGGTTAACAGCCAAACAAAACTTAATATATATTACCCTGATTCTGCAGTTTTCAGGCAGGGCGCAAGGGGAAAGGAACACCATATGGTTTCGTGGAAAGCAGATTTTTTTTTGACACCATGTCCCATTTGAAGAACCCCTGATGCACCCCTAGAGTAGAAACTCCATAAAAGTGAACCCATCTAAGAAACCACACCCCTCAAGGTATTTAAACCTGATTTTACAAACTTTATTAACCCTTTAGGTGTTCCTCAACAGTTTATGGAAAATGGAGATGAAATTTCAGAATTTCTATTTTTGGTAACCTTGCCTCACAAAAATGTAATAACGAGCAACCTAAAATCATATGTACCCTAAAAATAGTCCCAACAAAACTGCCACCTTATCCCATAGTTTCCAAAATGGGGTCACTTTTAGGGAGTTTCTACTCTAGGGGTGCATCAGGGGGGCTTCAAATGGGACATGGTGTAAATAAACCAGTCCAGCAAAATCTGCCTTCCAAAAAAGAGTTTGTGCAAATTCATAAAGCAAGTCTGAAGGTCATGGCAGGTAGCTCAGGGTCAATACAGAGATCAGGCACAAGTCAGTTCAGATGGCAGAGGGTCAGAATCTGAGAATCAAACAGAAGTCAGTACACTGGTAGACAGATTATAGTACCTTTGCAGGACCTAGCAAGCTTGTAAGCCTATTGCTAAGGCACAAACAGAACAGCATAAATAGCAGAAGCTGATTAACACATTAGAAGCAGATACACACAGAACATAAGGAGGGTTAACCCCTGAGATACTGCAGAATGAGGTAAGGTTTATTGAAGATTATGTGCAATAGACACAATGGACACCGGTGCCTGGGCCCACTGTTGGAGTGATGGAACTACAACAGACACAGGGTTAGTGGGGGGCTGCTGTGTCCACCTGAAGCAGCGAGTCAACAGGTCAGCAGTGGCCATGGGGTGCCGACATGACATCCAGAGAATCAGATTGCCTGCACTAGCTTGACTACTCAGCCTCATAGTGATGCACTGTGTATTCTCATAGCTCACTACCAAAGCCAGCATTAACTTTTTAGTCAATTTATGAACAGTAGCTCTTCTTGTTTCATTGGATAAGATAGGCTAGATTTTGCTCCCCACATACATCAATGAATCTTGGCTGCAAATGACCCTGTCACTGTTTGTCCATCCTTTGACCACTTTTGGTAGGAACCAAGTACTGCATACCAGGAATATCGAAAAAAAGTCCTGCCAATGTCATTTTGCAAATCCACTAACATACCTATCTAACGATCACTTTATGTCCATTGTCAAAGTTAAGCTGAGATCACTAAGCTTGCCCACATTTCCTGCTTTAAACACATCAACTTTAGGAGCTGAATTTCCCGAAGTGTGACAAATGCAATTCAAACACAGTTAGTGTCCATACTATGATGGATATTTGAGGTGCACCACCAGAGAAGGGTTGTGTAATGGACAGGCACAACTCTGGAAAAAAAAATCATGACAGACCATTTCCTCTAATGTGTGTGGCTGCTGCTCCAGCCTACAAATCTCTCCGATCAAGGCCTTAAGGAAACCTATACAAATAAAAAAATAAAAAAATACAATGGGCGCTTCCACTGATTGACATAAAAATATCAAGTCCAAAAAGCAAGTAATAAGTAAATAATAAAAAAACAGGAGATTATTTGCTTTTTTGATTTAGTTGGAACCTGTAGAATGGTGAGCTTTCTGCACGGATGGACATTACGCAACCTTTCTATAAAGAGTGTGAGTGATTTGTACAGTACTTATTTTATATTTTTGGATAATACTATTAGGAAATTGTATGGACAGGTTGGATGAACTTTTTGATTGATTTTGGTATAGATATGGGTGATGCTTCTTCTGGTGTAATGCTGGTTGACTCACTATCATATTGTTGTTTGATGTTTACATCTTGGTGTTTATTCGTATTAAATGTTTTGGTGTATTTATTCTTTTTATGTTCATCTTTGTATCTCTTCATATATATTGTTTTTATGTATTGAACTACATAATCATTTTTAAATTTAGATTTAATCTGATTTGCATGTACCTGTGGAAGGGGTTGGTTCAACCTGAAAATGCATTTTACAATTTACTTTTTATACATATAATTGTGCTTTTATGCTGATCAATGGTCATGGCCTTTGGATCCCTGCATATATTGCTTTTTTTTTTGTTGGCGAAAATTGTCATGAGAAAATCAATATATTTTACGTTACCTGTCAGTGATTCGAATGTTATGGATGATTCCTGTGCATTGGAAAATATGATGCTAAATGATTAAAAGGGTGTTGCAGGATTTTAATATTGATGGCATATTATCAGAAAAGGAAATCAATATCTGGTTGGTGGTGGTTCGGCACCCAGCACCAGTGTCAATCAGCTGTTTCAGAGTAGCTCCAATGCTGGAAGCTGGCGCTAGAACTACACAGCACTGCTCCCATTCACCTCAGTGGGATCTACTGAGGTTACCAGCTCTAGGGTTACTCTTAAACAACTGATCGTAGGAGGTACAGAGTGTTGGACCACCATCTATCAGATATGGCCTATAGAAAGTACAGTATATGCCATTAATATTAAAATCCTGGAATAACTCTTTAAAACCATGCCTATTGCTTCAGAAAACTTATGACTTGTCAAAAGTTGTGATCGGTGGGGAAATGGGTGCTGAGGGCGCTGTGTCCCTTTGATTGTGATCGACACTGTTTGGTTCCACTAAGAGAGCAAAGCAGAGCAGTTTACAGGCTCATAGAAAGTCTGTTTATCAATACCCTCTTAACCCTTTCTCTCAGAGGAGAGTTGAATAGAGGCGATAACAGGCGAAGAAGAATAGCACGTCTGCGTGGGAAGAATAAAACTTCTAATATGTCACTATGACATATCAAAAGTATGCGTAGATAAAAAAAAATAGGGCCCAATATGAACAATGTAGTGATCATAAGTGATATATTTATTGGTATGGGAAAGAATATCTCAAAATACTCAATCCCAGCATCTGACCTGTTGCTTTGTGTATAAATACATGCAGCAATTTAAGAAAACTTGAACATTTGTATCAAATTAATGTCACTTTCAAAACTGTGATTAAGGATGTTATTAGTGTGTTTAGCAAACACAATATTTCGAGAACTCTTTTTATAAATGACAGTAGTTTTTTTTGTTGGCCGACAAACCTTAATTACCAGTTAAGAACCAATTCCACATCAAACATGACTAATACCCCAACAATGGGTGAAACTGGCCTGACCACGCATTCCTGCATTTAATAACCATCTGGATAATTAGCGCTCCACATTCTGAGGGAGGAGTCTGACTTATGCATATTGTTATATTTGCATAAAAGTATAAATAAATGAATTTATCAATGGACGCTGCTCTTTTCACCAGAGTATAACTGGGAGTATAACTGAATGAGGGACTATTACTACGCAGCTAAAAATATTTTACCATTAAAATGTGGAATCTTTTAAAAGCTGGGAAGAGATGTGCACTTCCAAATATAGTCTCTACAAACTAACAGCATCAAAAATTATTCAGAACGCATTACGGAGGCATATAAACCCAGGTAACATTATATTGCTTTCTGCATTTTATATGTTTTCTTTTCTAACTCTATTTTATTATTTTTTTTATATGTCTGTTACTGGGCTGTGTTATGCTGAAATTTCGGTATAAAAATAGATTTTTTTACATGGTTTATTTAGTCATGCTTTTTAATATGCAAAATATCACAGAAGAGCTATGTTTGCACTGAATTATTCAAGCCACATTTTCTATATATAGCAACTACATATAGGGTCTTAGTCAATATCTCTTTGTAATTCTGACACATTTTATATCAGCAAATGGAATGAAAATTATTTTCTTTTTCCTGTGCAGAACAAGTTTGACAACATGGGTTTACAAACCAGCATCTTCTTGCTTTTGCTTTTTACAAATTTTGCCTACACAATTGACTATTTTCCTGAAAGGCATCCAAAGCAATCCAGCGTAAAAGGACCGCCACCTTTCCTACCATTCAATGCAAAAAGTCAAGGTAAGATATAGTTAATTCCATTCGGGTTCCAGATTGAAATACAGAGCTATAACCTTTGTCAGGTCTTGATCTTAACAATATGATTGCCATTGTGTTGCTTCCTTGTTACTATGTAGCCATTTCTTAGAATGAATTGTATAGAAAGTATTGAAAACTTATACATGTACTGCAATAAAACAATCTATGCTATTTAGATTTGTCAGTTTAAGGTTCCACGTTCCAATGCCTTAAAAGGTCTACTTTATGTAGATATGAAATACATATGACATTAACATAAAATTCTACAATTAATTTATTTACATTGCTTAATGAAGTCATCTTAAATGCATAATAACTCAGCCCAAAATTTAGCATATGAAATATAGATTTGGTTTCTTACAACCGGTAAGGTTTATCTAACAGAAAGATCTACATCTATGTATTGACTACCTACTGTATCTATTTAGCTAATCATTATTTTAAAAGTGATATCTTAAGTTTTTGTGGTAACTTAAGTGGAAAAAAATATATATTTTGTTCCTAGCTCACAGATGCAACCAGCAAAAACAATGAATTAACCAGCTTTATCTATTTGTTTTAAGAAAGTCATGATCAACGAAATACAGAATGCAGCTGCACTGGGTTCTATAGAAAAAATATTTTCCCCACAGAAATGAGATACTAGTATACTTTCCTGCCATTGCTGTTTTAACCCCATTACATTTAAATTGGAAAAACCCTCCAGAAAAGGTCTTATTTTTTGTAGATTTTGAATGTATCTCTCAAATAAATATAGCAGGCACCACAACTAAGGTGGGTTAAGTGCAAATTTTAGCCTTTTTTTTCATTTATTTGTTTCTTCATTTATTTGTACAATTTTCTAATATTCAAGTATTTAAGGTGCTGCTCGATCATCAGGTAATGGCACCTTTCATGTGGACACCTAAATCATCATTTGCCGGCAGCAAATTGTGTTGGCTAAACAGCTTCTGCTGCTGGCAAACAATGATTCTGTATGGGGACGAGAGAGATGGCATTAGTGATCGCTCTTGTCCATACTATGGAGGAAATCGCTGCATGTAAATACAGCTGTCTCCTTCACTGAACAGAAGACAATTGTCAGGGAGGACCATATCCTTCCCGACAACCGCCAGCTAAATTGTGCAGTGTAAAGGGGCCTTCAAAATTTTAGAAGCAATTTTTTAAACTTTCAAAAAAAATTCCAAAACCAACTTTTTAAAGGACCAATTCAGTTATGAAGTCACTTTGAGGGGCTTACATGATAGAAACCCCATTTTATAAACTACACTGCTCAAATTATTTAAAACTGTTAACTTTTGTTAAACCTCTTGGGTTAACAGCAAAGCAAACCTCAAATTTATTACCCTGATTCGTGCAGTTTACAGAAACACTCCATATGTGGTTGTAACCTGCTGTATGAGCACAATGCAGGACATTTCATAGAATTTCGAAAAACTTGACTGTGAAAATGAAAAATTACATTTTTTTCAGTAAAATGTTGCTTTAGCACCATATTTTTCATTTTCACAAGGGGTAACAGAAGAAAAATCGCTAAGTAATTTGTTATGCATTTTCTTCTGCATACGGCAAAACCCCATATGTGGTTATAAACTGTTGAACTGGCACACTGCAAGGCTCAAAAGGGAAGGAGTTTCTTATGGCTTTTAGAAGGCGGATTTAGCTGGAATGGTTTTTGGGCACCATGTTGTATTTGTAGAGAACCTGAGATATCCCTACAGTGGAAACCCCCCAAATGTGACCCAATTTTGCAACACTCGTCAAGGAATTTAGTGCTTTAACTCCCATGTTTAAGAAAGGTCCAAAGTGACAGAAGACAGAGAAACACAAGTAGGCGGGGTCAGCAATACCATAGTGCAGGACAAATTACTATCCCAGCAGAACCAATACCACAGTACAGCACAATATACCCCACATAAGTTGCCTATTACATTGGTAGCCTGTGTCAGCCACTTCACTCGCTATGTGTCTGTCCGCTGTGTATGTGTAAACAGCAACTTAGTTCAGTGCATCTCATCTCAGGTTTAGCACTGCAGGGATGACACCCTTTCTCTCTTTGCTCTGTGTGTTGCTGTCCAGCTGCTGACTAGGCCATAATTTCCCCTATAAATAACTGCTTGTCTTTCTCTCATTCCTTCTGTTTTACCTTGCTACCATTTACCTGTCAGTATTCTGATTAGGAATGAGCAAATCAACTTTGGATGAAACATCATAAGTCGATTCGCATAAAACTTCGGTCCAATTCTGTAGACCGTATTGGCTCAGATACCACTTGGAACCGAACCAGAGTTCGGTAACATTTATATATATTTTTTTTAAATGTATCTATGAAGTTATTACGCAAAGTCACACGAGACTTTGTGAAGTAATAACTTCGGCTCATCTGAGCCAATACATTCTAATACCGTACGGAGCACTGGCTCCGTACAGCATTGGACTGAAGTTTTATGCGAATCGACTTCGGATGTTTCATCCGAAGTCGATTCGCTCATTCCTAATTCTGATGGCTGCCTTCCTGGACTTTGAACTCAGCCTGTTCCTGACTAAGTTGGCCTGATTCCTTTGGTGTTCCTGATCCCCGTGGGTCGGCAGCCTACCACTACTGCACAGTTGACACAGTGGATTCACTTTCACGGATCATAACACTACCCTTCTCTGGTGGCCATCAATAGCTGACAATTTCTGTGATCCTCCTCCTCCAATTGTCTCCAAATAAGATATGGAGCAGGGGGCTTAGAAGCTGGAATGCAGGCCGCAGCAACAAGCCAGCCCTACTTTGAGCATCCTGCCTGAACTGCTATAGTGCCCCCAGTACTATGCTCCCTAAGTGGCCAAGAAAAGAAGAAAACAATAAAATACCAGGAGTCCCATTCCAAGTTGCAACAGCAATTGGGGGCACGGTGGGCACCACCTAATGCACATAAGTTCTATTAGTGCACTCCACCATGATTATACAAGGCACATCAATTAAAAAAGGAAAGAAAAGACATGCAAATTACAGGCCACACACCAAAGTAATAAGCTTTATTGTGTTAATGGTTTAAAAACATTAAAAATAACTTTCTATGAGGGAGGAAAACCAGAGAACCTCAATAAGCGATTCCCCTCACAAAAATACAGCAACAAATCAATTGCATGCAAGTGAACAACCCAAAGTGACACAAGTATATTTATAACCCTACAATACAAGGGTACAGCACACCAGACAAAGTATATTGCACCTATAAATAAGTACCTCAATAGTAAAATAATTACTTCAAAACAACAAGTGTAGTGGACCAAATAGTAAAATAAATACATTACATTCCAAGTTGCAGTCTCCAGTGGAGGCCACAGGCCTTTTCCACCCCCCAGCCTGAGATGCGTGTGTACCTGTGCCTTTTCTACACTACCTCATATAGTGGCCTATGAGGTTGAATAGCAGGGCAGGAAGCCATTGCATTCCAAGCCCTGTCACAGTATTTAACGGTATCACCATCCTAAGGAAGGCAAAGGCACTATTAATGCTGAGACTATCAGATCATTATCTCCCTGCAGAGCAGCAGTGAAGAGGGCTTGAGTGGCCACCAGGAAATTTCCCTGTGGGGGTCTATGGCCAGGCATTTGACAGAATTTAGAAACAATTGGCTGTAAAAATGAAAAATATTATTTTTTTTCCAGTAAAATGTTGCCTTTACCCCAGACTATAACAAGAGGTAACAGGATAAAAAACACCCTACAATTTGTTACCCATTTCCTCTTGAATACGGCAACACCCTATATTTGGTTGTATGGGCACACTGCGGAGTTCAGAAGGGAAAGAACACAATGTGCATTTGAGATCTAGTTTAGTGATTTATCCAGCACTGGTCGACAACTACAGAGGCTCTAAGGTGATATGAAAAATAATACCACAAGAAGTGACTCCATTTTAGAAACCACATCCCTCACAGGATTTATCAAGGGATGGAGTATTTTGATCCCACAGGTGTAAAGTAAAAATAGCAATTTTTCAACAGATATGCCATTTTGGTGCCCATCATATGCCAGTGTCAAAGGAAAGTCCTCTTATTATGCCATGCTTCCTGGTTTTAGAAGCACCCTACATATGACCCTAATATTTTGCCTGGACATGGACAACAGGGCTCAGGACTAAAAGAGCATAATGAGCATTTAGAGACCCAAAGTGGTAATTTACGCAGTTTGTGCTAACAACTGTAGAGGCTCTGAGGTGAAATAATAAATGGAACCCCCTAGAAGTGACCAGAATTTTGGAAAACCCGCCCTTTAAGGCATTAAAAGAGTTGTCTCACCTCATAATGTCATAGTTATTGTGTGTATAAAGATAATTTCAGTCACCTAATATACTTCTATTTTCTTTACTGCTTCTCTTCCCCATTTCTTTTATCATGCCTTCTTTTAAAACCTGCTTGTCTCTAGGGGTTACGGCCGCACTTGCGCACTAAGAGAGAAATATCTGGCATTTGTGGTTGGCGGGAATCACAGGAGCGAGCATGCATAGAGGCCAGTGTATGTGCATGCACCCTTGCCCCAGGCCACCTGTCTATGTATTCCTTTCTTAGCTTCCGTCCCTGCTACTTCGTAGGTATTCTTGTATTATGTCCCGTCCCCGGCCACCTCGTAGGTATTCTTGTATTAGCTCCCGCACCTGGCCAGCTTCTTTTTACAGTTCAAGTAAAACAGCTTAACAGACAATCATATGAGCCAGGGTCATGCCAAATACTGTGACTATGCAATTCAGAGCAGCTCCTGTAGGGGAAAAGAGTGGCCACATGCTGCTTCCCATAGCAATAAAACAAAAGCCAGACCTGCTGCGATGGGGCTGGTCACCAGGTAGGCTTCTACTTAAAATGGGATGGTCCTCATGAGATAACTCTTTTAGTTATTCTTTCACATAAAAGAAAAGGTCATATTAACATTTTGATGTATTTCTGTTTACTTCTCTTCTAGTTATTCCAAGTGGGATTGAACAGGGGCCACCAGGTCCCCCAGGACCAATTGGTCCGAGAGGATTGCCTGGACCACCAGGACCTCCAGGAAAGCCAGGTTATGGAACACCTGGGCCACAAGGAGCTCAAGGAGTACCAGGACCCCCTGGATTCTCCTCTATTGGAAAACCAGGACAACCAGGTATACCTGGAAAGCATGGGGAACGTGGAGAACAAGGAGTGAAGGGTGACATTGGACCTATTGGTCTACCTGGGCCAAGAGGACTACAGGGACAACCTGGAT
Source organism: Bufotes viridis (assembly GCA_033119425.1). Taxonomy (NCBI): domain Eukaryota; kingdom Metazoa; phylum Chordata; class Amphibia; order Anura; family Bufonidae; genus Bufotes; species Bufotes viridis. The sequence goes on along the minus strand of CM065592.1, from coordinate 245,420,991 downwards.
TACCTGGACCAGCTGGAATTTCTGCTACTGGAAATCCAGGTCCTCAAGGAGCAGTAGGAAACCCTGGGCCAAGAGGAGCTCCTGGATTTAAAGGTGAACCTGGTATGCCTGGTATTAATGGACAAAAAGGACCAAATGGCTATGGACTTCCAGGTCAACCAGGTGAGAGAGGAACTCCTGGTATGCCCGGGCCACCTGGTCCTCAAGGACCCATTGGAATAGGCAGACCTGGCACAAGTGGTTTTCCTGGACATCCTGGAAAAGTAGGTGAAAGGGGTCTACCTGGTGTACCAGGGATACAAGGTCTACCTGGGCCCCAAGGACTACCTGGACAACCTGGACCAACTGGAATTAGTAAGCCTGGAATAAATGGTGCTCCCGGTCTTCCGGGGCCATCTGGACCCAAGGGACATCCAGGACTCCCAGGCATGCCGGGCCCTCAAGGGATGCAGGGCTATGGAAAGCCAGGCTTACCTGGAGTAAAAGGGTTAAGAGGACCTGAAGGTATCCCTGGGAATCCTGGGATAAAAGGAGACCAGGGAGAAATAGGTCATCCAGGACAGCCAGGGATGCCAGGTTTGCCAGGAATTGCAGGTATACAGGGACATAGAGGGCTTCCAGGAGAAGCTGGCTTTCCAGGGCATAAAGGTGACATTGGTCCAAAAGGTTCTCCAGGGGCAGCTGGACCTATTGGTGAAAGAGGTTTAGCTGGTTTAGATGGAAAACCAGGCTACCCAGGTGAGCCAGGACTTTCTGGACCCAAAGGGATTCCAGGTATTCCAGGGCAGAAAGGAGAAAAGGGTATTGTAGGACCACCTGGGGTGCCTGGAATAACTGGTCCAATAGGCCCCAGAGGAGAAGCTGGTTACAGTGGAGAACAAGGTCCAAGAGGAGCTACAGGCATACCAGGTATGAGAGGGCAAACAGGAGCACCAGGGATGCCAGGTCTTCCTGGTCAAAAGGGTGAACAAGGTGTCCCTGGTTTACCAGGTCCAGCTGGTATTGCAACAAATGGCATGCAAGGACCAATGGGACCACCTGGAATTCCTGGTTCAAAAGGGATAAATGGTGAGCCAGGATTACCAGGGCCACCAGGTCCACCAGGCCTACCTGGTCAGTTCATAATGCCACATCAAATGCCAGATGGCTATGCAAAATCAGGGCAAATTCAAGGTCTAAGGGAGCTTCGAGTGTCAGCATTTACTGCTATTCTTTCCAAAGCATTTCCAGCAGTTGGAGTACCCATAAAATTTGACAAAATCTTATATAACAGACAAAATCACTATGATGTCCGAACTGGAATTTTTACATGTAGGATACCAGGGCTATATTATTTTTCTTACCATGTGCATGTGAAAGGCACAAATATTTGGGTGGCATTGTATAAAAACGGTACACCATTAATGTATACCTATGATGAATACAAAAAAGGGTACCTTGACGAGGCATCTGGTAGTGCGGTCATAGATCTTACTGAAAATGATCAAGTTTGGCTACAATTACCCAGTGCAGAATCTAATGGTCTATATTCATCTGACTACATACATTCCTCTTTCTCAGGTTTCTTATTTGGCCTAACATGATACATTATACATTCAATTTTAAACCTGATGCTTGAAAATTGGTGTTATTTTAACAAATTATTATTTTTTGTAGGGGGGGGGGGGTGATATGAGTACAATACAGTGCCTTGTATTTTTTGTTTTAGTTGCATGGGTAATTGTTGTATGTTTTGTTCCCTTTTTTTTTTTCTTTTTTAGGTTGGATGATACTAGAAATCCAAACCTGGCACTTTACTTCATTGACATGTCAGCCATATAAGGTGCTCAGTAAACTACATATTTAAAGTGTACCCAACCTTTCAACAAAATTTTCATTAATCAATAGTAAAGCATGTGTACACGAGAATAACAATATTTCTGGCCATTATATGACTTGTATCTGGCACTTTTTAGCAGTTTTCTTATCTGTATGCTAGATCATCAGTTTGTAGTTTTCACAGACCTGATGGGTGGGGGCTAGCTCCCATCCACTGCACACAGAAAGGAAAGAAGAATTGTCTTCTTAACTTCCTCACACTCACTCAAAAGTAGCCTCAGGATCATTAAAGACATTACAGAGTACTGACCTGCACAGATGTGAATATAGTACTTGAGGCGAGATAGTAACTGTCTAGTTAACTGTACAGTCTCTCTGGCTATTTGTGTTTCACTCATTTCGTGCTAACTCCTCTATCCTCCCCTCAGCGTAGAATTGTATGGGATGATGTAATCTTATCCTTAAAGACAGAGAGCCATCCTGGTCTCAACAAAAGGGATTTCTCATACATTTCAGAGTCAAAGTCACTTTGCAAAATAGTGGATGGGAGAAAACAGCTGATAACTCTAAAACAAGGCAATTTTCTCTGATAAGATACAGTATAAAGTTTTATATGATTGCTTGTACTATTGGTTTATGAAAAGTTGTGTGAAAAGTTAATGACTATTTAACGTTAAAAAGGTCTGTTTGCAGTTTTGTCAATGTAAAACACAAATGTCTGCTATTAATCAATATAGTGCCATAAAAAATAACTTCTATCTCTTGGCTGTATGATACAGCCATCACTCTGAGCAGAGGGGATGGGCTGTGGAGCTGCTCATGCACAGAGCCTGAAGCACTACAGTCTACGGACCCACCCCAATGCAGGTGCGGGAGTGGTGCCTGCGGCATTTAAAGTTCACTTTCATAGCACTCCATTTATTAACAGCAGCAACTGTCTACTTATGTCCATTGGCAGTTTTGGATTGACAAAACCGCTGTCAGACTCCCTTTAGGTAGTACTTTGAAGCGACATTGTAATAAGAATATATATATCCAAGTTGCCTTATTGCATCATTTATAATTATAGGGAGCAAAGTGGCTGTAGGCAATGTGTTGACAGGCTCCATACACAAAATAGTGCCAGTATACTGCAGACAGCACATAAAGAGAGCCACTGGGAATTATGATTTCAGCCTGCCAAATTACACGATTCACTTTTAAAGGGGTTATGCCATGATTAATGTAAAAAACAAAATCTGACATCATATAGTACATGATAATCTCTTTCTAACAAAGTTACAAGCAGCCCTGTACCTCACATGGAACCAGAGATCTCTCAATTAATTGCTCCATTTCTTCTGATAGATTTATTGCTGGTTGGCAGCTCAAGGGGTCGTAGTCTTTCTGGTGTAGCATCTAACAGAAGATATGACTAATGGCCGTTAAAGATTTAATGGGAGTCTTTCACCTAAAATCACCATTATAGAACACGAACATCAAGATCTCAATTACATTCCCCATATTATAATGTTACCTTTCATATCGCCGTCCATCGCCTATTTTCTCAGAAAAACGCCCCTCGGCGCTTTTCAAACCAAACATCTCCCCTCTCACCCCTCTGGCACGCTCTAGATTCTTCTGATTACCTCCTCCTGAGAAATCCAGCGCCTGCGCCATTCAACAGAATTTCCGAGTCTGCACACAGAATTACCCATTATGGGCAGAGGCACCAGAGCGTTTACTGCACATGCACCGGGATCGGGATGTACAGGCCAGCACATGCGAATTAAATGCACTGGTGCCTCTGCCCACAATGGGTAATGCTGTACGCAGACTCGGAAATTCTATTGAACGGCGCAGGCGCTGGATTTCTCACTGAAGGGAGGAGGTAATCAGAAGAACCTAAGGCGGGCCAGAGGGGTGAAAGGGGAGGTGTTTGGTTTGAAAAGCGTCGAGGGGCATGGGCACTGGCTGCATGAACGCCGCCCCTGGGCACCTTCAAAAGCTAATTATCATATGGAATAAAAGCGTTTTTCTGAGAAAATAGGCGATGGACAGCAATATGAAAGGTAACATTATAATATGGGGAATGTAATAGAGATCCCGATGTTAGTGTTCTATAATGGTGATTTCAGATGAAACAATCCCTTTAAAGGAATAGTGCCATCTCATCGTTACTAAGGCAAGGTGAGACACAGTTCTGACCACCTCCCGGCCTGGAAACAGCAGAGCGTTCTGGTGCTCTGCTGTTTCAGTAGCTCCCTTTGCCATGCATAGGAGTTACTGAAACGGTGTAGTACAACAAGCTATGCTGTTTATCAGTTAGGGAAGCAGCATAGCGTGTTGTGTGGCGCTGTTTCAGTAGCTCTCATGCATGACCAGATCGCTCCGCTGTTTCCCAGCCTGGAGGTGGTCGGAACTGTGTCTCATCTCGCCTTAGTAACAGCGAGATGAGACAACCCCTTTAAGCTGAGTGTGTGCAACCACCCTAGCGAGGTGGACAGAGAAATAAGCAAAAGAACAAACAGCAGGTGACGCAATACAAATACATTTTAGTGAATAACTCAGTGGCTATACGAAATTTTTTATCACATGCAATTACAAAAGTATTCAGATTTAGGTGCTGGTTTGAAAAATGCTGAATACTTTCATAGCACAACTCCTTTAAGGCACATACCTTTGAACAGCCATGTCTCCAAGTGAATGTTTTTTACGTTTCAACTTCTATGTTGGTATATTTACAAGGGGAGGGCTTAGTTACCATAAATGATAACATTCAGTTTGCCTTCAGTTACCACTAGGGAGAGCTTAAGGGCTTCGTGCCTATTGTTTTTTTTATGGAAATGTATGCAGCAAGCTCTTTACTCTAAAAATAAAGCTCAGATCACTTTAGATATATAATAATATATTCCTCAGCACAGAATTTTGGAATTATGCATTTAGATAAACAGATTGGGGGTCATTTATTAATTACCCCTATGTCTAGCGGTGGATCTATGAAGTTATGAGGAGGCGCAGGCCTCTACATTACTCCGGTGTATCCAGCACCAATCTAAATGTAAGCCAGCTTCCTAGCTTCCTGCATCTTCAAGCTGCATTTTAATGTCCCTTTACACTACAAAAATAAATGCACAGGAGAACATACTGACATTTTAAGCAAGATGCCAGGAAATGCATGAAATATTACTTGTCTGAGCCACCCAAAACTTAAAGGCTACCTGTCACATCTAAAATGAAATCCAATCTCCAGGCAGCATGTTACAGAGGAGAAGAAGCTAAGCAGACTGATAAATAGTTTTGTGGTACAGCTATCTCTTTATGTACACCTAGACATTGAAGGCTATCAGCTTGACCGACCACTGGATATGAATGAGCAAGATTTATATCAATAAATTACAAGTTAAACAGAATTTTTCCAAATAAATATATATCAATCTGCTCCATGTCTCCTGCTGTATAAAATGCTTTAGAGAAAACCTGTCGCATAAAACATGATGGCTGATCTGCAGGCACCGTGTCACAGAGAAGCAGAAGTTGAGGAGACCGATGAAAAAGATTCAGTACTAACTTGTATCTTACTCATTTAACTTTCTACTCTTTCTATGCCTTTGTGGCATGACTGTGCATACAGTGATAACGGTCATTGAATGAGTAGGACCGCCCACTGGACTCCTGCACATAGAAAGAGCAAATTAATTACAAGTTAAACTGATTCTTTCCCCACAAAACGCACTAAACCATGCTGTCTATAGATCGGACTGCATGTTCAACACGGCATGTTCCTTTTAAAACGCAAAACGGCTACATAGAAAACAAACATGAGCCAAAAAATGACTAAAGCTCTGTTCTAGAGATGAGCGAACATTAAAAAAAAGTCCGTTGTTCGGGTGGTGGTGAGTCGCACATCCCGTTATGGATTCCACTATAGCGGCATATGGAATCCATAAGGGGCGGCTGCCACCAACCCGAACTGTTGAACAGCCGAAGGACCTGGGGTGACGTCACTGTCATGTGATCAGTGCAGGGGCGTGGCTCATCACTGGATTTGATCCCGTGCTGAGCCACGCCCCTGCACTGATCACATGACGTGACGCCACCCCAGGTCCTTCGGCTGTTCAACAGTTCGGGTTGGTGGCAGCCGCCCCTTATGGATTCCATATGCCGCTATAGTGGAATCCATAACGGGATGTGCGACTCACCACCACCCGAACGCCGAACAACGGACTTTTTTTTAATGTTCGCTCATCTCTACTCTGTTCATATTTGCAATAAAATGATAGACCCAAATGGCAAAAAGACCCTATTGACTGGCAATGGGATCTATCATGTTCCCTCATGGTTTCCATCATATGGAACAGAAATTTTGTAACAGATACGATGGCACACCATTTAAGAGTTGTGGTGGCAAGACATGGTTCCAAAACCAGAATAAATAGAATAAAGACTCCTGCACGCCACCAGATTGCTAAAAGTTCTGTATTCTTTATCAAGTGGACGTCAGTTGTCACTTTGAAACTTGCTTCTCAGCAACTGACTGCAAACTATCAGTCTCTGGGAATATAAATCCGATTTCTACAGAACAGCAAAGCACTTTATGGAACAATAAACGGTCTGAGTTTTACCATCCCTCTAGATAATACATAATGTTAAGGTGGCCAGACACATTAGACAGACACAGTTTTATGGTTGAACAACAGTCAAACAAACAATGGTCTACACCAGGGATGGGCAAACTGCGGCTCTACAGCTGTTGTAAAACTAAGATTCCCACCATGCCCTGCTGCAGGATGATAGCTGTAAGCAGTCTTTACATGCTGGGAGTTGTAGTTTTGCAACAGCTGTAGAGCCGCAGTTTGCCCATCCCTGGTCTACACCAACAAAGACATACATGTTTTAGTCCAAATTGGATATTACATTAGTCCAAGCAATGACACCAGGGTGACATTAATGACACCAGGTGAAGGATGAACAATCTTTCTGGGAATGTTCTTTCATAGACACATTGTCTATGGATCAGTGATTATCAAATGGATATTTAAAATATGGCTGATTTCTTTCCAGATGATGACACTCCATCATCAGTTGACTTAAAAGGTGGACAAATTTCACCAAGCAAATGATTATTTTGGTTGAAATTATCTGTGTTGATGACCTTAAGACTAACGTGTATGGCCACCTTTACACCGTTACTGACTGGACTGTGTCAGATTATGCCTTGACAAGAATGCATTTCAGAAAATAAACTCCATCTTAAAGGTGTTTTTTCAAGAATGGAAACTGTGGTGTTCCGGCTTTGTACACTGTCTAGAACTGCCGGTGCTACTTATATTTGATAGGTGGGGAGTTCAGGTTGTTGGAGCCCCACCACTCTCATACTAATGAATGGCAAGTGATAAAATAACAAAACAAGCATTATTTACCTGCTGAATAACCCACTGATTCAGTTCTGCAGTTTCCGTCCTCTTCATATGGTCTTTGTTTATGGGACTGTAGTATTGACGTCACGTCAACACACGATGTCTGCAGCCAGTCACCGGCCTCAAAGGTGCTCTGTCAAAACCCACTGCAAAATCTGCATTTTACAATTGCAGATTTTGCAGAAAATGCAGCATAAGCACCTTCTGTAATGAATTCCACCGCAGGGAAATGTACCATTACATGCTGGACATGGCAAATCATGTAATATATGGAAGGACAGTCAAGTCAAAAGCCACCGCTTGATAGTGGCCCTCGTTTCTGGTTAATGGAGGGTGGTCTCAAGCAAGGGACCTTTATGATGTTCAAATAATTTAATAGGGCATGTGCAAATGGGTTATTCTGGTGGGACATCCCTTTTAGTATTGTTCTTTTCACTTATGTGCCTTTAAAGATCTGTTTTTCACTAATTTTCTAACTTTCAACTTGTCTAATTGCTTGCTTTGAAAAGCAACACTAATTTGGACTCGAATACATAAAGTGCAACAACAGTGCTCACATGATCTGGGCAGATCCCAGAATGCTCAGTAACATCCCAAATATGCTCAGCTGTCGTAAATTCCTTCCAGTTTTACTCCAGAATCATCTAACAATATGAATGACGATGTCATCTCAACTAACACTGTATCTGAGGGCTTCACAAAAATGTTTAACATTGCCATGCTTTGGTCATAACTGAAATAAAACAGCTGTTGACTCACTGCCATATTCTGTAGATTGTTTCACTGCTACAATGTTGAAAACTTGAAATGCAGATTGAGGTTTCTACTGGATGGAAGCCTTGTAAAACATACAAGATAGATTTTTTACTTTTAACAGGTGTGTCTGGCATTACTCAAAGCATGTTGGCATTCTCTGTTTGACTGGCATTCTCAAAAATATAACCCTAAGCCCTTATTAATTTAAAAAAGTATGGCCGGCAGCAGTGTGTTGAAAAAAAAAAAACCTCAATAACTCTTCTAGTCACCTGCCATTCCAGACACTTGGCTCAAAATGGTCTCTGCTGGACCAGAAGTCAATGGAGACCTGCTTTTGTTCAGGGGACTGCTGCTGCTAATCCATGGCCTCAGCACTCACCTGCACAACAATGGCAGTAACATGTCATTTCTGGTCCATTGAGGAGGGAGATATGGAAAGGTGAGTGAGGGCTTATTTTTTTACAGCACAGTGCTGCAAAAATAGTTGTATGACTGTAAGTTAGAGTAGGAGTTTTGCTCATATTTGGCACTTTCAGCAGGAAATCCTTCTACAAATTGTTGGGGAAACAATTAATGTATTATTGCTTGAAAATGCTGACAAAATAAAAGTTACTGAAAAGCTAATTTAAAAGTAACAAGCACCACATCTGTTCTTCCTGTCACTTTTACAAAAATAGCAGCTGTAACAGAACAGGAAAAAACATCAGTATAAGGCGAGTTTTGTAGCATTGTTAAGCATTATTTAAGGCTTTCCATGGCTCTATTATTTTGGTTAAAAACAGCCAGATCTTTTAAAGGTGTAATGTTTTTGATTTTGGCTTTCATGGCATATTTTAGCAATATGCAGCATGCTCTGTGTGTGCCATTTTTTCATACAGGCTTCTCTATAGGACTTATAAATGCCACCAAAATTGCTTGTAAAAAATGTAATGAAAAATGATCAAAATGTGTCTTTGACGGTTATACAATAATTTAGAAACGCTGAAAACACAGTGGGCCAGATTTATCATTAGCCTAAGTCACTTTTCTGGAGTTGAAAAGTCGCAAAAAAATTGCGCAAAAAGCCAAATTGCGCAATTTTTTGCGACTTTTTGGAGACTTACGCCACTTACTCCAAAACCAAGTTTATGGGCGTTTTGTCGTATGTAAATCACTTGCAAGACAGATTTATTATTGCGACTTTTTAAATAGTCGCAAAAAAGTCGCAAAAAATTGCGCAAACTCACTCCACTCATGACCATGCTTATGTTTGACAAAATCACTTTTTTAAAATTGCGACTTTTCCAAAGACAAAGCCAAAATACAACTAGGAACCAGAAATACACCAGATTTATCAACCTCTGAAAGAGCCCATGATAAATTTGACTTGACTCAAATACACATACGCCTTCTTTGAAAGTGGAGTGAACTGCAAGAGTAATGATAAATCTGGCCCAGTATGTGTGAAGGCTCCTCAAGTAAACAAAAAAGTACGAGCTATTGCACTACATCTGATTTACTAATATATGGTCAATTTTACTTTCTAAGAGGAAATTCTCTTTAATAAGTTCCATTAATGTATATTTTCCTTTCAATTGTCAATGAGCCAAACCTTGTTGGATAAAGGAGTAAAATAATAAAACTTGAATTTAGTTTGAGTCCATTCCAACACCTTCAAAAAAGCTCTCTGATACAAATGATGGAAAAGTTGCACTTTTGTTCCACCCTAAGCAATAATTTATGTGGTTAGCGGTGTTTGACAAAAAAGCATGCTTTTTGCCTTGCAATATGATCTTTGTGTACTGTAAAATACTCCTGATGAAGGAGAGCAGTCTTGCAATCCCCAAAACGCGTCAAGCTAATAAATATACCCACAGCATAGAAGTCTGCATTTTCCATTCATTGGACGGCCGAGGGTGTCTCCATCAGAATGGCTTATTTGGCGCCAGAGGTGTGGCAAACAGGTGCCTTGAGCTTATCCTGTCTTATTCCCCCTGTCGAGTACTGCGAGTAACATGGTGGATTTTGCTACTGCCATCTGTATATAAACCCACAGATTGAGCACCTCTATTTACTTTTTATTTGTACTAGTCGTGAATAGGGAGAGACCTGTCAGTCAAGCCGAGCCAAGAGGGGAGAAACTGGAGGGGAGCATCCCCGGTGACTCTTCTTGTGTGCGCAGCAGCATTTCAGAGTAAAGCATAGTTGTTTGCAACCAGTGGGCCTATCAGGATTTCATGCTGCGCGTGGTTTAGACAGTACGAAGCTTCTGACAGGTTCCCTTTATTGGGTACCTATAATATGTCCTAAGAGAGATGATAGTAGATGCACCCACTAATCCTTCCCATCCCCATCTTTTGAGGGGACTATTTGGTTCGTCAACATGTGCATATCATAATTTCTATCTTTATAATGGGCACCAGACATACTTCTTAAAAATAATGTTTTTCCTTTACACACTATTTATACATAGACAAGATGTGTAAATCCATGAAAATGTACTGTAGATACTTTAATAGGAACTGTTAATTAAATGAATGATAAACAATACTTCCTTCAATGATGTTTCAATGTGAATGAGTCAATGTACTTGCATATTATAAAAGATTCCTTACTTGTAACAAACATATCAATGTGCTATGGTTTAAAATAGTAAGTTTCACAGTGGTTTATTTGTAGAATATTTCAAGATATACGCAACACTGCTTTATTTGAATTAGCTCTTTACATTATACTGATATTGGTCTGCAATTATGGCGCAGCAAATAACGGAACGAATTGTTCAGAACAGTACCCGTTAAAAATAAAACTGTACAATATAATGAATCTGTTATTATAAAAATATCCCTGATTAGAAACGCAATGACTGTTACATATTTCTACTGGTCATAAAATTTTGACAAAATAAAAGTGTTGCACTTTAACAATTTATGAATTGTTTTATTTGATGTACTAATAAAGTGGCTGAAGTTAATAATAATGGCACCTCAAAATAAAAGCTCAGCAAAGATACGGACATATGCTGTAACAGATTTATGATACTTGTGACACATTGGATACATGAGGGTATCAAGAGGTTGAACCCTCACGATGATAAAAAAAAATAAATTCTGTTTCCTGGTGTTATGCCACTACTTTAGATGGGCAAATCTTGGCATTGGCAATAACAGCACAGTGTATTAAAGGTGCTTTTAAATGTATAGGTCTCTGACCAATTTCTGTCCAATCATAAAACTATCATTCTGAACTGGTGTTTTTCTAAGTGGCCAATTCATGCCACTGATATATGCATCACCTGCCAGAAAACGAATCTGATCTGCGTAAAAAGTTGTTTGCCGATCACAATGATTGTAGCGTGTAAACAGTATCCGAAAGATATCCCAAACACAACTCCATTATAAGAAAAGGAAAACTGGATCCAGCGATGCAGCAATTTCCAGAACACTTGGTACTGTATCAGGCATTAATACATTTCAGGGGAAATTAATGCCAAATCCGGCAAGTGCGGTAGTGTTCCGGAATTTTGGTCGGAAAGAATACCGCAGCATGCTGCGGTATTTTGTTCGGTCAAAATCCTACAAGGGACGTAACGGAAGACATCCTGATGCATACTGTACCGATTGCTTTCCATTCAGAATGCATTAGGACAAAACGGAAACGTTTTTTTTCCCGGTATTGAGACCCTTTACCGGATTTCAAAACCGGAAAAGAATAACGCTAGTGTGAAAGTACCCTCACTCGTGTAGCACATGATCCAGTGTCCTTCTACTTGTCAAATACAGTCAAATTTGGTTAAAGGTACCCATTTTTCATTTATCCTAAGCGACTCTGCAAACTCTCAGCTTCATGAAAGTTTTTTTTTTTTAATCTTAGTGCGATTTAAAAACCCAGCAAGATTGTTTCTATATTTGCAACATGTCCTTAAAATTATAGCTGCAATTCAAATATGTAGGCAAGGGATCATGGTAGCGTGCAATTCTACACTCTATTAAATCACCTACAAGATATAGCAGATTGCTTGTACTAATTTCTAGTGCTAGCAACGACCTGCTATTAAAACTGTTTTAAACATTGCCCTTCCCCCAACATGTTTCACAAGATTCCTGACATCCTCAGGGGTATATAGGCAATGGCCAATGATGGCTTCAGCGGATGTTGATGCCAGAGCATTGAGAAGTTGCAGAGAACAAGGAGGACAATGGAGCCAGAAACCAGCTGTGGGAACTAGCCACTCTCTCAGGTCTTTATAAGTCTTGGATAACCCCTTTAAATGGTCATAAGTTTTCACACAATGTTGTATAAATCAAGAGTAAAAGAGGCTAAAAAGAAACTTTGTAATATATCTCATCAGAGGATTTTTTTTTCTCTTATCAGCTGTCTCCCCTCTTCCTAAACTAACATTTAGGCTACATGGGAAGAAGTGAGCAGGATCTGAATGAAACAGGAGAGGCAAACAAAGAGACTGCCAGCTAAATATACAACTCAGTATTACAGGTTACACGTTATAGTTACTAGAGATGGGTCGTTGATCCAGGGAGCTATTCTGATTGCCTGATTGAAGTCCGGAAGGAATTTTTTTTCCCCTGAAGTAAGAAAAATTGGCTTCTACCTCACAGGGTTTTTTGCCTTCCTCTGGATTACCTTGCAGGGTAACAGGCTGAACTGGATGGACAGATGTCTTTTTTTCAGCCTTAGGCCTAATTCACACGTCCGCACCCGTTCCGCAAATTTGCAGAACGGGTGCGGACCCATTAATTTTGAATGGGGACATGATGGATGCGGAGAGCACACATTGTGCTCTCCGCATCCGCATTTGCAGAGCGCGCCGCCGATCTTCCGCAAAAATATAGAGCATGTCCTATTCTTGCCCGCAATTGCGGACAAGTATAGGCATCTCTATAGGGCTGGTGGCAAGGTGTTTTGCGGATACACAAACTTGCGGATCCGCAAAACACTACGGACTTGTGAATAAGGCCTTAGGCCTCTTTCACACAAACTTTTTTTTGCGAGTGTATGGACCGTTTTTTTTTGCGTTCCGTATACGTAACCATTTATTTCAATGGTTCCGCAAAAAAAAAACTGAAGTGTTTCCGTGTGCATTCCGTTTCTGTATTTCAGTTTTTCCATTCCGTGTAAAGATAGAACATGTCCTGTTATTGCCCGCAAATCACGATCCGTGGCTCCATTCATGTCAATGGGTCAGCAAAAAAAACAGAACGCATACGGAAATGCATCCGTATGTCTTCCATATCTGTTCCGTTTTTTGCAGAACCATCTATTAAAAATTTTAAGCCCAGCCCAATTTTTTCTATGTAATTACTGTATACTGTATATGCCATACGGAAAAACGGAACCACAACGGAAACAAAAAACCGAAAAACAGATCTGATAAAAACCCGCAAAACACTGAAAAAGCCATACGGTCGTGTGAAAGAGGCCTTATAAACTATGTTACTCACATCAATACTGCTAAGTATTTTCTCTAAATGTACTATATGGTGGTTCTAAATTAGTGAGAGTAAGTTAGGAAGCAGATTCACCTCTACTTTGTGCTATCTAAGAGAATTAGTCTCCACCAACCAGCTCAGGGAGAACTGCAGATGAGAAATTTGCTAAAAAGGCCACATACAGGTCAGAAATTTTGGGCAGAAACAGTGTTTTTCCTCATGTACACACACTGCAGTATGGATTAACCTCTTTCCAACCATCACTGTATATGTACATTGCTGGGCAGGTCTTTAAAGATGACGCTTGTTTGTGAGTGCAGCGGGAGCCAAAGCTGCCGGGTGCCTGCTGTTTTAACCCCTTGGCTACCGAAGGTTTTTTCATTTTTGCGTTTTAATTTTTCTTCCCTATTTTCCATGAGCCATAACTTTTTTATATTTCCGATTACATAGCTGTATGAGGACTTATTTTTTGCGGGACAAGTTGTACTTTCTAATGCCACCATTAATTATGGCATGACATGTAGTGGGAAGTGGGAAAAAAATTCCAAATGGGGTGTAATTCCTCCATTGTTTTACGGGTTTTGTTCCCACGGCGTTTTTGTTTCCGGCAAAACTGACCCATGTCCTTCATTCTCTGGGTCAGTATGATTAAAACAATACCCAATATGTATAGGTTTTTTATGTCTAAATAGTGTAAAAAAAATGTTAAACTTTGATAACATTTTTTTTTTTTACATCACCATATTATTACCCCCATAACTATTTATACCTATGTCTACTGAGCTGTTTAGGGGCTAAGTTTTTGCGGAACAATCTCTTCTTTTTATTGATACTATTTTGGAGTGTGCGTGACTTTTTGATCACATTTTATTACATTTTTTGGGGTAAGAGAAGCAATGAAAAAATAGCAAATCGCCCATTTTGACCCATTTTTCCGTTACGCCATTTGCCGTATTGGAATTTTTTTTCTATTTTATTATTATGGGCATTTTCGGTCGCGGTGCTACCCATGATATTTATATTTATTGCTATTTAGGTATTTATTTTTTAATTATACGGAAAGGGGGGTGATTTCAACTTTTTCTTATATATATATATTTTTTTTTTTACTTTTTTTTATGATCATTTTGTGTGTCATATATGATATTATTAATAATGTTTTTTTAATTTTTCATTTTGGTCAATCAAGGATTTTTTAAATGCGATTTTACTTCCAGTTTGCCATCTAGTGGCCAAAATAAGAATTGCAGCTTGAATGCCGTTAGCCTCATCAGCGAGGCTTACAGTATTCAGTGCAACTACCGATGCCCAGAATGGCCGCACGGGGCATTGGTAGGAAGCACGAGCTTCCAGGTTTTTGTGCATTTAGGTGCTGTGTTCTCACTTGATCATGGCATCTAAAGCATTTAATTACCACGATCGGCATTATTGTCATCATAGTAATTAGCCGCAGGTCTCTTCTGTAAGAAACAGCAGAGATCTGCCGGCCAGGACGCCCATTTTCGGCGTCATTTTCGTACATCGCTCCAGTGCCGTACCTGTATGGCGCTGGTAGCGAATGGGTTAAACAGCAGACACCTTCGGCTAATGTCTGTGATCGATAATAACGTTAATAACAGACATTTAACTGAAATGTGACCACGGCATTTATGAGCTAAAAAAAAACAGGAGCACGTACTCCCAGGCCTGCAACAGCATCCCCTGTTGGGGATCGGGGGAGCCGGATACTGTGTACTGCAGCCTCGGTAATCCTGAATGATCCAAGGCTAATATAGATATGTTATGGAGAAATTCCTGTGGCAAAGCTCCAGAGTGCATTCTCCTAGACTCCAATGCTAATGCACTAGCATCTATGAGAGAAGCAATCGGATGACTGCATGTTATATGGAACCTATTAAAAAGTGTAAACAAGAAAAAAAAAAGAATATATATAAAAAATATAAAATATAATAAAATATGAACATTCTAATCACCCCCATTTCCCCAAAATAAAAATAAAAAAATAACCATCATGGGCATCACATTGTGCAAAAATGCCCTATAAATTAATATATAAAAATATTTTTTCCATACGGCAAATCGCGAAACAGAATAATACACATGCGGTAAACACAAAAAAGTTATAGAGGTCAGAATATAGTGATGATCACAATTTATTTTTTCAGTATTAAAACACAAGAAAAACTTTACAAATGTGGTATCATCATAGTCGTACTGATCTGGAGAATAAAGGTAGCAGGTTAGTTTTAACGCAAATGGAACGCCATAAAAACAAAACACAAAAAAGGGTGTCGCAATCGCGTTTTTACCCCCAAGTCTACTCCATTTGTAATTTTTTTTCCAACTTCCTACTACATTGTATACAATATTAAATGGTGCCATTAAAAAGTACAACTTGTCCTGCAACAAACAAGCCCTCATAAGGCTATGTGAACAGAAAAAAAAAGGTATGGTCCCCAAAAGGGATGAAGTGAAAAACAAAAAATGTTCCTGGGGGTTAAAGGGGTCCAAGTTCTCAAACAGCCCCCCATGTGCCGGTCCGCTCACAGGTAATATACTTACCCCGCTCCCAGTGTTGCTCCTGGTCCCCGCACCGCCGCTTCTCCCTGTACATAGATGAAAACACCAGGATGTCGGGGGGAGCATCCAATGGCAGGTGGGGACGGGGTCGAGCCTCCCTAGCATGGGTGGGCTGTTTGAGAACTTCGATAACCCCTTTCATTGTTGAAAGATTTAGTGAGAAAAGAATAGAACAGTTAGAGAGCTGCAGAGTTGGAAAAAAACACTTCCTAACCCAAACTAAGTACAAAGCAATAATAATATAAATGCCCCAGTGTTTATAGCCTTTAATTTATATTTTAATTGAGAAACAGAGCCGTCTCCTCTTCCCTGTACCAATGGTATGAATTTACATACTAGGCGGGAAATCAGAACGAGGGACACAGCGAGGGAACTGAATGGCGCACAGAAAAAATAATAAGCGATAAGTATGCCCTACAGAGCCAGCTATTAATATGGTAATGTCAGGACTGCAAACAGGTCCTCTTTAAAGACCCTCTGATGCAACCCTAGAGTAGAAACTCCAAAAAAGTGACCCCATTTTGGAAATTACGAGATTAGGTAAGTTTTATTGGTACCATTTTGGGATACATATAATTTTTGATTGATCTATATCACACTTTTTGTGAGGCAAGGTAACAAAAAAATGTCTGTTCTGGCACAGTTTTAGTTTTTTACAGCGTTCATCTGACAGGTTAGATCATATGCTATTTTTATAGAGCAGATTGTTATGGACGAGACAATATCAAATATGTCTACTTTTATTATTTTTTTACATAATAAAGCATTTTTTGAAAAAAAAAAAGTTTTTATATCTCCATTTTCTGAAAGCCATTTTCATCCTGTGTAGAGGCTCTTTTTGTGGAAACAGCTGATGTTTTTATTTGTACCATTTTTGGGTACATAAGATTTTTTAAATAGTCAATATTATACTACATTTTGGCGTAAAGTGACCAAAAGATAGTTGTTTTGGCCGTTTATATTTAACTTTTTTTTTTACAGTATTCACCTTAGAGGGTAGATCGTGTTTGTGAGGTAAGGTGATAAAAAATGGCTTTTTGGCAAAAGTTTATTTTGTTTTGTTTTTACGGCGTTCAGCAGACGGGTTGGATCATGTGATATTTTTATGGAGCAGATTGTTACGGATGCAGCAATATCTAATATGTCTGTTTGTTTAAATATATTTTGGTTTTATGCAATAAGGCGCACGACAGTGAAAAACAGACATGTGATGTACCGTATATACTCGAGTATAAGCCGACCCCCCTAATTTTACCCTAAAAAAAACTGGGAAAAGTAGTAACTCGAGTATAAGCCGTGGTGGAAATGGATGTCACTGTTATGGGGGGTATCTGTGGATGGCACTGTTATGGGGGATCTGTGGATGGCATCCACAGCCCCCCA
The DNA here is from genome assembly GCA_033119425.1 of Bufotes viridis. NCBI lineage: Eukaryota > Metazoa > Chordata > Amphibia > Anura > Bufonidae > Bufotes > Bufotes viridis. The sequence goes on along the minus strand of CM065592.1, from coordinate 245,403,629 downwards.
TCCCATAACAGTGCCATTCACAGCCCCCCCATCCCATAACAGTGCCATCCACAGCCCCCCCATCCCATAACAGTGCCATCCACAGCCCCCCCTCTCCCCCATTACCGCTCCTGTAAAGTTTTTAAATTCAATTACTCTTGCCCCCTCTGTTCTAAATACCTCCTCACATGCCACACTGAATACTCCAGGCAGACCGGGCTGACGTCACGTGCCTGCGCCGCCTGCTTCATTCATAAAGCAGGCCGGGCAGGCACGTGACATTAATCAGTCACGCTGCGCTCGCCCGCCCGCACCGGCCCCGCCGCAAATGCCCGCCCCCAGCTCCTCCTCCCGCTCCGTCTCGAGTATATGACTCGAGTATAAGCCGAGTTTGCGTTTTTCGGCACAAATTTTGTGCTGAAAAACTCGGCTTATACTCGAGTATATACGGTACATTTTTTTAATGGTCATCACACGTCCGTTTTAATACCAGTGGTAGTCTATAGGGTTATTAACACAGCAGTTTTTTTATGGCCAGTGAATAACGGACGTCAAAACATAGAACATATTTGATCTTGTCTATTTTTTACTGACCGACTGCCCCCACACAATTGAATGGGTCAATTTTTAAGGGATCAGTGAAAAACACACGCGTTAAAAATTTTTAACGGACTTTTTTTCACTGCTGTGTGCTTGTAGCCTAAAAGCATTTTTCAAAATCATGTTTTTGTGTCTCCATTTCTGAAACCCATATTTTTTTATATTTTTTTCGGGGGATTGTCTTATGTAGGGGCTCATTTTTTGCAGGATGAAGTGACGGTTTGATTAGTACTATTTTGGGGTACATATGAATTTTTGATCGCTTGGTAGTACACTTTGTGTGATGTAAGGTGACAAAGAATTGCTTTTTTTCGGCACAGTTTTTTTTTTTTTTTTGCGGTGTTCCCCTGACAAGGTGGATCATGTGATATTTTTATAGAGCAGGTTGTTACGAATGCTGTGATACCTAATATGTCTGTTTTTTTCTATCTTTTACAAGTTTATATATGTCTTTTTTTTACTTGAAACTTAAAAAAATTTTGTGATTAAAAAAAACCCTTATTTCTTTTTCTTTTTTTGTCCTACTATGGGACTTCAACATTTCAGGGTCTGATCCCTGATGCAGTACAATACATGTGTAATGTTCTGCATTGACTATCAGTGTAGTACACAGTGTAATACATTGAGAGTTTGCCTATAAGACCCAGACTGGAGCCTCATAGGTCTCCATAGCTGCCGGGCTCCTAGGCCTTAGAAAGGCTTGGGGCTGCCATGGCAACCATTGGGTCCCCATCACTGCACTGCGGGGACCCGATGGATCAGGAGAGAGAGCGCAAACCTTACATATGCCACGGTCATCACTGACCGCAGCGTATGAGGGGTTAATCCACTGGCATCAGTGATGTCACAGATGCTGGTGGATTCAGGGGCCCCTGCTACTGATCGCCACACCACATGTCGGACAGGAATGCTCGCCCTGGGGTGCTAAGTAACGGCCATTTAGAACGAGCATTCTCGTCCTAGGTCCTTAACCTGTTAAAAGCTATGTACACCTTTGGGCGCAATTTTTTTTATTATTTCATTTTACTTATTTTGAGCAAAAAAATTATTTTTTCAATCCATCTTTACTAAAAATATGTAATCCTTTCTTGTGTATATAGCCGAGATGCTCTAGTAGCAGCCTCTGGATATTTTGTCTTTTCAGTCATTTGGGGAGCTGACAGGCTCCTTATCTCTGCTCTCTGACATTATAAACACTCATTAAAGCTCAATCCTTATCTTACTGATAAGAATGTGGCTTAAAAAAGTGCTTATGACCTCTTAGTAGCTTAGAGATAAGGTTTATTAGATGACCAGCACAAAGAGAAAGAACCAGTCACACAGTTAAAAAAAAAACAAAAAAAAAAACTGTTAACCCTCTGTGACTGAATAGCTCATTAATTTTAATACAGGCCAATCTAAAATAAGATTTTTAGGCAAAAATCAGTAAAGTGCAATCATAAATAAAAATTGCCTTTGAAGGTGTACATAGCCTTTAAAGAATTGACGTATCAGAAAAAACAGAACTACATAATAAACATAGAGTTTAAATGTTGTACAACACTAAAAAAAGCTATTCAGTGAAGACTAATGGAAAGTCAGAATAAATGGTGTTCACGTTTTCCACAATTCCTTGAACAAAGAAGTGGTGCCCAGCAGATTATGTGAAAGGGCCTCTTTTTTATCGCAATCTGCTTGCCGACTTAAAATGTGCATTGTCAGCTACACTTACCATCATCATCCAATGTTTATGTGGGCAGAAACAATGTTGCCTTCTACGATGTGAAATGAAATAATGTTATAACTGTTTTGACTCTTTGGAACAAAAATGATATTTCTTTCAGAACACGAAGTCTTGCTGTCAAGCTAAAAGCAGTTTTCAAGTCCAAATGAAGAAAGATGGAGAAGGCGCCGTAAAGCAGAAAACAGTTCTCAATATACAACTTGAACTATTAACCTAAAATTTTACTGATTGAAAATGGCAGGAGAGTAAAGTTTATTGTGTGGTACGGCAATGCATTGCCATCAAGTATGCACAACGATCATTTACAAAGCAAAAGCAATTAAAAAGGGCAGTTATAATATCATTGATTAATCCATAAATATAAATGTGCCTGCCAACAGTAGTTGCTGAAATGTTCTACCTCATTTTCTTGGCAATGTTAATATAGCATTTTTAGAGAAACTTCTGGCCAATGCTGTGATCTAGTTAAAATACGGCCACATTACTAAACTCCTTTTTTCTGGTATTATTTGATAAGCATTTTAATGGACAATAAGAAATAGAACAGGAACATTGCTAGCATATGCAATTTCACATGAAATATTAAGGATGGAAAAACAGAATTTTGGTTCAGTTATGTGTTTGATGTGTTGCCATCCTAGAAACTTGAACAGTGAACATACTATCGCGTCTAGTTTGACCTGGAGATTCATAGCATGAGAAGTCTAGGCAATGGTATAATGAAGAGATTTGTACCTACTGTATGAAACTGACTGAACTGTTGCATGTGCACTTGGCAGCTGAAGGCATCTGTGTTTGTCCCATGTTCATGTTCCGATCTCAGCTGGGAGACCCTGTTAGCGGGGAGTGGGAGAGCGCGGATCCCGCTTTCTGGACCACTCAGATGCTGTGGTCACATTTGACTATGAAATCTTTTTGTGCAAGGGAGCCAAAAAGTTGCAAAGCCCCTATTTTGCAACTTTTTGAAGCCAGAATTCTGGAGTGCACGGTATGATAAATTCCCTCCTATATTTCTATTTTTTAGAGATACAGAATTTCCATAATTTACACACTTATAAATTTCAAAATATTCCTCTACATACAATCAGTAACGTATACAAGAATGGAAGAAGGTTATGGGGTGAAAACCAAACCCCTTAGGCATCGGTTGTTGCTAGAGCAGCCTGTCTGGAGGAAGTTGTGATTTAGGGAATTGAATATGAACTTACAAAGCTCCCAATATGTGAATGGGTGATGCATACATCTCTATGTGGGGACCAGTCCTTCATTTAAACAGGTTTTCTGGTTCGGAATATTGATGAACTATGCTCAAGAAGACCTATCCTCAGGATATCTGCAGGACTCTAGGCATCCCTGCCATTTAGCTGGTTGAAGGGGTTGAGACCTGTTCATTGTTAACATAAGGCCACCTACCTACACGCCATCTGCTTCCCATTTCCATTCAAGTGAGGAGGATGAAGCAACAATACCCTGCCACGATGCTACTAAGTGGTGTGCACACAGACTGACCAAGGTAAACAATGAAGAGGTTTCTTCAAAAAGATGATTACGGGGAGTAAGATTGGGGGGCAGTGAGAGTAAGAACCCATCGATCTGATCTTTATGGCATTTCTTAAAGGGATCCCCGTTTTCACCCAGGAAGGCCCTCTGATACAAGCATCAGAGCATTTCATCCTCCGATGCTCTCCCTTGCCCTGCGTTGTATAGCGCAGGGCAAGGGCTTTTTTGTTGTTTACATTTTTCACTGCTAGGCGGAGACTTGATGGGTGGGCTTTACCACTACCCTAGCCGTTTTACAGGCTAGGGCAGCGCTAAAGCCTGACCATTAGTGCCAGTGACATCACCGGGCTCACTGATCGTCAGAAGCCTCCTCCTAGCGTTTACATTGAGAGCCCGGGACATGATCGGATCTCCAGAAAAAGCCCTTCCACTGCGCGATTCAACGAAGGGAAAGGGAGAGCATCAGAGCATGAAATTCTCTGAGGCTCATGTCAGAGGGGCTGTGTGGGGGAAGAAGGGGATATGTCCGTGTTCAGCTCTGAACCAGGACAACCCCTTTAAGGAGAAGAGACTTCTGGGCAGCTTAGGACTATCTTTGAGTAGTACTAAAAGGAACTGTCACACCAGCAAGAAAATAAGGAAAACTCAACCAGGTGGTGTCTAACCACACACAAAGTAGAATATACACTTTTTCACCATTGTCAACAACTTTTAGCATCAAATATTGCTCATGACCTGTTTTGATATTTATTGTATACATCAGACCGAATAATTTTTATTTCTGTTCATATGATAAAAATGAATCAGCAAAGAATCCACCAACTATATGAAAACATCATTATATTCTTCTAACCCTACACTTAATAGGGGGCACCTGTACCCGTGCCTCCTCCCTTCAATAACATTCAAAATATGCCCCTGGAGACAATATTCTCACTCAGACTCAAACTGTAATTTTTGCCAAATGTGCCTCTATTAAACAGTGATTTGAGGAAGACATATTACATTTTAGAGAGAAATTGAAACTTTTTATTGACACTGAAAACCAAAGACACAATACTGAACCCAATAGTGATCCAGTCTGAATATATCCCACAAGTTGATGACAGTTTCTATTCTTCAGCCATCTATTTACTCATGCACACACAATGTCCCCAAGCCTGCTCATTATTTATGTGGACCAGTAAATTCTACATATAACACATTAATGGCATTAACAAGTTTGTCTCACTAAAAAATTCTACATTTTTCAAACCAGCATCTAAATCTGAATACTTTTGTAATTGCATGAAGTTAAACATATGGCATAGCTTCTAAGCAATAAATTGTATCTGTATGGCACCGCCTGCTGTTTGTTCTTTTCTTCATCTCTCTGTCCATCTTGCTGAGGTGGACGCACATGCTCAGTTCCATCCTTGAACTGCCACCAGCCCTATCCTCTGTTAGACCCAGTGATGGTTACAGGACATGCCCCTAAGCTGTCAGCTTGATATAAATCAATCAGAGCAATTGGAGCAATGAATGGGGAGATCTCTGGATCCATATGAGGTTTTTTTTTGTACTATATGATGTATGATTTTCATTTTTAATATTAATAAAGGCATACTCCTTTTAAAGGGCTTGCTTTGAAAACACTGCCCTTCCCTTAACAATCAGTTGATCACAAATTGTCCTAAGACTTCAAGCAATCAGTAACCTGTGGGAAAACCTGACAGTAAGTGTTCAATTTGTCTGCCGTGCCACTATAAGTGAAAATAAAGCATTACACCGTGCCTACAGTCGGGATATTAGTGAACTGCAGAACAGGATGATTCAGAGTGAGAGACGCTCTTTGTAACCGCTCTCCACTCATCACTAAAAGAAAAGGGCCCCTTATGATATTTTGTAATAAGGTATATGAAAAAAAGTTTTGTGTTTTTTTTAAACTGGACAACCCCTATAGGTTTCAGTTGAAACTGTAGTTCCCCTTGAGACTGAAGGGGCCACAGTACTAAGTTAATGATGTGACTCCCTTTTAAGTTTTCCCTGCAGCCAAAGACATCCATTTGAATGAGGTCTGGCTGCAGATTACTGCACAGTGGTTAGCCAGAGTGCCGCCGTGCAAGAAAAATCATTGCTGCAAGCCCCTTTATTCTCTGGACAAATTGGAGTTCCAGAGGTTGAACTCCACTGATTATAATGGGATACCATCAATTTCTAAAATGGGAATACCTTGTTTGTTTGCTAAGACTTGTCCCGTAACCCTGTGTAGTGACATTAATTCCTTAGAAATAATCCAGAATAGCATCTCTTGAAAGCATTTCAAACATTTTAACCACAGTGCAGATTAGGCCTGGATTACACTGACTTTTTGTAGAGCTATTGATTGATTTTTACTATTGCGTTACAGTTATATTTCACAGGATTTCAGACAATTTAATGTATTCCTTTAGACTACACATGTACCTAGATAGTTAAATAATTCACTGTGTAGCTGTAGACTTAATTTATGGGTCTATATTTTACCGGCTCAGTTTTCATCCCTGTTTTAACCACCTGTTTTGCCCGAGTCCAGCTCGGGCTGTGGGAAAAGTACGTAACTGTTCTGCCTGAATAAGTGGAAGAGGGGGGGTGAGGCTGCTTTAGCTGCGGATATGTCCTTATCGGTAGCAGCTATGGTAGCTAAAAGCATGGGTCTGGTCTTGTTTGAAAGCTGGGATTCCAGGCTTTCATACGAGCATTAGCTCAAGATAAGCAGGACATATCACTGTTATAAACTGAGTCGGGAATAATAGCGGTAAAACCTGCTTTTACTTTCACTTTCGGCTGTATTCACTGCATCCCGATTTCTAACAGTGATATCCTCAAATGTAGAGAAGATAATGCTATAATTCTGGTATTGTTTGAAAGCTTGGAATGTCAGCTTTAAAAAAAAAAAAAAAAAAAAAAAAAATTTATATATATATATATATATATATATATATAGTGTGGTAAGGTGCAAGGTGTCATATGTGATGGCAGGTACGTGTCACCGAGGTTGCTGGCCTCGGTGAGGTGAGAGCCGGGTTTTTGTCTGCAGCAGCTAGTGCTGTTTGACTTTGTTAAATAGCATGGCTGCAAAGCCGATCCGGGCCGGCTCTTACTGGGAGCAGCTAAAGAGTAGGGTGGGTGGCTGCTCCCCACGGTCCAGTCCATGTTTTGGGCTGGATATAAAACGCAGCCAGCAGCTGTGTCTGGGGAGTGTGATTATCCTGGAGCTGCTAACAGGGCTGGGAGTTCTCTGTCCAGGAGGAAAGAGCTCAGCAAGGAGGTATTTTGTTCCTGGCTACCTGAAGCTGGATTCTCCTGCGGCTGGGCCGACAGCGTGGTGCGAACCTGCACCTACACCTCCCAGGTGACTGAACCTGTGTTGGACTGTTTTTGTTTGGCTACGTTATTTCCGTTGTGTGTGAACTGTCACCAAGAGACTGTTTTTCATTTTGTGTGCAAGTGTGAATAAAACACTGTTTGTTGCACAATCTGGACTCCTTGTTTTGCCTCTAAACTGCACCCGCACCGCTGTCTACCAGAGCGACTCCCCACATTTGGTGTCGGATGCGGGCATGCGCAGTGAGGCTGGCGTGAACGCCGAAGTTTTGTTTTTCTAAAGTGTATGGAATATATTAAGCCAGCAAAGCTGCAAGCAGGAGTTTCTGGCAACATGGAGGCTGCTGTGAAGGCTCTCATAGAGGCTAACGTGCAGCAGCGGGAGACCAACCAACTACTGCTACAACATGTGATGGCGTTACAGGCGGCAGGAGCGTCCCACCACGTCCAAGATGCCCGGAAGCGGTCCGTGCGGCGATCCCAAAAATGACCCCCGCAGGCGGCGTTGAGGCGTACCTGGCGGTTTTGAGAAAGGTCGCCGTGAGGGAAAAGTTACCCCGTGACCAGTGGGCTGAGGTGGTCGCTCCGTTCCTGGCTTCCGGACCCCAGCAGGTGTTTTTCGACTTGTCGGATGACCAAGCGGCAGATTATGACACTGTGAAAGGAGAGGTCCTAGCCAGACTGGGCGTGAACGTGCTGGTCCGCGCCCAAAGAGTCCACCAGTGGGACTTTAAAGCGACTGAACCCGCTAGGCCGCAGTTCTACGATCTGCTGCACAGGCTGCAAAAGTGGCTGCAGCCCGATCTACTAAGTCCCACTGCCATGCTGGATCGACTGTTGGCGGACATCTTTTGGAGGGCCCTGCCTTATCCCCTCCAGCACTGGATCGGCCAGGTATCGCCCACCAATGCCCTGGAGATGGTCGACCTGGTGGGCGCTACGAGGCCACCAGAAACCTGCAGGGGACTCTTGCGGGGAAGGGGTCAGTCAAACCCGGAGGCCTCTGCCCCAGTTCCGGCGTCCGGCGACAGAGCGGCCTGCCCGGAATATACCCCCTGCGAGTCCGCCTCCCGTGGTATGCTGGAGGTGTCAGGAGCCAGGCCACATCAGGGCCGACTGTCCGCATCGGGATGAGCCGATGGATATGAACTACGGGGTCGTCACTCCCTGTATGCACGGAAGCTGTGCGCAACTGGCACCCGTGAGGTGCAGGACCATAACCACCTGTGTCAGGTAGAGGTGGGAGACTCTCTGGCGGTGGCTCTGCTGGACTCCGGGAGTTTAGTCTCCCTGGTAAGGGCTGCACTTGTACGGCCTGCGGAGTATACTGGCCGTAAAGTCGGGGTCCTGTGCATCCACGGAGACCTGAAAGACTATCCCACTGCACTAGTGACTTTGTCCACAGCGGCTGGTAGGTGGACCCACGAGGTGGCTGTCGCTACTAAACTCCCACACGAACTAATACTTGGGAGGGACTTCCCGGTTTTCCGGCGCTGTGGCCGGCAATAAAGGTATCTGAGGGACCCGAGACAGGGGTGACCCTAGTAGAGTGGCCTGATACCGCTGGAAGGCCAGAACCCTGGGAGCCCGAGTCTGAAGGGCCGGCGGTAGGGGTGACCACTGCTCCAGCGGTAGAGGGAGACAACCCCACTGAGTGTAATGGTGGGAGACACGGAGGACTTGCCACCGGGACCTGAGTTGGCAGACCTCAATGTCTCCGGGGAAAATTTTGGGACCGCACAACACCGGGACCAAACCCTAACCAGGGCCTGGGAGAATGTGCTGGAAATTGATGGTAAACCCCAGAAACCAGGGGCTGAATTAATGTTCCCACGATTTATTGTTCTGCAGGATATGTTGTATCGGGTGAACCAAATCCGAGGCGAACCTGTTGAACAGTTGGTGGTGCCCACAGCGTATCGCAAGCTTGTCATGGAGCTTGCCCACCAACATGTTCTTGGGGGACACCTGGGGTGGCAGAAAACCCAGGACCGCATACTGCAGCGATTTTATTGGCCCAGTGTGTTCAAGGAGGTAGAGAATTATTGTAAGTCCTGTCCGACCTGTCAGATAACTAGCCCCCAGCCACATTTCCGTAGTCCCCTGGTACCTCTGCCAATTATTGAAGTACCGTTTGAGTGAATCGCGATGGATTTAGTTGGGCCTGTACCAAAGTCTGCCAGGGGCCACCAACACATTCTGGTAGTTCTCGACTATGCCACTCGGTATCCGGAGGCGGTGCCTCTGCGACATACCTCAGCTAAGCTCATTGCCAAAGAGTTAATGGAGATGTTTTCCCGTGTGGGCCTGCCAAAGAGGTTCTGACAGACCAAGGGACCCCTTTTATGTCCAAAGTAATGAGGGAACTGTGTAAATTGTTGCGTATAAAGCAGTTACGGACGTCCGTTTACCATCCGCAAACAGACGGTCTTGTGGAGAGGTTTAACCAAACTCTAAAAAATATGTTAAAGAGGGTGGTGTCTAGAGATGGGAAGGACTGGGATCTGCTTCTGCCCTATCTCATGTTCGCAGTGCGAGAGGTGCCCCAGGCCTCTACTGGGTTCTCGCCCTTCGAACTGCTTTATGGCAGACACCCTCGGGGCCTGTTGGATATCGCCAAGGAAGCGTGGGAACAACAGCCTGTCCCCCACAAAAGTGTCATTGAGTATGTCGCCCAAATGCAGGACCGGATGGAAAGGGTGTTGCCCTTGGTCGGGGAGCATATGGAGGCAGCGCAACGAGCCCAGAGTAGGGTGTACAATCGTCAGGCTCGGGTGCGGGACTTCAATCCGGGAGATCGGGTTTTGGTTCTGGTACCCACCCTTGACAGCAAATTCCTAGCTAGGTGGCAGGGCCCCTATGAGGTGATCGAGAAGGTAGGGAAGTAAATTACAAAGTACACCAGCCAGGGCGGCGCAAGCCGAGCAGGTGTACCACGTGAATTTACTTAAGCCGTGGAAAGATAGGGACACAGCCGACGACCACAGCCCCCGGCCAGGGCTTCTAGGTGAAAAGGGTCCAGCCCCACAGTTCGAGGCCTGTGAAGCAGTAACCACGGTAAAAATTGCAGACAGCCTGTCTTCCAAACAAGTTCAGGAAGTCAGGGAGTTCATCAGTCGGAACACGGATGTGTTCTCGGACCTCCCTGGCCGCACGTCGCTCATCCAACATGACATCGTCACTGAGCCTCAGGCCAAGATCCGGTTAAAACCATACCGGGTACCCGAGGCTCGGCGGCGGACCATCGCGGAGGAAGTACAGTTAATGTTGAAGCTCGAGGTCATTGAGGAGTCGAAAAGTGAGTGGGCCAGTCCCATAGTCCTAATACCCAAGCCGGATGGGACGTTGCGGTTCTGCAACGACTTTCATAAGTTAAATGAAGTATCCAAGTTTGGCCAGCGTATCCCATGCCCGAGTAGACGAGCTGGTTGAAAGTTTAGGACAAGCCCGTTATTTTTCTGTGCTGGACCTCACTAAAGGGTACTGGCAGGTACCCTTAACTGAGTCGGCTAAGGAAAAACCGCATTTGTTACCCCGCAGGGCCTGTATCACTACAAGGTGTTACCCTTTGGCCTGCATGGCGCCCCGCCACTTTCCAAGGTTAATGGACATAGTGCTGCGACCACATCGTCGGTGCGCCTCGGCCTACTTGGATGATGTAGTCATCCACAGCACCGACTGGGAAAGCCATTTACCCAAGGTGCAGGCGGTAGTGGATGCCCTGAGGAAAGCCGGACTGACCGCTAACCCAAAGAAGTGCTCCATAGGGTTAGAGGAGACAAAATATCTGGGATATGTAATTGGGCGGGGAGTCATCAAACCTCAGGTAACCAAGGTAGAGGCCATTCGTAACTGGCCCGACCGGTCACCACCAGGCAGGTAAAGTCGTTCCTGGGGATTGTAGGATACTACATGAGGTTTGTGCCCCACTTTGCCACAATAGCAGCGCCATTGACAGACCTGTTGAAGGGCGAAAGTCTGGGAGGGTTAGCTGGAGTGAGAAGGCGGAGGAGGCTTTCTCCGCGTTGAAGTCGGCCCTGTGTGGGTCCCCGGTTTTGGTGACACCCGACTTCAACAAGGAGTTTGTCGTACAGACCGACGCCTCGGAGGTAGGCCTCGGTGCGGTACTGTCGCAGGAGGTCAACGGGGAAGAACATCCCGTTGTCTTCCTGAGCCGTAAGCTCAGTCCCGCCGAGTCCAGGTATAGTATAGTGGAGAGGGAGTGCCTGGCTATCAAGTGGGCACTCGAATCTCTCCGCTACTACCTGTTAGGGAGGAGGTTCCGTCTGGTGACCGACCATTCCCCCTCAAATGGATGAGTCAGGCCAAGGAGAGGAATGCTCGGGTCACCAGGTGGTTCCTATCTCTTCAAAATTTCAAGTTTTCCGTGGAACACAGGGCAGGCCGCTTGCAGGGCAACGCAGATGCCCTGTCCGCGTCCACTGCCTCACGTGTTCACCCCCTCAGGGTTGAACAAAGGGGGTATGTGGTAAGGTGCAAGGTGTCATATGTGATGGCAGGTACGTGTCACCGAGGTTGCTGGCCTCGGTGAGGTGAGAGCGGGTTTTTGTCTGCAGCAGCTAGTGCTGTTTGACTTTGTTAAATAGCATGGCTGCAAAGCCGATCGGGCCGGCTCTTACTGGGAGCAGCTAAAGAGTAGGGTGGGTGGCTGCTCCCCACGGTCCAGTCCATGTTTTGGGCTGGATATAAAACGCAGCCAGCAGCTGTGTCTGGGGAGTGTGATTATCCTGGAGCTGCTAACAGGGCTGGGAGTTCTCTGTCCAGGAGGAAAGAGCTCAGCAAGGAGGTATTTTGTTCCTGGCTACCTGAAGCTGGATTCTCCTGCGGCTGGGCCGACAGCGTGGTGCGAACCTGCACCTACACCTCACAGGTGACTGAACCTGTGTTGGACTGTTTTTGTTTGGCTACGTTATTTCCGTTGTGTGTGAACTGTCACCAAGAGACTGTTTTTCATTTTGTGTGCAAGTGTGAATAAAACACTGTTTGTTGCACAATCTGGACTCCTTGTTTTGCCTCTAAACTGCACCCGCACCGCTGTCTACCAGAGCGACTCCCCACAATAGCTACTACCAAACCAGAAACCAGAGATATAAGCAACTGAAGCAGCCACCACGAACCCCACCCTACTCCACCCCCTTCACCCTTCAGTCTGGAGGAGAAGGGGGAGCAGTTTCAGAGTTGACAGCCCGCAGGAGGAAAGTGAAAATAGTAAAAAAAAATATATATAGAAATGTGGCATTATCATCAGTGTACTGACCCACATAATAAAATTATGTTATTTTATTACACGGTGAATGCCCTAAATAAATTGCTGTTTTTCTATCTTTCCCCCAAAAAATAAAATAATAAAAGTTATTTACTACACCATATATACCCCAACATGGTTCCTACAACTTATTCCACAAAATAAAAAAAGAATTTAGAAGAAAAAATTAAAAAGTTATGAGTGTTGGAACACAAAAGGGAAAAATATTATTGGTCCTTAAGGTTAAAATGAATTATGTCACTAAGGGGTAAAAATGCAATTGTGTCCCCTGAGTTGTGTGCCAACAAGATTTACTGCAGACACATATTAAAAATCTACAATAAAAAGGTGACATTTTTAATGTGACTGTTATAGGGTCAATGAGTTTTGAGAAAACTTTTGATACATTATAGAGACATTAAACATTTTGATCAGCGGAGGTCCGAGAGCTGTGACCCCCATTGATCGCTAGAACAAGGAGAACTAAGCAATTGCAGATTGTGCTCTCTCTTTTCACTGCCGGAGAGGAAGAGAGATGGATTGAATAAAAGGTCTATTGCCCGGTCTCGATTCAGTCCTCTGCAGTGAGGAGAGAGAGCACAATATGCAACCAATTCTCTATCCTCGTTCTACCTACATTCTAAGTAAGAGATATAAGGATATAATTACACAAAGCAGATTTACTGCAGATATATGTGACTGCCCCATACATCTTATGGAGGTTTGTAGAATCCATTCACAAACTGCAGAAACAACCCTATTCAGAAGTAAGGAACATATTTTCATTCACAGACATTTTTGTAAAAAGTCTTTTTAGTTTGAGTATGTCCGAACAGACATTTCCTCCATTTTCACATGGTTATTGTTATGAACGATCTATTCCCAGTATGAAGATGTAAATGTAAAATCTTACCTTTAAAAGCAGTAGTTTTGTAGTTGTGCTCTATTGCAGAAATAATATCTTTCCAGAAATCATACTTCTTTTGCCCATCAGTCTGCATATTAAAAAAACATACACTGTGCATATAAGTAATTTTGTAACCTAAATAATAAACATACTACACTTTCAATTACTTATCTGATTGGTGTTGGGTAGATAATAATATGAAATGAAGTTAATGTTATCTCACCCTGACTATACAGGGATATTATGATGGTTAGAGTCCTCCGTACAAAGCAAGAGCTAAAATCTGTGCTGCTACAACTCTGCCAAAAAAACACACAACTAGAACCCTGATCAGATCACTGTATGCAATAGCTATGGAAGCCCTTCCTGCAATGGTAAGATACAACCATGCAGTTAAGGTTACTTTCAAATGGTCACATAGGTTGGTATTTTACACCGGTATTTGTAAGCCAAAACCAGGAGTGGGTCCAAAACACAAATCATTTCATTATAGGTATGTTTTCAGTGTTGGCTCCACTTCTTGTTTTGGCTCACAAATACTGATGATAAATACTGACTTAATACTGCCCGTGTGAAAGTGGCCTAAAGGATTAAATGGTAAGTAAAATCTCCAGGCCAAGAAAATTGACGAAGCCCATCAAACGAAACAATTTAAAACCTGATATCCTACCATATACAAACTAGCTTGTTACTTTCCATAGCAATTTGTGCTCTGCAAATTAGACCAAAGAAACAACCAAGGGAAGACAAGTAAAAGTAGCCCAAGAAACCATATAAATGGCAGCTCTGCAATATGTGCCAGCTTTGCACAGCTCCGTTTGTACACTCATTGACAAAAAAAAATAAAAATGCACCAAGAAGGAGATGTTGGAATTGAATAAAACATTATTGTCTCGGTGAGGGAAGGGAAGAAAGCCAAATATAACAACAGTAACAAAACACCAGACTAGGCCCCAAAGCTAGGGAAGAGGGAAAGGTGACCACCTGACAATCCCTGAGCCTTTCTCTGACTGCTGACAGCAAGAGCAAATCCTAAAGGTGGAAGTACTCATGCGCTGGAACCTAATTCCTGCTGAAACTGAAACGAACCCTCGGCAAAGGAGCAGGAAAAAGACACCCGGTTCCTTCCACCATGAAGGAACCAGCGTCTCCCTGAGGCCTAGTCAGAACACACAACAAAAGGAAAGGAAGGAGCTTTAGACTTAGCTTTAGACGGATGGGGAGCAGGAGATCCACCAAACACTAGCTGACAACTTCAGGAGGAAATATAAACCGCAAGGGCTGCAGTGAGAGGCGGGTATAAATAGAGCCACTAAACAGCTAATGAGCAGAACCTGTGGAGAGGTGGGATCCTGCCCACAACAACAAACAGCAAGGAAAAAGAGAAAGATCTGTCAGATAGACTCACGTGCAGCAAGTCTATCAGATCTTCTCAGGCTCTCAGAGTAGGCAGTGACAGTTATATGTGTGAATGTAATGATGATATATTGGCATGCAGCCTGACCTATCTGACCACACCATAGGCCATATGTTGCCAGACTGCAGACCATGTAGCCTCTAAATACATCGCCTGATGAATCTGCCTTGAAGGGAATATGTTGGGACAGGAAAAACCTAGGTTACAGCATATTGGGTGGTCCTTCCACAGATGCTAGCCAGTATACACAATAGTATACACAATAGGTTGCAATGAAGGACAGCAATACTGGAGATCACTGAGCGGTGGTGGTTGTCTGCTAACTCCATATCAAACCTTTTATCTGCAATACCTAAAACATGCGTTGGGGGTATACTGGCGATAGACAATCACCAATAAAGTAGTGGTTTTCTGCAAACTCCTTTAATGTCTCTCTGAAATCCGATTAGCAAAACATACAGGGGGAGGTTTATTAAAACCGGTGTACAGGGAAAACTGGCTTAATTGCCCATAGCAATTAATCAGATTCCAGTTTTATTTTGTAAAGGACCTCTGAAAAATGAAAAGTGGAATCTGATTGGTTATGGCTATGGACAACTACGCCAGTTTTCCTTTTCACCAGTTTTGAGAAATCTCGCCCACAGTATTTCTCATGAGCAATCGACTTACTATGGATTTATTCCAGGGTACAGAAGGATTTTTGGTGGGAGCTACACTATGTAGATCCCTTTTCCTATCCTTATTATGTAGCGTTACTATTACATAGATGTAGCAATGATTTCTACCAGGCTTTGAAATAGAATCTAATCTTTTGCAAGTGCAAAACTGTGCGTGTTATACTCACCATCTCTAAAGAATCAACTATTTTAGCGCACAGAAGAGCTCCAGGTAAATCAAAATAGTTGTCGTAGAAGTAGTATTTAGCTGTGACAAGAAAAGACAACAGGTTTACATTTTTTAACTTTATCCCAAGTTAAATTAGATATCACAGCTCTACGGCTTTAAAAAAACTAAATTTTTATCACTATGCACAAAAAGCCAAAATGACAACGTTTCGAAGACTAGTGGAGGTAAACCAAATGTATTCTGGACACCTAAGCAGAGCCCTTCACTCCCTACACTGCATTCAGTGTCTGCACAAATCTCTATTACTTTTTACAGCAATTTTCTCTATATTTTTATTAGCTAAACACAAGTTTAGAATCAACAGAAAACGTTATAAAAAAACATTTAGTAAAACATGTCTTCAAAAAATGTTCTTGTAGTACATTGGTATGGAATAATCTATTTAGCAAACAGAAAACATACAGCACAACTATCACTGTCAACAGGAGCGGATTGGCCATAGAACTTAAAGCGAAATTTGCCGGGGGGCCAATGCCCAGGGGGGCGGAGAAGCCCCTATCTTTGCCTCTGGACAGGTCCATAATAGGCTATCAGCTAGCGACATGCTCTCCTAAATTCAACTATGTCGCGCATCTCCCCTTCTAATCACCCTTCTCCATATCTCAATCAGAGACAACTGGAAGAGGAGGAGGGAAAATGAGCCTCTATTGATGGCCAACTCAGAGGGACAGCTTTTGGGGCAATATATTGTGCGGCATTGTGGTATTTTCTCTATGGTATTGCTGACCTCTACTTTTTTTTGCCCCACTTCCTGTCAATTTAGACCCTCCTTCAATATGGGGCCACTTTCAAGTATTTTTTCCAGGGCCACTTCAGGTTCCCAATCCGCCCCTGACTGTCAGTACTATTCAAATTGTGAGGGCATATTTCCAATAATCACCACTAATTGTATGGTGTGTTCTAGAAACATATATACAAAAAAGGAGCCAAACAACACACTGTATATGTATCAAAAAATATTCTAACTTTCCTAAATATACAAATATGTAAGAATAAAAATAAGTATGTACATATGGAGGCGCATCTCTGGACCAATAGATCAATCTGTAAAGCACCATATGGCAGTAATTTAGGTACTGATAGCATACACAATCTATGTGGTAAATACACTGCATGTAATAGTAGACATACCTCTATGGGAAAAACAGGAGTACGGTATATTTCAACTGGAAAATGCAGCTTTACAATACTAAATACATGTAAGTGCTCTATATAACCGCTAAATGGCAACTGTAACAGCAACATTAAAATATCAATGTTATCCCACTTGACTAGGGGTCACAGATAAATGCCTAAGGCAAACATATAACATATCCTAATATACTCAAGATGGTGCCAACCCAGAGGCATGTAGTGCTACTGGTATCTGAATCTCAGTCATATGGTGTTTTACTGATAGATCTATTCCGTAGATGTTGCCCCCATTTTTGTGTACTTATTTTTCATTTTATGTATTTACATATTTGGCACAGATTGTACATTTTTGTACCTACTAGGGCTGCACGAAGGGCCGAGCGGTAGGGAGTGACCACTGCTCCAGCGGTAGAGGGGGAGACAACCCCACTGAGTGTAATGGTGGGAGACACGAGGACTTGCCACCGGGACCTGAGTTGGCAGACCTCAATGTCTCCGGGAAAATTTTGGGACCGCACAACACCGGGACCAAACCCTAACCAGGGCCTGGGAGAATGTGCTGGAAATTGATGGTAAAACCCCAGAAACCAGGGGCTGAATTAATGTTCTCACGATTTATTGTTCTGCAGGATATGTTGTATCGGGTGAACCAAATCCGAGGCGAACCTGTTGAACAGTTGGTGGTGCCTCACAGCGCACGTAGCTTGTCATGGAGCTTGCCCACCAACATGTTCCTGGGGACACCTGGTGGCAGAAAACCCAGGACCGCATACTGCAGCGATTTTATTGGCCCAGTGTGTTCAAGGAGGTAGAGAAGTGTGTAAGTCCTGTCCGACCTGTCAGATAACTAGCCCCAGCCACATTTCCGTAGTCCCCTGGTTACCTCTGCCAATTATTGAAGTACCGTTTGAGTGAATCGCGATGGATTTAGTGGGCCTGTACCAAAAGTCTGCCAGGGGCCACCAACACATTCTGGTAGTTCTCGACTATGCCACTCGGTATCCGGAGGCGGTGCCTCTGCGACATACCTCAGCTAAGCTCATTGCCAAAGAGTTAATGGAGATGTTTTCCCGATGTGGGCCTGCCAAAGAGGTTCTGACAGACCAAGGGACCCCTTTTATGTCCAAAGTAATGAGGAACTGTGTAAATTGTTGCGTATAAAGCAGTTACGGACGTCCGTTTACCATCCGCAAACAGACGGTCTTGTGGAGAGGTTTAACCAAACTCTAAAAATATGTTAAAGAGGGTGGTGTCTAGAGATGGGAAGGACTGGGATCTGCTTCTGCCCTATCTCATGTTCGCAGTGCGAGAGGTGCCCCAGGCCTCTACTGGGTTCTCGCCCTTCGAACTGCTTTATGGCAGACACCCTCGGGGCCTGTTGGATATCGCCAAGGAAGCGTGGGAACAACAGCCTGTCCCCCACAAAAGTGTCATTGAGTATGTCGCCCAAATGCAGGACCGGATGGAAAGGGTGTTGCCCTTGGTCGGGAGCATATGGAGGCAGCGCAACAAGCCCAGAGTAGGGTGTACAATCGTCAGGCTCGGGTGCGGGACTTCAATCCGGGAGATCGGGTTTTGGTTCTGGTACCCACCCTTGACAACAAATTCCTAGCTAGGTGGCAGGGCCCCTATGAGGTGATCGAGAAGGTAGGGAAGTAAATTACAAAGTACACCAGCCAGGGCGGCGCAAGCCGAGCAGGTGTACCACGTGAATTTACTTAAGCCGTGGAAAGATAGGGACACAGCCGGCGACCACAGCCCCCGGCCAGGGCTTCTAGGTGAAAAGGGTCCAGCCCCACAGTTCGAGGCCTGTGAAGCAGTAACCACGGTAAAAATTGCAGACAGCCTGTCTTCCAAACAAGTTCAGGAAGTCAGGGAGTTCATCAGTCGGAACACGGATGTGTTCTCGGACCTCCCTGGCCGCACGTCTCTCATCCAACATGACATCGTCACTGAGCCTCAGGCCAAGATCGGTTAAAACCATACCGGGTACCCGAGGCTCGGCGACGGGCCATCGCGGAGGAAGTACAGTTAATGTTGAAGCTCGAGGTCATTGAGGAGTCGAAAAGTGAGTGGGCCAGTCCCATAGTCCTAATACCCAAGCCGGATGGGACGTTGCGGTTCTGCAACGACTTTCGCAAGTTAAATGAAGTATCCAAGTTTGTGGCGTATCCCATGCCCCGAGTAGACGAGCTGGTTGAAAGTTTAGGACAAGCCCGTTATTTTTCTGTGCTGGACCTCACTAAAGGGTACTGGCAGGTACCCTTAACGGAGTCGGCTAAGGAAAAACCGCATTTGTTACCCCGCAGGGCCTGTATCACTACAAGGTGTTACCCTTTGGCCTGCATGGCGCCCCCGCCACTTTCCAAGGTTAATGGACATAGTGCTGCGACCACATCGTCGGTGCGCCTCGGCCTACTTGGATGATGTAGTCATCCACAGCACCGACTGGGAAAGCCATTTACCCAAGGTGCAGGCGGTAGTGGATGCCCTGAGGAAAGCCGGACTGACCGCTAACCCAAAGAAGTGCTCCATAGGGTTAGAGGAGACAAAATATCTGGGATATGTAATTGGGCGGGAGTCATCAAACCTCAGGTAACTAAGGTAGAGGCCATTCGTAACTGGCCCGACCGGTCACCACCAGGCAGGTAAAGTCGTTCCTGGGGATTGTAGGTTACTACATGAGGTTTGTGCCCCACTTTGCCACAATAGCAGCGCCATTGACAGACCTGTTGAAGGGCGAAAGTCTGGGAGGGTTAGCTGGAGTGAGAAGGCGGAGGAGGCTTTCTCCGCGTTGAAGTCGGCCCTGTGTGGGTCCCCGGTTTTGGTGACACCCGACTTCAACAAGGAGTTTGTCGTACAGACCGACGCCTCGGAGGTAGGCCTCGGTGCGGTACTGTCGCAGGAGGTCAACGGGGAAGAACATCCCGTTGTCTTCCTGAGCCGTAAGCTCAGTCCCGCCGAGTCCAGGTATAGTATAGTGGAGAGGAGTGCCTGGCTATCAAGTGGGCACTCGAATCTCTCGCTACTACCTGTTAGGGAGGAGGTTCCGTCTGGTGACCGACCATTCCCCCTCAAATGGATGAGTCAGGCCAAGGAGAGGAATGCTCGGGTCACCAGGTGGTTCCTATCTCTTCAAAATTTCAAGTTTTCCGTGGAACACAGGGCAGGCCGCTTGCAGGGCAACGCAGATGCCCTGTCCCGCGTCCACTGCCTCACGTGTGTTCACCCCCTCAGGGTTGAACAAAGGGGGTATGTGGTAAGGTGCAAGGTGTCATATGTGATGGCAGGTACGTGTCACCGAGGTTGCTGGCCTCGGTGAGGTGAGAGCCGGGTTTTTGTCTGCAGCAGCTAGTGCTGTTTGACTTTGTTAAATAGCATGGCTGCAAAGCCGATCCGGGCCGGCTCTTACTGGGAGCAGCTAAAGAGTAGGGTGGGTGGCTGCTCCCCACGGTCCAGTCCATGTTTTGGGCTGGATATAAAACGCAGCCAGCAGCTGTGTCTGGGGAGTGTGATTATCCTGGAGCTGCTAACAGGGCTGGGAGTTCTCTGTCCAGGAGGAAAGAGCTCAGCAAGGAGGTATTTTGTTCCTGGCTACCTGAAGCTGGATTCTCCTGCGGCTGGGCCGACAGCGTGGTGCGAACCTGCACCTACACCTCCCAGGTGACTGAACCTGTGTTGGACTGTTTTTGTTTGGCTACGTTATTTCCGTTGTGTGTGAACTGTCACCAAGAGACTGTTTTTCATTTTGTGTGCAAGTGTGAATAAAACACTGTTTGTTGCACAATCTGGACTCCTTGTTTTGCCTCTAAACTGCACCCGCACCGCTGTCTACCAGAGCGACTCCCCACAATAGCTACTACCAAACCAGAAACCAGAGATATAAGCAACTGAAGCAGCCACCACGAACCCCACCCTACTCCACCCTCCTTCACCCTTCAGTCTGGAGGAGAAGGGGGAGCAGTTTCAGAGTTGACAGCACGCAGGAGGAAAGTGAAAATAGTAAAAAAAAATATATATAGAAATGTGGCATTATCATCAGTGTACTGACCCACATAATAAAATTATGTTATTTTATTACACGGTGAATGCCCTAAATAAATTGCTGTTTTTCTATCTTTCCCCCAAAAAATAAAATAATAAAAGTTATTTACTACACCATATATACCCCAACATGGTTCCTACAACTTATTCCACAAAATAAAAAAAGAATTTAGAAGAAAAAATTAAAAAGTTATGAGTGTTGGAACACAAAGGGAAAAATATTATTGGTCCTTAAGGTTAAAATGAATTATGTCACTAAGGGTAAAAATGCAATTGTGTCCCCTGAGTTGTGTGCCAACAAGATTTACTGCAGACACATATTAAAAATCTACAATAAAAGGTGACATTTTTAATGTGACTGTTATAGGGTCAATGAGTTTTGAGAAAACTTTTGATACATTATAGAGACATTAAACATTTTGATCAGCGGAGGTCCGAGAGCTGTGACCCCCATTGATCGCTAGAACAAGGAGAACTAAGCAATTGCAGATTGTGCTCTCTCTTTCACTGCCGGAGAGGAAGAGAGATGGATTGAATAAAAGGTCTATTGCCCGGTCTCGATTCAGTCCTCTGCAGTGAGGAGAGAGAGCACAATATGCAACCAATTCTCTATCCTCGTTCTACCTACATTCTAAGTAAGAGATATAAGGATATAATTACACAAAGCAGATTTACTGCAGATATATGTGACTGCCCCATACATCTTATGGAGGTTTGTAGAATCCATTCACAAACTGCAGAAACAACCCTATTCAGAAGTAAGGAACATATTTTCATTCACAGACATTTTTGTAAAAGTCTTTTTAGTTTGAGTATGTCCGAACAGACATTTCCTCCATTTTCACACTGGTTATTGTTATGAACGATCTATTCCCAGTATGAAGATGTAAATGTAAAATCTTACCTTTAAAAGCAGTAGTTTTGTAGTTGTGCTCTATTGCAGAAATAATATCTTTCCAGAAATCATACTTCTTTGCCCATCAGTCTGCATATTAAAAAACATACACTGTGCATATAAGTAATTTTGTAACCTAAATAATAAACATACTACACTTTCAATTACTTATCTGATTGGTGTTGGGTAGATAATAATATGAAATGAAGTTAATGTTATCTCACCCTGACTATACAGGGATATTATGATGGTTAGAGTCCTCCGTACAAAGCAAGAGCTAAAATCTGTGCTGCTACAACTCTGCCAAAAAACACACAACTAGAACCCTGATCAGATCACTGTATGCAATAGCTATGCAGAAGCCCTTCCTGCAATGGTAAGATACAACCATGCAGTGCTAAGGTTACTTTCAAATGGTCACATAGGCTGGTATTTTACACCGGTATTTGTAAGCCAAAACCAGGAGTGGGTCCAAAACACAAATCATTTCATTATAGGTATGTTTTCAGTGTTGGCTCCACTTCTTGTTTTGGCTCACAAATACTGATGATAAATACTGACTTAATACTGCCCGTGTGAAAGTGGCCTAAAGGATTAAATGGTAAGTAAAATCTCCAGGCCAAGAAAATTGACGGAGCCCATCAAACGAAAACAATTTAAAACCTGATATCCTACCATATACAAACTAGCTTGTTACTTCCATAGCAATTTGTGCTCTGCAAATTAGACCAAAGAAACAAACCAAGGGAAGACAAGTAAAGTAGCCCAAGAAACCATATAAATGGCAGCTTTGCAATATGTGCCAGCTTTGCACAGCCCGTCTGTACACTCATTGACAAAAAAAATAAAAATGCACCAAGAAGGAGATGTTGGAATTGAATAAAACATTATTGTCTCCGGTGAGGGAAGGGAAGAAAGCCAAATATAACAACAGTAACAAAACACCAGACTAGGCCCCAAAGCTAGGGAAGAGGGAAAGGTGACCACCTGACAATCCCTGAGCCTTTCTCTGACTGCTGACAGCAAGAGCAAATCCTAAAGGTGGAAGTACTCATGCGCTGGAACCTAAGTCCTGCTGAAACTGAAACAAACCCTCGGCTAAGGAGCAGGAGATAGACAACCGGTTCCTTCCACCATGAAGGAACCAGCGTCTCCCTGAGGCCTAGTCAGAACACACAACAAAAGGAAAGGAAGGAGCTTTAGACTTAGCTTTAGACGGATGGGGAGCAGGAGATCCACCAAACACTAGCTGACAACTTCAGGAGGAAATATAAACCGCAAGGGCTGCAGTGAGAGGCGGGTATAAATAGAGCCACTAAACAGCTAATGAGCAGAACCTGTGGAGAGGTGGGATCCTGCCCACAACAACAAACAGCAAGGGAAAAGAGAAAGATCTGTCAGATAGACTCACGTGCAGCAAGTCTATCAGATCTTCTCAGGCTCTCAGAGTAGGCAGTGACAGTTATATGTGTGAATGTAATGATGATATATTGGCATGCAGCCTGACCTATTCTGACCACACCATAGGCCATATGTTGCCAGACTGCAGACCATGTAGCCTCTAAATACATCGCCTGATGAATCTGCCTTGAAGGGAATATGTTGGGACAGGAAAAACCTAGGTTACAGCATATTGGGTGGTCCTTCCACAGATGCTAGCCAGTATACACAATAGTATACACAATAGGTTGCAATGAAGGACAGCAATACTGGAGATCACTGAGCGGTGGTGGTTGTCTGCTAACTCCATATCAAACCTTTTATCTGCAATACCTAAAACATGCGTTGAGGGTATACTGGCGATAGACAATCACCAATAAAGTAGTGGTTTTCTGCAAACTCCTTTAATGTCTCTCTGAAATCCGATTAGCAAAACATACAGGGGAGGTTTATTAAAACCGGTGTACAGGGGAAAACTGGCTTAATTGCCCATAGCAATTAATCAGATTCCAGTTTTATTTTGTAAAGGACCTCTGAAAAATGAAAAGTGGAATCTGATTGGTTATGGCTATGGACAACTACGCCAGGTTTCCTTTTCACCAGTTTTGAGAAATCTCGCCCACAGTATTTCTCATGAGCAATCGACTTACTATGGATTTATTCCAGGGTACGGAAGGATTTTGGTGGGAGCTACACTATGTAGATCCCTTTTCCTATCCTTATTATGTAGCGTTACTATTACATAGATGTAGCAATGATTTCTACCAGGCTTTGAAATAGAATCTAATCTTTGCAAGTGCAAAACTGTGCGTGTTATACTCACCCATCTCTAAAGAATCCAACTATTTTAGCGCACAGAAGAGCTCCAGGTAAATCAAAATAGTTGTCGTAGAAGTAGTATTTAGCTGTGACAAGAAAAGACAACAGGTTTACATTTTTAACTTTATCCCAAGTTAAATTAGATATCACAGCTCTACGGCTTTAAAAAACTAAATTTTTATCACTATGCACAAAAAGCCAAAATGACAACGTTTTGAAGACTAGTGGAGGTAAACCAAATGTATTCTGACACCTAAGCAGAGCCCTTCACTCCCTACACTGCATTCAGTGTCTGCACAAATCTCTATTACTTTTTACAGCAATTTTCTCTATATTTTTATTAGCTAAACACAAGTTTAGGAATCAACAGAAAACGTTATAAAAACAATTTAGTAAAACATGTCTTCAAAATGTTCTTGTAGTACATTGGTATGGAATAATCTATTTAGCAAACAAGAAAACATACAGCACAACTATCACTGTCAACAGGAGCGGATTGGCCATAGAACTTAAAGCGGAAATTTGCCGGGGCCCAGTGCCCAGGGGCGGAGAAGCCCCTATCTTTGCCTCTGGACAGGTCCATAATAGGCTATCAGCCAGCGACATTGGGCACTCGAATCTCTCCGCTACTACCTGTTAGGGAGGAGGTTCCGTCTGGTGACCGACCATTCCCCCTTCAAATGGATGAGTCAGGCCAAGGAGAGGAATGCTCGGGTCACTAGGTGGTTCCTATCTCTTCAAAATTTCAAGTTTTCCGTGGAACACAGGGCAGGCCGCTTGCAGGGCAACGCAGATGCCCTGTCCCGCGTCCACTGCCTCACGTGTGTTCACCCCTCAGGGTTGAACAAAGGGGGGTATGTGGTAAGGTGCAAGGTGTCATATGTGATGGCAGGTACGTGTCACCGAGGTTGCTGGCCTCGGTGAGGTGAGAGCCGGGTTTTTGTCTGCAGCAGCTAGTGCTGTTTGACTTTGTTAAATAGCATGGCTGCAAAGCCGATCCGGGCCGGCTCTTACTGGGAGCAGCTAAAGAGTAGGGTGGGTGGCTGCTCCCCACGGTCCAGTCCATGTTTTGGGCTGGATATAAAGCGCAGCCAGCAGCTGTGTCTGGGGAGTGTGATTATCCTGGAGCTGCTAACAGGGCTGGGAGTTCTCTGTCCAGGAGGAAAGAGCTCAGTAAGGAGGTATTTTGTTCCTGGCTACCTGAAGCTGGATTCTCCTGCGGCTGGGCCGACAGCGTGGTGCGAACCTGCACCTACACCTCCCAGGTGACTGAACCTGTGTTGGACTGTTTTTGTTTGGCTACGTTATTTCCGTTGTGTGTGAACTGTCACCAAGAGACTGTTTTTCATTTTGTGTGCAAGTGTGAATAAAACACTGTTTGTTGCACAATCTGGACTCCTTGTTTTGCCTCTAAACTGCACCCGCACCGCTGTCTACCAGAGCGACTCCCCACAATATATATATATATATATAGTATCTCACAAAAGTGAATACTCCACTCACATTTCTGTAAATATTTTATTATATCTTTTTATCTTTTCATGGGACAACACTGACGATGACACTTTGATACAAAGTAGTCAGTGTACATCTTGTATAACAGTGTAAATTTGGTGTGTCCTCAAAATAACCCAACACACAGCCAATAATGTCTAAACCGCTGGCAACAAAAGTGAATACATCCTTAGGCTTCTTTCACAGGAACGTGCAAGACCCGTGCCCATATTGCGGACCACATTTGCAGATCCACAATACACGGGCACCATTCCGTGGCAATTCCGCATCATGGATGCGGACCCATTCATTTCAATGGGTCCACAAATCCGGAGATGCGGAACGGTGCGGAACGGAACACTACGGAAGCACTACGGAGTGCTTCCGTGGGGTTCCGTTCCGTACTTCCATCCCGCAAAAAGATGTCCTATCTTTTTGAGGAATGGGCAGATTGCGGACCCATTTGAGTGAATGGTTCTGCGATCCGCTGCCGTTCCCTCATGGTCGGTGCCCGTGCATTGCGGGCCGCAGCACGGGCACGGGGCTCACAAGTTCGTGTGAAAGAGACATTTTTCCTCCCCGGTGTCATGTGACTCGTTAGTCTTACAAGGTCTTACAAAGTGTGAATGGGGACCAGTGTTAAAATTGGTGTTATCGCTGTCACACTCTTTCATACTGGTCACTGGAAGTTCCTCATGGCACCTCATTGCAAAGAACTCTCTGAGGATCTGAAAAAAAGAATTATTCCTCTACATAAAGATGGCCTAGGCAAGGGATGCCCAACCTGCGGCCATCCAGCTGTTGCAAAACTACAACTTCTAGCATGCCCAGAAAGCCTACAGTCGAGCATGATGGGAGCATAGTTTTGCAACAGCTGGAGGGCCACAGGTTGGGCATCCCTGGCCTAGGCTATAAGAAGATTGCCAACATCCTGAAAGTGAGCTGCAGCACAGTGGCAAAGACCATACAGCGGTTTAACAAGACGGGTTCCACTCAGAAAAAGCCTCGCCATGGTCGACTAAAGAAGTTTAGTGCAAATGTGCAGCGTCATATCCAGAGGTTGTGTTTCAAAATAGACGTATGAGTGCTGCCAGCACTGCTGCAGAGGTTAGCCTGTGACATGACATGGATTACTGGAACCATGTCCTGTGGTCTGATGAGACCAAGATAAACTGATTTAGTTCAGATGGTGTCAAGCTTGTGTGGGGGCAACCAGGTGAGGAGTACAAAGACAAGGGTGTGTTGTCTACAGTCAAGCATGGTGGTGGGAGTGTCATGGTTTGGGGCTGCATGAGTGCTGCCGGCTGTGGGGAACTACAGTTCATTGAGGGAGCCATGAATGCCAACATGTACTTTGACATACTGAAACTGGGCCGCAGGGCAGTATTCCAACATGATAACCACCCCAAACACACCTACAAGATGACCACTGCCTTGCCAAAGAAACTGAGGGTAAAGGTGCTGGACTGGCCAAGCATGTCTCCAGACCTAAACCCAATTGAGCATCTGTGGGGCATCCTCAAACAGAAAGTGGAGGAGTGTAAGGTCTCTAACATTCACCAGTACCATGATATCATCATGGTGGAGTGGAAGAGGATTCCAGTGGCAGCCTGTTAAGCTCTAGTGAACGCCATGCCCAAGAGAGTTAAGCCAGTGCTAGAAAATAATGGTGGCCACACAAAATATTGAAACTTTGGGCATAATTTGGCCATTTTCACTTAGGGGTGTAATCACTTTTGTTGCCAGCAGTTTAGACATTAATGGCTGTGTGTTGACTTATTTTGAAGCCACACCAAATTTACATTGTTATACAAGCTGTACACTGACTACTTTACATTGTATCAACGTGTCATATCTTGAGTGTTGTCCCATAAAAAGATATAATGAAATATTTACAAAAATGTGAGGAGTGAACTCACTTTTGTGAGATACTGTATATAAACTGTAGTTATATCGGGGAAGAATAAGCTAATAACATGAAAACTGTTACAATAAAAGGAAACAATGACACTGCTAACATGAGGAAATAAAATAGTTTAGGTTCACGCTGAAAGAAATAATATAAATCTGTTCCTAAAAATACATGTGATATCCTGAAACTACAGACATACTGTAGTAGCAGTTTGCAGAAACTGACTTATTCGCAACGGCTTTGGAAAAAAAGACTGACTTTAGCGCCATCTACTGTGAAAAACATAAAAATTCTAATTAAAGCTGATCATGTGGTCATGTCGTACCTGATCGTGCATATGTTCCATTAATTGTTTTAAAATGTTTCCACTCCCTTTTTTCACCATACACCTCTTCAATCATTTCAGCAGTCATTGTCTTGGTACCATGACACGCCCTGTTAAGAGAATAAAAAATAAGATAATATACATTTATCCTACATTCATAATGGCAGAAGAGCAGTCTATAGCTAGACGCTTTTCGAATGTTGTGACCCTACAAGTCTGTAACTGCGTTATTAGAAATTGTAACCGCTGGGGATCCGCAAGATGCGGACATTGACTGACACTCGAACTTCAATACAATGTACTTCAGTGATATTGTATTCCTCTTCAGCAAACTGCTAGAGTATGCCAGGCTATGACAACCATGCGCACTGCCGGAGGCTGCGCCTAATTTATGACGAGGCACACGCATCCTCAGAAATTAAGCACAACATCTGATATCTACGCAAGTGGTGTTGAAAAAAGTTGCAAACACACAGAAAATTGACATATATTTATGATAAGTTAGGCCCTTTGGATCTAGAGTCTCGCAAATTCATCCTAGTTATTGAGTCCAACGGTCGCTTTAACTCATACGCCAAGAGCGCCTTAAAAATATTACAGTCTACATTATCACATTGTAAGAACATTCCAGCACGGGTAAAGGATTCCATTAAAAAAATGTCTTCTTTATTGAATACAGATAAAATCCATTGCCAACATGAAAGCAGTCAGCCAAGCTTCACTTACGCATTTCGGATGATTAATCCTTACTCGTATCAGGCACCTATGAGTAAAACTTAATCACCCGAAACGTGTAAGCAAAGCCTGGCTGACTGCTTTAACGTTGGCAATGGATTTTATTGTGTTCAAAAAAGAAGATATTTTTATTGGAATCCTTTACCAGTGCTGGAATTTTCTTTTAATTGGATTTACCACCCACCCTCCGCGTTACCGTGCGCAGAAGGAACCTGTGAGCTACAGAGGTGAGCTGGATTACGTTTTGTTGTTTACATCAGGGATGCTGCAGATGTTGCAAAACTACAACTCCCACCATGCCCTTCTGTAGGCTGTCCGGGAATGATGGGAGTTGTAGTTTTGCAACAGCTGGAGGGCCGCAGGTTGAGCATGCCTGGTTTACATGATCATACTGGTTTATCCAGGGAGAACGGCTGCAATTTATGGAGGTGATGGCTCGCTAAACAGGCAACTGGTCCAAAACTGAAATTCTTGAAATTGTCTCAAAGGACGACGAGCTAGTCCCATGGAGGATACCTGAGAATAGTTCCATCTGCAGCAAGTTTAAGAAAGTTTCCTTCTTCCAAATCCAGCACCAAGCCTTTGAAGCTGAAACAATCAACAGAAAAATGTGTTATGAAACTACGGATGAAGCTTACCTTCTGTTACTTCAGCCCACACACTCAATTTGACAGTTTGAGTCAGCAGAATTATTTTTCTTTTAACTTGTAGTTGAATTTTATGTATTTTATTTTGTAGATTTAAGCTGAGGCTACAAAAGACATTTGGCCGCTTGACTTTTTTTCCATAGAGAAATAATAAAATGAAAATCATACTCTGTGGAGGAAAACAGTCAAACTTCTTTTAGGAACAGACCTTAACCCCTTCCAGACACAGCCGGTTTTCACATTCCTGACCAAATCTGACATGTGTCACCTAATGTATGCTTTTACTTATTGAAGCCATTCTGAGTATTTTTCTCGTGACCCGTCATTTTTCTTTACATTTTGGTACACTTTTTGAGGAGGTGAAGTCATGAAAAAATGGCAAATTGGCCATTTAGATTTTTTCCATTATACCATTCACTATATTTAATAAATATTTGTACATTTTCAGGGTTCATGCACACGACCGTGTGCTGGCCGTGGTCGTATAGCGGGTCCGCAATACACGGGCACCGGCCGTGAGCATCACGGACCAATTTACTTGAATGGGTTCGTGATCCGGGAGATGCGGTGCGGAAGGACGGAGCGGAACCCCACGGAAACACCACAGAAGCACCGCAAAAAAGTAGTGCATGCAGTACTTTTTTGTGGAACGGACGGATCACGGAATGGGTCTGGATCCGTCTGCGGCAGCCGCACGGATGTTGCCGGTGCATTGGGGACCGCAATTGGGGTCCCCAATGCACGGAACGGCCGGCACACGTTCGTGTGCATGAACCCTAAAGGGGTTCTCCGGGCTCTCCTACATTGATGAACTCTCCTCAGGATAGGTCATCAATATCAGATTGGCGGGGGTCCAACACCCAGTACCCCTGCGAATCAGCTGCATAAGACAGGGCACGCAGTGCGCACATGCCGTCTCCCATGTCTCTTCCTGCTCACCGCCACTTTGCCATAGACATAGCAGCAGCAGGAAGAGAGATAGGAGACGGCATCAATTTATATTTTTTTAAAAACTTTTTTTTTATATTTTTAAGTCACCCTAGGCAACTATAACAAGTTAGGCCTCTTTCACGCTTGCGTTGTTAGGATCCGGCATGCACTTCCGTCGCCGGAAATGCCCGCCGGATCCGTAACAACGCAAGTGACCTGAAAGCAATTGAAGACTGATCAGTCTTCGAAATGCTTTCAGCGTTACTATGGCAGCCAGGACGCTGTTAAAGTCCTGGTTGCCATAGTAGTAGTGGGGAGTGGGGGAGCAGTATACTTACCGCCCGTGCGGCTCCCGGGGCGCTCCAGAATGACGTCAGAGCGCCCCATGCGCATGGATCACGTGATCCATGCGATCACGTGATCCATGCGTGTAGGGCGCCCTGACGTCACTCTGGAGCGCCCTGGGAGCCGCATGGGCGGTAAGTATACTGCTCCCCCGCTCCCCACTACACTTTACCATGGCAACCAGGACTTTAGCATCCTGGCTGCCATGGTAACCATTCAGAAAAAGCTAAACATCGGATCCGGCGATGCGCCGCAACGACGTTTAGCTTAATGCCGGATCCGGATTAATGCCTTTCAATGGGCATTAATTCCGGATCCGGCCTTGCGGCAAGTGTTCAGGATTTCTGGCCGGAGCAAAAAGCGCAGCATGCTGCGGTATTTTCTCCGGCCAAAAAACGTTCCGGTCCTGAACTGAAGACATCCTGATGCATCCTGAACGGATTTCTCTCCATTCAGAATGCATTGGGATAATCCTGATCAGGATTTTTCCGGCCTAGAGCCCCGACGACGGAACTCTATGCCGGAAAAGAAATACGCAAGTGTGAAAGAGCCCTTATCATTAGATTGCTATTTATATTAAGTAATGGAACTTGATCCATTACTGAATAGAAGATTTAGCATGTTCCAATGCATCCACACATGTACGGCTGCAGTTGTTAACATCAAAATGACATTAAAGGGATTCTGTCACCAGGTTTGACCCCTGTCAGCTAAACATATGCTGACACTCAGGGTCTCATCAGGATTCCTAATGTGGGCTCATCAAAGCGATCAGTACCTTTATTTAGCCCAAAAACAGGTTTTACTAACCTGTCAATCAAATAAATAAGGTGCCCAAAGGGGAGGTCCAGGGAAGCACCCAATGCCGTTCGTGCCCAGCACCGCCTTTCCTGACTTGTGCGCTGCCTCCTAATGCTCTGTGCCGCCTCTCCCTTCCTCCCCCTCCTCCTGCTTCAAGATCTCGCGCATGCGCACTTCGCTTGAAGAAGCCGATTCCCGAAGTCCACATGGGCGCATCAGGCAGAGCCCTGTGCGCACGCGCGAGATCTTGAAGCAGGAGGAGGGGGAGGGAGAAGCGGCACAGAGCATTAGGAGGCGGCGCACAAGTCAGGAAAGGCGGCGCTGGGCACGAACGGCGTTGGGTGCGGCCAGGCACCCTGCATCCCTGGACCTCCCCTTGGGCACCTTATTTATTTGATTGACAGGTTGACAGGTTAGTAAATTGACAGGTTAGTAAAACCTGTTTTTGGGCTAAATAAAGGTACTGATCGCTTTGATGAGCACGCATTAGGACTCCTGATGAGACCCTGAGTGTCAGCATATGTTTAGCTGACAGTGATCAAACCTGGTGACAGAATCCCTTTAAAATAAAAATAAGAAATGTAAGAAGTAGCACAGCAAAAAAAAGCATATTAACACAATATATTTCAATTTGGTTATGATAAATAAAGAGGATTACCAGAAATCCCACTCTTCAGATGTAACGGATAGCAAGTCTTCCTTATAACCTTTCTCAGCCACTAGGTACTGAGCAAAACTGTTGTAAATTAACTGTTTGAGAAAAAGGAGAAACATTAAAAGGCAGAAAAAAAAAACAGTTGCCATGATTTACCCTAAGTTCACACTTGCGCGTTTTACAGCGCGTTCGAACCAAACATGCAAACCAATGCTTCCCTATGGGCATGGTTCTCACCTGAGCGCATAAACAAGTACTTGAGCTTTTTTGGGGGCGTTTGTCGCCCGTTTTGTGATTGACACCACAGTAGTCAATCACAAGAACGCGCGTACGAGGCGCGTTTCCTACTTGCAAACGCGCGTTTCAAGAACGCTCAGGTCTAAACCCAGGGTTATAGACAATTGGTGTCACAGGTCATGCACAGAACTGTCACGGGCTCTGTGCCCGTGCTGCGGACCGCAAATAGAGTTCTGCAATGCACAGGCACCGACAGTGTGCACTCCGTGCTGCGGAAGCAGACCCATTGACATGAATGGGTCCGCGATCCGCAAGATATGGGTAGAACATGTCTTATCTTTTGCAGTGTGGAGGCATGGACCCGAAAGCCCAGAGAAGCAATTCTTAGTGTTTCAGTGAGCTTTTGGGTCCATGCCACCACTCTGTAAAAGACAGGACATGTCTTATCTTTGGACGTATCTTGGGGATCGCGGACTCATTCAAGTCATTGGGTCCATAGCTGCACCACGAGTGCACATGGCCATCGCCCGTATGTGTCTCCAGTGCTCACCAGGTCCATGTACTGTACAGACCTCACTGCATATTAAATATTGTGGCCACCACACATGGACTGGTCTCCCACTAATCACCCATATGTGACGTGATTGCTGGGGATTTTCTGTCAAGACTTCCAAAGGTACAGTCTGTAGTAAATGACAGTACCAGGCACGTGGATCCGACTATACAAATTTCATCCACACACTGCAGACTTATGGCACATGGAATGAAATCTGCAATCTAGTGGAATTCTGCAGATTGCCTGTCGACCTGCAGCAAAATCTATCGGTGTGGAATTCAAAACCAATGTCATGTTTTGGACTTTTTTCAGTTTTTGCTGGAAAAGTCACTGAGGCAAATTTGCACAACTCTGTATGGATCCGTCGGTGGATTTTCCTAGTAGTAAGGAGGTCCACACGGATACTGGCCACAAAACACAGATACTGGCAGTGTATATCCTGCGTTTTCACCTTCTGCATGTGTAAAAAATGCCTATTTTTGTCCGCACAACAGACAAGAATATGACATGTTCTATTTTTTTTATACAGGGCCACAAAATGGATATATAGATGTAGACAGCACACAGTGTGAGTTCCGCATCCTTTGTGGCCCCATTGAAATTAATGGGTCCGCATCTGATCCACAAAAAATGTGGATTGGATGCGGACAAAAAACACGGTAGTGTAAATTCCCCTATTCAATATTCAGAAAATCCAACACGTGGGCTCCATTCACATCATGTTTCAGCCTAGCTTCGTCCTTAGGTTCCTATGTTAAAAAGTGTATAACATGCAGTACATTTTTTTCAAGGCGGCTCTGCATAGAATACTGTTCTTTACTGCCTGCAGTAAAGAAAGTGCAGCGGGGAGCAGGCAGGCAGGAGTGCCGATCCGGGCTCTTTAATCCTTTACATGCCGGGCTCAATGGCGCCTGCCGCATGTAAAGCGTTGACAGAGTGAGCGGACTCCCTCTGTCACACATCAGCACCCCGCAAATTCGATCGTGGGGTGCTGATATCTTGTGAAGCCTTACCCGAGCCTGTTTTTCTAGCAGACTATGCCTCTCTGGCGCAGCCTGCTGGTCAAAGTTTGAATTACATTGCTAATAAAATGTAATATATTATAGGGATAATGCATTACATTTTAGAAGCAATGAAAATACTGTATATTATAGTCCCCTTGTGGGACTATTACGTAGTAAAAAAAATAATAATTATTATTAAATTAAAAAAAATCCATAAAATAAAAAATATGCTTTTTTCCCATTGAAAATACGCTTTTCAATAGAACAAATTGCAAAAATGTTTTTCCACCATATGTTTGGTATTGCCGCATCCGTAATGACGGGGACTACATAAATATTACATAAATTATCCCCTATGGTAAATGGCGTAAAAAATAAATAAAAAAAAGACAGAATTTCTCATTTATTCTTATTTTTCACCGAAAAAAACATAATAACAAGCAATCAAAATGCGACATTTACTTCCGAAATGATACCAATGAAAAATACAAGTCGTCCCGCAAAAATCAAGCCCTCACCCAACTCCATAGAAAAAAAAAATAAACAAGTTATGGGTCTTGGGAAGTGGCAATGCAAAATCATATTTTTTTTGGTAAAAAAAGGGTTTTTATTGCAAAAAAAAGTAGCAAAACGTAAAAAAACTATATGTATTTAGTATCACTGTAATCGTACTGACCCTGAAAATAAAGATATTATGTTACTTTAACCGAAAAATTAACGCCGTAAAATGTATAATATAAAAACGCAGGGGCACTATTGCCATTTTTTCCCATCTCACGTACACAATGCAGATTTTTTTCGGTGCTGATTTTAAAATCCGCAGCATGTGAATTTATTTTACTTTTCCTGACTTTTTATTTTCTCCACTCTTTTCAATGGGGAGAGGAAAATCCGCAAGTAAATCTGCACCAACTGATGCGGGTTGTCTTCACGGATTTCCCTTGGGACCACCTGCAGATTTCAGCGCTGATTGTCCGCACGTAAATCTTGAACGTGCTCATTTACCCTCACAGTCACTTGTGGAGGAGTATGGCGTTACAGAACAATGGCGTTTACGTAAACCGCTCACAGCATGACTAGAAAGTGACCCCTTGTTGACCAGTGTTCTATCAAAAAACCTTACCCGTCGTGACTTCCGGTGACATGGCCGCACCGGACATGAGGCTAGCGCACTACCACGGGTGAGGAGGGGGTGTGTGCCTCAGCGCAAGCGCACTACCACGGGAGCTCTTAAGGGAAAATTACTGGGATAATCGGCCCCCAACTGCGCATGCGCGTGAGGACGAGCGGCAATGTAAGCCAGCACAGCCTGAGTCGTGGACACTGTGCGTGCGCCCTCAGGGGTAAGGAGATCTGATGCTCTTTTATCTTGTGAAATCTCCTTACCCTCACACTGCGCATGCGCGGACACTGCCAGTGCTTTAAATGCATTGCTGGCAGTGTCCGCACGTGCGCAGTGTGAGGGTAAGGAGATTTCACAAGATAAAAGAGCATCAGATCTCCTTACCCCTGAGGGCGCACACGCGGTGTCCACGACTCAGGCTGTGCTGGCTTACAATGCTCGCGTTCTCACGCGCATGCGCAGTTGGTGGCCGGTTCTCCCTGTAATTTTCCTTTAAGCGCAGCCGTGGTAGTGCGCTTGCGTCCTGTCCGGTGCGACCGCGTCACCGGAAGTCACGAGCGGTAAGGTTTTTTTAACGAAGTAAGGATTTTTGATCGAACACCGGTGTTTCGTGAAATTATGGTACCTGTTAAAATCTGGTAACCTCGTCACTTCTGCTATGACGTGACAACATCATAAGCTTGAAAAGGAGGTGTGATCGTTGAAGTCGACACCAGATTGGATGAAAAGAAGGCGTGTTGGCGCCTGCGCACAACCAACCGGGGTACCATAATTTTACATTCAGCGCCTGTGAACGTGCTGAGGGAGGGTACCGTCGATTTACGGTCCCTCCCTCACAGGAGCGAGATGTAATATTTCTGTACCCTGTCTGCTTCACGTATGCACGGTGGCCCGTAAATTGACGGTACCCTCCCTCCGCGCATTCACAGGACCTTGTAAACGCTTACATCCAGCGCCTGTGAATGCGCGGAGGGAGGGTACCGTTAATTTACGGGCCACCGCGCATACGTGAAGCAGACAGGGTACCAAAATATTACAGCTCGCGCCTCTGAAGGAGGGGAGGGAGGGACCGTAAATCGACGGTACCCACCCTCCCTCCCTCTGTGCGTTCACAGGCGCTAAATGTAAAATTATGGTACCCAGGTTGGTTGTGCGCAGGCGCCAACACGCCTTCTTTTCAGCCAATCTGGTGCCGACTTTAACGATCACACCTCCTTTTCAAGCTTATGGCGGAAGTGACGAGGGTACCAGATTCTAACAGGTGCCATAATTTCACGGAACAACGGCACACAACATGCCACTCTTGTGCCAGTAAGACTTGCTCTGTACAGGGACTGGGAGGTACTGGTGCAGTGACAGAACCAGTACACCCATAGCCACACCAGTCTCCCCTCTGAACACAGCGTTTGCAGAGCCCAGTCCTAATAATATAGACGCAACCTGTGTAGGTAACCGCAGCACCTTGTGACGTCACAAAGCAGCACGTCACAATCGCGCATGCCCACATGGACTGCCTTGCACGTATTTAGGCCTGTCCGCCTGGCAAGCTGCCGATTAACCCCTTCCTCGCCGCCCGCGGGCAGCAGCGGGTGATAAGCGGTAACACAGTGGTAGGCGCTTAGTCATCCGCTGCTCTGGATTCCGCATTGAGGACAGGGCGGCAGGAGGCGGGCGGGCTCCTGAGGTACTGCGCGCTTCTCAGGCCACCGCCCTGTCTTATATACTCACCTTGCTGGATTCCTGCAGCCGGTATCGGCATAGCGTGTGGTCCAGGTCAAAGCCTATGACATCGCAGTCAGAGAGGGAGAAGTGGTCGCCCATTTTTTTTTGGCGGGGATGACGGGAGATCGGTGAGCGGTGCACTGTGAGCGCCCTGACCCGGGGCTGAGCTGCTCGCTATAAGCTCCGCCGCTCCTCAGCGTTTCCCGCTACTTTTCAGGACAGCTGGCTGCTGCACACACAATACCGGCAGCCGGCCTGTTACCTCACTACAATGGGAGATCTTCACCGGCCATTTTGATGGCGTAAACAACCTTTAAACTGAGCGACGTTTTCAGCTTGCAAGACAGTGTTCACACAGTGGGGCAGGTTTACTAACACCGGCTTTTTTTGCTGGTTTTAGGGGGAGATTTATCAAAACTAGCGTGAAGGAAAACTGGCTTAGTTGCCCATAGCAGCCAATCAGATTCCACGTTTCATTTTTCAGAGCTCCTTTGGAAAATGAAACATGCAATCTGATTGGTTGTGGTGTTCAACTAAGCCAGGTTTTTCTTTGCACCAATTCATGACATTTTTTATGTCTCATGTCCGCAGTGTGGATTTGAAAAAAGGAGGATTTTGTTTGGGACAAAAAACTGTGTGTATCTGCTGCAGGTTTGTATGCGGACCCTCTCTAGTTTTAGTAACATTGAATGGAGCGAAACCACAAGCAGGCTCCCACTACGGTGCGCGGGGTCCATGTGGAAAACGCTCCAAGTCCTCGGCCATGTGAACTGTGGCGCGGCCGTCTGTTGACTTAATAGGTCTGTGGTCCGCATGTTGCAATATAGTATAGGACATCTTGTGTTTAGCAGAGCGGCCGCACGGAGACAGAAGCCGGAACCCATGTTTTGTGGATTCACGGTCTGTTGACCGCAAAATGCGGTTCTGTGAATGCCTCCAAACAGGCGGATTTGATACGGAAACATAGCTAAAGCCGCATGGACATCTGCATAACTTACACTGCTGTGTGCATGAGCGGTTCAAAACGTGTCAGAACCTGTAAAGTGAAGGGGCTCATGCACACGACCATGTGCTGCCCGTGGCCTTATTGCAACCCGCATACGCCGAGTCCGCAATACACGGGGCACCGGCCATGTACAGCCGCATCACAGATCACGGACCAGTTCGCTTGTATGGTTCCGCAAACCGGGAGTTTCGGTGCGGAAGCCCTACGGAGTGCATCTGGATGGAATGGCAATTTAGGGGGTTATTTAATAACCTGAAATACACCTATATTAGGTGTGTTTCAGGCGCAGATTGCGGCGTCTCCGACTTTATCCTGCTCATGACAAGCAAACAAAAAAGTGGGTGGGGAAGGACCGGCTGGCCTGTCTCATTTACCATTTTCTACGTCTGTTTTAGGCGTAGAAAATAGTCTAAGGCCTTTTTCACACGAGCGTTCAGGGTGTGTTCAGTGAAACTTGCACCATTTTGCAAGCAAGTTCAGTCAGTTTTGTCTGCGATTGCGTTGTTTTTTCTGCGTGGGTGCAATGCGTTTGGATGCGTTTTTCACACGTGTGATAAAAAACGGAAGGTTTACAAACATCCCTTAGCAACCATCAGTGAAAAACGCATCGCATCTGATGCAATGCGTTTTTCACTGAAGCCCCATTCTCTTCTATGGGGCCAGGGCTGCGTGAAAAACGCAGAATATAGAACATGCTGCGATTTTCACGCAACGCAGAACCGATGTGTGAAAAAAACACTCATGTACACAGACTCATTGAAATGAATGGGTCAGGCTTCAGTGCCGGCGCTATGCGTTCACGTCATGCATTGTGCTCGGGCAGA
Source organism: Bufotes viridis (assembly GCA_033119425.1). NCBI lineage: Eukaryota > Metazoa > Chordata > Amphibia > Anura > Bufonidae > Bufotes > Bufotes viridis. The sequence goes on along the minus strand of CM065592.1, from coordinate 245,365,338 downwards.
AAACTCGCTCGTGTGAAACGTGTTTGACCCCCTGTTATACCCTAACGGCGGCCTGTTTACTACACAGGGTTTGTACTGGAATACAGGTGAATTCTGATACATTATAACAAAAAAAGGCCTCCAGAAAATTAAGAAAATTTAAATAATAAAGCTGTTAAAAGTCTACAAAAACCACTTATTTCTTTCATAATAAATAATTTATGTTCACAATCGCAATAAACAAAGTAGTGTGGGCTTTTTATTTGTTTTGGTATTGTCATAACAGTAACAATCTGTACAGTACATTTCTAATGTGTAAAAATAAATAAGATTCATGTCCCCCAAGACCAAAATTGGGGCGGTCTTCAGGGGGTTAAATGGAAGCGATGACTTTCGTGTTCGCAGGGAGCAGTGATTAGATGGAGCTCCAGCAGTGTCACAGGTCAGCTTTCTTGTTAGCGCCTGTGAAAGGGTGAGCTGAGCCCTTATATAGCGCTGACATATTTCGCAGCGCTTTACAGACATTAGCATCACACTGTCCCCCAATGGGGCTCACAGTCTAAGTTCCCTACCAGTATGTCTTTGGAGTGGGAGAGGAAAGCGAAGGAAACACAGAGAGAACATACAAACTCCATTGGTCATTATATATCGGTTTCCGATATTGATGAGCTATCCCCAGGATAGGCAATCAATATTAGATGGACGAGGTTAGATCAGCAGTTTGAAGAGCGCTGCGTTTACCTGTTCACTGTTGACATTGCGGTGGCGAGCAGGTGTAATTACAGCTCCGCTGCCCCATTTATTTGAATAGGAGCAAAGTGTAACTACAAATGCTCCTTACCATTCAAGTGAATGGTCCAGAGGTCTGTAATTAGACTGCTCGCCACTGCCATGCTGATGGTGAGCAGGTCAACAGTGAAGAGAAGGCAGCACCCCCGCCGATCTGATACTGATGACCTATCTTAAGGATAGGTCATCAGTATCGGAAACCGGCCAATCCATTTGAGGGCTCGTGCACTTGTGTGCAGCCTGTGCTCCGCAATATACGGGCACCAGCCTTGTGCGCTCTATATCACAGATGCGGACAAATTCACTTGAATGGGTCCACAAGATACGGAGCAGAAGCACTACAGAGTTCTTCCGTAGGAATTTAGTCCATGCATCCACACTGCAAAAAAAATTGGAACGTTTTATTTTTTTTGCAGAACGGACCCATTCAAGTGAATGGGTCTGCATCTGCAAAAGGCAGAAACACGGCCAGTGCCCGTGCATTGCGGAGCGCAGTTTGCCACAGACCCACAGGGCCACAGACGTTCATGTGCATTAGCCCTAACCCTAAGTTCACACTTGCGCGTTTTGCAGCGCGTTCGAACGCGCTGTAAAACGCTCGACACATGCAAACCAATGCTTCCCTATGGGACTGGTTCACATTTTCGCGTTCGAACGCGCTGTAAAACGCCCTATGCATAAACAAGTACTTGAGCTTTTTTTGGGGCGTTTGTCGCGCGTATTGTGATTGACACCACAGTAGTCAATCACAAGAACGCGCGTTTCCTATTTGCAAAAACGCGCTGTGTTACGCGTAACAAAAACGCGCGTTTCAAGAACGCTCAGGTCTGAACCCAGGGTAAGTGAATGAGAGAGTGCTGCAATTCCTTCCCACCGCTAGTCCTAGAATGGTACAGTTTTGTAGAACAGCCAAAAGACCCCTTCTGCTTTACCAAGCTGCGCAGCTTGTGCAAAAACTTCAATCTGGAGCCCCACTAATGAGATATTAATTGCCATCAGTGTTAGGGCTCATGCACACGAACGTATTCCGTTTTTTGCGTTCCGTATACGGAACCAATAATTTCAATGGATCTGCAAAAAAAACGTAAGGTTCCGTTTTTCCGTTCCGTTCAAAGATAGAACATGTCCTATTATTGTCCACATAACGGACAAGGATAGTACTGTTCTATTAGGGGCCAGCTGTCCTGTTCTGCAAAAAAACGGAATGCACACGGACGTCATCCATATTTTTTGCGGACAGCAAAATACTGAAAAAGCCATACGGTTGTGTGCATGAGTCCTTAGAGTCAATTATGGTTCCACAAAGTTTGATCAGTATATGCCAAAATAAATAAATGCAATTTTTCAAATATTTTTTTTCCTCACAAAATACAATAACACATACATGTCCTGTATATGCGAGATATATCCTTCCTTCTGATCCTTAGCTATGTCATGTGACCAACACTTTGATCTCCAACTGACACAGAACAGGAAGTCAGTTACTTTTCTATTCATTCCTATTAGAGTGACATTGAGGCTCCCATAGGAATACATAGAGAAACTGACTTCCTGTCCACACATAAGACGCTGTTATTTGGAGAGTCAGTGTCAAGGCTCATGCACACAAACTTATTTTCTTTCCGTGTCCGTTCCGTTTTTCGGAAAAAAATGGAATTTACTCCATGTGCATTTCGTTTTCGTATGTCCATATTTCCGTTCCGCAAAAAAATAGAACATGTCCTATTATTGCCCACATTACGGACAAGGATAGCACTGTTCTATTAGGGGCCAGCTGTTCCGTTCTGCAAAATACGGAATGCACACGGACATCATCCGTATTTCTGCGGACTGCAAAATACATACAGTCATGTGCATGAGGCCTCAGTCACATTACACAGCTGAGGATCAGAAGGAATGGTTGTAGCTCCCAAATTCAGTCCATCTTAAGAAAATTACCCTCACTACAGTTTACCTTTCTAAGAGGTCAGAGAATAAAACATTTTATGGGAGTGTTATTCTAATTTTAACTCTGAATGCTGCTAGATAAAAAAAGATTGTCCTAAAAATATATGACTTGTCTCATAAAAATAAACAAGACCTCAGATAGCAACTTTGTTTTTGGGCCTTTTTACATAGGTTGTCAAATGGGTTGTGCAGCGATTTATATTGATGACCTATCTTCAGGACAGGTCATCAATATCTGATCGGCGGGGACCAACACCTGGCACCCCTGCCGATCAGCCTTTTGAAGAGTAGGTGGCACTCCACTTGAATGGAGTGAGTGTTTGTAATTGCACAACGCCGCCGTTCCATAGGAGAGGATGCATAGCGTAAAGACCAGGATTCGCATGGAAAGCCGTCTCCTAAACAGCTGATTGGTGGGGGTGCTGGGTGTTGGACCCCCTCCGATCAGATATTGATGACCTATCCTGAAGATAGGTTATCAATATAAATCGCTGCATAATCCCTTAAACTGGTCAAACAAGCCATTCATAAGAACACCTGTGCCTGATCACTGGTGCATCTCTAATTGTTGGTCGGCACCTGTAAATGCTGGAACCCGCTGACAGGGCCGTATCGTATTCAGGCATTTGACCCTGGGTTCACACCTGAGCGTTTTACAGCGCGTTCCTACGCGCTGTAAAACGCTCAACAGGCGAAAACCCATGTTTCTCTATGGGCATGGTTCACACCTGAGCGTTTTAAAGCGCGTACGAACACGCTGTAAAACGCCCTACGCCCAAAGAAGTAAAGGGGCTTCGTTGGGGCGTATTGTGATTGACGCCACAGTGGTCAATCACGCGAACGCGCATTTCCTATTTCCACAAACGCGCTGTAATACGCGCGACAAAAACGCGCGTATCAAGTATGCTCAAGTGCGAACCCAGAGTAAAGGCTATGTACACCTTCGGCGGAAATTTTTTATGATTACGATTTACTCTTTTTGCGCTAAACATCATTTTTTCATTTGGTCTTTATTAAAAATATTCAGCAGTTTTGTCACAAAGGGTTAACTGTCTAGCTGTGTGACTAAATTACTAAAAGGTCATAAACACTAAGCCACATTTTTATCAGTAAGGCTCCATTCACATCACCATTTCTCCTTTCCGTTCTCTGGCTCTGTTAAGGAGCAGGAGAACGGAAAGGACGGATTCTGCAGATACTGACACCTTACGGAGCCCATTATAGTCTATGGGGTCTCTAGGCTCCATTACACTCAGTTAGGTGTCAGTTAGGCCTTATGCACACGACCGTTGTTTGATTCCGTGTCCGTTGAGCCATTTTTCGTGCTTTTCTGCAGGCCCATTGGTTTTCAATGTGTCCGTGGAAAACTCGTCAAATGCACCGTTTGTCCTCCGTGAATATTGTCCGTCAAAAAAATATAACCTGTCCTATTCTTGTCTGCGAAAAATGGTTCGCGGACCCATTCAAATCAATGGGACCGTGAAAAAATGCGGAGGCACATCCGACTGTCATCCGCGTCCGTGACCTGCATATATATTCCATTATCCTGGGTGGAGATATTAAAATTGCACTTTTTTTCTGGCGGACCATGGAAACAGAACGAAACCAAAAACAGATAACGGAATCTGCGGACTGCTAAAAACAACTGTCGTGTGCATGATGCCTTATCTGCAGAATCCGTAATTTCCGTTCTCCTTAACGGAGTCGGAGAACGGAAAGGAGAAACAGTGATGTAAACGAGCCCTTAGATAAAAACTGAACTATAATGAGTGTTTAAGAAGTCAGAGATAAGGAGCCATAAGAAGATCTGCTTGACGGGAAACAAATACAGATCCTGCTATTAGAGAATCTCAAGGCTGTACCGAGAAAAGGGCTCAAAATGTTTAATAAAAACCAACTGAAAAATGATTTTTAGCTCAAAATGAGTGTAATGCAATAATAAAAAATAAATTGCCCCCTAAATGTGTACATAGGGCCAGATTTATCATTAGCTAAAGTCACTTTAATGTAGTGAAAAAGTCATAAAAAAATGCGCAATCGATAAAATTGTGCATTTTTTTGCAACTTTTTCAAGCTCTGCACTAAGCTCTCCAGTTTTGTGAAAGTTGGTGTGTTTTCTTATGTAAATGAATCTCTAGACAGATTTACTATTGCGACCATTTAAAAAGTCGCAAAAAATGCACAATTTCACTCCAGGGGGGACCATGCTTATCTTATGCGACTTTTTAATAGAACATGCGACATTTTTGTAAAGATCTGCGACTTTTGTAAATCTGCTTACTGAAGGATAAACTGCTACTGTCACACCACATTTATCTCAGTATTAAAGGACCATTAATAAATCTGACTAGCCAAAAGTGACTTTGGGCAGATGGAAAAGTGGAGTGAGATGCAAGTGCAATGATAAATCTGGCCCATAGTCTTTAACCACTTCCAGATCGGGCCATTTACCCCCTTCCTGACCAGGCCTAATTTTGAAAATCCGACATGTGTCACTTTATGTGGTAATAACTTTGGAACACTTTTACTTATCCAAGCCATTCTGAGATTGTTTTCTCGTGACACATTGTACAAAATTCCTAAAGTTGATGAAAATGTGAAAAAATTCACTGTTTTCTAAATTTGTATCTCTATGCTTTTAAGACAGATAGTGATGCCTCATAAAATATTTATTAACATTCCCCATATGTCTACTTTATGTTTGCATCATTTTAGTAATGTAATTTTATTTTTTTAGGACACTAGAAGGCTTAGAATTTTAGAAGCAATTTTTCAAATTTTTAAGAAACTTTTTTAAGGACCAGTTCAGTTCTGAAGTCATTTTGTGGGGCTTACATAATAGAACCAACTTATAAATGACCCCATTTTAGAAATGACACCCCTCAAACTATTCAAAACTGGTTTTAGAAATGTTGTTAACCCTTTAGGTATTCCACAGGAATTAAAGCAAAATAGAGGTGAAATTTCAAAAGGTCACTTTTTTTGGCAGATTTTCCATTTTAATAATTTTTTTCCTGGAACACATCCAGGGTTAACAACAAAACAAACTTCAATATTTATTACCTTGATTCTGCAGTTTGCAGAAACATCCCATATGTGGTCATATACCGCTGGTTGAGCACATGACAGGGCACAGAAAGCAAGGAGCGCCTTATGGTTTTTGGAGGGCAGATTTTGCTGGAATGGTCTTTGGGCACCATGTTGCATTTGAAGAGGCCCTGAGTAGTGTTAAGCGAACTTGTGTTTTAAGTTCGGCGTCCAAAGTTCGGGTTATCGAAGAATCCCGTTATGGATTCCGCTACCACGGACCATAATAGAATTTTGAATCCATAAGGGGATTCTTCGATGAACCCAAACCTTGGACAACACTAAGGACCTGGGGTGATGTCACCGTCATGTGATCAGTGCAGGGGGCGTGGCTCAGTACAGGATTGGATAAGAGGTGGTAAAGGGCCTGGTATAATGATCATGTGACATGAGGGGCGGAGCTCCTGTGCTCTGTGTGGAGGAGAAGAAGGAAGTAGAGCAGTGAAAGACGGTTGCGCAAAATTGGATTCCAAATTCCATTATGGTCCGTGGTAGCGAATCCATAACAGGATTCTAAGATAACCCGAACTTTGGACGCCAAACTTAAAATCCAAGTTCGCTCAACCCTAGTCCTGAGGTAATCCCACAGTGAAAACCCCAAAAAAGTGACCAGATTTTGTAAACTACACCACCCAAGGAATTTTTAAGGGGTGTAGCGAGCACTTCACTTAACAGCTGTCTCACAGAATTTTTAATCCTTGGGTGTGAAAATGAAAAATACAATTTTTTTTTTTTACCAGAAAATGGTGCTTTAGGCCCAAACTTTCTTTTTCACAAAAGATAGGAGAATATCCCCCCCTCCCCAAATTTGCTACCCACTTTCTCCTGAATACAGTAACACACCAATTGTGGTCGTAAACTGTTATTTGGGGATATGCCAGGGCTTAAAAGGGAAGGAGCGGCATCTGGATTTTCTGAACATGGAATTTTCTGTCAAGTATTTTAAGAGAAATAACTTTTTTATTTTTTGTTCAATGAGCTGCGTGAGGGCTTATTTTGTGTGAGAAAAGCTGTAGTTTTTATGCCATTGCTGCCTCAGTGCTTTGCTGGCGGGGCGGCGGGCCCCAGAGCCAAGGAGGCTTTGCTGCACAGTGGGGTTGCTGTGTGGCTCCTGGGTCCCGCTGTCTGCTGCTGGTGCGGTACTGGGGCGCCGGTGGTCGCCGTGCACGGCTGTGCCATTTATAGGTTAGAGTAGTTTCCCACTTGCGGAGGCATCCTTGTCGTGGAGAGTGGGCTTATGCTCTTTGATCAAACTGTTAACTAATGCCTCTTATGCACAGCATACAATGTATTACAAATTTGGCGGATTCGCCACGTAATTAAGCTGAGACAGTCGTTATATCAAAAGCATATTGTTTGAGGATGTGCGATCCAGATTCACCCTCCAGTATATATGTTATTTGGGGATATGCCAGGGCTTAAAAGGGAAGGAGCGGCATCTGGATTTTCTGAACATGGAATTTTCTGTCAAGTATTTTAAGAGAAATAACTTTTTTATTTTTTGTTCAATGAGCTACGTGAGGGCTTATTTTGTGTGAGAAAAGCTGTAGTTTTTATGGGCACCGTTTTGGGGTACATTTGGCTTTTTGGTTGATTTTCAGTGGTGAAGTCACAAAAAAAGCTGTTCGGTGTCATTTTTAAAAAATTTTTACACCGTTACTTTGATGGAGTAGATCATGTGATATTTCTATAGATCCGGTCGTTACGGACTGAACAATACCAAATATGTTTTTTTTTTTTTTAGTTTTGCACAATAAAAACATTTTTTGAAAAAAAAGAGCCATATTTTTACACCCCCCAGAGAGGCTGTACAGCCTCAGTGCAGGGCTGATCGTGGTCTATGGAAGACCTGACAGTTCCTGCACTCACCTGGCCCCGTCGATCACATGACCACATCAGGAAGCGCATAGCGCTTCCTGATCTGTATACGCAGCGCTCGTTGAATGCTGTATATACAGCAATCTAGAAGGCAGGGACACCCAGGAATTGCCCCTGCCTTCTCTCTGGGGTTCCCTGCTGTCACTGACAGCGGGCCCCCCGCCCTGCAGCTGCACGATTAGCGTGCAGCTGTCATCTCAAAATGGACGTTCCAGAACGTCCATTCAGAGATAAACCGACCGCCCAAGGACATTTATAGTCAATTGTTAGTCGGGAAGCAGTTAAGCATGGCAGCAATCAGCTGATAAACAAGCTTAATTTATTGTCTGATCAGGTCCTTTATAAGGTCTAAGATTCATTGTAAATGGGATGTAATATTGATGATATGGAACTTGTTTGTTCCCCTACAGTTGGGTATGCCCCCATTGTCTAATAGATGTGGGCCCTACCTCTGGGACCCGCACCTACAAGGAGAACAGAGCGGAGAGTGGTGGCTGGTGGACCCGCTCGGCTATTTTCGGTGGCCCCATTGAAATAAATGGAGGGCGGCTACGCATGCGCAGTTCTCGGATATGCCCCCTATCAGACAATAGGGTATATCCTAGCGATATGCCCCCATTGTAGGTGATGGGAAAACCCTTTTAAATGAATGCCAATTGACTTGTTATATCTGCGCTTGTTATGGCCAGGTATTGGTCTGGGTAAAAATACCCTTAGGGCCCATTCACACAGGGTTTTACAGCATAATTTTGGTACAGACAGCTGCGCCGAAATTTCACCCAAAAACCACCAGCAGGTGTGTCCTTTCTGCCTCCCATTCATTTCAAAGGGAGGCAGCGCTGAGGATTGCAGAGCAGTGGCTGCGCGGAGAACATGCATGTCTTTCTCAGCATGGTTGTGGCGCTGCCTCCCATTGAGATGTATGAGGGGCAGAAAACGAGGCTGTATGACCTGCTATGTGAATGGCCCTTAGGCTACTTGCACATGTTGCAGATTCCTCAGCGAAATACCACAGCAAAGTGGTATTAAAATGCGACAATTTTTATGTTCACTTTGCTTTTGCCTTCCGTGCAGATTTTGACTTCTGAAGCAGGTCAATGCTTTGTGCAGATTTCACCTCCACTTTGATTGACAGGACCAGGCATTATGATTTTTTCACTTTGATTAAAGTACAGAGGGCGCAGCAGTTGCAGAGAGAGCAGAGCCTCTAGGTGTAACGATAACGCCCCCATTGCTCCTAGAGGGTCATTTGCATATATTACAACTAGGGATGTCCCGATACCAGTATCGGTTTATTCCAGTTTATGCACTATTGAAGTAAACCTAACCTCTATTAATGTGGCCGGAATTACTAACTATTGATTCGCAGACTCCCTCAGGTCAGGCGCTCAGTCCCTCCATTCTCCTCCTGCCCCGCCTGCCTTCTTCATTCATAAAAGTGGGCGGAGCGGGCAGGCGGGACATGAGGCGCATGGAGGAACTGAGAGCTCAAGCTGCCCGATTCCTCCAAGCACCTCACGTCCCTCCTGCGCGCTCCGCCCACTTTATGAATGTAGAAGGCAGGCGGGGCAGGAGGAGCATGGAGGGACTGAGCGCCTAACCTGAGGGAGACTGCGCATTAATAGTTAGTAATTCCGGCCACATTAATAGAGATTAAGTTTACGTCAATAGTGTGTAGGAGCTGCGGGGCCGGTGTATGAAAGAGTCAAGCTACACCGGCCCCTGTGAGTGTAAACTGCCCCCCCACACACACTATGATGGCACTTATGGGGGTCTGTGGATGACACTAATGGGGGATCTGTGGATGACACGTATATAGCATAATATGCTATATATGTGTCATCCACATAGCCCTCTGACAGTGTCATCCAGAGATCCCCCATAGTGTCATCCAGAGATCCCCCCCCATTAGTGTCATCCAGAGAGCCCCCCCCATTAGTGTCATCCAGAGAGCCCCCCCCCAATTAGTGTCATCCAGAGATCCCCCATTAGTGTCTTCCACAGATCCCCCATTACAGTGTCATCCACAGATCCCCCCATAACAGTGTCATCCACAGATCCCCCATAACAGTGTCATCCACAGATCCCCCATTACAGTGTCATCCACAGATCCCCCCATAACAGTGCGTCCTCCACAGATGCCCCATAACAATGTCTCATCCACAGATCCCCCCATAACAGTGCGTCCTCCTCAGATCCCCCATAACAGTGACATCCACAGCGCCTTCATAACAGTGTGTCCTCCACAGATCCCCCATAACAATGTCTCATCCACAGATCCCCCCATAACAACGTCATCCACAGATCCCCCATAACATTGTCATCCACAGATCCCTATAACAATGCCATCCACAGATCCCCCCATAACAGTGTGCCATCCACAGATCCCCCATAACAGTGTGTCCTCCACAGATCCCCCATAACAGTGTGTCCTCCACAGATCCCCCATAACAGTGCGTCACCCACATATCCCCCATAACAGTGTCATCCACAGATCCCCCATAACAGTGTCATCCACAGATCCCCCATAACAATGTGTCATCCACAGATCCCCCCATAACAGCGTCATCCACAGATCTCCCATAACAATGTGTCATCCACGGATCCCTCCATAACAGCGTCATCCACCACAGATCCCCCATAACATTGTCATCCACAGCGCCCCCATAACAGATCCCCCTGGATGCACATTGGTTGGAAAACACTATTATATTCCCATTTATCAATTTATTAACACTTGTACAAAGGAAAAGAAAAGCCGTTGTCCATAGCAACCAAATTCCAGCTTTAATTTTTTTCATTGCTATCAGCAACTGCGCCGCTGTTTATACGAGGTATCGGTAATTGGTATCGGCGAGTACTTAAATAAAAGTATCGGTACTCGTACTCGGTCTTAAAAAAATGGTATCGGGACATCCCTAATTACAACTAGGGTTGTTTCGATACCAAAATTTTGATTCGGTTTCGATACCATACAGTAAAAAAGTATTGCGATACTCGATACCTTTCGATACCACGCAAAAATAAAATAAAACACAAAAAAGCCTTTCGATTATTTAAACGTAAAACAAGTGTGAAAGTAGCCTAAGTGGCCTGTATTCTGTAACTCAGTCACATTAACCTCATGTTGCCCATTATGTGAGATGGTATACTACTTTAAGAGTCACTGACTATTAATGTGAGGCACATGGGGTCCAGTCCAAATGTGCCCAGCCTGACATTAAAAATAACGGACCCCCCATCATGTTTAAAACATGGCAGTGGCAAGATTGGGGTTAATGAGTCACATTAACCCCAATCTTGCTGGCAGCCTGATACAAATGTCTTTTGCCTGCCTTTATTTTGAGGCAGGCTACTGGATTTCTAGATCAGATCATTTTGTTCTCTGGAAGATAACCGCCTGCCTGAGATATCTAGCAGAGCTTTCTTCTTCTCTCCCTGTTCAGAACACATGCATGCTTGGCTGGATGGGTATGCACGGAGGGGTAAAAGAGCATATGATCGGCCTCAAGCTATGTTCAGAAGTAACAGAATTTATGTTCACGTGGGCAGTTTCGCTTCCATCTTCTTGCAGACTTGCCATGAATTGTACCCTTTGCATTTTGTAAAACTCCATTCACTTGCATTACTGTGTAATCTGTTTTCTGTGCAGAATCAAAACTAATAATCCCTAGCAAATCCACAGCAAATAATTCACAGTACACTGGCCCCCTTGGTAGTGGTAAACTATGGCGGCCATCATGTGAAACGAACATATAGAACGTACATTTGACAAATGTTATCTGGCCTATAAGAAATGAGGGGCAACAGTGCATTCAAAATACAATGGATACTGTGTCACTGATATTCTGCAGCCAATGTTCACAACGCGAGCCCCTAAACGTGAATGGGATCCCTTGTCAGTTCGGCTCTCAGGTTTAAGGCACACAGTCACAGCACTGTATTCATAGCCATATAAAGCTGTGGTCATAGAGCAGGGGTGCACAACCTTTTCTGGTAGGGGGCCACATTGTCAGCCTAAAGCAATTCCAAGGGCCGAAAATAAAACTTAAAGGGGTTTTCCCATCTCAGACAATGGGTGCATATCGCTAGGAAATCCGGTGTCCTCCAGCCACAGCGCTCCCCGCTTCGTTCTCGTTCTGGGACCCGCACCTATCAGACAATGGAGGCATATCCTAGCGATATGACCCTATTGTCTGGGATGGGAATACCCCATTAAAGGGGTATTACCAACTGAAATACTATTATGGCATATTGAACATACAGTATATATCATAAATGTCTAGTTACACTTCTAGTACTCCCATCTAATGGAAGAATACATCAAAGATACATGTGAGCAGCTGCAAGACATAGCCATACATGTCTACCACCAGATGGTTGGGGGCCGCACAGAATGGTATCAAGGGCCGCATGTGGCCCCCAGGTCGCAGGTTGCGCACCCCTGTCATAGAGGCTCCATGAAAAATACTGTATACAAAGTAAACTCCATTAGTCCAGTTTCACTGCTCCCCTAACCTGGACTCACAGCATCAGCAGGAATTATAACGCTGTGAGTTCCTGCTTATACATGGGTCTGCTGGATTGTACTCACATAGATATCTACATTTACAAAGCAAGAGCAATTTGACTAACAGGGGAAAATAAAGTAATCATATAACCCCCAGAAGCACAGGTCCGCCATCAGCAATGTCTCCATAGGTGCTTTTTAGTCAAGTTGAGTAGCCTTATGCCTCATGCACACGTCAGTGTCAGTTTTGGATCAGTGGTAACACGGACAGTGTTCAATCCGTGTTTCCTCCCGTAACAGATCTGTGTTGAGTCTGTGGGTCCGTTTTTTGCTGACCGTGTGCCCTCCGTTATTCACTGACACTGAGCAGCTGGAAAATAATTTTCAAACAATCTTTTTTTAATGGTCCGTGAAACACGAATGCAACACGGATGGCATCCGTGTTTTTCACGGACTCATTGACTATAATGGGCGTGAGGGATCCAGGAACACGGACAAGATAGGACATGTATCCGTGCAGAAAAACACTGATGTGTGAATGCACACATTCAAATGAATGGGGACGTGTGCTGTCCACGGAGAACACGTATAGCACACGCCCGGGAAACACTGACGTGTGAATGAGGCATGATCCTTCTCTCTCCTGATATCTGCAGTCAGCGGAGTCGGACATCTCCCATACACATTAAGGGCTCATGCACACAACCGTATGTATTTTACGGTCTGCAAAAAACGGACCCGCAAAACATACGGATGACATCCAGGTGCATTCCGTATTTTGCGGAATGGAACAGCTGTCCCTTTCATAGAACAGTTCTATCCTTGTCCGTAATGCGGACAATAATAGGAAATGTTCTATTTTTTTTTTTTTGCTGAACGGAAACGGAATGCACACAGAGTGACTTCCGTTTTTTTTTGCGGACCTTTTGAAGTGGCATGGTTCCGCAAAAAAATGAAACGGACACGGAAACAAAATACGTTCGTGTGCATGAGCCTGTCCCACTGGAATCGTCGAGTATGGACAGTATCTTATGGTTATGACCAGCTTTACAGTATGATCATGGTGAATTTCACGCTTAGCAGTGACAATTACATATTTTAATTAGCCATTTTATTTAAAGGAGTTTTGTGAGATTTTAATATTGATGACCTATGATCTGGATAGGTCATCATTATCTGATCGGTGGGGGTTTGACATCAGCTGTTTGGGAAGGCACCTGCACTCCTGTGAGCGCCGCAGCCTTCTTCGTACTCACCAAGCACAGCACTGTACACCGTATAGTGGCTGTGCTTGGTATCGCAACTCAGCCTCATTCACTTCTATAAGGCAGAGCTGCGCCTAGACCATGACCATAAAGTGCCGTCACTGGCCTAGGAAAAGCTGCAAGAAGCCCACGGCTCTACTGTGAGCACAGCTGCCTTCTCAAACATTGGTGGGGGTCCCAGGTGTTGAACTCTCACCGATCAGATAACCATAACTTAGGCCTCATGTACATGGCCGTTGTGTGTCCATGCAAATTGCAGTCCCCAATGCACAGGCAACGTCCTTGCAACTGCCGGGACGGATCGAGACCCATTCAACTTGAATAGGTCCGTGATCCGCCCGCACCATACAAAAAAAAAGTTCTATTTTTTTGCGGTGCGGAGGCATGGCCAGAAACACCACGGAACCACTCTGTAGTGCTATAGTGGGGTTCCGATCCGTGCTTCCGTTCCGCATCTCCATGATTGCGGAACCATTCAAGTGATTCATATGCGATTTTTACGGATGGTTGCTAAGAGATGTTTGTACACATTCAGTTTTTTATCACGCATGTGCAAATGCAGTAAATCACATTGCACCCGCACGATAAAAACTGAACGGAATCGCAAACAAAACTGAATGACTTTGTTTTCACTGAACGCATCTGCAACGCATCCGGAAATAATCCGGACAGGCTCATCTGCAAGGGGCCTTAGGACTCTTGCATACGGCCGTTGTCCCGCCGTGGCCGTATTGTGGCCCGCATACTGCCATCGGCCGTGTGCATTCCGCGTCAGGGAAATCCGGAGATATGGAACGGAAGCACTACGGAGTGCTTCCGTGGGGTTCCGTTCCGTGCTTCCGTTCCGCAAAAAGATAGAACTTGTTCTATCTTTTTGCGGAACGGACGGATTGCATACCCTATTCAAGTGAATGGGTCCGCAATCCACATGCGGTTCGCCCACGGTCGATGCCCATGCATTGCGGACCGCAATTTGCCGTCCGCAGCGCTGGCACGACTAGCACACGTTCGTGTGCAAGAGGCCTTATCCAGAGGATAGGTCGTCAGTATTACACTGGGTTCAGACCTGAGCGTTTTGAAGCCTAGCGTTTTCTGAGCGTTCAAGACTGGCGTTAACTCGCGTTTTTTTCTAGCGTTTTGGTAAATAGTGTAGGCGCGTTTGACGCGCGTTTATGTGATTGACTGCATAGTTGGCCAATGACCAATGATATAGTTTGGCCAATCTGAGTGCTTTAGAGGTGTGACATTCCATGGTGGCTGATTCAGCATGTTGCAAACTTTGTAAAACGCGCATCCATAGGCGCGTTTTACGCTGCACAAACGCCCGAACAACACACCTATCGCGTTTCCCATTGAAGTCTATTGCCACCAAATGCTCGAAAAACGCCCGAATTAACGCGAACATACTTGCTTATGCTTCGGACGTTTTTAGGCGCCTTCGAACGCGCATAAAAACGCGCAAGTGTGAACCACCCCCATAGGAATGCATGGTTCCTGTACTGTTGTGCGTTTTTTTGCGCGTTCGAACGCGGCGTTTTACGCGAAAGTGTGAACTGAGTGTTAACATCACAGAAAACCTTTTTAAATGCAGAAAGGAGACATTTATCAAATGTGTGACGCCAGTTCTTTAGCGTAAAAATGTTGCAATTGATGGTGCACAGCCACTGTTGCGCAAAATTTTGTAAAATTTGGCTGCTTGCGCCATCATGTGTCATTTTCAGAAGTGAAGTGAGAATTTGGTTGAGTTTTCCTTGTAGATGTCGTGTATTCCAGTATTTGTGACTTTTTAAACTCCACCAGGCATACGTTTACTGAAATAAGTGCAAATTTAGATTTATTTGGAAAGATTTTTCGAAACTGGTGTAAAGGAAAACTGGCTTAGTTGCCCATAGCAACCTATCAGATCCCATCTTTCATTATACACAGATCCTTTGGAAAATAAAAGGCGAATTCTGATTGGTTGCTATGGGCAACTAAGCCAGTTTTCCTTTACACTAGTCTTGATAAATCTCCCGCATTGACCAGATAAAAAAAAAAAATTGCTCTGCCCTTGTAAGATAATACATTATGACTAGAGGAAAACTTTGAGGAAAGGGTTTTAATGAATTTGTCATGAGACCAAGAGTAGTTATCTTTCACATAACACACCCGTCATAAAAAGCCTGCCTGAATCACAGCTCTGTGCGCACAGGCTGTAGTTGTGCGGTGGCATATTGTCATCACATGCCTTTCTCAGATTTCCCACAATCAACTGCTCATTTGCATGAACTGTGCAGCAAGGCATCTGAATTGTCTTACGGGAATTACTGGAAAAGTCTCTGCAGTCAAATCCTTTCAGTCTGATTCTACAGGTAGCAGAAAGGTTAGTTTTCTGGTTCTACTCTTCCTACAAGAACCAGAGAATCGACTTTGCACAGTGGGCGGCCCTTGCAAAAAGCAACAAACATACCTTAACCAGGAAGTAAAGTGGAGTGATATTCCACCTGCATACCGTCCTCCGCAAGGTGTGCTCTTCATTCATGTGCAATGCAGACTGATTCAGGAGCCTCAGTAAACCCCTAGCTGTGGAGATTCGGAATTATCTGCCTTTTCCATAAACGCCTGCGCTGGGATACTTCGGACTCGTATAAAAGATTTTATTTTTACAAAAGGAAGACCTTTTACTCATAGTTCACATTCATCAATATGACGTGGAGGACAAACCTGTACAGAAACTCTACCTGAGAGAACGAGGAATTAGCATCATTGCAGCCGTGAATATGGGAAACTTCTGCAGGAAGCATTGCAGCTGTTGCCTACAGACTTGTAAATTCTCTGATAATAATTCTGAAAGTTACAAAGTAAATGACATTGTTATTGTGAATAATCATGTGGAGAATGCTGGTTCACATCCCGTGCCGCACCAGGAGACACCCCAAAATATTACTGTACATTCAAGGAAAGACTCCAGAGTAGCCTATGTGGCGTTATTTGATTACGAGGCCCGCACAAGTGACGAACTAAGTTTCCATGCCGGGGACCAATTGCTTATCTTAAATTTTACTCATGAGAGTTGGTGGAAAGCTAGAGCCGTGACACCTCGAGAGAAGGCAGAAGGATTTGTCCCAGCAAACTATGTAGCTCCAGTCCACAGTATTGAGTCTAAACCGTAAGTCAAAATGTGGGTAAAATGATATGTTTAGTTATAGGGTTTTAGGTCAGGGTAGAAGAGTGATGTGTCATATGATGTGTTTGGAATGCCACCTAGGGAACACGTGATTTAGGCCTCGTTCACACGTCAGTGATTTCCATTTGGGTTAAAGACTCAGAACTGGTGCAGATTCGTGTTGAGCGTCCAAAGTTCGGGTTCGGGTTTTCGAAGAATCCCATTATGGATTCCAAATTTCGTTATGGTCCGTGGTAGCGGAATCCATAATGGGATTCTTCGAGAACCCGAACTTTGGACGCAAAACTTAAAAAACAAGTTTGCGCAACACTAGTGCAGATACTTCCATTGTACCTTATCTTAGTGGAGGATTGACTCCCGGTTTTAGCTCCGAATTACTGATGGAAATCCCTGATCACACGCTGAGGCCTCATTCACGTTTTCATGTCAGAGTCACGTCTGTGAAAAAAAGCATGTGTGTTTCATCCGTGAAGGATCCGTGGTTGGTCTGTGTGTCCTCCGTAATTCACGGAAGTTGCTCAGCTGAAAATTAATTTCCAAAGAATCTCCTCTTCAGTTAAAAAAGGTAGCAACACGGACCCATAGACTTCAATGGGCATGCTTGGTCCACATCATAGATCAAAGTAGTGCATCTCCTGGTGATTTTTTTTTTTTACTGACCCATAGTCAGTAAAAAAAATACTGAGATGTGAACGGACACATTTAAATCAATGGGTACGTGTGCTGTCCACAGAAAATGCGGACAGCACATGTCAGTGAAAAACGGTAATGTAAACAAGGCCTGACTGTGTGGATAAAGGCGCATTCACACGCTCTGAGGAGGAGCAGGTTGTCGGGATGAAAGCGACAGTCTGCTGCTCGTTAAATGGGGATAAATCACTGCATTTACAGGCAGGGATCACCTCCACAGTATGAGGGCGAGCAGTCGCTTGTCCCCATACAATATCATTGTTCCTGGGCAGCAGATCGCTATTTAGACAGGTCCACCTTTAGCCCTTACAAGTAGGGTTGAGCGAACTTGTATTTTAAGTTCGAAGTCCAAAGTTCGGGTTATCGAAGAATCCCGTTATGGATTCCACTACCACGGACCATAACGGAATTTGGCATCCATAAGGGGATTCTTCAATGAACCCGAACGCTGAACTTAAAAAAAAAACAAGTTTACGCAACCGTCTTTCACTGCTCTACTTCCTTCTTCTCCTCCACACAGAGCACAGGAGCTCCGCCCCTCATGTCACATGATCATTATACCAGGCCCTTTACCACCTCTTATCCAATCAAGTACTGAGCCACACCCCCCTGCACTGATCACATGAAGGTGACATCACCCCAGGTCCTTAGGGTTGTCCAAGGTTCGGGTTCATCGAAGAATCCCCTTATGGATTCAAAATTCCATTATGGTCCGTGGTAGCGGAATCCATAACGGGATTCTTCGATAACCCGAACCTGAACTTTGGACGCCGAACTTAAAATACAAGTTCGCTCAACTCTACTTACAAGTCGTTTCACTTATTGAAGAAAATTACAGTTTTGTCAGAAAATTCATTATGCAAAATCTTCTAGGCACTATCATTTCTCTGAGATTATATAAGGTTATAAGGCTGTGAGGTTACAACATTGAGATACGTATTATGAAGTAATCACCTAATGTGACATATTTGCACAGTTACAGATGTATTTTCTCCCGCTACGGCTACAGCCGGAATGGAGTCAATTTGCGCATAAGTTTTATGACTTTTCAAAATAAGCCTTAAAACCAACTTAGATGCAAGATATGCCCACTAGTCAGCTAGACTACCAAAACTGTCATACTAGGCGTAAAACACACACAAGCCAGTCTCAACATATTAATAATTTGCCTGTTACTTTGTCAGAAAATGGCGCAGTTTACGTCAAAACGGCTCTAAGAACTCTTCCATAAATCAGCCAGCCCCTTATTGTTACAAATTGATACCATGTCAAAAATTTGTGGGGTCATTTATCAAACTGGTGTAGAGTAGAAATGGCTTAGTTGCCCCTAGCAACCAATCAAAATCCTCCTTTTATTTTCTAAAGAAGCTGTCAAAAATGAAAGGTGGAATCTGATTGGCTGCTATGGGCAACTAAGCCATTTCTGCTTTACACCAGTTTGATAAATGACCCCATTGGTCTTTGAGCTGATATTTCGGGCAGCTCAGTAATGAGTTCACCCTTTTATTTTAAATGTGGACATGCACATCCATGTAGCAGTTGTATGTAGGTCATATATATGAATGTGCGTGGTCATACTGAATTCTGACAAAGCATAAAGTCCGAGAGCCTTTTCTCTCCCTCATTAATTTAAAGGGGTTGTACCAAGTATGATAGTATAGGGGGTACCTAACAGACCAGTGCCATCCTAATGGAGCAGTGGGACTGCTCCATTCATTCTCTATGGGACTTTCTCTTAGTCATTCATTTGGTGGCTGATGAAGGAGTCTCTCTGCTCTGAAAGCCTGCAAATAAAAATTTTCTGGTAAGCTAATAAAGATATCACTGTTACAATATTTCCATCCTTTTTAACCCTAAAGTATTTAATATACTTAAAGAGGACCTTTCATGACTTCTAAAGATATCAACTAAGGATGCTCACATGGAGAGCGGCGCCCAGGGATCTCCCTGCACTTACTATTATCCCTGGGCGCCGCTCCATTCTCCCGGTATAGGCTCCGGTATCGACGCTCACCAAGTTATAGTAGGCAGGGACTTGGTGGAATTGGTTATAGTAGGCGGAGCCTGCCCTTCATCTCCTTCTCCCCGGCTGTAGCGCTGGCCAGTCGCAGCGCAGAGCTCATAGCCTGGGAGTTGAAGGACAGGCTCCGCCCACTATAACTTAGTGAGCACAGATACCGGAGCCTATACCGGGAGAACGGAGCGGCGCCCAGGGATAATAGTAAGTGCAGGGAGATCCCTGGGCGCCGCTCTACATGTGAGCATCCTTGGTTTATATCTTTAGAAGTCATGAAAGGTCCTCTTTAAGTGATATAAGAAAACACTTGTGTGACTATTACATGGCCAAAAGTATGTTTGTAACCGAACATCACATCCACATCTGGACCTTTGAACATATGCAGTGCCTTGCAAAAGTATTCACCCCCCTTGAGTTTTTTTGGTGCCTCACAACCTAGAATTACAAGTATTGTTTGAGGATTTGCATCATTTAATTTACAGAACATGCCCACAACTTTGAAGATACATATTTTGTTTTTGCTATTGTGAAGCAAACAACAAATAGGTAAAATAATAATATAGTAGAGTCCCACAGTATAAAAAAGAGGTGCATAGAGTATTAGTGGTATTAATGTGCAGAAAAAACGTTACCGCTCCAGTGGTAAATGTTGCAGATGGCGGCTGGGTCTCCACATGTAGCTGAAAATGGCATCCCCTTTCCTGTAATGCTTCAGACACAGTTGCATGCAGCATCCCACATGACGTGTCATACGACCAGGTGAAGTGTTCTCTGAGTGGAGACCAGGTCCTAAAGTCCACCTTGTATAGGGAATTTTGTGGAGCCTTTGAATCCTTAACTGGATAATAATGTATCCGCACAAAATCAACAGAAGATCCACGTAAGATAGTTCGCCCAATGCTGCCCAACCATACGCGTTTCGGAGGTCCTCCTCCTTCCTCAGTGGTGTTTGCTGAAGGTGGCCATTCAGAGTGAGAGCACCTTTTCCATGAGATCCTGACTAATTGAGCCACCTGACACATTACTCCATTTTTTGCAAAATAATAATAAAATAACAGAAAAGGTCAATGTCCATAACTATTCACCCCCCTAAAGTCAATACTTTGTAGAGCCACCTTTTGCAGCAATCAGTTCCAAGTCGCTTTGGATAAGTCTCTATGAGCTTGCCACATCTTACCACTGGGATTTTTGCCCATTCCTCCTTCCAAAACTGCTCCAGCTCCTTCAAGTTGGATGATTTGCGCTTGTGAACAGCAATCTTTAATTCTGACCACAGATTTTCTATTGGATTGAGATGTGGGCTTTGACTAGGCCAGGGGTACTCAAGTACTTTTTGTAAAGGTCCACATACCTGAGTCTGCTTTAGGATGAAGGTCCGAGCTGCAAAACAAAAAAATATTTAAGGAGGGACAACACCATTGGCGTGTAGCGCTGCATTATTATTTTTTTACAATAATCCACACCTCCAAGCCCCCCTAATCTTCTTCTGCCAACCAAACAGTAAGAATGTCCTTTCAGTGCCCCCTAACAATAATGATGCCCCTTTAATGCCCTTAGACAGTATGATATCCCTTTAGTGCTCCAAAGAATATGATACCCCTAAGTGCACCCTTACAGCAGGGTAATCCCTTGGTGCCCTCACACATTATAATGCTCTTTAGTGCTCCTGACACATTGTGATGCCTCCTTAGTTCCTCCCCACAGAGTATGAATACCCTAAGTGCCCCCTCATAGTAGTAATGCCCTCTCTGTGCCCCTTCACAGTTGTAATGCCCTCTTTGTGCCCCCTTCACAGTAATAATCCACATTGTGCCCCTTTCATTGTAATAATCCCCATTGTGCCTCCGTCACAGTAATAATATCCCTTAATAGTAGTAATGCCCATTGTGCCCCCTCCATAGTAGAAATGCCCATTTTGCCCCCTTCACATTTGCAACTCCCATTGTGCCCCCTCCAGAGTAGAAATGCCCATTGTGCCCCCTTAAAATTAGCAATGCCCATTGTGCCCCCTCCAGAGTAGAAAAGCCCATTGTGCCCCTTCCAGAGTATAAATGCCCATTGTGCCCCTTCCAGAGTAGAAATGCCCATTGTGCTCCCTCCAGAGTAAAAATCCCCATTGTGCCCCCTCCAGAGTAAAAATCCCCATTGTGCCCCCTCCAGAGTAAAAATCCCCATTGTGCCCCCTCCAGAGTAGAAATGCCCATTGTGCCCCCTTCAAATTAGCAATGCCCATTGTGCCCCCTCCAGAGTATAAATGCCTATTGTGCCCCTTCCAGAGAAGAAATGCCCATTGTGCTCCTTCTGTGTTACAAAAAAAACACAGTACCTACTCACCTTGTCCCGTTCCTGAAGCTCACAGTCCTCTCTGCCCTGCAGACACAGATTGCTCTGCAGCACTGTGTGAGCGGAGCTTATGCAGATTTCCGGACTGCAGGCTTCGTCCACACAGGCTAGCAGCGCGATCTGTGCCTGCTGGCTGAATGGTGGAGCAGGAGAAGTCTTGCTTCTTCATTCTGTGCGCCGCCGGCCTGAAGGAGGGGAGGAGCGCGGGAAGCTGAGCGGTGAGTGACAGGACCGCAGCTCCCAGCGCTCCAGCAATGAGCGTCTCCATCTGTATTGATGGAAGCGCTTATTGCTTCTGGACTCTGACACCCCCTGAGAGATGGCACTCGGGTGTATGCAAGGGTCCGGACAGCTGGCAACTGTGGTCCGGATTCGGACCGCGGTCCGCCAGTTCAGTACCCTGGACTAGGCCATTCCAACACATTTACATGTTTCCCCTTAAACCACTGAAGTGTTGCTTTAGCAGTGTGTTTGGGGCCATTGTCCTGCTGGAAGGTGAACCTCCGTCCTAGCCTCAAATCCTGCAAAGAGTGGTACAGGTTTTGCTCAAGAATATCCCTGTATTTAGCACCATCCATCTTTCCCTCAACTCTGACCAGTTTCCCAGTCCCGGCTGCTGAAAAACATCCCCCATGCTGCCACCACCATGTTTCACTGTGGGGATGGTGTTCTTTGGGTGATGTGATGTGTTGGGTTTGCACCAGACATAGCGTTTTCTTTTGATGGCCGAAAAGTTCAATCTTAGTCTCATCAGACCATAACACCTTCCTCCAACGTGCCTCTTTGTTTTTAGCTGAAAATAATGGCTTTCTTCTGGCCACTCTGCCATAAAGCCCAACTCTGTGGAGTGTACGGCTTATTGTCGTCCTATGTGCAGATACTCCAGTCTCTGCTGTGGAACTCTGCAGCTCCTCCAGAGTTATCTTAGGTCTCTGTGCTGCCTCTCTGATTAATGCGTTAATCAATGAGTTTTGGTAAGCGGCTGTTTCTTGGCAGGTTTGCTGTTGTGCCATGTTCTTTCCATTTGGTTATGATAGATTTGATGGTGCTCCTGGGGATCATCAAAGATTTGTATATTTTTAATAACCTAACCCTGACTTGTACTTCTCAACAACATTGTCCCTTACTTGTTTGGAGAGTTCCTTGGTCTTCATGGCAGTGTTTGGTTAGCGATGCCTCTTGCTTAAGTGTTGCATCCTCTGGAACGGCATATGTAATGACAGATCATGTGACACTTAGATTGCACACAGGTGGACATCATTTCATTAATTATGTGACTTCTGAAGGTAATTGGTTGCACCAGAGCTTTTTATGGGCTTTTTAACAAAGGGGGTGAATACTGTTTCTAAACAATAGTTTTATTTATATATTTTTCTCATTTCACTTCACCAACTCAGACTATTGTGTTCTGATCCATCACATAAAATTCAGATTAAAAAAACATTGAATCTAAGGCTGTGATGTAACAAAATACAAAAAAAGTCAAGGGGGGTGAATACTTTTGCAAGGCACTGTAATTGTGGGACTATAATTACTATGTTGCTATTGCAGTTTTTACTCTTCTGGGAACACTTTCTTCTATACTTTGAAACAAGGCTATAGGGACCTGAATACAGTGATAGGAGCTTTCTTAAAGGGAATCTGTCACCTAGATCATCAATATTAAACCAAACATAGGTCTTTATAGCTGTTCATACCTTCTTTCCATATGTGTTCTTCTCACTTGGATCTGGCTTTCTATCTGCATAAAAATCCACTTTTATATTTATGCTAATGACCCATGAAGGTGCCCAGAGGGGGTGTTATTTTCATTCAAAAGGCGTAAAGATAAAAGTGGATTTTTATAAAGATAGAAAGCCAGATCAAGTGAAAAGAACACCTATGGAAAGAAGGTATGAAGAGCTATAAGGATCTATGTTTGGTTTAATATTGATTATCCAGGTGACAGATTCCCTTTAACCAGCTCTCGACTGCTGCACGCACAGATGCGTCCAGGCGGCGGCTGGTTTACTCCTCCTGGACGCATCCGTGCGTCATCTCGCGAGACGCAAGATTTGCTGTAAACGCGCGCGTGCGTGTTCACAGCAGCGCACAGCTCGGCAGTTATACTACAGCCTGCCAGCGATGGTCAATCGCTGGCAGGCTGTAGATGTAAAATACATTGCATCAAACATGTATATCAGACGCTGCTTTGTTAACAGCGTCTGATATACCTGCTACCTGGTCCTCTGGTGGTCCCATTTGCTGGGATCGACCACCAGAGGACCAGGTAGCTATGTAAAGTAGCACCAAGCACCACACTACACCCCCCCCTGTCACTTATTAACCCCTTATTAACCCCCGATCACCCCATATAGACCTTGGGGTGTCTCCTTTCTAAAATGGGGTCACTTGTGGGGTATTTATACTGCCCTGGCATTTTAGGGGTCTCTAAAGCGTGAGAAGAAGTCTGGAATCCAAATGCGTAAAAATGCCCTGTGAAATCCTAAAGGTACTGTTGGAATTTGGGACCTTTGCGCTCCAGGCTGCAAAAGTGTCACACATGAGTATCGCCGTACTCAGGAGAAGTAGGGCAATGTGTTTTAGGGTATATTTTACATATACCCATGCTGGGTGTGAGAAATATCTCTGTAAATGACAACTTTTTAATTTTTTTTTTATACAAAGTTGACAATTTACAGAGATATTTCTCTCACCCAACATGGGTATATGTAAAAATACACCCCAAAACACATTGCCCTACTTCTTCTGAGTACGGCTAAACCATGAGTGACACTTTTTTGCAGCCTGGGTGCGCAAAGGGGCCCAAATTCCAACGAGTACCTTTAGGCTTTACAGGGCTGCTCACAATTTTGCCCCGCCAAAATGCCAGAACAGTAAACACACCCCACAAATGACCCCATTTCGGAAAGTAGACACCCCAAGGTATTCACTGAGGGGCATAGTGAGTCCGAGGGAGATTTTTTATTTTTTTTTGCCAGAAGTTAGCAGAAATGGAAACTTTATTATATTTTTTTTTTTCCTCAGAAAGTGTGATTTTAAGCTAACTTGTGAAAAAAAAGAAATGATACTCACCATGCCCCTCCGCGAATACTTTCGGTTGTCTTCTTTCTAAAATGGTGTCATTTGGGGGTATTTATACTATCCTGGCATTCTAGCACCTGAAGAAACATGACGGGTGCTCAGAAAGTCAGAGCTGCCTCAAAATGCGGAAATTCACTTTTTTGCACCATAGTTTGTAAACGCTATAACTTTTACCCAAACCAATAAATATACACTTATTGGATTTTTTTTTATCAAAGACATGTAGAACAATAAATTTATAGAAAAATTTATATAGAAATGTAATTTAAAAAAAAAAAAATTTACAACAGAAAGTGAAAAATGTCATTTTTTGGCAAAAATGTCGTTAAATTTTTATATTTTGCAAAAAAAGTAAAAATGTCAGCAACAATGAAATACCACCAAATGAACGCTCTATTAGTGAGAAGAAAAGGAGGTAAAATTCATGTGGGTGGTAAGTTGTATGACGGAGCAATAAACGGTGAAAGTAGTGTAGTGCAGAATTGTAAAAAGTGGCCTGGTCATTAAGGGTGTTTAAGCTAGGGGGGCTGAGGTGGTTAAAGGGGTCGTGTCACTTCAGTAAGTGGCATTTATCATGTAGAGAAAGTTAATACAAGGCACTTACTTATGTATTGTGATTGTCCATATTGCCTCCTTTGCTGACTGGACTCATTTTCCCATCATATTATACACAGGATTATATTACAGTCATCTGGCGCATAAATGTTTTATACAGGTCAGTGAACTGCCGCATACATCGATACTAATAGATCTAGAACTGAATCCCTACTGCTTTATTGCTTTACTGCAGTGTGCTCATTGGACTTAAATACCTAAGCAGTTTATGGCCACAATACCCTATAAGGAATAAGGGATCTGGACAGCATACAAAATAAGAGAGACATTTTGAATGTAACATATGGAGACCGATTATGAACTGGAACATTAATTATTTGTGAATTAAAACTTAATAGATATTCTCTACCAGGGGCAGGAGTATCCCTACAAGCCTCACAGACTTTCAACCAGTTTCTTCTATATGCTTACTTGCACACTTTACCAGTGTTTTATTTTTCATTAGGACTTTGTGTTTTAGGTTAATTTTATAATTTTAGTATTTATAAATTTTTTATTAAATAAGAAATTGATTGAGTTTACACATCTTCCCCTGTTTTCTCTATATACATCTAGTAAGGGTGTCGGTCATTTTTATAATTATATACTGCTCGTTTCCATGGTTACGACCACCCTGCAATCCATCAGTGGTGGCCGTGCTTGCACACTATAGAAAAAAGCACTAGCCTATGTGCGCTCCGATGGTCCTGGCCACCAGAGAGGCTGATGCTTTTCCTATAATGTGCAAGCACAACCACTGCTGATGGATTGCAGGGTGGTCGTAACCATGGATGGAAAAATGTATCCAGCCAGCAAAGGAAGCAATATGGACAATCACAATACATTAGTGGCTTGTATTAACTTTCTCTACATGATAAATGCCACTTACTGAAGTGAGACAACCCCTTTAAGGTTGGTAATTAAAGGCGTCTATCAACAAAATGGTCACTTGTGGCTTCTATTCTACGGCCTTCTCTCCTGCTGAACATAACTACTCTATCAGAGAAAGAGAGTTGATGGAGATCAAACTGGCCTTGGAGGAATGCTGTTGCCTTCTGGAGAGTGCTAATCACCCATTTACATTCTTTACTGATCATAAGAACTCGATGCATCTTCAATCAGCCCAACAGCACAACCCTCGCCAGGCACAATGATCCTTATTTTGCACCTGATTTCCGCTTACTGGATAAAAACGTCAATGCAGATGCCCGATTCAGATCCTTCAAAACAGCAGACCAGGAGGATGTTCCATTGGGAGGGTGTCTGGGCTGAGGTTCCTAGTTTCTAGTTTACCACTGAAGGTGCTTTTTTCTTTCTGACTGCTTGTGTACCAAACTTCTGCCTGACAACTGACTCTGATTCTCCACTACCTACCCTGACCTTCGACTGTCTCCTGACTATAAATATTGCCTGACCCCTCAGTGCTTTCCACTGGTGTCTCTGACCCCTGAGGGTCTTAGAGATCAAGATCAAAGATCGAAGTCAAACCGGTTAGTTGGTACAGTAAGTCCACACTCGCTGCCCGTAACAGTAATCCAAATCTTGATGGATTTAGATTACATTTCCCTTCATGTTCCACCCCATAATAATATTTACTGTTCCTGTGGGGGGCTGAGATCCAGCAGGTTATTACAGTTGCATTCTCTTCCTGCCTTGCTTTTAAGGGGATTGGGTCACCTAAGACATTCATGGTATGACATGAATGTTGATAGGTAGGGATTGCTCCTGTTGGGAAAGTGAGGATCCTACAGCTCCCACAGACTTCAGTGGAGATCTGTCATATACTGCTCTGACTTGCTGAATCAAGGTTTCCTTGTTTTCCGTACAGACTAGAGATGAGCAAATGTCATGTT
This sequence comes from Bufotes viridis, assembly GCA_033119425.1. Taxonomy (NCBI): domain Eukaryota; kingdom Metazoa; phylum Chordata; class Amphibia; order Anura; family Bufonidae; genus Bufotes; species Bufotes viridis. Next base: position 245,338,136 of record CM065592.1, on the reverse strand, counting down.
ATCAAATTCGTTCACACTTCATTTGGTGGTAATGGATTCTGTTACCACAGACCATAACGCAATTCTATGACAGGTTGCCTTTAGAGGCATTCTGTTTTTAATGTTGTCATAATTGAAGTCTATGGCCTGCATAACGGATCCGTCCCGTTTCCGTTATGCAGGAGAGGACTCCCCTTCCGTTATGCATTCCGTCATAGAATAGTCCGCGGTAATGAAATCCATTACACAATACTGCTTTTACCACCAACCAAAGCGTGAACGAATTTCGAAATATGAAATTCGCCCATCTCTAGTACAGACCTTTGGCCCACATTTACTAATGTAAATGCATATTTTGGGTGCACGTACACCTAAATCTGGGTACGTCTAAACCTACTTATGTGACAAAAGAAAAATCGATTGCTAGTATTTCACCATGGGGCATGGGTTATTGGGAAAGGGGCATGTTCTGTGTCATGTACTTACCATGTCAGCAAGTGACATGGGTACAACTGCAAAGGGTTGATATATCGCTACTCACTCAATCTTCCACTCACCTTCCTCTCATGCTGCCCCAAAACAGTTCTCCCTGTGTCTGTCGCAGGACCGTCTGCCCCTCCTCTGCCTGGGCACCAGTGTCCTGTGTGTCTACTGGGGAAAATGTATACTGATTTAAAGAGGACCCTTCATCAGTCTAAAAAATGTGTACTAACTATGCTGACATGTAGAGCGGCGCCAAGGGATCTCCCTCCACTTACTATTATCCCTGGGCGCCACTCCATTCGCCCGGTATAGGCTCCGGTATCTTCTGGGACTTGGTTATACTAGGAGGAGCCTAGTATCACTTGGTTATAGTAGGCGTATCCTAGGCTGTAGCGCTGGCCAATCGCAGCGCACAGCTCATTCTGGGAGTTTTTTTTTTTTTCTCCCAGGCTGTGAGCTGAGCGCTGCGACAGGCCAGCGCTACAGCCTGGGATACGCCTACTATAACCAAGTGTACTAGGCTCCGCCTAGTATAACCAAGTCCCAGAAGATACCGGAGCCTATACCGGGCGAACGGAGCGGCGCCCAGGGATAATAGTAAGTGCAGGGAGATCCCTGGGCGCCGCTCTACATGTCAGCATAGTTAGTAAACATTTTTTAGACTGATGAAAGGTCCTCTTTAAACCTCACTTCGTTATTAGCATTGCAAAGTTTAAACCGCTCATTAGTTCTGTGTGCAGTTAATTTGTCAAAGGAAGTATCAACAAAAATTTGATTTGCTAATTAAAACCAGAAAACACAGCTCCTTTTTTCTAATGTGTTTTTATTTTCTAATTACAGATTTTTTTTATTCTTTTAACTGAGCATGATTATTGGGGCTGCCATCTTGCTTGAGCTGTTGTTAAAGAAGAACTCCCGTAAAAAAAAATGTATTCTGGGACCTGTTAGAAGGGTACATGATGCAATCTGTAGGGAATGTAATCTTCTCACCAATGTCTGTATTTGTGAGATATATCCTTCCTTCTGATCCTCAGCTATGTCATGTGACCAACTCTGTGATCTCCAACAAACACAGAACAGGAAGTCAGTTTCTTCTCTATTCATTCCTATGAGACTAACATTAAGGCTCCGATAGGAATACTGACCTCCTGTCCACACATAAGATGCTGTGTTATTTGGAGAGTCAGAGTGTTGGTCACATGACACAGCCGAGAAGCAGAATGGAAGGCAAATACAGACACTAGTAAGAAGATTACATTCACTACAGATTACGTCATGTTCCTTTCTAACAGGTTAGAAAATAAAAAAAATTTTGTGGGAGTTCTTCAACAGAATTTAGAAAGCATTAGAAATTGCTTTAAAGGGTTTCTGTCACCAGGTTTAACCCTATGAAGTTAGCTGACATTAGCGATGTGCTAATGCCAGCTAAACCTAACTAGCCTATTCTTACTTTTCTCAGTGCCTGCATTAACCTTAAAAATCAAACTTTTACAATATGCTAATGAGGCTCTAGGAGCAGGGCGTTGTTCCTGCTCCTAGAGCCTCATTCTCCACCTGGTCTCCCTCCAGGTCCTGATTGACAGGGCCAGGCAGCGCTGCGTCCGTCTGCCAGCCCTGTGCTTGGATGAGTCTCGCGCCGTTACGAAATCAGCGCAGGCGCGGTGAGGAACCTGGCAGCCGACGAGCGTCTTTCCCTCACCGCGCCTGTGCTGAGTTCAGAACGGCGCGAGATTTCATCCGAGCACAGGGCTGGCAGACAGATGCAAGCGCTGCCTGGCCCTGTCAATCAAGACTTGGAGGGAGGAGACCAAGGTGGGAGAATGGAGGCTCTAGGAGCAGGAACAACGCCCCCCCTGCTCCTAGAGCCTCATTAGCATATTATAAAAGTTCGATTTTTAGGTTAATGCAGGCACTGAGAAAAGTAAGAATAGGCTAGTTAGGTTTAGCTGGCATTAGCACATCGCTAATGTCAGCTAACTTCATAGGGTTAAATCTGGTGACAGAAACCCTTTAAGGCAGTCACATGGTCCATGGACACTGGAGGGGACCTCACTGACTTCTATGGGAGATTTTTCTAGGCATTTTCTATATATGCTGTGCTCTTTGTCTCATTCTCTGCCTGAGAAATAGTTTTACTAGCCTGCTAGATCCTGCGAAAGCGTGCTATACTCTGCTTGTCTGTCTGTGTTCTACCTGATTCCTAGATTCTAAGTCTGCGCCACCTGACCCGTGCCTAATCATGGTACTGACCCTGTGCTGTGAGTTTAACATATCCTTCATTGCCCCACACTAGAGTGTCTGACCCCTGTGGGTTAATTGTCAATCACACTGGGGCTTCTCCAGGAGATAGCGACCTTCCCTGCAGCGAAGTCCAGATCCTCGTATATACGGTAGGTTAAAAGGTGAAAACCAGAGGACTGCCAGGATAAAAACCTTAGGATTACCCAAACTCAAACCGTTTCGTTGCCGCAGGGGTTCTACACCCACTGCCTATAACATGTACTTGTGTGTTAATGGATTGGCATCTGATCTACTGTAACAATGGGTGATGTCAGTGTCTGTTTGAGGTGCATGAAGATTGAGTGAGTACAGGTAGATCAACCCCTTGCAGTCGCACCCATGTCACTTGCTGGGGCGGTACATACATGACAAACACTATGCCTGCTTTCCTACTAAGCCATGTCTCATTGGTGAGCTACCAGCAATGGCTATTTCTTTTTTCTCACATTTGACTCCTAATTAGGTTTGAAACTAGATGCACACATATTTTTTCTCTTTTTGGTCTATTAGCTTTTCTGCAAGAATGCCTTTTTGCTTATTCCTGTTGATGAATTTAGCGGATATGTGAGGATATGCCATACTTGCTGTTGACAATTTGTACTGGTACGTCTTGCTTTTCAATAGAAACAATGTTAATTAAAAAAACTAGATGCACCCAAAATATTTTATAACAAGGTCTATGCGTAATCTCATTAGACTAAGTGGGCTAAAGAGGGAACATATTTAGAGAGAGACTGGTGCCCTTTTGTGGGACCATATCTTGTAGGGACAACAAGGAACCCTTGACCACTGAAGTCAGTGAGAGCTGTAGGATCCTCACCCTCCCAATAGGAGCAATCCACACCTATCAACATTTATGGCATATCATCAATATGAGTAAGGGCTGACATCACAATAGCCCGAAACCAGTAGACGAGGATTTGTCAAACTGGATATTTAACTTTTAATTGCTGAAATAAAGTACCGCTGCACAGTCTGCAAATCGAGCTGGATCTTTTCTTTCTATTGGATCCTAACAAACCCGCATCCAAGTGCGGTTGTTCCGTGCTCAAAGCAGATGAAGAGCAGGTGAGAGCCATTTTACCTTCCTTGCTCTATCATCAATATCTTAGGTGACACATTCCCTTTAAAAGCAAGGCAGGAAGAGAATGCCACTGTAATAGCCTGTTGGATTCACCACCCTAACAGGAACAGTATGGGGTAGAACATAAAGGGAAAGGTAATCTAAATCCATTGAGATTTGGTTTACTGTTAGGGCTCATTCACACAACGAAACTGTCCGCATCCGTAGTTCCGGTCCGTGGCCCCACAAAAAAGATAGAGCATGTCCTATTCTCGTCCACAATTGTGGACAAGAATAGGCGTTTTCTATGATAGTGGTGGCCATTTGCAGTCCGCAATTTGCGGAACACACACGGGTCGGTATCCATGTTTTGTGGATCCGCAATTTGCAGACCGCAAAACACTACGGTCGTGTGAATGCCCCCATATGGGCAGTGGGTGTGGACTTACTGTACCAACTAACCGGTTTGACTTTGATCTTGACTTAAGAGCATTATCTTGGCGGTCCCCTGTTCATCTTTTAACCCGCTATACCGCATTGGCGGATCCAGGGGGGCACGGGCAATTGCCCCCGAGAATCCAAGAATATACTTAGTTCCTCCCGGAGCGGAGGCAGAGCATAGCCTTGCTCTTATGCAGTCAGAAAGACGTGCAGGAGGAAGTCAGGGAGGGAGGAGGGAGTGGTCCTGTCTGGGCAGCACAGAGGAAGAGAAGAGCCTGCCTCCCCTGAGCTGCTGTCTGAGGTGAGTCTGTGATAAGTGAGAGTGTCAAGCAGCAGATTGCCCACTGCCCAAGTGACTGTGTCCAACTCAAGCAGCAGCTTGTGTTAGTGGAATCTGTCTCAGTCGACTCTGCCCTGCCCTTGCAGCCTTAGACTGTACAAGAACCCTGCATCATGCACCCCCCCCCCAGCTCAGTTATATTACCACCTGCCTGTTTATTGTACCCTGATACCCCTTAAGTTATAAGATAAGTTATATTAACCCCTGTATATTATATAACTAAGGGGTGGGTACAAGAGGTAATATTACTGAGGAGGGCTATCAGGAGTCATATACAGGTGGTAATGTAACCAGGGCCGGCGCTACCGTTAGGTGAACTAGGCGTTCTCCTAGGGCGCCGGCCTGACGTCATTCCGGCCCCAGCATACTAAACGGCGCGCTGGAGGACTGAGGAGCTGCACCACACTGGACCCCGGGGAGGTGAGTGTCTGCCTGTGTGTGTGTGTCTGTCAGTGAGTGTATGTGTGTCTGTCATTGAGTGAGTGTGTGTATGCCTGTCTGTCAGTGAGTGAGTGATTGCATGTCTGTCAGTGTGTGCGTGTCCGTCAGTGTGTGCGTGCGTGTCCGTCAGTGTGTGCGTGCGTGTCCGTCAGTGTGTGCGTGCGTGTCCATCAGTGTGTGCGTGCGTGTCTGTCTGTCAGTGTGTGCGTGCCTGTCTGTCTGTCAGTGTGTGCGTGCCTGTCTGTCTGTCAGTGTGTGCGTGCCTGTCTGTCTGTCAGTGTGTGCGTGCCTGTCTGTCTGTCAGTGTGTGCGTGCCTGTCTGTCTGTCAGTGTGTGCGTGTCTGTCTGTCAGTGTGTGCGTGTCTGTCTGTCTGTCAGTGTGTGCGTGTCTGTCTGTCTGTCAGTGTGTGCGTGTCTGTCTGTCTGTCAGTGTGTGCGTGTCTGTCAGTGAGTGAGTGACATGGCGGAGGGGTGGCAAAATGGATCTTTGCCTAGGGCGGCAAAAATCCTTGCATCGGCCCTGAATGTAACTGAGGGGTATCATCAGGGTAAATTATACAGGGGGTAATATAACTGAGGCCCCTCCTCAGTTATATTACCCCCTGTATAATTTACCCTGATGATCAGCCTGATAGCCCTCCTCAATTATATAACCCCCTGTATAATGTACCCTGATACCCTCCTCAGTTATAAATAAGGTTAGAGCTGTACAATAGGTGAGGAGGGGTATCTGGGTACATTATACAGGCGTAATATAACTGAGGAGAGCTAACAGGGTAAATTAAACATGGGGTAATATAACTGAGGAGGGCTATCAGGCTGATACTCCTCCTCAGTTATATTAACCCCTGTATAATGTCCCCTGATACCCTCCTCAGTTATAAATTAGGTTAGAGCTCTACGATTACTCCTGTATAATGTATAATATTACGCGTGTATTATGTACCCAGACACCCCTCAGTTATATTACCCCTGTATAATGTACCCTGATACCCTCCTCAGTTATAAATAAGGTTAGAGCTGTACGATAGGTGAGGAGGGGATCAGGGTACATTATACATGGGGTAATATAACTGAGGAGAGCTATCAGGGTAAATTATGCAGGGTATAATATAACTGAGGAGGGGTATCAGGCTGATACCCCTCCTCAGTTACATTACCACCTGTATATGTCTCCTGATAGCCCTCCTCAGTAATATTACCCCATGTAACCACCCCTTAGTTATATTACCCCCTGTATAATATCACTTGATACCCCTCCTTAGTTATAAATAAGGTTAGAGCTGTACGATAGGTTAAAATAAAATAGTCTGTTCTATAAGCACCACATTACTTTCTGTCCACCGCCACAAAACAATGTGAAAGTGCCCCTCCCGAGAACAGGCTCTGGATCCGCCACTGCTATACCGGGATCTGGTCTTTGGTACACAGGACCCACCTGACAGCTACCACTTGAGACAGTCCTGGTATAGTTGGCGGCTGACCCTCAGGGGTCAGAGACACCAGTGCAAAGCACTGAGGGGTCAGGCAATATTCATAGTCAGGAGACAGGCTAAGGTCAGGGCAGGTAGTAGAGAATCAGAGTCAGTTGTCAGGCAGAAGTTTGGTACACAAGCAGTCAGAAAGAATAAAGCACCTTCACTGGTAAACTAGAAGAGGGGTCCCCTGAGCACTGAAGTCTGTTGGAGTTGTAGGATCCTCACTCTCCCAATACTAGCAATCCCTACCTATAAACAACATTCATGTCATGCCATCAGTGTCTTAGGTGGGGCAATCACTTTAAAAGAAAAGCAGGAAGGTAATGCCAACTTTACTCACTTGTTGGATCTCAGCACCCCTTCTCCCCCATAAACACAGGTACAGTAATTATTATTATGGGGTGAAAAAGTAAGGGAAATGTCATCTTAATCTATCGTCAGTGGCCTTATCATATGGGAAAACATTTTTTTTCTGTGAGTATGTATTTTAGGTACATCTGTATATTTCTAGAGTTCTGGTACAATTACACTATAGCTATCACCTGGAAACATATATGGCGCTATTACAATTTGCATAGATCATTTTGCCTATATGTACCTTGCTGCCACTAAATTAATCAGTTTGGTGATGCTATATAAAAGTACACACTATCATTATAAGGTAGAAGTGACCTTTGTATATTGATGAGGGTTTTAAATGAGATTAAATGTGTATATAAAGCTGCAAACCACGATGGCATTTTAGACCTGTATATGTTGCTTGATTGGAAGATGGATTGGAGTTTTGCCCGTTCACCACTGCAGTTTCTCAGTCGTATTTCAATGATACATAAAGGAACCTATTAAAACACATTGATTGTTATGATTATTATTATAAAAACCATTATGTAACATGTACTGTGACTGCAGAGGAATCCTCACCCATCCCCACGCATTTTGTGTATTTACAAGCTCTCTAGGTGATACTGATAAACTAGGGCAAAGATATATTCTGAGTTTAACAATGTACCTCCTACTTGACTAGTTCCGCAAGTAGGCCTAGCAGTGTGCAGCACTGCCAAATTCTCAGTGCTTACTGGTTTAACCCTTTGTCAACATCTTACTAATGCCTGCCTCTAAAGTACATCTTATGACATGCTTGGCATCATTTCTGAATTGTATGTGAGTCCCTCACATTCCCTCAAGCCTTTTCACACATCAGGCAATCGTGGTCGCCACAGGTGGCACACATATCCATTGACTTTAGTGTGTGTATTGACACATCAGTGGTTCTCAGCAGATCACGGGTCTGCGGAAGCATGCCCTATTTTTGTCCATGATTATAAATCCCTCACCCACATTATAGTCTATGGGTCCATGAAAACCACAGACATAACACAGATGCCATCCATGTTTGGTCCGTGGTTTTCATGGATCGCTGTTAGCAGATGCTCTGGAAATTAGTTTTTAGCCTAGCAGTCTCCACTGAATATGGATGACACATGGAGCTCAAAAAATGGACCAAACACTGATGCATATCTTGTATCAATTGGCACTACGGACAAACAGAATGGCGGTGTACGTGTCCCATGTAGATAACTGGAAAAAAGGACCGGCACTTGCTGTTGGTATATAATCTTGCTGTGATTTATTGTCACATTACAGTGACGCGTTTCGGCACAAAATATGCCTTTCTCAAACAGTTTTACAGTTTTTACAGTGCCTTATACATACCTAAAGAATAGTTTTACTAGGGTCAGTGGGTGCATTCTCAGGTGGTGGGTGTTGCTACGGAGCATGGTCAGTGTTTACATGTTGGGTCTATGTGCAAAGGCCTTTTTGAGAAATTCTCAAAACTGGTAACTGTATCTTTAAATTGCATGTTTGGGAAAGTCATCAGAGAAAGGTGAATGTGTGTGAAGACTTTTTACGTAAAATATTTATACCCATTAAAATGTTTGATGATTTCCCCAGTAATTGTGCCATTTTATAAGGAATGCCGTGTTCTAATTGTAATGCAAACACGGCACCTGGCGCTCCATCAAGTCACCGATTTGTAGATGCCTTATCTTCATACCGTATGTGCAATGTTATGTCCTCATCTGACTCCTGCTCACCAGCTACTGACGAGGAAATAAAATGTGCCTGTAGTTTTTGGCTAACTACCGCTGATAAGTTTTCAAATGATGGTCGACCAAAATTGGCAAAATCATCTGCATTAGCTGACCTTTATTTCATGTGTATGGCCTCTCGGGCAGCTTTACGCTAACTTCAATGCTGTGCTTGATCTCTCAGATTTCTCTATCACTTTGGGGTCGAACACAAATTCTAAGTTGAATTGAATGTAGTGCCTGATCTTTGGCATTACTGGAGCATGGAGCTTGAAAAAACAGCTATTCACTTCTTAGCTCATACAGTATATAGCCATACAGTTTTAGGGCCCTTTTACACAGGCTAATAATCTGGAATGAACAGTGGATCCTGCCTGTGTAAGGCTCCAGTCACACGTCCTCAATTCTGTTCCACATTTTGCGGAACGGAATTGTGGACCCATTAATTTCTATCGGGACACACTATGTCCCGCCTGCATCCGCAATTGCGGATCCGCACTTCTGGGTCCGTAATTGCGTTCCCAAATGGACAATAAATGGACAATGGACAATAAAAGGCATTTTCTATGAGAGTGTCGGCAATGTGCGGTCTGCAAAATGCGGAACGCATATTGCCGGTGTCCGTGTTTTGTGGATCCGCAAAACACACAGATACATGAATGGACCCTAAAAAGACCCTGATTTTCACCATGAGTAGCATCTCCACATGAAGGTTTTGCGCCGTCAGCTATGACTACTACACAGTAAACAGAGAATCTGCGACCACTTCCAAGCAAACACCTTGGGGGAGGGAGGATTTATCAAACTAGTGTAAAGTAGAACTGGCTTAGTTGTTCATAGCAACCAATCAGATTCCACCTTTCATTTTCCAAAGGAGCTATGAAAAATCAAAGGTGCAAACTGGTTGCTATGGGCAACTAAGCCAGTTCTACTTTACACCAGTTTGATAAATCTCCTCCTTGGTTCCTTGAACAAGATTTAGTAGGCACATATTCTTTTAGAATTTTAATTCCATAACAGAAATCTTTCAATTTCATCCCCCACTTCCCAGTTTGTCTATTTTGCTTGTTTAATCCTAACCCAGTTATAGACTTAAAGGGGTTTGGCCAGGATATGCCATCAATGTCAGATAAGTGCTGGTCCCATTTCTGGGACCCGCTCCTATCTCCATAACGGGGCCCCACCGAAGTGAAGGAGAGCACACCTAGTTTTTCATGCTGTTTTATATAAAATAACATTTAAGGTTGGCACAACCCCTGTAAATGGCAGATCTTTTTAACCCATTAGTGACCATCAATATAGCTTTTTACAGTAGTCTCTAACAGGCCTTAGGCTAGGCCGCTGCATGGGTCTCCATTGCAGAGCAGGAGCACGACGCTCACACCTGCTCTAATGGCACAATCTGGCAGAAGCACCGTTTTGGGCCATTTAGATGTTGCTGCCAGTAGTGTATCTAAGCTGTTTAGAGGGATGGAGCACCCTCTGTCAGGCATTGACACCCCAGAAATTATATCTCAGTGCCAATGTCTTAGTATGGCAGTGTATTATAGAAGCTATCAAACGATAGTTTGTTAAAGTCCTTTTGTGAGACTAGTAAATGTTTAAAGGGAACCTGTCACCTAAAAAACGCTTATTAAGCTGTTCATATTACTTTATAGTGCCCCATAGTAGTTTTCTAAAGCGCTTTTTCTTACTTTTCCAGCATTTAGGCTCATAGAGAAATCAATGTTTTATTCAGCCGCTGCCCCGTGCTTCAGGTCAGGCTTGAAGTCAAGGGGGCAGCGGCTTAGGCGTCTTCAGTCCTGCTCTCCCCGCCTCCTGCTGCCTTGATTGACATCCAGGATCTCAGTGCCGGGACCGCGCTCTCAGCCCGCATGCGCAGTAAAGGGCGGCAGGAGCGTGGTCCCGGCTCTGGCGCGTACATTAAGCCGGCTTCATTCTTGCTACAGCGCATGCGCCCGCCAGTCTGTCACAATCGCATCTATTCTACCTGTGCATATTGAGCGTGATCTCCGGCATGCCGCAGAGGCCAGCCGCACAGGTGCGATTGTGACAGACTGGCGGGTGCATGCGCTGTAGCAAGAATGAAGCCGGCTAAATGTACGCGCCGGAGCCAGGACCGCTCTCCTGCCGCCCTTTACTGCGCATGCGGGCTGAGAACGCGGTCCCGGCACTGAGATCCTGGATGTCAATCAAGCCAGCAGGAGGCGGGGAGAGCAGGACTGAAGACGCCTAGGCCGCTGCCCCCTTGACTTCAAGCCTGACTTGAAGCACGGGGCAGCGGCTGAATAAAACATTGATTTCTCTATGAGCCTAAATGCTGGAAAAGTAAGAAAAAGCACTTTAGAAAACTACTATGGGGCACTATAAGGTAATATGAACAAATTTTGATTAGAAAAAATTGCAAAAATAAAATCCCCCTCCACATATTTGGTATACCCGTATGCATAACAACTCCCACTAAACAATTATCATGTAGTTTATCTTGTATGTTGAACACCTTAAAAAAAAAAGAAAGAAACACAAACAATAAAAAAAATGCCAGAATTGCTGTTTTTGCTTATTTGCTATGAAAAAATTGAATAAAAAGTAATAATAAAGTGCTTACTTACCCCAAAATGATAATGATAACGATAAAAGACTACTACGTCTTAAAAAAGCGAATACTAGTGAGCACTTCCATTATGGAAGTGCTCATTAGTAACCGGAGGACCGGGAATCGGTGAAGGCTCTGTACTCACCGCTTCCTGTTCCTCGGCTGTGCTGTGGCTGCGCACAGCATGAGGGCGCTCGGGTCACAGCACAGCCACAGCAGGAAGAAGACAGAGTGCGCTGGAGATGAGAAGCGGCAGAGTCCAGAGCAGGAGAGCTAAGTGGTTTTTATTTTATTTGATCTGTGGTATGTGGTTTATAGATGTCATGGGGGCTCATAAATGTCATGGGGGCTCATAATAGAGGCTCATAAATGGCATGGGGCTCATAAATGGCATGGGGGCTCATTAGAGGCTCATAAATGGCACTGGGGCTCATAGATGGCATAGGGGCTCATAATGGGGGCTAATAAAAGGCATGGGGGCTGATCTGAGGCATGGGGCTAATCTGAGGCATGGGAGGCTGATCTGAGGTCTTACTGGGGTCTTTTCAACATTGGGGGTCTGATTGAGGGTCTTATTAACATTGGGGGTCTGATTGGAGCTGTCAGATGAGGTGTGATTTACATTGGGTGTCTGATTGCTGGTCTAATGAAAAATATGTTTTTCTTATTGTCCTCCTCTAAACCTAGGTGCGTCTTATCATCAGGTGCATCTAATAAAGCGAAAAGTACGGTGTGTATATATATATATATGTATATATATATATATATATATATATATACACACATATATATTTGGAATCGCTGTAATCATACTGACCTAGAGAATAAAGTTATCATGTTATTTGTGCCGCAAAATTTAGAACTCCGTGCCAGTATTGCTGGGGTTTTTTCTCATTCCACCCTCAAAAAAGAGTTAATAAAAGTTAATCAGTAAGTTATGTATACTCCAAAATGGTGCCATTAAAAACGGCAACTTGTGTCAAAAAACAAGCTCTAAATAAAAAACTTACAGTTCTTGAAATGGTGGAAAAAAAAATCTTGGTCACTAAGTCCCCCATTGGGGACAGCGTGATGCTATAGTAGCGCTATATAAGTACATTAAATAAATAAATGAACTCCTAATTGGATAGATGTATGTAAAAAGGTGTATTCTTCTCTTGACACTCTCTACACAGCGACCTCAGGTAAGAGAGATGCACTATTACAAAACTATGAGTGCAAAATCCTAAACCCCACAGCTAGGTCAGCAATTTCTTGGGCCTAGGCCTGTTAGTTTAAAGGGATTTTTCTGTGATTTAAATATTGAAGACCTATCCTATATCTCAGGCATCCTCAAACTGCGGCCCTCCAGCTGTTGCAAAACTACAACTCCCAGCATGCCCGAACAGCCTACAGGTATCAGCCTACAGCAGGGCATTGTGGGAGTTGTAGTTTTACAACAGCTGGAGGGCCGCAGTTTGAGGATGCCTGCTATATCTGGTAAGTCCAACCCCTGTCACCTCCAGCAATCAGCTGCATAGAGAAGTTGTGATGCTTGGATGAGTGAATGGGATTGAGCTCCAATACCAAGCACATCTGCTATACAATGTACAGGGTGCTGGGCTACGTATAGTATAAAAAGGTTGCAGCTATCATCTGAACACTGTGGTCCATTGAAACAGCGAATTGGCAGATGTGCTGAGAGTCAGACCCTCGCCAATCTGATAATCTTTTATGCATGATTTATTCTTGTATTTGTTGTGCACAAAGTGTATGGCCCTAGTTCTGAGACAGGTTCCAATTTTTATTGTTACTGGTTCCAGCCCATATCATGTAACTGGGGTGTGTCTTATTAGATTATTTTATATGTATATATAAAAAGAAAGGTCATGTTCACACTTGTAGCTATGACTAAGGGCTAATGTAGAGCCTGAAATGCGTCAGTGGGTGTCCGTCTTCTTGTAATGGATCTGCTGGAAATAATAAAGTCCTTATTGCTTTAATGGACGGTAGAATCTTCTTTGTTCATACAATATCAGGCACATGTTACAATCAGCTCTGGAATTTGTTGTTAAATTTATCTCGTCTTGCTGACAGTAGATCAGATTATATAATGGATATTTATATGCTGTTTAAACCTCTCTGAACACTGTTTAGAAACTGATGATACTTTCTAAGGTACAATTAATTTTCATGAAGAGGTATGTCTGGAATTATAATGGATAGTTTTGTAATCCTAGCCTATAAATGGTCAATTAGTGGATTAATTAAACATCAGATATGAAGCCTAACTCTTCATAGTGGATACACACCCTGACATTTCTGACTTACACCCATATTTGCTACAGTAGTTAAACCTTTATTCATCATAGTATGTCTATTATTCATATATTTGTGATGCATATTATAGTACTGTAGATATGATGGAAGTGGTTGTGCGACCGATAGAAAATATTTTCATGATACTTAATTTTAAATTTTTTCTATAACTTTCATGTAGCTGATATAGTCCTGCTCACCTACAGAGCTTACCCATAAGCATAGATTTTTGTTCTACTTCCTCATTCATGTGATTGCTGCTCAGTTATGTAAATCTGTAGTTTCCTTTAGAATGAGGAAACAAAATTGTTTGCATTCCTGAAAGGTGTTGCCTCAAATACATTATGTGAGGTCTGTAACCCTGTACACCAGTAATCTCACGTCAAAAAGTCACAAATTGGCCTGCAAAAACTGTTGGTTTTTTTTGGGGGGAAGGGGGTTGCAAAGTAGGTGAAATAGGAACAGCAGTGAGTATACAGACCTGCAGAGATGTACCGCAAATGTTAAAGAGGAATGCGCCAGTCTTAATGCCCTCCCTAGTATATGATAAGATGTTTAAGATGTATAATTTGCCGATTCTGGTTATGTATAATGTGTCATGGAGTGCAGGCTGACCATCATTGACCTCAGAGCCCTGGACTAATGAGGATGTGTGCCAAGGCTCACCGGCGTGAGCTGCCATTCCTCGGTATAAAGGCCTTGATATGCTGGTGAATTTTCCGTCCTCTGTCTCCACTACTGGTCATTGTTATTCTTGCAGAATTCCCTGGCTTTGATTTCTGAATTGGACTTATGACTACAGTTTTGGCTTCTGGTATCATATTTAATCTCCTGGTTCTTATTCTTTGGTGTGTTTTGGTTTTTCAAATCGCGTCTGGGGTACCTGTACTGTGTTGCCCATCTAGCTTTTGACTCTTTTAACGTACGACTACTCTTATTCTGTTTGTGCGTCTGTTTGTCTCTGTTAGGTGTGTTCCCCTTCACATATTGCAGTATAGGAACTGTTGTCCAGTTGTGGGTCACTGTCTAGGGTGATCGTGCAAGCAGGTAGGGACAGTGGGTCAATGCAGTTTAAGGCTACACTATCACTGTTTGGGTATGACAGTAGTCATTATCTGACATATTCACCGGCCCTACCCAAGTCTGTCTACTGTTCCTCATCATGAATCCAATCTGTAATTTAGTGGAACAAATGCAGAGTCTAACCCTGACTTAGCTCAGAGGTCCATAATCAGGCAGCACCTCAGTTTCCCCATCTATGGAACCTAAGATCAAGCTTCCAGAGAAATTAGTGGGTGACAGAATTTTTTTTTGCTTTTAAAGAAGGCTGTAAACTTTATTTCAGACTTAGGCCTCTTGCACACGACCGTATGGCTTTATCAGTATTTTGCGGTCCGCAAAAAACCGGATCCCCCAAAAAAATACGGATGACGTCTGTGTGCATTCCTTTTTTTGTGGAACGAAACAGCTGGCCCCTGATAGAACAGTACTATCCTTTTCCGTTATGCGGACAAAAATAGGACATGTTCTATCTTTAAAAGGAACGGAAATACAGAAACGGAAGGCATACGGATTAACTTCCAGGTTTTTTTTTGCGGTTCCATTGAAATGAATGGCTCCGTATACGGTCCATATACAGAACACAAAAAAACGGAACTGAAAAACAAAACGTTCACGTGCAAGAGGCCTTAGGCCTTTTTAATCTGGTTCTAAACAGCAGTGAGCCGGGGATTGTTATTTCACTGTTACAGGGATACCCCAGGAGTGGACCTTCTCTCTTCCCTCTGACTCTCCTACCTTAGCCTCAGTTGACACTTTCTTTTTGTTTTGGCCTTAGGTCTGTTATATGATGAACAGGACAAAGCAGCCTATGGCGACAGTAAATTAGTCAGTTTGCAAAGTAGTCGCCATGTGGAGGAATATTGTGCTGAGTTTAGGAAATGGTGTCTGGCATATGGTTGGAACGACCCAGCATTAAGTTTCATTGGGGTCTTTCTAAGGCCTTAATGAACTTACTGGTCAACTATCCTAACCCCAATACCTTAGATGAGACAATAAAGCTTGTAGGTTTGGTTAGTCGACTCTGGGAGCGTAATATACTGTAGAATGTGTGGTTTCGACAGGTCCCAGGTACCCTACAGATCTGGTTCCTAATCTCCCTGTACAGCATCCTGACGTGGAAGAACCAATGCAGCTTGGGGCAAAGAATCCTCAGAAGACGTCAGGGAACTTTGTTTCTATTGTGCTTCTACCAGTCATAGGGTCCTCCGCCTAATATGGAGTCGGAATCAAGTGTGGTTGGAAAAAGGTATTCGGGAAAGAAGGTATTTAGTGATGCCTCCATTTGTATTCAGTTTGGGAGTAAGATATTGACAGAAGAGGCTTTTGTAGATTGTGAAGCTGCTCTGAATTTTATCAGTGAGAAGTTTGCATAGTCCTTAGATCTTCCATTATCTTCCATTGTTCTGCCTGAGCAGGTGGTGATGGTGAGTACAATAAAGGAATTCAAGAGGGGACTGGATGTATTTCTGGAGTGTATCAATATTACAGGCTATAGCTACTGGAGGGGGGTCGTTGATCCAGGGAGTTATTCTGATTGGAGTCGGGAAGGAATTTTATCCCCTTAAGTGGGGAAAATTGGCTTCTGATTTTTTTTTTGCCTTCCTCTGGATCAACTTGTAGGAAACAGGCCGAACTGGATGGACAAATGTCTTTTTTCGGTCTTATATACTATGTTACTATGTTCTTTCCTGTTCAGGTGACGGTGATTGATTCCACTATTCTGGGTAAGGATGGTATAAACTTCTGTGTTAAAGAATATAAACCCGTGCTGCCTTGTAGTTTTAAGTAGTACAATACCTTGCTAGAAGTTAGCAAGGTGCCGCTGCTAGGATATAGATTTAAAACCCCCTGATTGGGCTTTTCTGGGCTTGTATAAAATAATATCCATCCGCGCGGGCTTAAAGGGAGGTTAATTGCTAAATGTGACACTGACTTCTAAAACTCCTGGTATTCCACATGAACGGTCAATCCCTACCTTATCACAGGTGGTTTTCTGTGCTTGTTTTTCTTTATCAGCCGCTGTATACCGGAAGCTTCTTGTCCGAGCTGGTAATCTTCTGCTCTACCACTACGTGCAGCGCCCTGGCTGGTGGCAGACGTGCACGCGTTGGAGCTACTGTTTGAATGAGGAACGTGTGACGTCACAAGGTTCCTACTGGTACCTCCGTGGGACAATCTTCATCCAACGCATTTCGGGGCCTTCGGACTTCTTCATCAATTTTTCGTCCTTCGTAATTTTTTTTTGTGCCGGAGGGGTTTTAGACCCCTTTATTGTCTAAAATTCATAACTGTTTTTTAGCGGATATCAGGGTATTGAGGGCACTTGTAGGCTGGTTGCTAGGCATTATTGGTGGCCTACTATGTCTAAGGATATTCAGACATACGTTTTGGTGTGTGAAGCATGTCTGTGTGAAGCATGCCAGGTCCAAAAGCCCCAGGTCTCGTCCAGCTGGAGAACTGTGTCCATTGCCTGTAACCAAGAGGCCGTGGTCACATATATCCAAGAATTGTATCATGGATCTCCCACACTCCCAAGGGAGGACCCTGATCTGGGTGGTGGTAGACATATTTTTGAAAATGTCACATTTTATTCTTTTTAGCAAACTTCCTTCGGCTAAGGAATTGTCTTCTGTATTTTTAGATCATATTGTTAAAATCCATGGCATTCCGGAAAATATTGTATCTGAAAGGGGGGGGGGGTTCAATTTGTTACTAAGTTCTGACACCAAATAGTTTTGCAATCTTTCACTTAGAAACTAACCTTTCGGTCCTTTTTACACGAACGATACGGATCGTGTCCGGATCTGTTCAGGAAGAAAACTGATAGGTTTGCACACAAGTGCAGTCAGTGTTGTCTGCAATTATGTTCAGTGGTTCAGGTTTTTTTCACGTGGATGCTATCAGTTTGTATGTGTTTTTCACGTGCTTGAACAAAAAAACGGAAGAATTACAGACACTGAAAAATGTTTTGCATCGCATGCAATGTGTTTTTCACGGAAGCGCCATTTACTTCCATGGGATCAGGGCTGCGTGAAAAATAGAATGTAGAACATGCTGCAATCATCACATAACGCAGAAATGATGCATGAAAAATTGAAATGAATGGGTCAGGATTTAGTGCGGATGCAATGCATTTAATTCACGCATTGCATCCGTAAGGGAAACTCGCTCGTGTGAAAGGTGCCTTAGACTGAAAAGCTGAATCAGAGCATTGAACACTTTTTGAGGTGCTATGTGGCTAAATGATTGGGTATAGTATCTGTCATGGGCTGAACTGGCAATCAGTAATCATCCTAACAGTTCTAATACTTAACAGTTTTTCTGCAATTATGATTTCCATCCTCCTGAAAGGGGGGGGGGGGGGGGTACTGTCATAGAACTAGTAGGGCAGGCTGGCCCTCGGATCCCTGGGCTAATGACTATGTACGCCAGGGCTCTCGAGGGTCAGGATGAGCGAGCGGCAGCTCCACCTGGCATGCAGGGATGCCTGCGCGAGCTGCCTTTCCTCAAAGGCCGGCATCTGCAGAGTACAGACGCAGGTGAAATTTTCATCCTCTGGCTCCCCCTTGTGACTACGGTTTTGGCTTTTGGTGGTTTGATATCATATTTGATGTCCTGGTTCTGACTCTGTGGCGTGTTTTGGTTTTCTTGTTTGCCTCCGTAGAACTACCCTTCTTGTGTTTGTGTGTCTGTTTGTCCCTATTGTGTGTGTTGCCCTTCATATTTCGCAGTATAGGGACTGTTGTCCAGTTGTGGGTAACTGCCTAGGGTGATCGTGCAAGTAGGTAGGGTTACTGGGTCCAGCCAGTTTAGGGCTGCACTGTCCCTGTTCGTGTGTGACTGTAGTCGTTATCCTGACATAATAATTTCTCTTATGTACTCTTTGGCAATAATTTTTTATGTTTTTTTAAAATAAAAAATATGAACACACTTTCTGAATAGTCCTACAGTTGCATATACAACGCTATAACCTATGTGCTTCTATTTTTACAGATGACAAATACTATGTAGCCTGATCATGCATTAACACCATCCCAACCGCCCCGTGTAAACTAAAATTGGTGGTTGAGCATTTAAAAATGGTAGCCACTCGCCATGGCCGCCCCCCTGGAGTCTGCTGTCTTAAACAGCAGGCACCCGGGACTAATGTATGTGAACAAATATAATGTCGACTGCATACATTTAACCCATCAGATGCGGCGGTCCAGCCTTCCCCAGCGAGGATTGGGGAAGCCAGATGTAGTGTGCAGCAGCCTCTGTACTCAGGAGTGGTACAGGGCTGCTGCACATTAGTTCCTAGGGAGAGCCTGCTTGTGGCAGGGCTCCATAGGAACATAGTGTAATTCTCCTAAACTCCAATGCTAATGTGTTTAAGTCTATGAGAAAAGCAATCTAATGATTGCTTGTTATAGTTCCCTATAGGAAAAAAAAAAGTTATTAAAAATATTAAAAATCTAAATTAAAATAAAAGTACATAAATAATGTAAAAATTAACATCATTGGAATCGCCTCGTGCGAAAACGCCTATGGTATTAAATTATAAAAATATTTATCCCATATGGCAAACAGCGAAATGGAAAAAAAAGTCAAAATGGCCGATTCGCCATTTTTTGGTCGCTTCACCTCCCACAAAAAATGTAATAAAAAGTGGTCAAAAATTCATACGCACCCCAGAATGCGTTAAAGTATCAAAAAGTACAGATTACCCCGCAAAAAATGAGCCCTTGCACAGCTCCATAAAAATAAAAAAGTTATGGGTGTAAATGAAAAATATAAAAAAATAAGTTTTGGCTTTGGGAGGACTAGGAGTAGAAAAAGAAAAAAAAAGGAAAATCACCCAGTTTTGTAATGGTTAAAAGGATTGGTCAGGATTTTCATATTGATGTCCTATCCTCAGGATAGGTCATCAATATCTATTCGGTTAGGTAAAGATGTCAACCCTGCTGATCAGGTGTTGGAAGAGACCTTCACGTTCAGATGAGTGCTGTAGCCTCTCCCTACACCAGTGACATCACCATACCAAGCACAGCCACTATACAATGTCCTCTTGAAACAGCTGTCCGGGGAGGGTGCCAGGAGTCTGAGGCCCGCCAATCAGATATTATTGATTAAGGCCTCTTGCACACGACCGTATGGCTTTTGCAGTGTTTTGCGGACTGTTTTTTTTTCGGATCCGTTTTTTGTTTCTGTTTCGGTTCCGTTTTTCCGTATGGCATATACAGTAATAACATAGAAATCATTGTGCTGATCTTAAAATTTTCAATAGATGGTTCCGCAAAAAACGGAACGGATACGGAAGACATACGGATGCACTTCCGTATGCTTTCCGTTTATTTTGCAGACCCATTGACTTGAATGGAGCCACTGAACGTGATTTGCGGACAAGAATAGGACATGTTCTATATTTAAACGGAACGGAGAAACGGAAACGGAAGGCATACAGAGACACTTCAGTATTTTTTGCAGTCCCATTGAAGTGAATGGTTCAGTATACTGAACTAAAAAAACGGCCAGTATACGGTCCGCAAAATACTGTCGTGTGCAAGGGGCCTTATCAGGAAGATAGGTCATCAGTTAGTTTAAAAATCCCTGACAACCCCTTTCATGGGTTTCAATAGTCCTGATCATTTTCATAGACAGTAGAAGAGAAGGGCAAATGGATAGGGGCAGGACAAACACATAGAATAATACTGACACGCAGGTTTGCATCAATTAGGTACATACTACCTTCATAGAATAGATTTGCATAATTGCTTATACTCAAGGTTTTAGCATATGTTTGGGGGTTTTCCTGTTTCTTTTCATACAAATCTTGTAACCTTTGGAAAGATCTTCCCCCAGCCTAGTCAGAGATTTTGGCAGTGTGATGAAGTGCAGGCGAATGATGTGATCCTTGCTATGACTTTCATGCGAGCTACGTGATTTCAGTTACCTCTTGATACAAGTCAACAACCGCCTGGGAGATGATTGCACGTGAACATTTTTCCTGTTTACGTCTTTGGCGGTTATCTGACTGTTTTACGTTGTAAGCTGTAATTACATAATTTATGTGTACCCTCATGACAATGCACATCTACAGTTGATTTAGTCTTAGAGCAATACCGGTTGTAAGGCTTGTACGTAACCACAAGGACTGTGTCAATGATTGTTTGGGGGTAAATAATACTTATCTATAACTTTCCTATAAATATTAGAATGGAGCTTCTGCAGTCCTTTCTCTTCTTGCACCCATATTAAAGCCTCATTCACACATCAGTGGTTTGGGCAGTAATTTCTATTAGTGATTGTGAGACAAAACTAAGATTGGAGCCTTCACAGATATAAGATATAATAAAAAGATCTGCATTTGTTCTGTGTTTAGAGCTGCACATGGTTTTGGCTCAAAATCACTGATGGAAATCACTGACGAACACTGATGTATGAATGAGGCATAACTAAAAGAGATTACTGTCCCCCTGATTCCCTGGATCTAGATATATGCCTTTGGCCTCGTCATGCACAGTTCTACACCTTTGGGCTTCCAGGTCGCTGCTCTGGAAGTGCTCGGAGCAGCGATGCAGGTGAATGATTGTCAGACCCATCCAAGATGTTTGGCCCTGTACAGGAGGAGCGTGTACAGCAGCAAGGACAGGCCTTCGCAGGTGAAGAACTCTTGCAGAGACAAATTGAGTCGTAGAACTCAATTCATTTATCTCTACCTAGGTTCTAAAAATCTTTTCAGAAAGACTATAAAAACACTGTAGCACTCTCAAACTCCAGGCTAGAGGGTTGTGGATGCTGTAGGATAAGCACTGTGGCACATATGGCCATATGTAGATAGATAGATAGATAGATAGATAGATAGATAGATAGATAGATATTAGATAGATATTAGATAGATAGATAGATAGGAGCTAGATATTAGATAGGAGATAGATAGATAGATATATATTAGATGATAGATAGATAGATAGATAGATAGATAGATAGATATGATAGATAGATAGATAGATAGATAGATAGATAGGAGCTAGATATTAGATAGGAGATAGATAGATAGATAGATAGATAGATAGATAGATATTAGATAGATAGATAGATAGATAGATAGATAGATAGATAGATAGATAGAAGCTAGATATTAGATAGGAGATAGATAGATATCAGATAGATATCAGATAGATAGATAGATAGATAGATAGATAGATAGATAGTAGATATATATTAGATAGATAGATAGATAGATAGATAGATGCTAGATATTGGATAGATAGATAGAAGCTAGATATTGGATAGATAGATAGAAGCTAGATATTGGATAGATAGATAGAAGCTAGATATTGGATAGATAGATAGAAGCTAGATATTGGATAGATAGATAGAAGCTAGATATTGGATAGATAGATAGATAGAAGATAGATAGATAGATAGATAGATATGAGATAGATATTAGATAGATAGGTAGTGTGAGATAGATAGATAGATAGATAGATATGAGATATATATTAGATGATAGATAGATAGATAGATAGATAGATATGAGATATATATTAGATGATAGATAGATAGATAGATAGATAGATATTTGATAGATGTGAGATAGATATTAGATAGATAATTACAGTAGATAAAATAAATTATATAATAACTGTGTCTGTTAACACCATGACTTTGAATGGAGCTGCAGGGCCCGAGCTCCACTGATGCTCCATCTAAACTCCCCCTAGGCATGGTCATACAGTTGGGGGGGAGTTGGGGGGGGGGGGGGCTAAGGCCAAGGACACACATGATGGAAAATCCTTAAGAAAAAAAAAAAGCAACAAAACCGCATGTAATACGTGAAGCTTTTGCTGCAGAAAAGCCAATAGATTTTACCTTCTCCTTTGAGAAAGATGAAATCCAGCGTATAAATTGACATGCTGCAGATTTCAAAACCACAATGCCGCAGCTTTTCTGACACATTTTCTTTTTACGCTGCATGTAGATTTCTACAATTCTGAAATTCTCATCTACTTTTCTGGTAGTGTATGACGCTGCAGATTTACCGTACGAGAATTCCCGACAGCAAAAAGTCACTCAGTCACTTATGACCCCAGCCTGAGTCTTCCCTTCTGGTGATTGTTTGGGGCCCCAGCAGTTAAATCCTCATTAAACATTTGATTCAGTAAGTTGTTAAGCAATTAATAACTTATTGGAATGTACGTTTTTTAATTTCCAAAGGGCTTTTCAAGCATGGTAAAAGACATTTCATTATAAATTCAGACAGTAAATATTTATTCTTTCCCATCGTGCTCATAATAATACAGTAAGATAATAATATTTATTTTAACTGGGCCATATAGTTGTTTGTTCTATGGATAGTTCTACGGGTTTCATTCTTCGAGTAGCTCACCATATAGCCAGGCTTCTGTTTGAGGTCACAGATCTCATGTTTTCAACTGAACATCTATAAATATGCAGTAATTGATTTTGATATTGTAAAATTGGCAACACTATATCGATTATATTAGCAAAATGTGTTCAGGAAACTACTATTGGTATAGCAGAAAGATGAGTGATAGATATTGTCTGGATTACACGGACCATTCTTTTCTTAAAGACCGGGCCTATTTTCATTTTTACATTTTGGATTTTCCCTCCCCACATTCCAATAGCCATAACTATTCTATTTTTTCATTCACATAGTTATGTGAGAGTTCTATTAGGGTGAATAGGATTTTTACACTCTTCATTCTGAGCTATACCTCGTGCATAGCTCAGCATGGAGAATGCCATGGCAGGCCTGGATCACTCCAGCAGCGTCCAGGCTGCCATGGCGACCGATCAGAGCCCCGCAATTTCACTTTGGGGGCTCCGATCGGAAGGCAAGGGAGCCGCATCCCTCTGGCTTCACTCACAGCGCTGATCGTGGCACCTGAGGGGTTAAATGACAGGGGCGGCGCTATCGCTGCTTCCTGTCACCCGACGTGTACGGAGTGGGCCCGCTCCATACACCTACAGGCGCATAACGCCTTACATGTACGGCATTATGGGTTAAGGGGTTATTAATGATGCAACACTAGATTTCTAACTGCCGTTTCATATATATATATATATATATATATATATATATATATATTTCTAATGTGTAGGGACAGTGACAGGGAACATGTGTGTAATATAATTTATTTAGGGAAAACGTTTATTTGTGGTAGAAAACTTGGGCTGAAATGTCCCTTAGCAGGGCTCTTTCAAATGTCCGTTGCTAAAGGACATCCGTCTTCTATCCGAATAGGAGAGACTGGCTGTGCGGGAGCTGCGGGCCTCTGCCTGCCCTGCTCCCTCAGAGCCTGATAGCTTTCCCCCAGCACTCCTGGCGTGCTGACTAATGAACCAGCCGCTGGACGTGATACCTGAACGAGCATCAAGGTTTTATGTTTGGTCCAGGAGGTTTCCCCAGACATAAAGCTGAAGCGCAATGTGAACAGAGCCTTTTTTATCCACGATTTGGCAATATTTTCTAGTGATTTCTATGGGGGAAAAGCTGGGCAGAATAGAAAATGTTTTGTTTTTTCTAGAAGTAGAATATTTTGGAAATGTTTCTTTAAAGGAATTGTCTCAGGTGACAATCCTCATCCATATGCACCATTAGCATATGAATGTCATAAAGGGGGGATCCTGAGCTTAAAAACAGTCATTTATCAAACTGGTGTAAAGTAAAACTGGCTTAGTTGCCCATAGCGACAAATCAGATTCCACCTTTCATTTTCGACAGCTCCTTTGGAAAATGAAAGGTGGAATCTGATTGGTTGCTATGGGCAACTAAGCCAGTTCTTCTTTACACCAGTTTGATAAATGACCTCAAGCATGTGTATGCCGTGTAGTATAGATATAAGCAATGGGTGTACTTATGAAATGACAGATACCAGAAAGTACTGTGATCTATAAGAGCTACTATACAGGCTTGGCTGCATTTATGTAAAACCACAGAAAAAGAGTAGTTCTGCGCAGTCTCTACTTAAGGTTAGTCAGTCATTGCATGTGATGTGCAATCTCACAGAAATCCCTCCTCATATACGTCTGTGAGATTGCGCGGTCTTTCTTTAGCCCTCAGGGTACTTCAGATCCAAATTTTATAGCCTTTCCTCAATGTAGAGTGATCCTCTAGGTGTCCAATACCTTTCTTCACTTCAGCAAGAGGTCCTTTTATTTTCTGGACAGGGAGTATGCCTTCAACAGGCAGCTCATTAACCTTTCTGGCATTGAGGAAAGGGCTAAATAAAACCCCTGCAATCTCACAGACGTATATGAGGAAGGATTTCTGTGAGATTGCACATCACATGCAATGACTGACTAACCATAAGTAGAGACCGCGCAGAACTACTCTTTCTTCCTGTGGTTTTACAAGTGGAGTTTCAGGATTACTCTTTATAGTTTCCGCTGCAATTCACATATACTGGATTCGATATCCGACTTCTTTATTTGTATGGGCTGCATTTATGTACTTATCAAACTCCCATATGACTGTTTGCCCTATTAAAGGGCAGCAATAATATGCATGCAGGACTTTTGTCTCAGCTCAAAAATCATCTTTGGAGCGGACATTTATCGGACCCCATTATAGTCTAAGGGGTCCGTATGCTCCGTTTGGGGTCCGTATGCTCTGAGAACGGAGCAGGAGAACGGAAAGGCTGAACGCTGATGAGAACATAGCCTTAGCAGTAGACATGGTTTGGCTGCAGGGTGATAAAATTATCAGGAGTTCCCCTGGAAATGAGGTTAGGAATTACTAACAATGGTGAATCTATACTCAAAGTGCCTCAAACCTATCTATAACGGGTGAGCTGAATATGAGTTGTTTTACATGGCTCCTTTTATGATCAAAGGCATCAGCTGCGTAAATAGTATATACAATTTTAGAATAAAATGACACACAAAGCTTTACCTGTTATACACAGACACAGCATTGTTTTACTTATTTGAAAATATCACTGCATGAATGCTTCCTTAAACCGGCTTGTCTGCTTCTAAAAATGGCTTTCATTTTGGTATGTAGTACTAAAAGGTATAAAAAAAAAATATTCGTTCTGCATACTTTCACTATAATACCAATAAGAACAATACATCATTCAGTGATCAATGAGGGGTTTTGTCTGCCCAAACAGTATTTACCATGAATTATCTAATGAATGCACTAGATGGCCAATAAAGAATAATAAAACCTGATTATTTTTTTTTCAGCATTTTGAAAATCTTTAGTTTGTTAATTCATGTATTAGTGAATACACTCACTTGTGGATTCATAGTTACAGTACATAGTTGAAAGAAAGTGTTGAAAGAAGATACAGGGGAAGAAATCTTTCCCATTGGCAAATATGGGAAAAAATCCCTGGATCATGGCCTCTTCTGCAGAAATCTATAACCCACAACTTGTGACATATTTTTTAAGAAAGGCATCCAAACTCTTCTTGAACTTTAATGAATCCACCATCACGACATCCTATAATAGAGTTCCATAGTCTCACTGCTTTTACAGAAAATAATCTCCATCAATGATGATAAAACATCTTTCATCTAGATGTAGAAGATGGTCTCTTGAAATGTTTACAGGTGTAAAACAATCATGAGAAAGACTTTTGTACTGTCCATTCATATATTTGTATGTTGTAATTGTTCTGCCCAGCAGGGTTTAAATATCATTCTAATTCATTCTGCCAGAGTCTTGGTATTTCTCAAGTGGTTAGTGTGGTTATAATGCCATCTACCGGTGTTAAGTTATATTACACTTTGTTTTTCTATTACAAAGACTACTGCATTGTGGGTTGTTCACTGCATTGTGGGAGTGAAAAGCATCCTAGGAAAGAGAAGTCTCCAGGACACATCAGCAGAGCTGTCCTTTTCATATCTCCTTCTTAAACTCCACCATCCTTGTATAAGCATATCTGGTGAGAGATCTACCTTTGTTTCAGGGACATGATGTTATGCAGAGCTGTTCAGCTAGTTGTAATTGTTACTCAGGAAGTTGTTACTACTGTTAGCTAGACATGTAATCCTATGTAGAGGTAGCCATTTTACCATGTGCTTTCAGTGTTAATGCAAATGCTGAAGTACATGCTATCTATACTTTATACTTATACATGCTATTTGTATTCTTTTAGTTTTACTAATCAAACAATCCTGTTTTACCAATAAACAAGTTAGACTACAAAATACAGTCCTCTTTTTTGGAAGACAAGAATGGTTTATGATAAATGTCAGACTGCACACTGTGTGAACGTGTATGAAGACAGAACAGTAATTATATTGTCCCTATGCCATCTTTTTTTCATAGAGAATAACCCCAAGCTTAATAACCTGTCTTGGTACTGTAGTCCATTTATTTCCTTAAAGGGGTTGTCCAAGTTATTTTTATTTTGATTGAGTTACAAATCTTAGATGTGCATGTATACATTGAGAATGGAGAGATTAGAACTGATCTCTTGCAAAAGGTGACCGATAAAAACACATTATTGGTATATTACAGCAATCACCCTCGACGTATGGTGGGGTCTCTACCATGGAGCCAACTATTACGGGTACGAAGAATAGTATCTGATGACGACAGATTTCTAACCAGATCGCATACAGAAACCTTATGGAGATTTTTTGCGCAACTACAGAATGGAAACGGAACGGAAACACAACGGAAACAAATAAAGGAACAACGGATCTGTGAAAAACGGACCACAAAACACAGAAAAAGCCATAGGGTTGTGTGCAAGAGGCCTTAAGCAGCATTTATCAACTGTGACTTTTTAAAAAGTCACAAAAAATGTCACAATATTACTTCAGTAAACGGGTGGGCTTGTATATTGGAGGGATAACATATATGTTAGGGCTCATTCACATGTAAAGGCTCCATGCTCGTGCTGCGGACCGCAAATAGCAGGCCGCAATGCACGGGCACTGGCCATGTGAATCCCGTGGTGTGGATGCGTACAAATTGACTTTAAGGGGTCCACAGTTCACAAGATACGGCCAAAGATAGGACGTGTCTCATATTTTGCTGTGCAGAGGCATGGACCCGTCAGAAGTGGCTCGTAGTGTTTTTTCTGATCCGTGCCTCCCCTCCGCAAAAGATAGGACATGTCCTATCTTTGGCCGTACCTTGTGGATCGTGGACCATTTCAAGTCAATTGGTGCGCCTCCGCACCACGAAGTGCACAATGCCAGTGCCCGTATATTGCGGGCCCACCATTTGAGGCACACAATACGGAACACACAGAACATTTACAATTGTGTGAATAAGCCCTTAGAGTGAGGAAAGCGATCTTAAAACACAGAGGGCCAGATTTATCCCAGACACATACGATTTGAATGCGATAAACTCGCAGTGTGTCCCGTTCTGGCCTCCTCTCCTCTGACAGGATTGCACAGCATTATATTGATCTATAATGCTGTGTAACCCTAAGAGTCCTATCACCTACAGCAATATGTCAGTGTAATTCAGTAGATTTCAGGACTCTAAAGGTTACACGGCATCATAAATCGCTATAATGCTATGCCATGCTGTCAGAGGAGCCGAGGCCAGAATAGGACCTCTCACTGACACGCTGCGAGTTCCTCGCATTCAACTCGCCCATCTGTGTCTGGCCTTTCTTATCTTGTTGATGGTGTGTACTTAGGCTATTGTGACCTGCACCAGATTTATCACAGTGGCTCAGTCTGGATGATAAATGCGGTATAACGGTAGATGGTTTTCTCTAGTTCTGTTTCAACTATTGGTTGGCTTAGTTTGAGACAGAATTTTATGTCAGAATTGTGGTGCACTTTTGGTGCAAAATGTCACATTTTAGACCAAAAACCGTAATCCTTTCCCACCAAGCCCTGCCCCCTTTCAGCTAAGATTCACTTCTTGACAAGCAAGTTGGGAAAAAGTGTAGAAATCCTAGTTGCAACAAATTAAGCAAAAAATACACCAGTTTTAGACAGATTTAGTTGCAGACACATTTGTAAATTTGAGCCAGAATACAGCTAGGATCAAAGAGGTTATTTCACAATCAAGTGAAGACAATAGCTAGTTAAATTTGTAATTATTTCACAGATAAGGTGATAAGGTATTAGAGACAGGAGTCAGTGTGTCATATTGTGTAACTTATTCAGGCAGCCTAAGGTAGGCTGGTATTATCAGCCATTTGTCGCACTGCTTGTGCTAGTGTGCAGCATCTAAAGTTAAAGTACTCAATTTATTATTGATGTGAATCAACCCAATCATCATTACATAATTCACAATCAGCTTATCCATCATGATGTCTGGCAGTCCAGCATGTTCCAGACTGTTCTGCTGCTGCAGTTGCCACCAGAGCTGCTGCTGCTGCTACTAGCATTACACAGCCCCATCTCCCCTGCCTTGTCCAACATGTTCAATGCTGTGCTGTTGTTGCTGCTACTACATCTTCTGCCTTGTCTAATATGTTCCATGGTATAATACTGCTGCTAGGATACCTACCCTGCACATTTAATAAACCTGAAACTGCTTCCAAGAAAAGGGATACTTTTTTGATGGCTTTTGTAAAAAGCCATTGCTTCACTTTCCAGGGCAATACTGTGTATATTTTCTTTGAAAACATGTTGCTATTTCCTAACAAGCTAATATTTTTGGACCACTTGTTAAAAACAAACTATTGCTATCAGGAGTTCACCTCGCCAACACTATGCAGGGCCATACTGGGAGGATTGCCATGCCAACCAGACAAGCCCTGGCTGCTGGACCTGTCAGTGTGACTGGAAACAGAGCAATCAGGTCCTTGACTCTGTGTCCATACCTAGAACTAGCCAGGGGATTTAAGACAGCTGATTCCTATCAACATTGCCTGTGATTGTGTTTAATTTTCTAGGCTCTATATTTGCGACTTGCCGTACTACCGACTTCTCTGGTGATCTGCATTCTGGCTTGTTTTTTAATTCTCCTTGTGACTGCTGATTATATCTTCTCTCCTGGTATAAACTATGGATTGTCTCTGGATTTATCCTCTTATAAATTACATTCATCCTGTTTATCTCTCCTGATTTTTGCTTGCTGACTCTTATTTTTACCTCCCTGGTCATTCCAGTAGGTCTGCTACTAGCATGCCCACACCAGTATTCTGTTATCAGCTCTGCAGACGTATCATGGGCCCCAGCAGTCACGTCCATCCTGCCGAGAGTTCTGGTAAATATCTAGAGGTCGCCTTTATTCCATACCCCCCCAAGTGATTTTGGAAGGCTGGTAACAGTTTGGGTGTGTCTTCCGATACCACCATGTATTTATAAACATTGGCAGACATCTTCCCCCTAAAAGGGATAATTTTTGGACTGTTTTACAATTTTATAAAGCATAAATTCAACAGTACAGTGTGTTTTTAAATGGGCTGTTTGTTACCACCAGCTACAATATGTTTAGCCATATATGTTGATGTCCCTTTGACATTACTAATCCTGTCTGTTAGCCCAGCGCTCCATGCCTGCGCTGCTGGCCCTACATGCGGGCACTGGGCTCCCTAATTCCCTTCTGCTGCCATGCGCCACGCTGACAAGCGCAGGCAGCTGGAAGCTTAAACTGTTGTACCTATGCTCCGTGCCACAGCTTACTTAGTGCTTGAGTCCTGTACTGTTTGTTAGGGTCTGCACGGGCGTGTCTCTTCTCCCTTGTGAGGCAGCACTTACACACCCTCTATCTCCCCAGCCTATGTCTGGGTTGCAGGAAGTATTTAAGGCCCCTTCCTGCTTCATGAAGGTGCCTGAGCAATCTTGGCCACTAACTAGTCTAGTTCCTTGTGTTAAGGTGTTTGGAACTTTCTGCTTTTCTGTGTACCTGACCCTTCTTTTTGATTTAACGGATTTTGCTTGATTACTGATTGCCTCTGACCTTGGACTTTGATTGCGGACATTGTTTAATCACTGCCTGCCCTGACTCCGGACTTTCTGACTACGTCTTTCCCCTCGGTTGCAACAGTATCTCTAACCCCCTGGTCAGCTACCACTGACTACTCTGGAGTGAAGACCAGGTAGTAGACTTAGTCATGCCCAACCATAAATACCCCCCCACCCCCCCAGGGGATAGCCGATCAGTCACGCAGTGGGTCCACACGTGCTTGCATAACACTGTCTTGTCATTAAAGAGCTTGAAAGCTGTTGGATAAAGTTCTTGGAGACCTCAGAGTGTCATACACAACTTTTTCAGTGTAATTGAGGCACTTTCGAGTCAGGTTGATTTTATTTGCTCATCTCTAGAGATGAACAGATCATTTTCTGAGATAGTTTGTTCCTCATTCACTTTTGCATCTTGTCAACTGCCAGAGGATGGGGCCCCAACCCAAGTGACACTACACCATGACCACTGCTAATTACTATTACTGAACAAAACACATTACAGAAAGACCTATTTCACCACCACAGAGTGACCATATAATGGTAGATATTAGTGTTAAGCCGCTTTCAGACGTCAGTGTATTGGTCAGTGATTTCCATCGGTGACTGTGAGCCAAAAGCAGGAGTGGAGCCTCCACAGACATAGGCCCCTTTCACACGGGCGTGATTTCCACGTGGGCGCAATGTGTGAGGTGAACACATTGCACCCGCACTAAATCCGGACCCATTCATTTCTATAGGGCTGTGTACATGAG
Organism: Bufotes viridis; assembly: GCA_033119425.1. Taxonomy (NCBI): domain Eukaryota; kingdom Metazoa; phylum Chordata; class Amphibia; order Anura; family Bufonidae; genus Bufotes; species Bufotes viridis. Next base: position 245,306,984 of record CM065592.1, on the reverse strand, counting down.
TGGTGATTTTTCCGCATCACTTTTGCCTTGCGTGAAAATCGCAGCATACTCTATATTCTATATAGAAGTGAATGGGCCCTTCCTGTCAAGGTCAAATCCCTTCCTCTGTAAACCCCACCCCTTCCCATTTAGGCCCCACCCTTTCCTGTTAGAGCTTCACATCTTCCTTTCTGTATTTAAAAGTGAATAACGAAGGCCAATATTTTGTGCTTACTCTACCAAATGTTGCATCTATTATTTAAAGAGAATCTTTAGATATAATAATATAAAGTGTAAATTCAACCACTTTACAAAGATCAGTCATCCATGATCCACAGATCCCCATCTCCATAACAGTGCCATCCACAGATCCTCCTCCCCATGACAGTGCCATCCACAGATCCCCCCATAACAGTGCCATCCACAGATCCCCCCCCATAACAGTGCCATCCACAGATCCCCCCATAACAGTGCCATCCACAGATCCCCCCCCATAACAGTGCCATCCACAGATCCCCCACCTATGACAGTGCCATCCACAGATCCCCCATAACAGTGTCATCCACAGATCCCCCACCCATGACAGTATCATCCACAGATCCCCCACCCATGACAGTGCCATCCACAGATCCCCCACCCATGACAGTACCATCCACAGATCCCCCATGACAGTGTCATCCACAGATCCCCCCATAACAGTGTCATCCACAGATCCCCCCATTACAGTGCCATCCACAGATCCCCCATGACAGTGTCATCCACAGATCCCCCCCATAACAGTGCCATCCACAGATCTCCCCTAAACAGTGCCATCCACAGATCCCCCTCCCCATAACAGTGCCATCCACAGAACCCCCCCAAACAGTGCAATCCACAGATCCCCCTCCCCATGACAGTGCCATCCACTGATCCCCCTCCCCATGACAGTGTCATCCACAGATTTCCCCCCCATAACAGTGCCATCCACAGACCCCCCCCCCTAAACAGTTCCATCCACAGATCCCCCTCCCTGCCGCTCACAGGATTGTACATTTAGTAACTGTAATCTATAACTTTAAATGAGCGCTTATCTCTTTACTAGGGTATCTTACTCTAAGGTCCGGTAACAGGCAGTGCGGTCGGCGCTCACTCACTGACGTTCCACTCCTGCGCCGCCTAGTGGGAGGAGCAGGCACGTGACGTAAGTGAGTGAGCGCTGACCGCACTGCCTGTTACCGAACTTGAGAGTACCCTAGTAAAGAGATAAGTGCTCATTTAAAGTTAAAGTTACAGATTATAGTTATTAAATGTATAATCCTGCGAGCGGCGGGGCCCTGTATATTCTAACCCCCAGGCGAGCCCCCCCGTCACCATGGGAACGCCTGGCTGGGGGTTAGAATATACCATCGGATCTGAGTATACCGGCATTTTGCCGCCCCACTGGCAAGTGCCGCCCTAGGCAAATGCCTTGTTTGCCTTGTGATAGATACACCCCTGTGCGGCACAATACTCCCAAAAACTGTGCTTCATTATGGTTTCATAAATTATTCCATATAGACAGCACCTTTGAAAATAATAGTGGAAGATACACAGTGCCCCAGATTGAACATAGTGCACCACAGTAAAAGTGCCATCCTTATTTCTTCTTGTGGAGAACGTCTTGTAGGTATAAGGAGTCATTTAGGTCATGAAATGCTACTCTGTGAACAATGTATGCAAAGTAATTCTGCTTCCAAAAAGAAAATAAAGCTGAGCCTTGAATACCACCAGATGTAAGGTAAACATGACTTGACATATAAATTATGATTATAGCTAAGCCAGTATGTCATTTGCAGACAGCTGTTTCATGGTTATAGTCCCGCATTGTTGCAGAGTAAAGAGAACTTGCTCAACTGGGTGAGAGGCCTAAGTCTGGATCTGGGGGAGCATTATTTCTTCTTGTGAAAATTGCCTAGTAGGCATAAGGAGTAAGGTAGGTATCCCATACAGTAAATCAAAGTTTTATCTTTTAAACAGGCCTTGAAAGGTAACTTAGAATTATAGCTAAGTCAGTACCTCACCTCACCTTTTGTAACCCACATAGTAAGGACTTGTTCACACAATCGTTTTGTGCGTTCTGTATACTGTCCGTATACACAACCATTAATTTCAACGGGTCCACAAAAAACGTAATGTACTCCGTATGCATTCTGTTTCCGTGTTTCCGTTTTTCCGTTCTGCTACATTTTGAGTCATGTCCTATTTATGCCCGCAAATCACGTTCCGTAGCTCCATTCAAGTCAATGGGGCTGTAAAAAAAGTGGAATGCATACGGAATGCATCCGTATGTCTTCTGTATCCGTTCCGATTTTGCGGAAGCATCTTCTGAAAATTTTATGCTCTGCCAAATGTTTTAATGTACTTACTGTTAAAACATTATTATATGCTTCCATTTCCGATCTTCAAAAAACGGATCACAAATAGAAACCATACAGGAACGGAACGGAAGCGGAACAAAAACGGAAACACTACTGAAACCAAAAACGGAAAAACGGATCCGTTTAAAACGGACCACAAAGCGATACGGTCGTGTAAACGAGCCCTAATAGTGATTCTCTATGCCCCCACAAAGTACCCAATGTTGGCCCCTTATATAGTATTCATGCCCTCTAGAAAGTAATAATGTGTCCTCTTGAAAGTAACAATGATCTTTGAAAGTAAAAATGTCCTCTTTTTCCCCATACACAGTAGCAATGCCCCTGTGTGCACCTTTAAAAGTAACAATGCCTCTGGTTCGTGAGTGCCCCCTTACAAGAAATAATTCCCCTGAGTGCAAAAAGTAATAATGCACCAAAGTGTATAATTAAAAATTAATATTGCTCTTAAATGCCTTGAAGTGCCTGCATAACAAGCCTCCCTATGCAGGTGTCATGATGCCGTGAACTCAATGCTCTGCAGCATGTGCACTTACATCATTGGTAAACTTACATCATCTGCTTTGATTTAGCATGCTGCAGGCCGAATTCCTAATACAACCTGCAACCTACAAGATGACAATGGTAGGGCAGGACGCTTACTGTTCTTTGCTGAGAGTCCAACTGTATCCACGTCTTAGGCTACTTTCACACCAGCGTTTTTACTGGATACGTAATGGATCAGCAAAAACGCTTCCATTCTGATAATACAACCGTCTGCATCCGTTATGAACGGATCCGGTTGTATTATCTTTAACATAGCCAAGACGGATCCGACATGAATTCTATTGAAAGTCAATGGGGGACGGATCCGTTTTCTATTGTGTCAGAACGGATCCATCCCCATTGACTTACATTGTGTGTCAGGACAGATCTGTCTTGCTCCGCACCACATCGCAGACAGAAAACCGCTGCTTGTGACACCAACGTTTCTGTGTGTTGTGGCTATAAAGCTGAGCCAGATACATGATATCTGCACTGTGAACATAAGACCATTTTGCTGTGCTCCTCTACCAATTTTGTTGCACTCGCTGACTTATTAGCCTTAATGCATAAAGAACAGTCGCATGTTCAGGTTTTTAGAGCAGTTTTTGAAGCCAAAACCAGGAGTGGATTAAAAAAAGAAGTCATATCTGTCCTTAATACCATCTCTCCATTTATGATCCACATCCGAAAACTGCGTCAGAGTCCTTACCCTAAAAGAGAATGTTAAATAAAGTCAATAAGAATTCATGGTACAGCATCCCTTATCATCTTTAGCCACCTAGCAACTAGCAATCTTGGTTATATCTGGAATTAAACACCCACACAGTACGGTTTCCTGAGCAGTTTTGGAAGTTACAATCAGGAGTGGATCATAAAAGTAGAAAAAGTACAGATACAGTATGACTTCTCTTTTTTTTTCAATTCAGTCCTGGTTTTGGCTTACAAAACTGGATCAGGAAACCTGATTGTGTGGCCGTACCCTAACAGACCATTCACCTTTTTATGTATGACTAACTGAATTTTATGTTAGCATTGATGTGGGATTAAGGGCTCATTCACACGGCCATAGCCGTTTTTGCAGTCCGTAAATTGTGGATCCGCAAAACCCAGATACTGGCCATGTGCCTTCTGTATTTTACGGAACTTCCGGCCTATAATAGAACTGTTCTATCCTTGTCCATAAGACAGACAAGAATAGGACATGTTCAAATTTTTTGTGGGCCTGCTGAACGGACATAATGATGCGGACAGCATACGATGTGTTGTCCGCATCTTTTGTGGCCCAATGTGGATCGGATGTGGACTAAAATAACGGTAGTGTGCATGAGCCCTAAGGCAACATATATGTGGAAGGACCATTATACCACTTGGTTAAATTATGAAAAGAAATAAGACACAGTATTGATATATATTACTAGGGATGAGCGAATTTTATGTTATGAAATTTGTTTGTGCTTCGTTTGGTGGTAAAAGAAGAATTGCGCTATGGATTCCGTTACCACGGACCATAACGCAATTCTGTGATGGACCATAACGCAGTTCTGTGATGGAATGTATAAGAGAATTCTGTTATTCATTCCGTCATAATAGAAGTCTATGGGCTGCAAAACGGATCTGCCCTGTTTCCGTTATGCAGGAGGGGACTCTCCTGCATAACGGAAACGGGACGTATCTGTTATGCAGGCCATAGACTTCTATTATGACGGAATGAATAATGGAAAGCCTCTAAAGGCATTCCGTTATGCATTCCGTCATAGAATTGCGTTGTGGTCTGTGGTAATGGAATCCATAATGCAATTCTTCTTTTACCACCAAACGAAGCGCAAACGAGATTCAAAATATGAAATTCGCTCATCTCTATATATTACATACTGAAATATGACTTCCCTGCAACCATGATGAGAAGATTTATGAAAAGGTTCTCAACCCTCATTAGTCACATCAGGGTTTTTTTTCCTCCACAGTCATAGTTTGTGTTGAATCATATTTTCCCTGCTGTTACCACCAAGATAATGAATGTGGCAGAATATTTGCAGAAGATAAATAATCTTAGTTATATTGATGTTACTTTACCTAAGATTAATTAATGGGACGGGTTTTAAAGCCATGACTTCAACACCACCATGCAGAAACAATGCATACTTTAGGCATTTAGATCGTATAGATAAAAAAATGCCTAGAAACTTTTTTAATGAGTCGATGTATAGTAGATCATTGACATCTGTGGGACTGTTCTATGTCTGTTAATCATATTTGTATAAGCATCACATTCTGAACCTGATGCTCATACAGAGATGAGTGGGTCTACATCAGTGTTTCCCAACCAGTGTGCCTCCAGCTGTTGCAAAACTACAATTCCCAGCATGCCCGGACAGCCTTTTGCTGTGCGGGCATGCTGGGAGATGTAGTTTTGCAACAGCTGGAGGCACACTGGTTGGGAAACACTGGTCTACATAGACTACTAATGTGTTACCACTTCAGTGCCAACCACTGATTGACTTGTGGTGCTCTCACTTTCTTCAAAATTCAGTAATATTGTATCCCAGCAGTTGCAGGACATCATAACACACATCTCAGATGCTGCAAAACTTCTTTTTGAAGAGACTGAGTGGGTTTCATATCAGTCAGTGATGGACAGGAATCCCCTCCTTGCTCTTCAGTTGGGCTTCATTCACACAACTGTAAAAAAATTGCCATTTTTTTCACTGATGTCTTTCTGAGAAATGGCTGTTATAAAAAACCCCTTCAATTCTATGGGGGCTGTCGGTCCATGAAAATGGACAAAATAGGACACGTCCTATTTTTTGGAAGGCTGTTATTCACGGGCCATCAGAAAACGGCTGTGCGAATAACCCCATAGACTGTTCTTAAAACGGTTGTGTGATGGAGACGATGCCCAATGTAATGAACAGGAACCAGGGCTCACATGGAGTGCCACCTCCTCTTCAAACAGCTGATCTGCGGTGGCGCTGGGTGTCGTACGCCCGCCGATCAGATATTGATGACCTATCCTAAGGATATTCTTATAATTTGAAGTAGAGGGTACACATTATTCCATATGTGGCCACAGTAAGAAATCTTGAAATTGTAAGATCCAGAAGTTTGAGCCTTTCCACTCAGTATTAATGCTTTCTTGCAGGTGGTTTTTCCGTGATATCAAGCGTTCGGAGGCAGAAAAGCAGATTCTCAAGCAAGACAATAAGGCCGGAGCTTTTCTTATCCGAGAAAGTGAGACCCAAAAAGGGAATTACTCTCTTTCTGGTATGTACATCACATTAATATTTCTGTGCTTCAATTTATACTTTGTAGTAAAAATTAATAGAGTTTGGTGCTGTTCATACTGTAAAAGTATTGCATATTTGTATAATTAATTGGGTATTTAAACAAATCTCAATTGCAAAAAGGCAACCAATTGCATTTCTATATTGCTGTGAGCCCCCTTCCCATTTAAAGTGAGTCTGTCACCACTGTTATCTGCCGTGACACATGAGTAGTACTGCTAAGTAGTTCAGATCTCTATTTTTCCCTACTACCACCTGTTTCTCCGGTGTCAGCGCTCAAAGCTGCACTGAAATACACAGTCCAGACTGGTGTGCCTTGACAACATAATGGAAAGGACTTTTGCTCATATACAGCAGTCCTTGCAATGTATTCCAGCACAGCTCTAAACGCTTTCAGTGGGGGAACGGCGTGCAGTAGGAAAATGCAAAATCGAGATCTGGACTTATCAGCGGCACTATACATGTATTACTGCCGATAGTAGTTCAGGATCGTGGTGACAGAAAACACTTTAACTCTGTAGTTATGCCATTGTGTAGTAATAATTGTGAATAGTAAGGGTTTTCTGGGACTTAAATATTGATGACTTCCACCAACCGATCAGATGTTGGGAGGGGCCGCGCTGCTTATGCAAGCTCTGTAGCCTCTTCCTTGGCCCATGGCACCATGTCCATTAGTCTTTATACATTCCAGTCCTATTCAGCTGAAACAGACTGAGCTGCAATACCAAGCACAATCATTAAATCATGTATGATGCTGTGTTTCCCATGATTCAAAGCTGCTCAATAGAGTAATCGGCCTCCCATCAATCAGAAATTGCCATTTTATATTGCATATTGTGGTGGGAAGCTGTAATAAAATTCCAACTCTGCTATTGTTTTATGGGTTTTGTTTTTACATTGTTCGCTATGTGGTAAAACTGGCCTGTTACCTTTCTTCTTCAGGTAAGTACAATCACAGTTATGTGACATTTACCATATTTGCTGCACTATAATATGCATTTAACAATAACCCTGGGTTCACACCTGAGCGTTTCTGAGACGCGCGTATTACAGCACGTTTTTGCAAATAGGAAACGCGCGTCATACGCGCGTTCGTGACTCTGGAGACCAATTGAAAAGACATATCTACACTTTAACGCGTGTTAAACGCGCGTAATACGCGCGTTTTACCCGCGTTCCCATTGAAGTCTATGGGTGCAAACGCGCGACAAAACGCCCCAAAGAAGCTCAAGAACTGCTTTGAGCGTAGGGCGTTTTACAGCGCGTTCAAACGCGCTGTAAAAACGCTCAGGTGAGAACCATGCCCATAGGGAAACATGAGTTTTCTCCTGTTGAGCGTTTTACAGCGCGTTCAAACGCACTGTAAAACGCGCAAGTGTGAACTGAGGGTAAGATGCACCAAGGTTTTAGAAGAGGAAACTAAGAAAAACATATTTTTCATCACACCCCCAATCTTCATCAGACCCCCATTGTTGACCCCAGATTGTGAGCATTTGGAAGGGAATGTTAAGTGTTCCCTAGATTAGTACGCATAATATAGACGTATTTCTGGTTAGTAAATGACCCCCTTAGTCTTTCTTTAATTTCAATTAGAAAATTTCTGACACCTACTTTTATTATTATTACCTCCTATCCACACAATTTGTCCATTTCCATTCAAATGTGCCATGAATTATTTTCATCTATCCTTCTTAATGTCATGGACAAAAAATGTTTCCACTTAGTTATTGATCTGTAAATAAACACCAATCGTAGATAACTCACTAAGTGAGTATGCGTACTAGGCCTATGTACCAAGTATCAACACTAAAGAAGAAGAAAGCAGGCGAAGCACGACTAACAATATTTATAGACTTTATTATGGTTCCCAAAAAGGGGAAAATCCAATAAAATACAATAACAGACAATACAATACACTGGTGGATGACACACAGGGTGGGAGAGGATCACAAAATGGACGGCATGAAGCATAGAAAATACATTAGACAAGGCCAAAGGGATATAAGGTGGTTAATAGATGGATAAATGCCCCACTATTTAAGCCTGTAAATGGCTTAAAATAATAAATGAATGTATAATCACCTGTTTTCTCCACTGCTTCTTCCAGCACAGTGTTAATTCTTTACAGCTGTTCTTTTTTCCTGGCTGCAGTGGTGATGTTCTGTGCACACAGGTCACCTCTGTAGCCAATTAATGGTATCAGCAGAGATGTTCCATGCACTGCTGAGGTCAGTGATTGGCTACAGAGGTGACAAGTGTGCATGGAGGATTACTGCTGCAGCCAAGAAGATGTCAGCAGCGGGAGGACTAGAGCGCTGCTCTGGAAGAAGTAGGGAGAAAATAGCTGAGTACTGATTTATTTGTTATTTTAGGCCATTTACACAACTCAGACAACCTCTTTATAGGCTATTGACACCTTTGGGACATTTTTTTTAAATTATTGCATTCATTTTGAGCTAAAAAATCATTTATGATTCTCAAGGTTAGATAGAAGTTAACCCTTTATGACAAGACTGCTGAATATTTTTAATAGAAACCAATTGAAAAAAGTATTTTAAGCCCAAAATGAATAAAATACAATCATGAAACAAATGCCCCAAAGGTGTACATAGCCTTTAAGATGCAAAGACATTCAGGCTGGAAGAAAAGTATTTATATTCTTAGTGCATTTATCTGTACTTGTATTCGTGCACGTACCTCTCTTTTTCACATAGTTCACCAATTAAATATTTTCAACTGAGAAACCTCTTTAACCCCTTCCTTACATCCGCTGTAATAGTATGGTGGATGTTGGGTCTTTAAAGATAGTTCTTGCACCGGAGCAGAGTTGAGCAAGTACCGTCGCAAATGGACGCCTGCTGTTTCACACAGCAGACACCTGGGGCAAATGTGCACAGTCTGCGCTAATGGCAATCATGGACATTTAACCCCTCAGGTGCCATGGTCAAATGTAACCAAAGCATCTGAGAGTGTGCGCTTGTCGGGTAGGGACTTCTCTCCAGGGCAGAGGGCAGAGAGGGTGTTCTGTTCGAGTAATAAGCTAGATCTTGTTCTAGTCTTCTAGCTGTACTTGTATATTGCATTTCAGGCCAGCAGGTGGCAGCTGTAATGTAATATACAGATCGTTTTATATGGTAATGGATAAAATTACATTACCTTACACAAATTCCAATCTAATGATTGCATGTTGGAGACCACTTGGGGGCATAAAAAAAGTAAAAAAAAAAGCTTTAAAAAATATAAGCAAAAAAAAAGCTTTAAAAATGTTACTCCCCTTTCCCAAATTAAAAAAAACAATCACAAAAACAAACATTGTCTCCAAAAACTGCCATATTATTCAAATATTAAAAAAATCTCATATGGTGAATGATGTAACAGAAAAAAATGAACATGGCGATTCACAGTTTTTTCATCACTTCACCTCCCCAAAATAATTTAATAAAAAGTGATCAAAAAGTGATACACACCACAAATTGGTATAAATACAAACTACAGATCATCCCGCAAAAAATGAGCCCTCATTCAGCTCTGTAGACATAACTAAAAAAAAGTTATGGGGTCAGAATATTGCAATGAAAAGAAAAAAATAATTTTTCCAAAGTTTTACATTTTTCAGTATTGAAACACAAGAAAAACTATACAAATGAGGTATCGCCATAATCATAATAACCCGGAGAATGAAGAGCACAAGTCAGTTTTACCGCAAAGTGAATGCTGTAAAAACAAAATCCATAAAACTCTGTCAGAATTGCATTCTTTTTTCCAATTCTGTCACATTTGGAATTTTCCAGGTTTCCACTACATCCTGTGCTATCTTAAATGGTGCCCTTAGAAAGTACAACTTTTCCTGCAAAAATAAAAGCTTTCATATGGCTATGTGAATGGAAAAATGAAAAAGCTATGCTCTGTCAGGAAGGGGTTAAACATGGGCTACCTCATTATTAGCATTTGTCTTGTTCCATATATTTTCCTCTGTGTGTCTAAGCAAGAAATACATGTAATGAGCACTTGTATTTTTCTCTTTACTTAGAATAATAAATCTTATGTTTGGTAGAAACTGTTTAAAAAGCAATTAAACAAATCTATTTTCAAGCAGTGCTAAGTTGTCGGTTTACTTTACTAATTAACGTCAGTAAATTGCAGACTGGCAAAGTCAATGAAGATGTACTACTGACTGTCTCCAACAATCTGCTAATAACAATATGCTGTAGACAAACACTTAAAATATGAAGAATAATTCATTATACGAAAAGCACTCTCAGATTGTGAGCATTTGGAAGGGAATGTTACGTGTTCCCTAGATTTTACTTGGTTATCTCTAGTTTTAATTTTTCAAGTGGGTCTGTCACCTTTCCTTATATAGTGCGCTTAATACAGAAGGTAGTTGTAATTTTGTCACGTATTTCTTTTACCTTTCTTGTGCCTATCTTCCGTTCTGAGCTGTGGTCACATGATCATGTCCATGCAGCTCTTTCTTATTTCATGTGATGTTATGTCCATGGGCGTGTCACAGCAGCAACAAGCTGGATTCATTTTCCAATCACATTACACACTGCTCGTTTCTATGGTTACGACCACCCTGCAATCTAGCAGCGGTGGTCGTGCTTGCACATTATAGAAAAAAGTGCCAGCCTATCTGTTAGCCGGACCATGGGAACGCGCTCAGGCGAGTACTTTTTCCTATAATGTTCAAAGGCAACCACTGCTGCTGGATTGCCGGGTGATAGTAACTAGGGATGAGCCAATCGACTTTGGATGAAACATTTGAAGTCGATTCGCATAAAACTTCATTTCAATACTGTACGTACAGTGTTAGAATGTATTGGCTCCAATGAGCCAAAGTTGTTACTTTGCATAATAACTTCATAAATTGATCTCTACTTTTAAAAACTGTTTCCCGAATTCGGGTTCAGTTTCAAGGTACCACTTGCTGGTATAGATTTAGTCCACTTTCTACGCCTAAAACAGGGGGAAAAAATGATGAAAGAGATGGGCCGGCCCCACCCACCCTTTTTTAGACCTGGCGTGAGTGGGGAAAAGTCGCAGATTGCGGCACAAATAACCTTTGCCAGAAATACGCCTTATATAGATGTATTTCTGGTTAGTAAATGACCCCTTAGGCTGGGTTCACACGAGCGTGTCCGGATTAGGTCCGGATGCGTTGCGGATGCGTTCAGTGAAAACTGTGCGATTTCACAGGCAAAGCCATTCAGTTTTGTCTGCGATTGCGTTCAGTTGTTCAGTTTTTTTCGCGCGGGTGCAATGCGTTTTGATGCGTTTTTCACGCGCGTGATAAAAAACTGAAGGTTTACAAACAACATCTCCTAGCAACCATCAGTGAAAAACGGAACGCATCCGCACCTGCTTGCGGATGCAATGCGTTTTTCACGCAGCCCCATTCACTTCTATGGGGCTAGGGCTGCGTGAAAAACGCAGAATATAGAACATGCTGCGATTTTCACGCAACGCACAAGTGATGCGTGAAAAAAAACGCTCATGTACACAGACCCATTGAAATGAATGGGTCAGGATTCAGTGCGGGTGCAATGCGTCCTCCTCACGCATTGCACCCGCGCGGAAAACTCGCCCGTGTGAAAGGGGCCTTAGTCTTTCTTTAATTTCAATTAGAAAATTTCTGACACCTACTTTTATTATTATTACCTCCTATCCACACAATTTGTCCATTTCCATTCAAATGTGCCATGAATTATTTTCATCTATCCTTCTTGATGTCATGGACAAAAAATGTTTCCACTTAGTTATTGATCTGTACAATAAAGTTTTATTACAGTATATGTAATCTTCCCTGGAGTCTAAAGATCAGCTAATAACAGGAAACGCTTATTTGCGTTGCATAATTTTTTTTCATTATTTCTTCTTTAAAGAGGACCTTTAACCACTCCTGACATGCCTGTTTTATTAGCTTCATGAATTCCCCACGTAATAACAATTCTGGAGCGTCTATTCTTATGGCTCTATGTTGTGTCATTCCTTTATTATTTCTACTAGAAGTTATGAATGAATTGCTAGCAGTCTGCAGTAAGGGTACAGAGGAGAGGTAACAAGTTGGGGGTGTGTACCCAGGACTGGTGCAAGTATTTTTGCCACTCTAGGCAAAAGCAAATTTTGCCGCCCCCTTGACTCCGCCCAGTGAACAGCCCCTTTTTTTGTTGGCCACCTATTTAATGATTGTTGCTTGCAACATTTTACTTGACCAGCTAATTTTAGATATTCTACAGCAGTCCCGTTACATAGCCGCCCTGAAATTTCTGCAGCGTTATAACATTACGGAATTGAATGGGTTTGCAAGTTGACACATCTGCAGAATTGCAAGAAAATCCAGCAACGTTGAATTTTTTTTCTTTTCTTGCAATTTTGTAGGCGTGGTGACTTGCACTGAAACCCCATTATCTTCCATTCTGCTGTGAGGCCGTCCCGATCTCTGTTGCCACAGCTTATAGAGTCATATGAATTCTCTGTTGTCAAGCACAGGAGATTATTTTTTTAGGCACCTTGTAACCAAAAGCTATTCCTATCGATCCCATATGCGTCTGTTTTCGATGGGGAGAAAGGAATCGGCCACTCCCAGACTCCTGCGGCAACAATTCCATACTTCTGCAGTATGCCAGACCGACAGGGGAATTATATGTGAGGTCACGGTGTGAGCAATTAGGTAGTCCGAGGGAAAACACAGTTCTGGTTACTCACGGTTATGTCGTCCCTGGGCAGGCTTGCATAAGTGATGAGGAGAACGGCACAGTGATTCTCTGGGGCACGCTCTGATAAAAGGGACACAGGCCAGATGGTGGTTCGAGGTGCCCTTGGTGGTCTGTATTAATGTGCCTATGGCAAGGTCCCAGATTGTAAAAACCATTTATAGTAGTAGTAATTGAGGAATTGGAAACTGAGACAGCAGTGAAATCCAACTTATGACTTTTACTGAACGTGGCTCCTGGTAACAGTTACATCCAAGTATAAAACAGTCTCTAGTACATCCAGATATGAAATACAGTCTCTCATGGTGTTTTTCAGAATCCTTGAACCTCTATTTCCAGTGCTTTTCTGACAGTCGGCCTGACTGTCCTCAGGATTCTGTAGGTGTGGATGCTGGAAGATAAGTTCTACACCTAATTGCAAAGGTGCCTAGGAAGCCTTTGAGTATAGCCGTTATGCTATCCTTTGACTTGAATACTTGTAAATACATATGAATCCCCTTGAAACTTGCTGTTTGCAGTTTTGTCACTGGTCACCCACGAGGGGCAAGCTATAGAAGTAGACTTCTCACCTCTAGGCTGAATCTTGTAGGCTTTAACCCTGGACTGTGGAGCCATCAGGGAGAGAGCCGAGAGGCAGGAGGCCTCTCTCCAGATAGCAGCTACATCTTGACTGCACACTGACTAAACTTCTAGAAAGACTCTAGACTGCCTTACTAGGCCCGAGCTAAGCTATTTATACACTGTCACACTGCCCTCATCTAGTGGTCAGACTAGTGTGGTGCAATTCTAATTAGCCTAAATGAAAGGATCTTACACAGAATCACTTAGTGACATGGGAGAATATGACATGAGATGAAGTATGACATTCAGACATAATACATGGCAGTAAAACATAATAAAACCAGGTTTGCTGTGCCCACGATCACGAGTGGGACACTGCACTTCCACCAACATATGTTATTGGGGAAAATAGGACGCCTCCATATACATCAGATAGTCATCCGGTCTTAGCAAAATCTGCTCATCTGAGGTATATGGGCACCTTACGATAATGTCTACCTTTAAAGGGGCCCAAGATAAGCGGCGCCAATTATACCCGTCACTAATTTCACTTCACATAAACATACTGGGGCTCTGCAGCCGTCATAAAACTACAACTCCCAGCATGCCTTGAGAATCACAGGCTGCTCTACAGGGTATCTATCTGTAGATATGAACACGTGCTGGGATTTGTAGTACTACTAATCCCCACCAATGAATGGCTGTGTGGGTGACTACCTGGTAGTACAAGTTGTATCAGTGTGGTCATGTGACATCAGAAATAAAAACGGCAAGACCCTGGCCTTACAACATGGCACTGCTCACATTACTGTCACATACTACACATACTGACTGCAATCTACAGAACGGATCATATCAGCCACTGCTCAGTTGTAACGTTTGCATAGTACTCCCCATATCTAGGACTGAGCACAGCTTAGTAGATTTGCAACCATGTTTATACAGGACCTCTGAAGTCATACCACCGTAGACTATATAAATCCCCCTGTATATACAGGACGTCTGACATCATACCACCGTAGACTATATAAATCCCCCTGTATATACAGGACGTCTGACGTCATATCACCGCAGACTATAGAAATCCCCCTGTATATACAGGACCTCTGACATCATACCACCGCAGACTATAGAAATCCCCCTGTATATACAGGACCTCTGACGTCATACCACCGCAGACTATAGAAATCCCCCTGTATATACAGGACCTCTGAAGTCATACCACCGTAGACTATATAAATCCCCCTGTATATACAGGACCTCTGACGTCATATCACCGCAGACTATAGAAATTCCCCTGTATATACAGGACCTCTGACATCATACCACCGCAGACTATAGAAATCCCCCTGTATATACAGGACCTCTGACATCATACCACCGCAGGCTAGAGAAATCCCCCTGTATATACAGGACGTCTGACGTCATATCACCGCAGACTATAGAAATCCCCTTGTATATACAGGACCTCTGACATCATACCACCGCAGACTATAGAAATCCCCCTGTATATACAGGACCTCTGACATCATACCACCGCAGGCTAGAGAAATCCCCCTGTATATACAGGACGTCTGACGTCATATCACCGCAGACTATAGAAATCCCCCTGTATATACAGGACCTCTGACATCATACCACCGCAGACTATAGAAATCCCCCTGTATATACAGGACGTCTGACGTCATATCACCGCAGACTATAGAAATCCCCCTGTATATACAGGACCTCTGACATCATACCACCGCAGACTATAGAAATCCCCCTGTATATACAGGACCTCTGACATCATACCACCGCAGACTATAGAAATCCCCCTGTATATACAGGACCTCTGACATCATATCACCGCAGACTATAGAAATCCCCTGTATATACAGGACGTCTGACGTCATATCACCGCAGACTATAGAAATCCCCTGTATATACAGGACCTCTGACATCATACCACCGCAGACTATAGAAATCCCCCTGTATATACAGGACCTCTGACATCATACCACCGCAGGCTAGAGAAATCCCCCTGTATATACAGGACGTCTGACGTCATATCACCGCAGACTATAGAAATCCTCCTGTATATACAGGACCTCTGACATCATACCACCGCAGACTATAGAAATCCCCCTGTATATACAGGACGTCTGACGTCATATCACCGCAGACTATAGAAATCCCCCTGTATATACAGGACCTCTGACATCATACCACCGCAGACTATAGAAATCCCCCTGTATATACAGGACCTCTGACATCATACCACCGCAGACTATAGAAATTCCCCTGTATATACAGAACCTCTGACATCATACCACCGCAGACTATAGAAATCCCCCTGTATATACAGGACGCTCTGACGTCATATCACCGCAGACTATAGAAATCCCCTGTATATACAGGACGCTCTGACGTCATATCACCGCAGACTATAGAAATCCCCTGTATATACAGGACCTCTGACATCATACCACCGCAGACTATAGAAATCCCCTGTATATACAGGACGTCTGACGTCATATCACCGCAGACTATAGAAATCCCCCTGTATATACAGGACGTCTGACGTCATATCACCGCAGACTATAGAAATCCCCCTGTATATACAGGACCTCTGACATCATACCACCGCAGGCTATAGAAATCCCCCTGTATATACAGGACGTCTGATGTCATATCACCGCAGAATATAGAAGTCCCCCTGTATATACAGGACGTCTGACATCATATCACCGCAGACTATAGAAATTCCCATGTATATACAGGACCTCTGACATCATACCACCGCAGACTATAGAAATCCCCCTGTATATACAGGACGTCTGACGTCATATCACCGCAGACTATAGAAATCCCCCTGTATATACAGGACCTCTGACATCATACCACCGCAGACTATAGAAATCCCCCTGTATATACAGGACCTCTGACATCATATCACCGCAGGCTATAGAAAAGCCCTTGTATATACAGGACGTCTGACGTCATATCACCGCAGACTATAGAAATCCCCCTGTATATACAGGACCTCTGACATCATACCACCGCAGACTATAGAAATCCCCCTGTATATACAGGACCTCTGACATCATACCACTGCAGGCTATAGAAATCCCCCTGTATATACAGGACGTCTGACGTCATATCACCGCAGACTATAGAAGTCCCCCTGTATATACAGGACGTCTGACGTCATATCACCGCAGACTATAGAAATCCCCTGTATATACAGGACCTCTGACATCATACCACCGCAGACTATAGAAATCCCCTGTATATACAGGACCTCTGACATCATACCACCGCAGACTATAGAAATCCCCCTGTATATACAGGACCTCTGACATCATACCACCGCAGGCTATAGAAATCCCCCTGTATATACAGGACGTCTGACGTCATATCACCGCAGACTATAGAAGTCCCCCTGTATATACAGGACCTCTGACATCATACCACCTCAGACTATAGAAATCCCCCTGTATATACAGGACGTCTGACGTCATATCACCGCAGACTATAGAAATCCCCCTGTATATACAGGACCTCTGACATCATACCACCGCAGACTATAGAAATCCCCCTGTATATACAGGACCTCTGACATCATACCACCGCAGGCTATAGAAATCCCCCTGTATATACAGGACGTCTGACATCATATCACCGCAGACTATAGAAATCCCCCTGTATATACAGGACCTCTGACATCATACCACCGCAGGCTATAGAAATCCCCCTGTATATACAGGACCTCTGACGTCATATCACCGCAGACTATAGAAATCCCCTGTATATACAGGACCTCTGACATCATACCACCGCAGACTATAGAAATCCCCCTGTATATACAGGACCTCTAACGTCATATCACTGCAGACTATAGAAATTCCCATGCAGAGCCCTCACTACCTATATTCCACCAGTGCAGTTTAGAGGTAGGTGGCTCTCACTAGCTTGGTAGCTCTGTAGGGGCCCGGGCCTATGATGCGGTGCTCCGTGTCCCCGGCCCAGTCGCCTCTCCCCGGTGTTGCTGTGTCTCCAGGAGACAGGCACAGTTTGAATCTTGTACCTGCGGGATGGCGGTCTCCTATTAGCTTTGAGGACACCACGTGACGTCTCTGGGGATTTCCTATTTTCACTTGCTGGGACAGCTGCGTGCAGTGTGCGAGGCGACTACAAGCGGGCAGGGCCGGCGCCACCCATAAGCAAAGTAGGCCACCGCGTAGAGGCGAGGGCTAGAGTGTCTTCTCTATTGCGGCCAGAGTGGCGCCCCAAGCAAGAGTGCGCTCTACGTGGTGGCCTACTTTGCTTATGGGTGGCACCGGCCCTGTGTGTACCTGCACAGTCTGAAAATGGCAGCACTGATTGGATAGAGTGAGTCTGTGCGGGTACACACCACCCCGACTGGTTACCTCCCCTCTGTACCCTTACTGAAGGCTAATAGCAATTCATTCATAACTTCTAGGATAAATAACAGAGGAATGACACATCATAGAGCCATAAGAATAGCTGCGCCAGAATTGTTATTACACCGGGAATGCATTGAAGCTATTAAAACAGACCTGTTAGAAGCGGTAAAAGGTCCTCTTTAAAAGTATTTGGTTCATAAAGGATAAAACTATTACATTCCATCATATTCAGTCAATACACATATGTACATTACTATATATATTTCCCACCTTAAAGGGGTTGTCTAGGATTTTGATATTGATGGCCTGCACCCCCACAATCAGCTGTTTTGTTGTTATCCCAGTTCCAGAACTACACAGCTCTATCAATTGTGTAATGGGCAGTGCTGGTAACTGCAGGACTGTTCCCATTCTCTTCAATGGGAGCAGTAATGCAGTAATAAGCTCTGTCCAGTACACAATGGATGGAGTTGTTGTTTTCCAGTGCCTACTTCTGGCGCCGGAGCTAATATGAAACAGCTAATCGGTGGGGTTGCGGGGTGTCAGACCCCCACTGATCTGATGTTGGTAGCTTATCCGAATGATAAGCCATCAGTATCAAATCCTGGATAACCCCGTTATTTCTGACTGTGATGGCACTAAAATGCTACTATTTTCAATATGTTATAAGAATATTCCAAGAATATGTCAACAAAACACTAAGGTAGTCTCCTCTTTCCAATACATGTCATGGTACCATTACCAAGAGAAATGGAAGATGCTCCCTAGGAATACTTAAAGGGAACCTGTCATCAGCGGTGATTTCAGCAATGTGTCACTCATGAGCTAAAAGATAGTGGTTGCTGAGTACCAGCATCATAATCATTGCAGCACAGGCCTTGAGAAGAGTCCTGGTTATTCCTAATCTCCTGCTCTCCCCACCCATCTGCTGATGACTGGCAGTTCTCTCCTAGACAGAAAGGGAGAAAACTAGGTAGAAGACTGTCAGTCATCAGCAGGTGAGCAGGGAGTCATGAATAACCATGACTCTTCTCAGGTGGCCGGGACTCTTTTCCAGGCCCAGTCTGCAATGATTGTGATGTTGGTTCTCGGCAACCACTTACTTTTAACTTATAAAAAATGACAGACCGCTGAAATCAACTCGCCTGTCTCTAATGTATGCTGCCGTTATAATGGGCAGCATAACGTTGATGACAGGTTCGCTTTAAAGTGAATCTGGGACCAGGAAGTTTAAAAACTTAAAACCATACACAAACTCTTGTAGGGCTAGCTCATTTGAATGTAATGACGCCTTTCACTTAACGATCTGTTAAGTACCGTACTTTTAATCCATATGCAAATGAACAGTTAAGTGCACTAAGGGTGGACCCAAGCCACTCTGTGCACCCTTTCTCCTCCTGCGCTAGCTCCATCCTTCTCCTTCTGGATTGACGTGTCTAAGAGAGATGACTATGCAGAAACATGGCTGTGTTGGTTATAGGAGTATTCCAGTTATAGAAGATTATCCTCTATCCACAGGATAGGGGATGATTATCAGATCGTGGGGGGTCATTCTGCTGGTCGGAAAAGTGCACCACCACTCCATTCATTTCTATGAGAGTGCCGGGGATAGCTCCGCTCCATCCATTTCAGGCGGCTCCATGGGGTACGGGCCCCCCGTTCTCATAACCCTAACCCTAACTCCCATCAATCTGATAGCCCTACAAGGTATTGTGCCTGGTTGGTTTAACAGTGAGGCAGGTTACTTTTAAAGAGGACCTTTCACTGCTCCTGACATGCCTGTTTTAATAGCTCCATGCATTCCCCATGTAATAACAATTCTGGAGCATCTATTCTTATGGCTCTATGTTGTGCCATTCCTTTTTTATTTCTATTCGAAGTTATGAATGAAATGCTAGTAGTCTGTAGTAAGGGTACCGAGGGGTGGTAACTAGTTGGGGGTGTGTCCCTGTACAGTATGAATATGGCAGCACTGACTGGATAGAGTGCGACTGTGCAGGGACTCTTCATGTTTAGCTCTTATTTATGCACTGTACCTCTAACTGTGTACATGGAAGCTGCCATCTAAAATGGTGTGTCCTAACTAGAGATGAGCGAATCGAATCCCATGAAGTGGAATTCGATTTGAATTTCAGGATAAATTGGATTCGCCTCGAAGCCGAATTTCCTCGCGCTTTGTGTTAGCGAATCGATTTAAGGCACCGCCATTTGATTGAAGATCTCGGATGAAATCCCGTGCGCAGTGACGTATGACGTCACCACGCCGGCATGATGACATTATCTTGAGCCACGCAAGATTTCGCGCCAGATCTTCAAGCAAGATGGCGGCGGCCGGCCCATCGCGAACAAATGGAGGCGGTAAGTTTGATTTAATTCTTTTTTTTATGTTAATGTTACACTGTTTTTGCACTCAGTTGCCATGATCATGTATAAATGTGGCGTCTGAGGGTACAATGACGGGGGGCGTCGCTATAACTTCTCCCTGTCATTGTCCCGCTACTTACAAAAAAAATGCGCTTCGTGTCAAAGTAATTAGTCACAAAGCAATTATTTTTGTAAAACTTGGCGAATTAGCCAAATCGAATTTTGAATAAATTCGCTCATTTCTAGTCCGAACTGTGACTGCAATGATAATATATCTGTAATTTAACTTTAGCTTCTATATGTACATCATAGAAATGTCTGCATACCAAATCGTATCGCTTTATTCTCATATTTTATTTTACGTCTTATTATATTATGTTAAAAAGAGCATAAAAAATTAGTGCATAGGAACCTTTCCTTTTGATTTATGAGGTTAGGGTACTTTCACACTAGCATTTTTCTTTTCCGGCATAGAGTTCTGTCGTCGGGGCTCAATACTGGAAAAGAACTGATCAGTATTATCCCCATGCATTCTGAATGGAGAGAAATCCGTCCAGTATGCATCAGGATGTCTTCACTTCAGTATGTGAACGTTTTTTAGACGGGGAAAATACCGCAGCATGCTGCGGTATTATCTCCCTCTAAAATTCCGGAACATATGACGGAATGCCAGCATTAATTACCATTGACTTGTATTAGTGCCGGATCTAGCATTACAAATACTGCAATGACGGATCCGATCTTCCGGTCTGCACATGCGCAGACCTTTAAAGCTGTGAAAAAAAATCAAGACAGATCCGTCTCTCCGTCTGAAAACGGGGAGACGGATCCGCACTTGCAATGCATTTGCTAAACGGGTCCTTCTCCAAATGCTTTCCGTTGTCATGCGGTATGACGGATCCAGCGGGCAGTTTCGGCGACGGAACTACCTGCCGGATCTTCACACCGCAAGTGTGAAAGTAGTTTTAAAGTGGTTCTCGGGAATTATCTAATATGGCCACTAGCGACCTGTCCTAGAATGTGAATAGTGAAGGCTTGTATCCAGCTGCGGAGCTGCGTAGGAGAGTGAGGGTTTTCTTTCACTAGCACTTGCACTGTGGCACCTGCATTCATGTAAGGCTGCTCAGCCATGATGACATATCACACAGGATTGTAATGACGTGATTGTGCCTACAACATGCATACAACTGCTTTTTAACCCATGCCATTGTTTTTTTTTTAACTAAAATTAGGAATAAACTGAATGTAGTATAGAAGATGACTTCGCGGTCAGCCATAGGCCCCATGCACACGACCGTTGTTTGTTTCCGCGTCCGTTCCGTTTTTTTTCACGGATAGGATGCTTCCCCATTCATTTCAATGGGTCCTTCAAAAAATGCGGATGGTCAACCGTTTTTGTTCTGCATCAGTGATCCGTGTTTTCATTCCGTCAAAAAAATAGTGCATGTCCTATTTTTTTCACGTTTGCGGACAAAGATAGGCATTTTTACAATGGATCTGCCATAAAGATCGGATCCGTCAAAAAAAACGGTCCGTCATCCGTTTTTTTTGATGGACGCAAAATTTCAAGGAGGAGCGGACGCGGAGGCAGGCAACGGTCGTGTGCATGTAGCCATAGACAGAAGAAAAGCTTGGGAGAGTTCCTATGCCCAATAGACAAATGTTAGCAAATCTTTCTGCTTGCGATCTTTGTGTGGGGAGATCTCAATTTTCTGTCTGGATAAACGAGGACTGCATATTTAGGATTTTAACGAGGGTGCTCCAAAAAAAGCACCAAAAAACATGCAGCACAGCAGCAACAATTTGTAGCAGCCGTGGCAAAGCCATAAAAAGAGAGACATTAGAAACATTGGAAAAAGTAAAAGAAAAAATATGGAGACGGGAGCAGCCATGGGCCACTTACTGACAGTCTGTTAATAGGAATCAGGGGAAAGAATCATTACCAGGGATCTCATGCTGCCTTCAAATTCTGATTTTAAAAAGGGTTATCCCCTTAAGACAACTTATCGTCTAGTGTCTGATCATCGGGGGTCCGACTGCTGGGGCTAATCACGAGAATTGAGTCCCTGTCAATCAGACGCTTGTGCCCTATTCTGTGAATAGGGGATAAGTTGTCTTAATGGGACAACACCTTTAAAGGGGTTGTGTCGCTTCACAAATAGCATTTATTATGTAGAGAAAGTTAATACAATCCACTTACTGATGTATTGTGATTGGCCATATTGCTTCCTTTGCTGGATGGATTCATTTTTCCATCACATGATATACTTCTCGTTTCCATGGTTACGACCACCCTGCAATCTATCAGTGGTGGTCGTCCTTCCACACTATAGGAAAAAGCACCGGCCTATGTGTGCTCCCGTTAGAAGCGAGAACTTTTTCCTATAGTGTGCAAGCACGGCCACCGCTGCTGGATTGCAGGGTGGTCATCATAACCATGGAAACAAGCAGTGTATAATGTGAGGAAAAATTGAATCATGCCAGTGAAGGGAGCAATATGGGTAATAACAATACATTATTAAATGTCTTGTATTAACTTTCTCCACATAATAAATGCCACGTGCTTAAGTGACACAAACCTTTTAAGTTCATTGCTGGTAATTATCCTTGATATTTTTGACTGAAGGTCAGAATTAAATAGCGCTGCCTTCCATGGTGTTGTAATAATAGTCTTTATTGCAGGGAAAATAAAAGATAAGAGTTTTGATGTGAGTTATGAATGATTAATATGTGCGTGAATTAGGCCAGTTTCACATACGCTTTAAAGCTATTGGGCAGGCGTAGCTGGATATGCCGCTCTCCACTGAAGCCCACCGACTATAATGGGGCACTGGGGGGATTCCGCCGGACAAAAACTAGTTCAAGCATTGTTTTTTGTCCGGCCTAATGCCAGAAACAGGCCGGATCCCAGCGGTGTTCCATTATAGTCAATTGGGTCCGGCCCTATCCGGCTGTGCCGGAAACAACGAACTCCAGCAGGCAGTTCCTCTGCCAGATAGTTTTAACGCATATGTGAAAGTAGCCTTACCAATAAAATACCCCATTTTCAGACTGTAAGAGTCTCAATTTTTTAGGAGGTCATAATTCAACTTTATTTTAATGTCCATATTACGAGCTGTAAGACCTGAACCACCTGTAATACTACAGAACCTATAGTACCCCAGAACCCTATGGTGATGTAAGTTTGGTGTAACAGAACTGTGCAGAGTCCAGCTCTTGCAACCATAATACAGATGGTTAAGGCCCCATGCACACGACCGTTGTTTGTTTCCGCGTCCGTTCCGTTTTTTTTCACGGATAGAATGCTTCCCCGTTCATTTCAATGGTTCCGTCAAAAAATGCGGATGGTCAACCGTTTTTGTTCCGCATCCGTGATCCGTGTTTTCATTCCGTCAAAAAAATAGTGCATGTCCTATTTTTTTCATGTTTGCGGACAAGGATAGGCATTTTTACAATGGATCTGCCATAAAAATCGGATCCGTCAAAAAAAACGGTCTGTCATCCGTTTTTTTTGACGGACGCAAAATTTCAAGGAGGAGCGGAGGCAGGCAACGGTCGTGTGCATGTAGCCTAATTAAAATGGGACGGCAAATATACATGAAACGGACGTGATATATTAATTTAAATAAAATCATTTGCCATGCGCAGCCTCACAGCTTTAAAGATCTCTATGTACAAAAAAGCAGATAATTGTGCAAACAAGTTGCCTGTGGGTAACCACAAAACATGTCATTCTAAATACTCTGAAAAAGTATTCATTGTCTTTTAGTGTATGATGGCATCACCGTGAAGCACTATAGAATCAGAAGACTTGACGATGGTGGATTTTTTATATCGCCCAAAAAGAAATTTCAAGATTTGGAGGCGCTTGTGGAAAATTATATGAAGGTGGAGGATGGACTTTGCTGTAAGCTCCGAAAACCATGCACAAAGGTATAATATTACTCCGAGAACATACTGTGTTAAAAAAGTCAGACTTTACAAGCTATTTTAAAAAGGCTGTGATAGGTTTCCAAAAGAAGCAGTGACCCCACTCACAGAATATGGTCGGCATGTCATTTTTAGCACACAATAAACATTGCGAAGACAAAAGCCAAAAAAACTTTGGCGGAATTGCCATGGTTTCCCATTTACACTCCACAAAGATTTTTTTTCCCATTCTCCAGTACAAATTATGATAAATTAACTGGTGCCATTAAAAATGACAACTTGTCTGGCAAAAAAAATTTGCCCTTTTACGGCTATGTGAACAGAAAACAAACAAAAAAAACACCTATATGGCTCTTAAAAAGGCAGGGAAGAAAAAACATAAATAAAAACAGACAGTGTCCTGAAAGCGTAAATGATTTTTATTGAATAAAAGTTAATAAACAATGAAAAAAGTATTACATAGTCTTTATCTTCCTGTTCCTAACAGTCCCTTTAATAAATACTTTGGATACACACAACTAGCCGAAGGTTAGAATGCATATATTTTGATGAAATGGAAAAATGCAGAAAGTATGGTGAAAAGTCTAGAAATAGTACACCTGTCATTGGTTAATAAATGTGACAGTATATGTCCTCTGGCTTGAGTTTTGTATTTCATTGGTATTATATTTATATATTGTGTCCATTACGATGAGTGATAAACTTATATGGACCACAAAAAGTTTAAAAAATCTCCAACTTGTCCCACAAAATTAAATCCTTAAATATTGCAGTAAATCTGAACATCAAAATGTTATGTATAGAGAATACAGGGAAGGAAAAAAAATGTTTCTGTGGTCCTTACAAAGGTATTTCAGCTTTTTGATAGTGATGACCTATCCTCACTTGAATGGGAGCTGTGTATGCTGGTATGACCACTACTAGTGATGAGCGATCCGAATTTCAGGATAAATTTGATTCGACACAAAGCCGAATTTCCTCGTGCTTCACAGTAGCAAATTGATTTAACCAGAAATAGTGTAAAAAACTAAAATAATCATACTCGCCTGATCCATTTACTCGAGACGGGCCGGCCACTGCTATCTTGCTTGAAAATCTCGGCCGAAATCCCGTGTGCGAGCAAATGGATCAGGTAAGTATTATTATTGTTATTTATTTTTTATTTTATACTGTATTTATCCTATCAGATGTTAGCTGATCACGGCATCTGAGGGGTACAATGACAGGGAACACTATATGTTACCTTGTTTTGTGGGCCTAAATGATACAGTAACACTAACCATAAATACCAATGAAATACAAAACTCAAGCCAGAGGACATATACTGTCACATTTAATAACCAATGACAGGTGTACTATTTCTAGACTTTTCATCATACTTTCTGCATTTTTCCATTTCATCAAAATATATGCATTCTAACCTTCGGCTAGTTGTGTGTATCCAAAGACACGTCCTACCTTTCACTAAATATTAGTTGTTGTTTCTTGAACAAACTTCCGTGTTTAGCATGTATGTGAGATATACAGATCTCCAGTGCCATCTTGTGGACATTTGTCAGAATGCATATCTTCCTAGTGGTTACGTGACCTTTTTCCTGCACTGGAATGATTAGTTTTCTATAATTTTTATGTTTCTTATTAAAATAGGTATGTAATGGTGGGGTCTGATAAGATTTACTAGCAAATAATGCTAAGATGTGCTGTTTTAAATGAGGATTTCAAAGTCTGTTGCTTACGCTGAACCTGAGCTAACAGATGTAAGCAGTTTAACCACTACAGGACCGCCTAACGCACGGATGCGTCCGGCGGGCGGTCCTGTAGTTCTGAGTTGACGCGTCGGCGCGTCATCTCGCGAGACGCGAGACTTCCTGTGAACGCGCACGCGTTCACAGTGCCGCGCGTCTCACAACTTGTACTACAGCCTGCCAGCGATGATCAATCGCTGGCAGGCTGTAGATGCGAAATAAATCGCATCAAACAAGTATATCAGACGCTGTTTTGTTAACAGCGTCTAATATACCCGCTACCTGGTCCTCTGGTGGTCCCATTTGCTGGGATCGACCACCAGAGGACCAGGTAGCTATGTAAAGTTGCACCAAACACTGCACTAACCCCACCCTCACTTATTAACTCCTTGTTAACCCCTTGATCACCCCATCTAGATTCCCTAATCACTATCTCTGTAAACGACAACGTTTTAAATTTTTTTATACAAAGTTGACAATTTACTGAGATATTTCTCTCACCCAACATGGGTATATGTAAAAATACACCCCAAAACACATTGCCCTACTTCTCCTGAGGACGGCGATACCACATGAGTAACACTTTTTTGCAGCCTGGGTGCGCAAAGGGGCCCAAATTCCAACGAGTACCTTTAGGTTTTACAGGGATGCTCACAATTTAGCCCCGCCCAAAATGGCAGAACAGTAAACACACCCCACAAATGACCCCATTTCGGAAAGTAGACACCCCAAGGTATTCACTGAGGGGCATAGTGAGTCCGTCTGAGATTTTTTTTTTTTTTGCCAGAAGTTAGCAGAAATGGAAACTTTATTTTTTTATTTTTTTTCCTCAGAAAGTGTCATTTTCCGCTAACTTGTGAAAAAAAATGAAATGATACATGAATATATGATATATATTTATACTATCCTGACATTCTAGCACCTGAAGAAACATGACAGGTGCTCAGAAAGTCAGAGCTGCTTCAAAATGCGGAAATTCACTTTTTTGCACCATAGTTTGTAAACGCTATAACTTTTACCCAAACCAATAAATATACACTTATTGGATTTTTTTTTTATCAAAGACATGTAGAACAATAAATTTAGAGAAAAATTTATATAGGAATGTAATTTTTTAAAAAAACATTTACAACAGAAAGTGAAAAATGTCATTTATTTGAAAAATCGTCGTTAAATTTTTATTAATAGCAAAAAAAGTAAAAATGTCAGCAACAATGAAATACCACCAAATGAAAGCTCTATTAGTGAGAAGTAAAATTCATTTGGGTGGTAAATTGCATGACGGAGCAATAAACGGTGAAAGTAGTGTAGTGCAGATTTGTAAAAAGTGGCCTGGTCATTAAGGGTGTTTAAGCTAGGGGGGCTGAGGTGGTTAAAGGGGTTGTGCAGAGATTTATATCAATGACCTATTCTCAGGATAGGTCATTAATATCGGATTTGGAGGGGTCTGACACCCAGCACCCCTGCCGATCAGCTGTTTGAAGAGAAGGCAGCTTTCCATGTGAGCGCCGCTTCCTGTTCATTACACTGCACTTCATCTCGGAAGTGCAGTGTAACGACGAGCACTTTTTCCATTCAGTTCTATTATGCTGCCGCTTAGCAGGAGACAACGCGTAGTGTCAAATTGCTGATTGGCAGGCTTTGCCAGGTGTCGAATCCCCATAGATAAGATATTGATGACCTATCCTGAGGATAGGTCATCAATGTAAATCACTGTACAACCCCTTTAATCTTCATTTTCAGACACGGCCTTATGCCTATGGTATTATTCTTTAAAGGGGTTATCTGAAGTCTAAAAGATTCCTCCCAATGCCCGGGTCCCTCATATACATTATAATTACCTGCTCCCCGACATCCGCGTCGCTCCGGTCTCTGCAAGACATAGCAGGCCGCTATGTGACCAGCCACCTTTGCAGCTAGGGAGGCTCGTCCCTGTTGTGGTCTGCTATTGGCTGCTCCCCCCTATCGCAGGATGTTTTGATCCACGCTACGTGGAGAGGCAGTGGCGGCCATGCAGGGATCCTGAGCGACGCAGGTGTCGTGAAGCAGGTAAGTATAATGTATATGAGGGGCCTGGGCATTGGGGGGGGGGGGATCTTTTGGACTTCAGATAACCCTTTTAAACCTCCGCATTGTGTGGAGTTTTAATATGGCACCCACAGATTACTTATGGAGGCAGGTTTCATAACATGATTTGCACCATATTGAAGCACATGGAACCTTAGGGCAGGGCTTGACAAATTTCCTTGGAATCTAGGAGCCAGCTAAAAAAGTTAGGAGCCAGACGGAGCTGCGTCATAACGCCTCCAGTAGATGCCCCCATAGTGCTTCTCCTCCTCCCCACTTCTCCATAGAGCCAACCAATGATGCATGCCAGTACATAGGGCCCCCATAGTGGTCCTTCCCCTCTTCTCCATAGTGCCCCCCATAATATGCGAGTATATAGGGCCCCCATAGTGCTTCCCCTCTTCAATTGGTTATATGACACGTCAGACGCTGCCAGCATCCAAGTGATCGCCTCTGACGGCCGCCATGACATGTGGAAACCCTTACAAGGATTACAGGGTCCTGAGGGGAGGGCAGAGGGGTCCGGAGGGGAGGGCAGAGGGGTCCGGAGGGCATAAACACAGTGGGCACCATGACACTTTACTGAGCACTACAACCCCCAGCTGGCGCTCAGCCTCTGCAGTCCCCACATCACTACAACCCCCAACCGGGGCTCAGCCTCTGCAGTCCCCAAATCACTACAACCCCCAGCTCTTTTCCCCTCTTGTCATTCTCTTTCCCCCTCTTGTCACACCCCTCCTCTTGTCATTCTCTTTCCCCTCCTTGTCATTCTCTCCCCCTTGTCATTCTCTCCCCCCCCCTTGTCATTCTCTTTCCCCCTCTTGTCATTCTCTTTCCCCCTCTTGTCATTCTCTTTCCCCCTCTTGTCATTCTCCTCCCCCCTCTTGTCATTCCCCCATGGCATTCTCTTCCCCCTCTTGTCATTCACTTTCCCCCTCTTGTCATTCCCCCCATGGCATTCTCTTTCCCCCTCTTGTCATTCTCCTTCCCCCTCTTGTCATTCCCTTTCCCCCTTGTCATTCACTTTCCCCCCTTGTCATTCTCCCCCCCCCTTGTCATTCACTTCCCCCCCTTGTCATTCTCTTTCCCTCTCTTGTCATTCACTCCCCCTTGTCATTCTCCCCCCTTGTCATTCACTCCTTCCCCCTTGTCATTCTCTCTCCCTCTTGTCATTCTCTTTCCCCATCTTGTCATTCTCCCCCTTGTCATTCCCTTTCCCCTCTTGTCATCCCCCCGCACCTCTAGTGTAGCGTGGCCGAGCTCTGTATGGTCCACAATGAGGGAGTGACAGGAGGGAGCACTGAGCACTTCCCTCCTGTCAGCCCCTCTCTTCATGCTTCGCCCGGGCGGTGCGCCCTCATGGACGCACCAGCCTGAGCAGTGCTGCAGCCGTCTGATGCTCTATAGAGAGCGCTCGGGCGGCTGCAGCATGAAGGGCGCCGACACTCCTAGTCCGCCTATAGGACGCGCCGGCCCTGCGCCCTGGCACCTGAGAAAACGGGCTGACAAATACCCAATTTGTCGAGCTCTGCCTTAGGGACTATGTGTGACCATGTAAAGGCTCCATGTACAGACTTCTGCCATGTGCACAACACCATGAATGGCAGTAAAGAATATGCACTTTAATTGCAAAGAGCATGATATTTCTCTTAGATCTGTGGGTTATTATTTAGACAGTCCTGTTATGAAAGCTTTCGAAAGGTAAGTGGCTTTTTTCCTTTATGTCACACACATTCCCAGTAGTAATTTTGGTTTGGAGGTCAGGCAAACCCTTTACTGTTGTCTTTAAATGAGCACCTAATCTTTGAAGCAGTTACTTCTGTCTCAACTAGCTCCTATCAAACTGTCGTACAGCACCAATAGAAAAAAAAAATGGGAAAAAAAGCTTTATATCGCAAACCATGGTTGCACCAATTTTTAACAAATGTTATTTATGTTGTTATTTTTATTGAAACCAGAATGAAGTTCCTCTACCTCCAGACTTGTGTTATGAAACTGCTGATCATTGGGAAATTGACAGAAACTCCTTGAAGTTTTTGAAAAAGCTGGGGCAGGGCCAGTTTGGAGAAGTTTGGGAAGGATTGTGGAACAATACTATATCAGTGGCTATTAAAACATTGAAAACAGGTATGTAGAGGTACAGTGTGGAAATCAACAGATTTATTTATGTTGGGGTGTCACATATTCTGCTTGGCATGCTGTGTATCGGTATTGATGCAAACTGTTTCATTGTAAGAAGAAACCGGTATGACACTGTGAAAGAAGGAATACTGCAGCACTCCGTGTCTTAAAGGAAACTTCAGGTTTATTTCACCAAGACATGTGCACAAGTGTTGGTGAAATAAACCTGAAGTACCCTTGAATACATGGAATGCTGAAGTATTCCTCCTTTCACTTGTATACAAGGGGCTAGGGCCCAACACTGCTGGCACCGCCACCTCATGGACTTGGGGAACAACAGAAATCAGTGGTGCTGTTTAACCTTTGGATGTATCATTGCTGTGTGTACCCAGCAGCTTTTTCTTGGTGGCCGATCTGCATCATATCATTCTACTCTGACAATGCTGCTGCAGTAGCTCCAGCTCTTTTAAAAGGCCATGCTCACTAAGTGACAGCTGACTCCAGCCCTTGACCATATGCTCTAAGCTTTATAAGGGTGTTTCGTACACCAC
This sequence comes from Bufotes viridis, assembly GCA_033119425.1. Lineage (NCBI taxonomy): Eukaryota > Metazoa > Chordata > Amphibia > Anura > Bufonidae > Bufotes > Bufotes viridis. The sequence goes on along the minus strand of CM065592.1, from coordinate 245,276,342 downwards.
TCTGGGTCTGAGCAATAAAATCCATTTGCTTCCAGTTTCTTTTGTGTGCGTTTGTTCATGTTTATGATTCAATTTGTCCTCCTGACCTTGTTTTCTTGTCTGCTGCCTGTCCTGACCTTTCTCTGATCTATGCTTATAACTGAAGTTCACTTGACCCCCTTGCTCCATCTGACTTGGGTTCCAGCCTATTTACCTGGAGCACCTACCTGTCTGTGGAACAGCCTACTACTCCACTAATAGTTTGTGAACCCTTCTGAATTTTCTATATTTCTACATAATTTTGACCTAAAACTACATCTGTTAACCAAATCAAATGAGTCAAAAATATTAGACTTGGTCATTTATTTATTGAGGAAAATCTTCCAATATCACATGCCTGTCAGTAGCAAAAGTAAACCTGGGATGATTTTGGAAAGACCAAGTCAAAGTCCTGACCTTAATCCAACAGAAATGTTGTGAAAGGAAGTTTTAGTAATTGGCTAAAAGTAAAGGTTCATATACTTTTGCCACTCACAGACATGTGATATTGGACAATTTTCCTCAATAAATAAATTACCAAGTCTAATATTTTTGATTCATGTGTTTGATTTGGTTATCCGTTTCTGCTTTTAGGACTTGTGTGAAAATCTGATGTAGTTTTAGGTCAACTTCATGCTGAAATATAGAAAATTATGAAGGGCTCACAAACTTTCAAGCACTACTTTATTAGGGAATAGAATGAACAGAACTCAATCAACTTTTGAGGTTTTGATGATATACATAAATATTCTTTCTTAATAGTTTGTTATTGCATTGTTGAATCTGATTCTTTATTTTATACACATAAAAGATTTGCTTCTCTACCTAATCTGGCATCCTTTAGTAATGCATGTTCTTCATGTGGAATGGTATTGTTTGATGTCTTAGAACAAAACAATGTACAAACATTGAAGACTATCATTTGTTCTGATATGTTTGTCTTGTCGATACAAACTGAGTTCATAATTTGCATATATTTTTTGTACCTTAGGGTCAATGAATGCTGAAGACTTTTTAAGGGAGGCGCAACTTATGAAGAGCCTCAGACATCCGAAGCTTATCCAGTTATATGCAGTGTGCAGTTTGGAAGAACCAGTGTTTATTATAACGGAACTCATGCGACATGGCAGTTTGCTTATATATCTTCAAAGTAAGTAACAACTGAATTGGAACTTGAATCTGAACTGTAGGCATATGTGGCACATTTACTAATCCTATCTAAATTGTAGACAGTATAAATTTAGACAGGCAGTCTAAAGAACCTCCAGATTTATCACTGTGTTTCCGGCTGAGTTAGGCACATTGAATGTGGAACCACTGTACCTAGCAACCGGTTTGACTTAGGGCTGGACCTAAGGGCGTTATTCTGGCAGTTCCCCCAGTATTAAACCTTTAATCTCAATACAAGTATCTATATTTTGCTGCTGGGGAACCACCAGACTGCTGCCTTTTCTAATAGTCCTGATGTGGTTTCCCTCTGACTCACTAAGGTCAGAGACAATGGTGTGAATAATTGGGGGTTAAGTCAATAATCATAGTCAGGAAATAGGCAGAGGTCAGGAATGGCAGAATTCATGTAAATCCATAAAACGAAATATGGATCAAGGGCTGCTCAACCTACAAATCCATAAAACGAACCAAAGGTCAGGGGAGGCAGTAATTGGTTAATATGGTAAACAGACTAAAGTCAGGTCTGGCAGCGGAAAAGTGCCTTATAAACCCACAGATGGCCAGCCGTAAGCCAAAACAAATCATGGCACACTCTGGCCCTTTTAGAGTCAGAAAGACCATACACCCTGGGAGGAAGGAACTATGTCAGTGGGAACAGGCTAAGTCCTGCAGACAGGAGACACATAGGACCACAGAATGAGAGTAAGAGATGCAGCGCATCTGCTCTGACAGAGGCCGGTGGTGGATACGAAGCAATAACATAAGCCAAATTATAAATTTGGTGCTATTGGTTAGTTTACTTTGTGAAATAATCTTTGCTCTCAGTGGCACATTTAAGCCACAACCCCTTTCCACAAAGCCAACCCCGTTGGATGAGACAGTTAGTTGATTTATACTGTAAATATGTCTATCTCCCTCTCCTCCCCTTCACCTTGCTGAATGCTTTTCATTTTGAAAAATGTCTTAAACTTGTCCAGGATGGATCAGCTCCACTGAAGGATCATATCACAGATGTCAATAAAAGAGGAGAGGGGAGGGGGAGGAGTGAGAAAGTGCTAAGTGAATCAGGACTCCAGAAGAGAGACTAAAGAGACTGCTGTAGCTACATAGGAAGTTTATATTTCAGCCCAAATGCTTTATTCAAAACCATACAGTTCAGTACATCTGTGTAGCGTCCACCATGATCTTGGGGTTGCTTCTAATTTAGTAAGAGAAGTTTAGGAAGCAGATTCTTCTCTTATTTCTGTGTGCAGTGGCTGGCAGCTAGTCTTCACCTACCATTTCTGCGAGAACTGCAAATTACACATTCAGCATGCACAGAGGAAACCTATTAAAAGATGGCAGATACAAGTCATATAATGGCCATAAATAGTATTATTCTTCATGTTCACACACTGTACTATTGATTAATGCAAAGTTTGTTGGAAGGTTAGGTAAGCTTTAACTCCTTCCTGACTGTCGCAGAGCAGGTACCATAGCTACCAGGTGCCTGCTGTTCCACACAGCAGACACCTGCAGTTAATATCCCCATTTGACGGTAATGTGAGAGGCCAAAAATCTGGAAGCGAGCAGGAACACCTTTCCGGGCCGGAGATTGAAGAAGGCATTCCTTGTAAGTAGAGTTCAGCGAACTTCTGTTTTAAGTTCGGCTTCCAAAGTTCGGGTTTAGGTTATCCAAGCATCACGTTATGGATTCTGCTACTACGGACCATAACGGCATTTGGAATCCATAAGGGGATTCTTCAATGAACCCGAACCTTGGACAACACGGAGGACCTGGGGTGACGTCACCGTCATGTGATCAGTGCAGGGGGCGTCGCTCAGTACTGGATTATATAAGAGGTGGTAGCCTATGACCTCTTATCCAATCCAGTACTGAGCCACGCCCCCTGCACTGATCACATGACGGTGACATCACCCCAGGTCCTTCACCCCGGATTCCAAATGCCGTTATGGTCCGTGGTAGTGGAATCCATAACGGGATGCTTGGATAACTCGAACCCGAACTTTGAAAGCCAAACTTAAAACAGAAGTTCGCTCAACTCTACTTGTAAGTAATGAGCCAGAGCCAGTACTAGGCTTCTTGAATTATTACTTGTATATTACAATTCAGGCCAGCAGGTGGCAGCACTGAATTGTAATATAGTGATCTATGTGTAGGGAAATGGAGAAACTTCCATTACGCTATACAAATTGTAATCTAATGATTGCATGTAGGGTTCCACTTGAGGACCTAAAAAAAGTGAAAAAAAGTTTTAAAACAGATAAAAAAATTAAATTCCCCCCTTTTCCCCCAAATCAAAATAAAAATACATGGGGGTTAGAGTATGGCAATGACAAGAAAAAATTTATTTTTCCAAAAGTTTTTATTATTTTTTCAATATTAAAACGCAAGATAAACTATACAAGTGTGGTATCGCCGTAATTGTACTGACCTGAAAAATAAAGAGGACAAGTTTTACCGCATAGTGAGCGCTGTAAAAACAAACCCCATAAATCTGTAGCTGAATTGCATTTTTTCCCCCAATTTCACCTCATCTGGATTTTTGTCCAGCTTCTTATTACATTCTATGAAATATTAATTGGTGCCATTTGAAAGTACAATGTGTTCTGCAAAAAACAAGTCCTATACCATTTTGTGAATGGAAAAATAAAAAGGTTATAGCTCCGGGAAGGCAGAAATCGAAAAATGAAAGCGCAAAAAACGAAAAATTGATGCGTCAGGAAAAGGTTAAGCTACCCCTACACATAATAAACAAATGAGAGATGATTCTCCGGGCGTCTATTCCAAAACTTCTCTGTAAGGAAGGCAAGATTTTGAAAGCATTCAACTGTCATTCTTATTTGTGAATAGGAAAAATCAAAAACATTTGTGCCTACCTTAAATGAAGACTCTAGGCACTTTATAAAGACTCAGAGGTAAATGTAAGCTTGTATTTTTGTTCTCACAGTAGGCTTACTCAAGTCATATCTGTGCAGATGTCTGAAAGATGTTCCCTCGTTATTCAAGCTTTCTTACCCAGATTAAGCAAACACATTAAGATTGTTACAAATATATTATTCTGCTTTTCACAGTTTCACAGTATGTCTAGTAATACTTATCTTTTATTAATAATAATAATACAAATTATGCGCACAAGATTAAACATGAACAAGAAATCATAGAAGTGGAAAATGTAACTCCAGTGCACTTTTTGGGAAGATCCTAGGGCGTGACCAACATATCCCTGCCGAGCGAGACCTACCCAGACCTGCCCCCCTCCATTCTCCTGTACAGGCTGAGTGACGCAGCCTTTAGGCATGACGCACTTTCGGAGCGAGGCCCCCCCACCACATGGTAACCTTACTTACACCTGCATGGGACGCCATCACTGCAGGTGCTATATGCATTGCAACATCCAGCTCCTCACTATCTGATCCACACGCTGTAAGTGCTTTGTGCACCCAGACATTTTAGATATCACTAGGACTGCTTTGCTTTACTGTAGATCATCAATTCCTCAGGTGTCCCCTGATGATTCTGGGTTCATCACCTATTCAAACGCGGCAATCCTCTGAGCTAAACACAGCAGCAATTTTCTGTCCTGCCCTGGACATAGTAATGACATCTCTTATTTACTGTTATTTAAAGGTTATGGACATCTTTGACATGGAAAATATGATTGTGGTTGAGAAAAAAATTTGTCTTTATTCCTTCATTCATTTTCAGACCCCCTTGACATTCAGATTGCAGCCTGCTTCTATTTTCCGACTATTCTTATGGGGATAAGTCCCTCCCATTTATGTTGGAGCTGGCCTCATTGAACCCTTTCCCCCTCTCCACACTCTGATGTGCTGTGTCCGTTCTAGCACCGATAAAAAGGAGGAGGAGCAATGAGAGCCATCAGAAACATAAACAGTGTTTTGATGGATTGATGTCAGATTCAGCAGCAGTAAGATTTATATACTGTACTCTACAAATGAAAATAAGAAATTTTGAATAAAGACTATTAAAGGGGTTTTCCAGGTTCCTGATATTGATGATCTATCTGATCGATGAGGGTCCAAAAACCCATTCCCTGCAGCTTCCAGCACTGGAACTAGCACTTTAAATGGAACAGGAAGCATAGCTTCATTCCAGGTGTAGTGGGCGTGCTGAGTTAGTGAAGCTCAGCTCCCATTTACCTCAGTGGAAGCTTAGCTGCAGTAACCCAGCACAGCCACTACACTTTGAATGGAGCTATGCTTCCTGTTCCATTCAAAGTGCAAGTTCCACTGCCGTAGTCTGCAGGGAAAGACTAATTGGTGGGGGTAAAGAGCGTAGGATCCTCACTTATTGGATATTAATGACCTGCCCTGGGGATAGTGTAAAATATCCAGGGCACACTCAGGATGCATACAAAATTGGTAGCCTTTCTTTTTCTTTTTCATCAAATGAAGTAATATTTTTTTTCCTCCTAACCACTGAGCACAGTGGCTCAGTCGTTAGCACTGGTGCCTTACATCGCTAGGTTTGAATCCGACCAAGGACAACATCTGCATGGAGTTTGTATGTTCTCCCTGTGTTTGCGTGTATTTCCTCCAGGTACTCTGGCCTCTCATGCTCCAAAAAAAAAAAAAGACAAACTGATAGGCAGCTTAGATTGTAAGCCCTATTGGGGGCAGCTTGATGCTAATGTCTGTAAAGCGCTGTGGAATATTAAATATTAATAAATATGTTCCATAATTAAATCCAGATATGGTAAGTGACGACGTTTTGGTCAGAGTGACCTTTGTCAAGTCCCACCTGGAGGAGGGAGAATAGCTGTGCCTGCTGCTGGAGAAAGAGGACGAATACTTAGAAAACACTTTTAAGAAAGTTGCTAATTTTTGCATTTAGGGAGCAAAAAATAAATTATGAATAAAAAAGACAAAGGTGCAAATGTGTCCATAGGCTTTAAAGCCTTTATCTCATGAAGAAAATCTTTTTTACCCTGGGTTCACACCTGAGCGTTTATTAGACGCGTCTTACACGCATTTTTGTCGCGCGTATTACAGCGCGTTTTTGCAAATAGGAAACGCGCGTCATACGCGCGTTCGTGACTCTGGAGACCAATTGAAAAAGGCATATCTACACTTTAACGCGTGTTAAACGCGCGTTTTACGCGTGTTCCCATTGAAGTCTATGGGTGCAAACGCGCGACAAAACGCCCCAAAGAAGCTTAAGAAAGTAGGGCGTTTTACAGCGCGTTCAAACGCGCTGTAAAACGCTCAGGTGAGAACCATGCCCATAGGGAAACATGAGTTTTCTCCTGTTGAGCGTTTTACAGCACATTCGAACGCGCTGTAAAAAGCGCAAGTGTGAACTGAGGGTTAGTCTTGATCACTGTGGTTCTGCTCTACCCTCATTTAACCATGCCAGAACATGTAGTATTACTTTGCTCCAAATTATTTTAATGGCTGACATTTTTTAACATCAGTAGTCTATTATGTATTTAACATCTGTTAAAAATTATCAATATATTCACCCACATTTGCAGTGACTAATCATATATACCAGAGGCTCTGGGTCTATGGGGGAGGATCGACTGAACTTTTGTGAATTTCTGGAAAATAATTTACCAAATTCTTTTGGTTTTTAGCATACAAATATTCTGATTCTTTCATAGTGAACATTCCAAATGCCTTCCCTCACAGCCAGCTTGTATTGTGGGGTTAGAGTTTTATTTTGTATACATACTGACATCTTCCGACGACGTATTCATTACCAATATGTAGTTTTACCTCTTCATCACGATAACACTGGGTTGCCCATACTCAATAAATTCCAACACCCAGGTTTGACCATTGTATTGGGATAAAGAATTATACTATGCGTGGTATCCTTCATAAAGACAGTTTTTCAGTAAGTCTGTTTTTGCATATTAGCTTTCAGGGATTATTTCTTATCCAGGTTTTTTTCATCCTTCCAATCAATGTGTTGCAAATGAAGATTTTAACAGATCCGATCCTATGTTCAATGCACATCGGCTTATTTGATCACTGACACATTGAGAAAACTGGGATGTATTAAATTAAAAGGTCAAACCAATAAAGAATAATTGTTGCCGAAAAGCCCTATTAATTATATTACAATTACAAGAGGACTGCAGTTCAGCAAGTTCACAGTAACAGTAAAGTCTCCTTACTTTGAAAAATGTGGATGCATTTGTTCCTCGCTGAAATTGTATTGCTTTGTACTAGACAAGGATGTGAAATATTGCAGTTTCAAGAAAGAAAAGTTAGAGAAATTTAATGAATTACTTTAGCAATAACAAAACTTTGGCTATTAGCAGAATACCAATTACTTACAGCTCAAATGAAAAGCACTATCCCAATAATAAAAACACCCGAATGCTTGTCATCGGTTACATATAGGCAATTTTACGGTTAGGCTGTGCACTGTAAAGAGCAATGTTCCATGAAATAAATAAGTTATAAATATAAATCTATATATATATATATATATATATATTATCAGACAAAAGTATTGGGACACCTACACATTACAACTACAGGCGCTTTTATCACATTCTGTTCCAAATCCATAGGCATTAAGTTGGCCCTCCCTTTGCAACTAAAACAGATTCTACTCTTCTGTGAAAGCTTTCTACAAGATGCTGGAGTGTATATGTGGGAATTTTTGCCTATATTTACAAGAACAGTTGTGAGTTCAGACACTGATGTTGGATGAGAGGGCCTTCATTCCTCTCTCATCCCAAAGCTTTTCAGTTGTGATGACATCAGGGCTTTGTGTGGTTCAGCCAAATTATTCCACGGCATAGCCACTCAACCATGCCTTTATGACCCTTGACTAATACACTGAGCAACAGCCATGCTGAAATAGAAAAGGGCCTTACACAAACTGTTCCTACAAGGTTAGAAGCATACTACAATGTCTTAAGAAAAAGTAAAAAGTTTAGTACCGTGTTAGCCAATCTAAAACTAGTTTAGTGCTCTTATTAAGAGAAACAAAATAAGAGTATTGCAGGTTTGATACCTTTTAATGGCTAACAAAAATAGAAGTAATGCTGTTACATAACAAGCTTTTGAGACATCACCAGTCCCTTCATAAGGCGTCCTACAAGAATACATGAAGAAACAGCAATATATATACAATAAGAACAGAGTCATGGGGGAATGAATGGACATTTGAAAAGCAACAGAACAACATAATATCAAAGATCTTGAGAATGAGTCCTTAACCCCTTAATGACGTACTGTGTACGTCATGCTGTGGTGCTAGTTACCGCATCATGACGTGCACAGTACGTCATGAGAAGAAAGCTCCACCGCAAGTATACTTGAGGTGACACCGGCATGTTATCGGGTGTCAGGGACAGCAAAGCTGTCCGGGGACCCGTCAGTGGACCAATCACAGCGATCCTTGTTTCACGATCACTGTGATTGGTCAATGAAAGTAGAGGTGACCAATCGCAGCGCATGTAGTTGTGCTGCATTGTAAAATCACCCAGCACAGATCCAATCTCTTTAGACTGACAGTTAAACTTGTGGAGATCGGACCCATCCTCCAACCACCCCTCCTCCCCACAGAACATAAGTGGGTTTTTTTTTTGTTTTTTTTAGTAGTATTATTAGGGCAATTGATAGTAGTAATAATAGGAAGTAGTTGAGGTTAGGAAGGAAAAAAAAGAAAAAAAAAGTAAAAAAAAAAAATCCAAATATAATATATAAAATATTGATAATTAGCCATAGTTAGCCTGAATACTGGCAGTTAGATAGAATAGTTATATAGAATAGTAGTGTTAGGGTAAGGGGTCTGAAAAAAATAATATTATAATATATATATATATATATATATATATATAAATTATTTGGAGTAGTGTAAGGGTTTGCAGCATATAAAATGGCTGAGCGTATGTATACGGCAGGGAATTTATCTGTTCTGATACAGAAAGTGCTAGCAACTTCAAATTTCATCATCATCCGCTAACACTAGTGATGTCGAGCCACAACAAAGTCGCAGACGAGACTCTTCGCCTGGCACTAACGCCATTGACCCCGAATGGATGCCAACAGAGTCATATACTCCGTCTGTTCCAGAATTTAATTCTGTCACAGGCATCCATTGTGATGTTATGGGGTTTAGGGGGCTAGAATTTTTTTAAATCCTCTTATCAGAAGAACTGCTAAATTTGATGGTTGAGCAGACCAATGTAGGTTTCTGCACTTCGCTGACAATACACAGTGCCCCCCACGTGATGACCCCAGCCATGACAGGATTTTTAAAATTAGGCCCCTTATAAATTATTTAAATGAAAATTTCCAAGAGGCCTACACCCCAGAAAAAAATATTGCCGTGGACGAGTCACTTGTCCTTTTTAAAGGCAGGCTTAAATTTCGCCAATATTTGCCAAGAAAGATGGCACCATTTGGGCAAAAAATTTATAAGCTCTGTCAGAGTGGATCTGGCTACACTTATAAATTTAGAGTGTATGAGGGCAAAGATACCCAGTTTTGTCCTCCTCAATGCCCCCCTTCCCTCAATGTGGCAGGTAAAGTAGTGTGGGATCTTTTACACCCTCTTTTAGATAAGAGGTACCACTTGTACATTGACAATTATTATATAAGCGTACCCCTTTTCAGGTGCCTTTCAGTCAGGAAGACAGTGGCATGTGGCACCATACGCCGCGATCAAAGAGGCCTGCCCAAGCCTTTAATCAATCAGAAATTGAGGTCTGGTGAAATAAAGGGCCTTTGTAATGGGGACATCTTACTCATAAAATATCAAGACAAAAAAGATGTCCTCATAATGACATCTATTCATCCAGTAGTAGCCCTGTTCCTGTGCGTGGCACAAATACCACCGTCCTTGCAGACCAAATGCTGCAGCCCTTTAGTGCGGTCAGGAAATCCCACATTTGGTATAAAAAAACTTGCAGCCCACCTTATGCAAGTAGCCCTTTATAATTCTTTTGTTATGTTCCAAAAAGCAGGGAACCAAGGAACATATCTTGAATTTCAAGAAGAAATAATAAAAAATGTAATATTTGGAGAGCAGCGGGATGGCAGTGGGATAGCGTCATCCAGTCATGACAGCAGAATTATCCCAGGGCAACATTTCCCGTCAGAGGTGCCCCCTACTGCGCAAAAAAGCAGAGCCCAAAAGAGATGTAGAGTCTGTTACAAGAATGGGATACGGCAGGACACCATATACCAATGTGACACCTGTCCAGATATGCCAGGACTTTGCATTAAGTAGTGTTTCCACATTTACCACACTTGCCTAGACTATTAAAACAAATTTTTTAACTTATTTTGTCCACTTTTGTCCATTTTTAATTTATTATCCAATCTACTGTTTTTTAAACACTCCACATTATTAGCAAAATATAATTTGGAAAATATGAAAAACTCCAAAATGTGAAAATAAATTCTCATTATACCCCTAGGTGAATACTGTAAAATAATAAAATTCTCACTACACCCCTAGAGGAACACTTTAGAGGGTGTAGTTTCCACTTTTTGGGGGTTTCCACTGTGGGGTATCTCAGGGTACCTTCAAATGAAACACAGCGCCTGAAAATGATTCCAGTGAAATCTGCCCTCCAAAAGCCATATTGTGCTCTGCCATACGCCCATGAAGCAGTGAAAAACCACATATGGGGTGTTGTCGTATTCAGAAGAAAATGGGTAACAAATTGTGTGTTGATTTTCTCCTGTTACCCCTTGTGACTATTACAAATTTGGGCCTAAAGTGGCATTTTTCAGTAACATTTTAAACTTTTCTTTTTTGCAACCATGGGTTTCTAAATTCTATGAAAAGCATATTGGGCCAAAGTGCTCACTACACCCCTTGAAACATGGGTCACGTTTTGGAGGTTTCCACTGTGGGGTACCTCAGGTTACCTTCAAATGAAACACAGCGCCTGAAAATTATTCCAGTGAAATCTGCCCTCCAAAAGCCATATTGTACTCCATCTGTTCTAAGCTCTGCCATACGCCCATGAAGCAGTTGAAAACCACATATGGGGTGTTGTCGTATTCAGGAGAAAATGGGTAACACATTTTTTGGTGACTTTCTTCTGTTACCCTTTGTGACTATTAAAAATTGGGACGGCACGATGACGTGAGTGGTTTACGTCGCGCTCTCCTCCTCCCGCCCTCCCTCCTCGCTCTCCCGATGATGCCGACTGAAGTTTGAGCGTGCTCCATTCCTATGGCTCCCAGAGGCTTCTTCCTGCATAGACTCGCCGGACCCCCGATGTCTCTCTTACTTGCTGCCGCCTGCTGCTCGTAGTGAATGTGAGCGCCGGAGCTGCTGCCTATTATTCTTCTCCACCCTCCCTGGTTTCCAGCTGGACTTTCTCTGTTTTTGTCATTCCTCGGCTGGCCTTTGTTACCATCGTTCCCTCCTCTCCTCGGTCATGCTTGGGTCCTGCTCCTCTCTTCATTCAGTCCTGCCTCCGGCTCCTGCCCGTGCCCAGCTCCACGGGCTGAAGACGTCAAACATGTGAGAGAACTCTGCTGTATTTACCCTTGCTCTCCCCTCGCTTGTGTTCACGTATTTTTTTGTGGTGTCTTGTTTAAACACACACAAGTTTGGCACTTTAAGCAAAAGGGGTATAAAGAGAAAAAAAAAAAAGGACTTAACTAAAGGTTAAAATAAAGGGTAAAGGTTGAGACAAGAAAGTTGAACCAGCGCTAAGCGTCAAGCGCTAAAAGCAGAATAAAGGCAGGAGTTAAAGGAGGAAAGGAACGGAGGAGAAAAAGGGGAAAAAAAAAAAAAGAAAAGAAGAGGAGAGGAGAAGGAAAAAAAAAAGGGGCGAAAAAAGAAGGAAAGAAAAACAAACAAACAAAAAAAAAAGAAGAGAAAAAGGACAATAATCTAATAATAAGGAGAGAAATGAAATTTGAAAAGGGCCTTAAAGGAAAAAAGAGAGGGAAAACTCTCAAAGACTGTTAAAAAAAAAACTCCTTAAAGATTTCTTAAAGACTCCTTAAAATTATTATTATAAAAAGGGAGAGCGGGAAAAGAAAAGGGAAAAAAAATTTAAAAATAAATAAATATATACATATACGTACTGAGAAGAGTCCTAAACGACTAATGGCTCCAAAGCGGCGTTCAGTTGACTCCTCTGGAATAAAGTTGGGGTCCAAGATACCAGAGAGCAAAATTGACAAATTTTTGAAATCTCCATCCTCAAATGAAAAGGGTTTAGTTAAAGGGAAACTGAGTGCTAACCCCAAGAAAACTGTTAAAATCCCCCAAGCTGAAGAATTTTCTGAGGACGGGTCATCAGAGGCAGGCCAGGAAGGAGGGGAGGAAAGTCTGCTAATTCGAACAGAAACCGAATACGACCCCTCAGTATTGGAAAAAATCCTGTATGCAGTAAAAAATAATGGCACTCTAGTGCAAGGGATGTCTACTCAATTGGGCTCAATGCAGAGTGACATATCCCTAATTAGAGAAGATTTGGCCAAAATCCGTGATCGGGTTTTTAATGTGGAAAAGACGGTCGACTCTTTACAATCCGATATGGATATGTTAAAATCTAAGACTCTGTCTCTGGCTTCAGAAAACCACCTTCTACAAAATAAGCTGGAGGATTTGGAAAACAGATCAAGGCGGTATAATATTCGCATAATTGGATTTCCAGAAGAGGGTGAAGGCCGGCAGCTAGTTGAACAACTTAAGGATTTGATTTGGAAAACTTGGGCAGTGAACATTTTTCTTCTATGTTTCGAATAGAAAGAGCCCATCGGATTCCAGGGGGGAAACCTATCCCAGGGAGGCCGCCGCGAGTAATCCTAATGAAGCTGTTATTGTCCATGGACAGAGACATGATATTGAGAAGAGCAAGAGAATGCCCTCCTATTGAATATCAGGGTACTAAACTGCTGTTTTTCCCTGATTTTTCTCAGCAGACTCAACAACAAAAAAGTTTCATTGAAATAAAAAAACGTTTGGCGTCTAAAGACATCAAATATTCTCTACAGTATCCAGCGAAACTAAGAGTGATTTATAATGGGACTTCTCATTTTTTTGAAAAATCGCAACAAGTGTTGGAGTGGATGGAGCAACTGGGCATATGAAATTTTGCAATATTGAGATGGAGGGGGGTGGGGTTAGTGAGGGGGAGAATGGCCGGAAGATAGAGGTTTGCTGACTAGATCGGGCGGACCAATGGAGGAAGGGGCGGGGAGTGTGGGAGGGAATCCACCTTGCAGAGAAATGAGGGATTTTTTTTATTTTTTTTTTAAATGAGGTTTATTAGAATCGTTTCCTGGAATGTTAGAGTTCTTGGAGAAAGGACTAAGAGGCAAGCAATTATGGATGCAATAAAAAGACATCTCCCTGCAATTCTTTGTATAGTGGAAACCCATCTTACTAAAGTGACCGTGTCCCGCTTGATGACGGGATGGCACTCTCAATTTTATCATTCCACTTTTAGTAGTGCCTCTAGGGGTGTTTCGGTTCTGATCCATTACTCTGTAGATTTTGCTTTAATAGAATCCCATATAGACGATCAGGGTAGATTTATTTTTTTGCATGGTAGGCTCTATGGTTCCAGCTATATTCTTGCCTTTTTTTATATACCTCCGCCATTCTCAATGTATCCACTTAACCAACTATCGCTTTTTCTGGAGAAGAGACCAGATTGTCGGCTTATTTTGATGGGAGATTTTAATGCTGTTATGGATCCTAAAAAGGATAGACTGACTTTAGATGTAGATCACGGAAGGAATTTTTGCAGCTCTCCATTGCCTCAGTTTTGCTCGGAAGTTGGACTGGTGGATATATGGGAATATTTAGGCGAAGGAAAGAGAGTGTACTCCTGTGTTAGTAGGGGTGGAAGAGCTATGTCCAGGATTGATCTAGCACTTACCAATGAGAGCAATTTGAATAATATTAGAAGGATACGATATGGAGTAAGAACAGTTTCAGACCACTCACCCGTATCAATTGAAGTTTGCATTGGGGAGAATAAAGACAATAGGGGGCTAGGCTTTAAGCTTAACCCATACTGGCTTACCATTATGGATAATCACCAGTCCACTAAAGTACTTATATCCTCTTTTTGGGAGGTGAATCTCCCCTCTGCCAACATCAATGTAGTTTGGGATGCTCTGAAAGCATATCTGAGGGGGGTTCTTATAAGCGATATTACTGGTGTAAAGAGAACATCTAGGAAAAAAGAGGAGGAATTGGTTAAGACTGTAGCATCCATAACGGAGCGATTTATAAATCAACCAACTGAATATAATAAGGAAGAGATGCAGAGGGCTAGTTGTTCTCTGAAGGAATATGTAAGCAAATCATAGATTATTTTTTAAGGGACAACAGCACTTCTCAGAGTCCGGATGTCCTGGTAAGCTCCTAGCTAGAATAATTTCACAACAGGACAAGAAAAGGAAAGCTATTACTTCGATTCGTAATTTAGACGGTGTGATTATATCAGACTCAGAGGGAATTAGAGATACCTTTCTGCAATATTTTTCCCAGATATATAGAGCTTCACCCGGTTTGTCACCTGACCTGGCGATGCAGTTCTTGGAAAAAATTTCTCTGCCGATGTTAACGGAAGCTCAAAAAAAATTCTTGGAAAGAGAACTGTCCCTTTTGGAGATTCAGGAGGCCTTGAGGTCTATCTCTGGGAACTCATCGCCAGGGTCAGATGGTTTTCTGTATGAATTTTACCGTAAGCATAGTGATGTCATTCTTCCCCATTTATTAGAGGTGTTCTCTCAAGCACTACAGGGAGGGGGTTTACCACAGTCTATGATGGAAGCTTTGATAGTTCTAATTCCCAAAAAGGATAAAGATCTGATGGATTTGAACTCTTATAGACCAATCTCCTTATTGAATACGGATGTCAAGCTACTATCAAAAGTCTTGGCAAAGAGGCTTTCTCGGGTTATGTCTTCTGTTGTCCACCCAGATCAAAATGGCTTTATGCCAAAAAAGGGCACCCATTCTAACTTGCATAGGTTTTTCACTAACATTCAGTCTCCTGGGAGTGGCGCCCGCTCCATCCTGTCATTGGACGCCACTAAGGCGTTCGACAGGGTCGAGTGGACGTTTCTCTGGGAGGTGATGAAAAAAATGGGTTTTGGCCCCAAATTTATGGCGATGGTCCAGCTGTTATATAAATCTCCAGCGGCCAGGATTAGGATCAATATGTTGACAGAGAGTTTTGTATTAGGAAGAGGCACCCGTCAAGGCTGCCCCCTTTCCCCTCTTTTATTCAATATTTATATTGAACCTCTCGCAGCTAGTATAAGGCAGGATTTGGGAGTGGCTGGTTTTGGTGTAATGGGGAAGCAGGATCGTATATCCCTCTATGCAGATGATATTTTGTTTTTTATCCATCAAACAGAAAGTGTACTTCCTCGAATAATGGAGTTGGTTAATTTATTTTCTGACTCTTCGGGCTTGGTGGTTAACTGGGAAAAGACTGCTCTTCTCCCTATAGATGAGTTGCGAGGATCTATGGAAAATTTGTCTAATCGGTTATTGATCTCTGAATCAATAAAGTACCTGGGGATAACAGTTTCTGCCAAAGTTCAGGATTATTTACAACTTAACTTGATTCCGTTATTGTCAAAATTGAGATCTAAAATTAAGATTTGGCAAAAAATTCTGCCCGCAAGAGCAGACAGAATTTCCCTATAAAAATGGTGGTATTGCCCCAGGTTCTTTATGTTCTTCGCAACTCGCCTGTATGGATTGAAGATAAGTATTTTAGATTGATACAGCAGATGATTAACGATTTACTATGGGGGAGGAAACGCGTGAGATTAAAGGCGCTTTACTTTTCTACGCCCTATAATCAGGGAGGTCTCAATCTCCCCTATTCTAGGGGTTATTTCATGGCCTCTCAACTTAGCTTTTTCAATGATTGGGAAAATAGCCATCTCTGCAGAAAATTAGTGAAAGATTCAGGTTTTTCGGATCTATTTACAGTATTAGAGTCCGATTATTTACTTAATATACAGACTGGTTATAAATCTTTCTGCATAATGGCTATAAAAGCCTGGCTGGTTATAAAGAGCTGGTTTAAAGTTGAGGCATCACTTATTTGTACTCCACTATGGCATAACTTAAAGCTTTTGAATTTAGATGATCCAAATTGCCGGCGATATTGGAGGATGAGAAATATTCAATATTTGAATCAAGTGGTTAAGTGTGGACAAATCCTGTCTCTTATGGAGCTAAAACAAAAGGAAAATGTAGGTGAGGTGGCTTGGTACGCATATTTTCAGTTGAGGTCGGCACTTTCTAGTATTTTTGATAGCCATGCACTTAACATAGACACTCCTGAGTTTCTACACGATTTGATTTGTAAGAAAGGTGGAATGAAAGTTAAAGTATCACATTGTTATAGAAACTTGATGAAAATTTTTTTTAGGGAATGCTTTTCTCCAGGACAAAGATCCTGGTCTGTTTCACTTTCAGAGGTGGGTTCCCCGGATTGGGAGAACGTAACGGATAATTTTAGTCAGGTTTCGCACAATTTTAACCATACTGTTGTACAGTTCAATATTATGCACAAAATATATGTGACACCTCTATGGCTCCATAGGAGAGGTTTTAGAGCCTCCTCTGATTGCCCCCGTTGTGGTGATCCCAGGGCAGACCACTTACATCTGTTCTGGGATTGCCCTACAGTGAGTAAGTATTGGAGAATGGTTCGAGCAATTTTGACCCAGAGACTTAAGATTGATATTCCTCATTCTCCTAAAGTTTGGGTTTTGGGGGATTTATCGGAGGTTAACTGCCAACCCATGAAGCGTCGATTGTTGATCAAAGTGATGTTCTTGGCCAGGCTTCTTATATCTAGAAGATGGTTCCTCTCCTCTGCTCCAGATCATAACAACTGGTTATGTCTAGTTAGGAAGGTGAAAAGCTATGATAGGATCTTATATAACCAGAGAGGGTCCTATGCAAAGTGGGATAGTATTTGGAAGGAATGGGTTGGTTAAGTAATTTTGTTTTTTTTTTTTCTCTCTTTCTTCTGCAAGGTGGGGGGGTGGTTGTGGGGTGGGTTGGGGATGATTTTGTAATCCTGTTTTTTTTATAAATTTGTATTTTCCTTTTTTTGAGAAGATAAAAATAAAAACTTTATTGAAAAAAAAAAAAAAAAAAATTGGGGCCTAAAGTGGCATTTTGCAGTAAAATTTAAAAATTTTCTTTTTTACAGCCAAGGGATTCTAAATTCTTTAAAAAGCATATTGGGCCAAAGTGCTCACTACACCCCTTGAAAAATCCCTGGGGGGTATAGTTTCTAAAACGGGGTCACTTTTTGAGGGTTTCCATTGTGGGGTATCTCAGGGTACCTTCAAATGCAACACAGCGCCTGAAAATTATTCCAGTGAAATCTGCCCTCCAAAAGCCATATTGTGCTCCATCTGTTCTAAGCTCTGCCATACGCCCATGAAGCAGTTGAAAACCACATATGGGGTGTTTCTGTAAACTGTAGAATCTGGGCAACAGATATTGAGTTTAGTTTGGCTGTCAACCCTTGCTGTGTTACAGGAAAAAAATATTAAAATGAAAAATCTGCAAACAAAGTGAAATTTTTAAATTTCATCTCCATTTTCTTTTAATTCTTGTGGAGCACCTCAAGGGTTAACAAAGTTTGTAACATTAGTTCTAAATAAATTGAGGGGTGTAGTTTCTAAAATGGTGACATTTCGGGTGGTATCTACTATGTAAGGCCCACAAAGTGACTTCATAACTGGTCCTTCAAAAAGTGGGCTTTAGAAATTTTATTAAAAAATGTAAGAATTGCTTTTAAAATTCTAAACCTTCTAATGTCCTAAAAAAAAAAAATTTCATTTTTAAAATGATTCCAACATAAAGAAGACATATAGAGAATGTAAAGTAATAACTATTTTATGAGTTATCACTTTCTGTTTTAAAAGCAGAGAAATTGAAATTTAGAAAATTGTGAATTTTTCCAAATTTTTGGTAAATTTGGGATTTTTTCATAAATAAAGATGAAATATATTGACTCAAAATTATGACTATCCTGAAGTACAATGTGTCACGAGAAAACAATCTCAGAATGGCTTGGATAAGTAAAATCGTTCCAAAGTTATTACCACAAAAAGTGGCATGTCGGATTTTCAAAAATCAGTCTGGTCACGAAGGTGCAAAATGGCCCAGTCATTAAGGGGTTAATTATCTTACATATAAGGGGTGTGAAAGTTTTATGGTCTCTATGGTGCCCCGACTATGTGTCTCATAAATCCCGGGGCGGGGACAAATTTTGTCCAGTATTCAAAGTGCCAAGTAATATTATAAATTTGTATTCCCAAATTCTTCTGGCTCTTTGGGATTTTTAATATAAGAACTTTCATGTTTTCCTCATTGTGTCCTGGGCTACAGAAATGCTGAGCCATCGGAAACTCTTTAATTGTGCGGTGGTGGGACCTCATCCTTGCATTGAGTTTCTGTCCGGTTTCTCCAACGTAGAGGCCCCCAACAGGACATTTAGTGCAGAGAATCAGATAAACAACATTAGATGTAGAACATGTGAATGTTCCAGGGATCTTATAGTCCGCCTGGGTGTTGGGGATCCGGATCTTATCTGTTGTAATTATATGGGAACAGGTTTTGCATCTTCTTATATTACAGGGATGGGTTCCTTTTTCTGTGGTACATGGCCTTGAACTTGATCTTATCAGAATATTCCTTAGATTTGGAGGTTGTCGGTATGCTAGTAAGGGGGGATCTGGGAAGATTGTTTTAAGTCGGTCGTCCTTATGTAGGACATTATTTCATTTTCTGGCAGTTTTCCTCAGTACCTCTAATTGTGGGTTATAGGTCACAACCAGAGGTACATGCTGGTTTTGTTTCTTTTCATTGTATTGGAGAAGTTGACTTCTGGGGATCTTGGTGGCTCTTGCGATCTGATCTTCAATTGAAGCAGGATGATAGCCCTGGTGTAAAAATGTCCTTTTCAGATGTTGTAAATGCTCACCCCTTTCTGATGGGCTGGAACAGATTTGGTTATATCTGATGGCTTGACTATAGATGATGGACTTTTTAATATGTTTGGGGTGGAAGCTGTCCCATTTGAGGTATTTAGGCCAATCAATAGGTTTTCGATATGGGGATGTCTGTATTGAGCAGTCTTGATGTCCAGAAAGCTGACTTCTGTGTGTGAATAGGTGAGGGACAGGTTTATGGTGGGATGGAATTTGTTGAATTGATCATTACATTTTATCAGTTCATGTTCAGAGTCAGTCCAGATTATTAGGATTGCCATGAAGAGATTTGCATATTGGGGGGCCATTTTTACTGCCCGTAGCAGTCCCAGTGCACTGTAAATATATCTCCTTGTCATAAGAGAAATAGTTATGGGTGAGGATAAATTTAGTCAGTTGTAGTACAGACTCTGAGTCTATCCTATTCGCCTCCAAGTATACTCGGCAAGCAGTTAATCCATCATCGTGAGTAGGGATGGAACCGAACCCAAGTTCAGGAAATGTTTTTTTACAGTATAAATTAATTTCTAAAGTTATCATGCGAAGTCTCGCGAGACTTCGCAAAGTAATAACTTCGGCTCATCGGAGCCAATACATTGTAATACTGTACGGAGCTATTACTTCGTACGGTATTGAAACAAAGTCGATTCGCTCATCCCTAAACGCGAGTTATATTCGAATACAAGGAGGCCAAGATTGTGCCTTAAGGGAGGGGATCTATAGTTGACAGTTTGTTCAATAAGTCAGGGGTGTCCTGTAGATGACTTGTTGTGTTCCTCACTTATGGTTTGAGGATGCCCTCTATCCAACCTGAGATCTTTTCAGTGAGGGTTCCCACACCTGACATGATCGGTCTCCATGGATTACCTGCTTTGTGTATTTTGGAAAGCATGTAGAATAGTCCGATCCTGGGATTCTTAGGTACCAAGTCTAAAAGTTTTGTGGATCCTGATTACTTTTTTAACTCTGTCAAATATTTCTGAGTTGGGTTTCCCTCCATTTTGATGTAGTATTGTGTGTCTGTGAGCTGTTTTGTGCTTCTTATAAATAGTCCAGAGTGTTCAAAAGGACTATAGCGCCACCTTTATCTGCAAGTTTTATGGTTATTCCTTTGTTGTTTTTTAAGGTTTGAATCACCCTCCTTTCCTGTAAGCTGGTGTTGAATGTTTCTTTTATATGATATATACTGGAGAGTGAATCTGGATCGCACATCCTCAACACTATGCTTTTGATATAACAACTGTCTCAGCAAAATTACGTGGCATATCCGCCCAATTTGTAATACATTGTATGCTGTGCAAAAGAGGCATTAGTATACAGTTTGATCAAAGAGCATAGGCCCACTTACTGCGACAAGGAAGCCTCTACAAGTGGGAAACTACTCTAACCTATAAATGGTGCAGCCGTGCGCGGCGGCAGCAGACGGCGGGACCCAGGAGCCACACAGCAACCCCACTGTGCAGCAAAGCCTCCTTGGCTCTGGGTCCCACCGCCCCACCAGCACAGCACTGAGGCAGCAATGGCAGACACGCAGTACTGCACCATGTGAACGAGTGCAAAGAGCTCACCCAGTCACAACCCTCAGGAAGTGCATCTGAGAGATAGTAGGAGTTTATAAACCCCTTGCAAACTAAGGCTAATTAAAAACACCTAGTCCAAATGGGGAGGAGTGCTGACCCCAGAGGGGGGAAAAAATGCCTCTTTTGCACAGCATACAATGTATTACAAATTGGGTGGATATGCCACGTAATTATGCTGAGACAGTCGTTATATCAAAAGCATAGTGTTGAGGATGTGCGATCCAGATTCACTCTCCAGTATATATTGTAATTATCTATTTTCTTTTTCCTCCCTCTGGGGTCAGCACTCCTCCCCATTTGGACTAGGTGTTTTTAATTAGCCTTAGTTTGCAAGGGGTTTATAAACTCCTACTATCTCTCAGATGCACTTCCTGAGGGTTGTGACTGGGTGAGTTCTTTGCACTCGTTCACATGGTGCAGTACTGCGTGTCTGCCATTGCTGCCTCAGTGCTGTGCTGGTGGGGCGGTGGGACCCAGAGCCAAGGAGGCTTTGCTGCACAGTGGGGTTGCTGTGTGGCTCCTGGGTCCCGCCGTCTGCTGCCGGTGCGGTGCTGGGGCGCCGGTGGTCGCTGCACCATTTATAGGTTAGAGTAGTTTCCCACTTGTAGAGGCTTCCTTGTCACGGTAAGTGGGCCTATGCTCTTTGATCAAACTGTATACTAATGCCTCTTTTGCACAGCATACAATGTATTACAAATTGGGCGGATATGCCACGTAATTATGCTGAGACAGTCGTTATATCAAAAGCATAGTGTTGAGGATGTGCGATCCAGATTCACTCTCCAGTATATATTGTTTCTTTTATATGTTTGTCCATTATTGCAGACTATACTACATTACAAAATGGTATTGCGGCCAGGGGGTGGGGTCCAGTCAGGCAGTTTTTTGTCCACCAGTGCCAATTGTGTTTGGCTGTTTGAGAATTCTCTCTCCTGTTTGTCATGAAAGAACTCTTTTAATCTTAGGCCTCTTTCACACTTGCGTTCTGAGGATCCGGCGGGCACTTCCGTCCCGCCGGATCCATCAGAACGCAAGTCGCCTGAAAGCATTAGAAGACTGATCAGGATCCTGATCAGTCTTCGAAATGCTTTCAGGTTACTATGGCAGCTAGGACGCTATTAAAGTCCTGGTTGCCATAGTAGGAGAGGGGAGCGGGGGAGCGGTATACTTACAGTCCGTACAGCTCCCGGGCGCTCCTGAATAACGTCAGAGCGCCCCATGCCCATGGATCACGTGATCCATGCGATCACGTGATCCATGCGTGTGGAGCGCCCTGACGTCACTCTGGAGCGCCCCGGGAGCCGCACGGGTGGTAAGTATACTGCTCCCCCGCTCCCCTCTACATTTTACCATGGCAACCAGGACTTTAGCGTCCTGGCTGCCATGGTAACAATTGAGAAAAAGCTAAACGTCAGATCCGGCGATGCGCCGAAACGACATTTAGCTTAAGGCCGGATCCGGATTAATGCACTTCAATGGGCATTAATTCCGGATCCGGCGTTACGGCATGTCTTCCGGATTTTTGGAAGGAGACAAATCCGCAGCATGCTGCGCTTTTGTCAACGTCCAAAAAACGTTCACATACTGAACGGAAGACATCCTGATGCATCCTGAACGGATTGCTCTCCATTCAGGATGCATTAGGATAATCCTGATCAGTATCTTTCCGTCCTAGAGCCCCGATGACGGAACGCTAGGACGGAAAGCAAAAACGCTAGTGTGAAAGGGGCCTTAATCTACAAAAATATTCCTACATGTCACTACAGAGTTCTGTTTTGTCAAGACTTTTGGTAGGGCAGAATGAGAGTCCTCTGGAGAGCATCTTGAGTTCCACATTATTCGGTTTTTATGATGATAGATTAATGACACATCTGACTTTACCAGGTTCTTGATCGATGTTCTGATTTATCCTGTTAGCTTTGGCTTGTACTCGATTGGTGTGTGAATACCGCCCTGCTCTAAGTCGAAGTCTGTGGAGTTTCTTTTTCTTGTTGTCTATCAAATATAGTTGTAGTATTCTGTAGTATTTTTGCATTCCCAGGATCAAATGTCTTGGGATGCTGAAGCATTAAGATTTCCTTCACTGAAACTAATGAGCCTAAGCCAACCACTTAAAAACATCTCCATAGCATTATCCCTTCTCAACGAAATGTTACTGTTGGCTCATGGCAGTCAATATGGTAAAGTTCTCCTGGCATTCTCCAAACTCTGACTTGTCCATCAGACAGCCAGATAGAGAAGAGTGATTAGTCACTCCACAGAACACGTTTTCACTGCTCCAGAATCCAGAGTTGGTGGGCTTTACACCACTCCATCTGACACTTGTTCTTGGTGATGTAAGGCTTGCATGCAGCTGATGGCCATGGAAACACATGCTATGAAGCTCTTAGCTAATGTTAATAATAGAGGAGGTTTGGCGACTTTTATGCACTATGCACCTAAGCATTTGGCGACCCTTCTGTTTAATTTTTCATGGTCTGCCACTCAGTGGCTGAGTTGCTGTGGTTCTTAAACACTTTCAATAATACTACTCACAGTTGATTGTGGAATATCTAGGGGCTGGATTTAATATACTTGCAGCAATGGGAATGAATGAAACTCCCAAATTCAATGATTAAGGGGTGGGGACAGCTACTTTTGTCTATATAGTGTTTATATAATGAAACGTTCTGCTTATATAATGAAAGTCTCTTTGTCCCTATCTCCTAGTGCAGATAACCACCTGCACAAAGCACTAGAAGTACAGTAAATATACTACCTTCGATACTGCATAGACTGAAGAGACCATTTGACATCCAAATGACTCTCTGTTCACATACATACAAATGATGTGGTGAGAAGTTTTATAACCTTTTATTTTTCTACAGAAAGAGATCTGGGACATTGATTTTATTTGCAGTTATTTTTTTCCAGGGCTACTGGGTGTTAGCTAATTGCAGATGAGAATCGCATCACTTAACCCCTGTTTGGTATTCCAAAATGGAATATATAAGTTAGAGAGACAGCCGTCTATGCATGTGCGTCTCTCCTTGGTAATTTATGGAAGATTTAAAATGCTAGGCTGCTAACACAACACCTATAACCTGAAATGGACATCTCTTCCTGTCTGAAGCTCTGACAGGGAAGAACACCTGGAACGGGTATATACTTTCAATATACTATAAGTGTATCAGCTCATAATACTTTCTTGAGTTCTATTGCGACCCTTGGGAAAGGTTAAATGTGACAATGTGGCCCTCAGATCAGAAAAGGTTGTGCATGCCGGATATAGCCCACAGCACACATATCACTCTGATGGATCTATAATGTAGTCATCGGCTTGAGGCAAAAGAGGTTATTTTTATTGATTGCATAACAGAAAATAAATGCTAGTCATAGCTGAGAGCTGTGTTTTAAATGCTTAAATGTTTTACTTTTTACCCTGTGGTCTAGTATTCATCATTTTATATTTAATGCTTCATTTCAGATGATAATGGTGCGACAATCAAGGTACCCCAACAGGTAGACATAGGTGCACAAGTGGCCTCAGGAATGGCATATCTGGAAAGTCAAAACTTCATCCACAGAGATCTAGCAGCTAGAAATGTACTTGTTGGGGATTATGGTGTATATAAAGTAGCTGATTTTGGACTTGCCAGAGTTTTTAAGGTAAAGCTGTCAATTTTGAGATGCTCTTTTTTTTCATAGCGGTGATATTTTCAGCTTTTTTTTGCTCCATGATAATGTGTAATTGACATTATATAACTTTCTTTATGGCACATGTTAATACCATATCAGTACATAATGTCATCTTTAAATGCTTTTCATAGATTATTCTGTATGCCGTTATTAAAAGAGGCCCTTTTACTATTCCTGATATGTCTATTTTAGTAAATATTTCTATCTCCCAAAATGTAATAACTCTATAACATCTTGTTTTAGAACTCTGCAAGAGCCATTGGTTTTTATTCATTCTAGAATTTTATGAATAGATTGACCACTGGGGCCATGTCCTTAGAACCTGACATGGTCCAATTAGTGCTGACAATGGCAGAGGATGTAGGGATATACCCTTTAACAAGAAAATTGTAATTGACAATATTTTTTATAATGTATTAGGAGGAATAACAGAGTTATATGGAGTTCTAGGTAAAGATGTTCCAGAATAGTTATTTCAGTAGAAACGCAAGTATTCACTGAAACAGACATATCAGGAGAGATCCTCTTTAAGGGGGTTTTCCCAGATACAACACTTATCCCATGTCCTCAGAATAGGAGATAAGTGTTTAATAGGCAGGGGTCTGACTGCTGGGACTTCTGGTATGCACACAAATGGGGTTGCCCCATTTGAATGGAGCGTTGGTAGCGCTTTCTGCTGAACTCCATTCAACTGTATGAGGTGGTTGAACATACTTTAGCTGGGCACAGTATTTGGCAGTCCAGCAGTCCCATGGAGTTTAATATAGCGGCAGCAGACATCCGCCAACCATGCTCCATTTAACCCCTTAAGGACCGGGCTCATTTTCACCTTAGGACCAGGCCATTTTTTGCAAATCTGACCAGTGTCACTTTATGTAGTGATAACTTTAAAACGCTTTTTCTTATCCAGGCCATTCTGAGATTGTTTTTTCGTCACATATTGTACTTCATGACACTGGTAAAATTAAGTCGAAAAATTTCATTTTTATTTATAAAAAAATATCAAATTTACCAAAAATTTTGAAAAATTAGCAATTTTCCAAGTTTCAATTTCTCTACTTCTATAATACATAGTAATACCGCCCAAAAAAGTTATTGATTTACATTCCCCATATGTCTACTTCATGTATCGATCATTTTGGGAACGCCATTTTATTTTTGGGGATGTTACAAGGCTTAGAAGTTTAGAAGCAAATCTTGAAATTTTTCAGAAATTTTCAAAAACCCACTTTTAGGGACCAGTTCAGGTCTGAAGTCACTTTGTGAGGCTTACATAATAGAAACCATCCAAAAATGACCCCATTCTAGAAACTACACCCCTCAAGGTATTCAAAACTGATTTTACAAACGTCATTAACCCTTTAGGTTTTCCACAAGAGTTAATGGCAAATAGAGATAAAATTTCAGAATTTCGATTTTTGGAAAATTTTCCGTTTGAATCCATTTTTCCAGTAACAAAGCAAGGGTTAACAGCCAAACAAAACTCAATATTTATTGCCCCGATTCTGTAGTTTTCAGAAACACCCCATATTTGGGCGTAAACTGCTGTATGGCCAAACGGTGGAGCGCAGAAGGAAGGGGACGCCATATGGTTTTTGGAAGGCGGATTTTGCTGGTCTGGATTTTTGACACCATGTCCCATTTGAAGCCCCCTGATGCACCCCTAGAGTAGAAACTCCAAAAAGTGACTCAATCTAAGAAACTACACCCCTCAAGGTATTCAAAACTGATTTTACAAACTTTGTTAACCCTTTAGGTGTTCCACAAGAGTTATTGGCAAATGGAGATGAAATTTCGAATTTCTATTTTTGTTACCTTGTCTCAAAAAAGTGTAATATAGAGCAACCAAAAATCATATTTACCCTAAAATAATACAAACAAAACTGCTACCTTATCCCGTAGTTTCCAAAATGGGGTCGCTTTTTGGAGTTTCCACTGTAGGGGTGCATCAGGGGGCTTCAAATGGGACATGGTGTCAAATAACCAGTCCAGCAAAATCCGCCTTCCAAAAACCATATGGCGTTCCCTTCCTTCTACGCCCTGCCGTTTGGCCATACAGCAGTTTACGACCACATATGGGGTGTTTCTGCAAACTACAGAATCAGGGCAATAAATATTGAGTTTTGTTTGGCTGTTAACCCTTGCTTTGTTACTGGAAAAATGGATTAAAATGGATAATTTGCAAAAAAATAGCTGTTTTGGGACAGTTTTGTATTTTTGTTATTTACATCGTTGAACTGACAGGTTAGATTGTGTGCTATTTCTATAGAGCAGGTTGTTACGGACGCGACAATACCAAATATGTCTACTTTTTGGGTTTTTTGTTTCAGTTTTACATAATAAAGCATTTTTGAAAAAAATGATTTTTAGTGTCTCCACATTCTGAAAGCCATAGTTTTTTATTTTTTTTTGGCAATTGTCCTATGTAGGGGCTCATTTTTTGCGGGATGAGATGGCGGTTTGAATGGTACTATCTTGGGGTGCATATGACTTTTTGATCACTTGCTATTACACTTTTTGTGATGTAAGGTGACAAAAAAATGACTTTTTACAACGTTTTTATTTTTATGTTTACGGCGTTCACCTGAGGGGTTAGGTTATGTTATATATTTATAGAGCAGGTCGTTACTGAACGCGACGATACTCAATATGTATACTTTTTTTATTTATTTTGGTTTTACACAATAATATCCTTTTGAAACAAAAAAAATATGTTTTAGTGTCTCCATAGTCTGAGAGCCATATTTTTTTCAGTTTTTAGGCGATTGTCTCAGGTTGGGTATAATTTTTGCGGGATGAGGTGGCGGTTAGATTGGCACTATTTGGGGGTCATATGACGTTTTGATCGCTTGCTATTACACTTTTGTGATGTAAGGTGACAAAAAAATGGCTTTTTGACAAAGTTTTTATTTAATTTTTTACAGTGTTTACTTGAGGGGTTAGGTCATGTGATATTTTTATAGAGCAGATTCTTACGGACGTGGAGATACCCAATATGTCTACTTTTTTAAATTTTTACATTTAACACTGAAAAGCATTTTTGAAACAAAAAAATCATGTTTTTAGTCTGAGAGGCATAGTTTTTTTATTTTTGGGCAATTGTTTTATGAAGGGGCTCATTTTTTGCGGGATGAGATGGCGGTTAGATTGGTACTATTTTGGGAGGCATACGCCTTTTTGATCGCTTTGTATTACACTTTTAGTGATGTAAGGTGCCAAAAAATGGCTTATTTACACCATTTTTTATTTTATTTTTTATGGCGTTCACGTGAGGGGTTCAGTCATGTGATATTTTTATAGAGCTGTTTTTTACGGACGTGGCGATACCTAATATGTGTAGTGTATTTTTTTTTTACTTTTTATTCAGTGATTTGTGTTTTTTTATTTTTACTTTTTTCACTTTTTACATTTTTTGGACCCAGACCCACTTGGTTCTTGTAGATCCAGTGGATCTGGTGTCTATATAATACAGTACAGTACACTATATAGTGTACTGCACTGTATTTTTTACTTTTCACAGTCTGGTCAGACTTCTGCCTTTAGCAGAAGTCTGACCAGAAGTTACTACCATGGCAAGCAGGACGCTTCTGAAAGCGTCCTGCTGCCATGGTGACCATCACCCACTGCCATTAGAGAGCAGTGGGTGATGGATGAGGAGGAGGGGAGGTCAGATGCCAGCCGTTTTCTATCAGAGTGCCAGCAATGTGCTGGCACTCTGATAGAATCCACTAGACACCAGGGAATTATTACAAGGGAGGCGGGCGGGGATCGCTATTGCGATCCCGCCTCCCGCACCGCCCGCCTCCCGCCGCCGCACAGCCACCCCCTGCCACCCGCCGCCATAACAAGATTGGGGGCTGCAGGGGGTTAAAATTTCTAACTTTGGGGCAATTAACTCTCTGATCCCGCGGTCACAGACCGCGGGATCAGAGATCGCTGAAACCGCTGCAAACCGCAGGTCTGAATTGACCTGCGGTTTGCAGCGATCGCCGATACGGGGGGGTCACATGACCCCCCTCGGCATTAGAACATGGTTCCTGCTGATCTACATCAGCAGGAACCATGTTGCTACTGCGCCCACATCGGGTGCAGTAGCAGTTTAAACACAGGGCGTACATGTACGCCCTTGGTCCTTAAGTACCAGGACGCAAGGGCGTACATGTACGCCCTTCGTCCTTAAAGAGAACCTGTCACCAGGAAATTCACTGATATACCAGTCATGCTGCCTTGTAGGGCTCACCCTGCTGAATATAATGATACCTTTTACTTGGTGATCTGGTGCTTTATTGTGGAGAAATAGTACTTTTAATCCATATGCTAATGAGCTGATTTGAGTCCAGTAGTTGATATGAGTCCAGCGTTTTTTCTATTTAGAGCTGTAGCCCCTCCCCTATTTACTTCTTCAGTTGTAAAAGGGGCGTGGTTTATTACATCATTCATTCATTTTAATAACTGGAGGGAAAATGAATAACAGGGAATGCTTAGGTAAAAAAAGGGGGAGGACTATATTATTGAAGTTAGTAATTATAATAAGGGCTAGTTTGTTCATGGGGTGATAAACACATGATGGCTGATAAGGGACATGTCGCCGTGGGTATGGCAGTTAGGCTTTAAAGTGAAAGGCAGCAAGGCTTGTATTGGCTATAATGCAGGTCATTTTTTTAAACCACGCCCCTTATACAACTGAAGAATTAAATAGGGGAGGGGCTACAGCTCTGAATAGAAAAAATGCTGGACTCATATCAGCTACTGGACTCATATCAGCTCATTAGCATATGGATTAAAAATAATATTTCTCCACAATAAAGCAACAGATCACCAAGTAAAAGGTATAATTATATTCAGCAGGGTGAGCCCTACAAGGCAGCATGCCTGGTTTATCAGTGAATTTCCTGGTGACAGGTTCTCTTTAAGGGGTTAAACAGGTTGAACCTAGGAAACTCCCTTTAACGCTATACTCTTTGGAAATCCCAGACTTCATATAACATGTCTTTAGAATTCTTGATTTCTTTTTAAGGAAGATGATGTTTACCAGGCCAAAAAAGATACAAAACTTCCTCTGAAATGGACAGCACCAGAAGCAATCCGAAGCAACAAATTCAGTGTTAAGTCTGATGTTTGGTCATTTGGTATTCTTCTTTTTGAAATAACAACGTATGGAAAAACGCCATATCCAGGTAAGGTCTTCCTTAATTATTACCTTCACATTTCTGATGCTGATTCTGATCACTCACAGTTTTTTTTTAAAGCTGCAGTTTTTGTGCCAGTTTTGATGCAGTTTTTAAGACAAAGCCAGATGTGGATTCAAAAGGAATGGGAAAAATGAATCAAGGATCCACTTCTGCCTTTGGCTCAAAAAAACACTACAAAAACTGTAGCTTTTTTCCCCCCAAAAACATAGTCGGTGAAACAACCATGACACTTGTCATAACATTGACCAAAGTCACTAAGTCAGCATTGTAAATTATGTACAGGTTTATATTTAAACAACGCTCATTGTCATACAGAGATAGAATCAGTTAGTTCGAATAAAGGGTTTGTCCAGGGTGATAAAAAATGTGCTTTTCCTGGGATCTACTGCAGCTCAATCCCATTCACTTGCATAAGCATAAACTTCAGTATTAGACACATACCATAGAGAACCTCTTTTAAAGTGTTCCAAATCAGTAAGTATCAGAATAGTTAAAATTCCAAGTCTCCATCAGTCTCCATTCCGCTCTGGAGGTGGACACCAAAACGCTGCCTGCAGCGTTTTGCTGTCCGCTTGACGAAATTGAGCCAAACAGATCTGTCCTGGCACACAATGTAAGTCAAAGGGGACGGATCCTTTTTCTCTGACACAATCTGGCACAATGGAAAACGGATGTGTCTCCCATTGACTTTCAATAGAGTTCATGGCGGATCTGTCTTGGCTATGTTACAGATAATACAAACGGATCAGTTTATGATGGATGCATGTAGTTGTATTATTGTAACAGATCCGTTTTTGCAGATCCATGACAGATCCACCCAAAACGCTAATGTGAAAGTAGCCTAAGAAAGCATAAGAGTCACAAAGCCCCATACTGCAAATTTTTGAAGCCAGAATTCTGGAGTGCATGTTTTGATAAGTTGCACCCAAAGTTTATAGTGAATGTCCTCTGAGTAAAGAAGTATATATTTCTCGCAAAGCCAAGGGCTGAATAGAGATAAGTATACTTATGTCCCATAGTTCTGTCAGGTCACTGATTATGATTACAGATTAGCGAACTTCCCAATATTCGTTTTGGGTCCAGTTTGGTCAAATCAGATTTAATTTGGTCAAATCAGATTTAATTTGGTCAAATCAGATTTAATTTGGTCCAAATAATTTCAATTTGAATCAAAAGTTTCCCAGTTGCCCTGAAGAGTTGTGTATAACACTAGGTCTCCTAGGACTTTTTCTAACCCCTTTAAAGCTCTTTATAGCATTAGTAATGTCAAAGTGACTGTGAAATGTACAGTATAGCAATGGGTAAACACATTGCAGCCATTGAAAACTGCCTGTTTAAGGCAAATTTCAGATATGTGATACATCCTTCCAGCAGGCTGTTCAGGCATAGGGTGCTAGGAATTGACCAGACAAAAACTGCAGTGCACAGTGGTTTCTGTGTGGCGATTCTCTGCATATTTGCCAGGTTGTGGCCAGATCTCCGCCACACCCCATTATAGTTAATGAGGCTGATAGGCATTCTGGTAGCCGAATCCGGAGAACTCTGGCAGACTGTTCTCAGCTGGAAAAGACTGCCAGAATGTTGTGCTGCAAATCACAATAATCCTTTTTTTGTGGCAGATGTTTCTTCGCTGTCTAATGATCTCTAAAATCGTGACTACCATTTTGAGCAATTTGTGGGGGACGATTAACAAATGTTTTGTATTCTACTGTTACAAATTTTTTTGGGAAATTTGTAACAGTTTGTTTATCTCTAATCACTACCATTCACTTTTTAAGACCCATTTTGGGTTATTCATTCCTTCTACACCCTGGCGATATCAGTCACTCTATACTAGATTTCTATCCCTATATGTGAGGATCTTGTTTCCATAAACCTATTTATAACAGGTAAGTCAGCGTACAATCATTTCACTATGATATACATAGTTGGTGATTTATCAGAACTGCAAAGTTAGAAATGTCTTAGAACGAAAATGAAGCATACTTTATTTATAAGAACATATCTTGCCACTTGATATAGTAGAGGGGGCAAAATACAATAGAAATATAAATTGATTCCAACTAATGTTTTTGAGCTATAAGAGCCTTAGAGTCTCAGATGATGATTGACTATGTTATGCCTATGTTAAGGCAATCATATGAAGAGTGTAAATGAATAGAATAAATCAGAAATACTGTAGTGTTGATTGCCTATAAGGAGGAAATGTTTAACATTGTCGTCCTTCCGCATGAATGTTATTAACTTGTGGCTCATAAAAAATCCTAAGCAAAACAAAAAGAGCAGACGATGATGCCATCACATTTTCATTTAATTGAAATTATTATCCATCTATTATTAAAATAAAACAAAGCATTCCTAACATACTGCCGTACATTTCACTTTCATTTGAAATTCTTTAATAAGAAACGCAGCATGCAGAGAGCAATTACAAATATGGTTTACCTGCAGTTTCACCAGCTGAGCAATTTCATGTTTCTTAATTGCTGATCAAGGTCTCGTTCCTTTAACTGAAAAGACAAGGTCATCGTGTACTTAAAGGAATCCCGCGGCGCACATTGATAGAAATGATTCCCTTATGTAAATTCTAAAATTACATGGATTATTTCTAACACTTTTTTTTCTCTTCTGCAGGCATAAATGGAAGACAGGCATTGGAAAAAATTGAAAAAGGCTACCGGATTCCTAAACCCTTCAACTGTCCCCAGGACCTTTATAACATCATGATGGAATGTTGGAATGCAGTTCCAGAAAACCGGCCAACCTTCGAAACCTTACAGTGGAGGCTTGAAGATTATTTTGAAACTGAATCTTCATCTTATCTTGATTCAAATTCATTTGCTAGATAGAATTTAGATAGAAGGACCAGGCATGAGACTCGATTTATATGTTTTTAATCACTTGAGTCATCGATACTGGAAAAGGACACAAAATATTTTACTACTGAAGGACAATCAAAATCAGCAGCATTTCAATAAGTCATTAAACTGGGACATTACTACCTGAAGAAATTATTCACATGGCTTTAAAAGGTTTATGTGAAAAAATAGCACTTTCATAGACGATAAGCACTCCGGAGGCATAATGTAGGCATTTAAGATTTACAGAGCGTTCAAGAAAATGTGACCTTTTGTATCATGGTGTTTGCACTCTGTCATCATTCTGTCATTTTGTGTGTTGGTATATATAATCTTAAGAAAGGTAGCTGGTCTCAGAGCATGGGGCATAAGTGTAACACGCCTATTTTATGTTTGAAACAATCTTCCTAACTTTCTACTTTTTGAAAATTATTTTTAGCATAAATGTTCACAGAGAACAAGTGAGCATACGAATGCTGATTGCTACTACAATCTAAAGGTGGCCATACACAAGCCTTGGACAAAAGGCTGAACCCACCCATGTAAGATGTTGGGGGGAAAGAAAGATTATTTGCTCTTGTAGTTAATACGCAATTGATGGAGCTGTCTGGCAGCTGCTTATACCTTCTCTCCAAAAAGATAAAATGCCAGTTTTTTGTTGGGAGGAAAAGCAGTTACCTGAACAAGGTATCTGGTACACTCCCTAGGGGTTCTTTTCTAGACTGTACTAGGATGGTGATTCTCGGCTAACTCTGAACAGTTATGCAGATAAAAAGCTTTCTGGAGAGAAGCACAGAGTTGCACAATGAGAAGAAAGACCATTATTGGGTTGGAATAGTCTAATCTGAGGTGTGGAGTCTAAGGAACCTTCTATTCTTCACCCTTAATCCCCGTAAGAAGGTGTGACCCGTCAGATACCAAAGACGTGGCCCATAGGAGAGTCCCTAATAGTCAGACAGTAGATACCCAAGTGGTAGCCCATGGGAGAGTCCCTAATAGTGTGACAGCAGAAAGTAGGCTGGGTTAAAGAAGTAGTAAAGGTAGATTTGGTTTAGCAACGTGCAGGTGATCATCAGCTTCGGAATCAACGTCGGAAGGTCAGGTAGTCAGATCACGTGAAGTCAGACGGGCTGGGTCAAACACAAGAATTCACAGAAATGCAAACAGGAAAATACAGTATGCCGGAAACTCACTAAAGAGTACTGGAAAATGTGATTAAAGGCCCTAGAGAAGTGAGGTCACATGCTGTGGCAGGTCCTGATCCTGCGGCTTGATCTGCACAACAGAGAGAGAGAGATGCGTGTAGACAGCCATGATGTTCTATCGTCTTGTTGAAGTCACGGATATTAATGGGCTGACATGCTTCATGCCATTAAAAATGAAGCATCATGGCTGCTGACACTAATATGTATGACCAATAACCAGCTTAACATGCTTGATTCTAAATTCTCATCTCTATATGTATAAAAATGCAGGCTGAGATATACTTTACATGTTTAATAATTTTTAGCCTGTGGAGTCTTTAAGATGTTCATAAAGTAAATTTCTTGTTTTGACAGTTGTCTGATGTAGAAAAGCTGAAGACAAATCAATGTTTCACTTTTGACTTGCCAGACGTATTTCATATATATTACACTGGGAAATTATTTTAGCTAAATCTTGTATGGGATTATCTTTTTCAATAGCACTGTTGTTGGTCAATCCCTAGTTATTCCTATTAGTCAGTTTCTTTAAAAATGTGTTGCATATAGAAACTATTGTATATGTGTAACGCCCCAGAGTGGCATTACCACCTTTGCACCTTGCTACTATCTCCTATAGGCTAATATAGTGTCATCCTATGTATTTATTTCCAGGTCCTGTATAATGTGCATATCTCTTTCCATGTAACTATTTATGTTCAAGTACAATTTACATGGTTCACCAGAAGGTGGCAGCAAGCATGACAGAACTACAGTTAGAGAGAATAGAACCCTTCTTTCCATTTTAACCCTCTCTCTAAGGAAGGGAGGAGACTAGTTAGTTAGAGTCAGTTGCAGTTTACCCCCGCCAAGGGAGGGTGTGCAGCAGGTGCACGTCCCTGCTGGATGTGCCTTGCCTAAGCCAGCCAGAGCACCTTCAGCTCTGCTGGATATAGAGGCCACAGCTTGGAGCCTCTGAAGCCAGGAGGAAAAGTTCCCTGGACAAAGCTAGAGTCAGACTACAAGAGAGAAGGCGCAGCATACAGCTAAAGCTAAGTTATACAGCTGCCCTGTTAGTACTGCAGACTCAGAAGAGAGACAGATGTAGCAGACAGGAGTTTGCCTGCCACAGTTAATGCTAACGCCTGCTGTAACCAAGATAAAGCCTGAAATTGTTTGGAGAAACGTTTATTAAAAGCAAAGCTGTTATCAACTGCATCACAAGGTCTGGACTCAATTTATTTCATCATCCCCTTCATCAATAACCCCCAAACCCCTTTTCATTGCTTCGGAGCCAATGCCTAGGTTGCAGCATATCCAGGTAGGAGCACTGTGACACGTGCACAACACCTTAAGGGTCATTATAGGCCACCCTACACCACTCTGGCCTTCCTACACCTGGGTACCATCCACAGTATCACTAAAAGTGGCCCTGTGCCCTTGTTGCTTCACTGCAAATGACGTCACGAAAAATCAGCTATTAAATGTGCCACAGCACTTAGGTTAGTACTGAGACCTGTGGCCTGTGACGTCTTGTTAATCACTCACATGGCATTTCTGCTGTGAGCTCCATTCAAGTAAATGTTATTTATTTGCAATACCAACCACGGCTACTATATAATGTACATTGCTATGATTGGTATACCATGAAGAGACCGCAGTAGTTTTCCAAGCATCATGCCCCTTCATGCAGCTGATCAGTGGGGATGCTGGTAGTCGGACCCCTACTAATTTGATATTGCTGATGTAGATTACCATTACCAGAAACCCCTTTAATAACTACATAATTGGCATGAATATTTCTGTTTCTTGTTTCATGTTATTAACTTTGCCATAGGGCACCATATTACCTGATTGGTTGTTTAATATCATTAAACCAGTTCTGGGTTGTGTTGGTATTCTTATAGATACTGGACACTGGTAAACCACTAATGGCTTCCATTACATTGTACACTGCTCTTGATGTTATAATTGGCACTAACAAAGTGGTATATATATATATATATATATATATATATATTTGTCACTACTGCACACTGTTAAAGGGGTTATGTCATCTCAGACTTTGATAGCATATCACTAGGATATTCCGCCAAAGTCGGATAGGTGCAGGTCCCACCTGTGAGACGACGCACCTTTTTCCAGAACATGCCCCCAAAATTGAATGAGCGTGTACCATGCATATGCAGCATGCTCTCCATTCATTTCTATGGGAGTTCCGAAAATAGCCGAGTAAGCACGCTTGGCTATTTTTGGTAGGCCTATAGAAATGAATGGAGAGCACACTGCGCAAGTGCAGTCACCACTCCATTCTCTTCTATGGAACTGTCGGAGATAGCCAATGCTTGGCTATTTTCGGCAGCCCCATAGAAAATAATGGATGGAGGCAGCTCATGCGTGTGTGCATGCGTGTGTGCACTCACTTTGGGGTCCGGTTCCGCAGATAAATGCAGGTCCCAGATGTGGAACCCGCATCTATCTAGCATTGTTGGCATATTCTAGCGACATACTACCAATGCCTAAAATAGGGCAACCCCTTTAAAGTATTTTATTAACCTAGAATTAAGGTTGTAAATATAGGAGAGAGGTTGCAGTCTTTAATGCCTGTGGGGGGACCTATCTGTTGCAGGCTATGGTAAAAACTGTCAGTAGATTGCACATTCAAGTACCCTAAGGTGACTAAAAATACTAAAAGGATAACTTTTTTTTTAATGTGTAAAGACAAAAAGATATAAAAAATTAACTCGCCTTTTCCAATTTGACATATAAAAATAAATAAACAATAATAAAATAAACATAACTCATATCTCAGTTTCTGAAAATTTACCAACTATTATTTTCCTGTGAGGTGAATGCCATAACAGAAAAAAATTGCAAATTAGCTGTTTTTTGGTCAGCTTACCACTCAAATACTTGAAGTAAAAGTGTTCAAAAAGGTACTGATAAAAACTACAGTTGCTCCCACAAAAAAACAAACCCTCCGTTGCTAGAAATCCTGTATAAAAAAATGTATGGCCATTATTTATGGCAATGCAAAAAAAAAAATTGTTTTTTCAAAGGCTTTTTTTTTAAAGTAGTAAACCATGATAAAAACTATATACATTTGTTATCATTGTAATCATACTGAAGAAGAGAATAAGGTTGTTATGTCATTTTTAGCACACAGTGAACACTGTAAAATTGAAATCCATTGCCTTAGGAAGGCAGGGAGTTAAAAATGAAAAATAAAAAAAGGCAGTGTCCCGAAAGGGTTAAGGGGTTAACAAGATCATACTTTTTTTTTTGCTTACAGTTACATTAGGAGGAGGGGGGCAGATTTACTGTATAACACTTCTAGGTGTGGGGTTGCTAAACTCAATATTTGTCCTGGGTGTAGAAAGTCCTATCTATAGCTCTGCCAACTTTGACTAAGCAGGAAAGTGAGTGTGATATGTGTATGTGTATGAGTATATACTGTTTGCTTTACATGACAAACTTGTATCTATCATTTTATTGTTGAACCTATGATTTTATGTTTCTGATCTAGAGAATAAAGCAATTTTATATTCTAATATTCTTGTGGTTGTAACGATATTGTCGACTATTCTTGAAGTGATGAGATTTATTGCTGCGCAGCAGGTCTGTGTTTTGTGTCTTTTATGCATCTGTTCTACATTTACAAAGAAGGGAAACTGATTGCGAGTACAGAAAACATGCACACGATTGCTTTGTTTTGACTTCAATTCTAGGAATCAATGCCATGTTGTAAAATAAAAGAACACTTGTATAAACCAGTTCTCAATTATATTTGCTGCAGATTTGCTAGAACATTATCAGTTGCGTTAGTATATGCTCACTGTAGATCAGC
This sequence comes from Bufotes viridis, assembly GCA_033119425.1. NCBI lineage: Eukaryota > Metazoa > Chordata > Amphibia > Anura > Bufonidae > Bufotes > Bufotes viridis. The sequence goes on along the minus strand of CM065592.1, from coordinate 245,238,863 downwards.
ATAACAAATTTCGCATGAAGTAATGACATTTTTATTAACCAAGATACAAATGTGAAATAACTTTTAAACCAACAAATTGAAATTTTTCTGAAAGCACTAGGCATATCACTTATTGATTAACTTTTATTTACTCGTTCTAAGGCGAGGGAAGGCAATAAACAGCACTTTGACCATTGTTCTTATATGTATTAAACATTGCACCTTTCACTGTACAGGATGAATAGAATGTTATATTTATTATGTGGGTCAGTAATGCATATGACAATACCAAATTAGTTTAGCTTTTTCTGTTTTACTACTTTTGGACAATACACAAAACTTTAAAAAATCATTTATTTTTGTGTCACCCTTTTCTTAAAGGGGTTGTCTCATCATGGGCAATAGGGGTTATTGCTGGGAACCGCACCTATATCGAGAATGGAGCCCCACAAGGTGGTGGCTGGGGGAACCCCGGTCTGGCCACCACCAAGCCGACTCCCCATAGAAGTGAAAAGGAGAGTACTGCGCACGTGCAGCCCCTGCTCCCATTCATTTCTATGGGGCCGATGGTTATAGCGAGCCAGCGCTCGGCTATTTTCGCCGGCCCCATAGAAAATGAATGGAGGGGAGCTGCGCATGCGCAGTGCGCCCTCCTTCACTTGCAGGTCTCCGTTCTCGATATAGGTGCGTGTCCCAGTGGTGGGACCCGCACCTGTAAGACAATGGGGGCATATCCTTGCGATATGCCCCCATTTTCCATGATGAGACAAACCCTTTAAAGGCTGTGGACACCGTTGTGAGCTAAAAATCAATAACCCCATACAGCGGCGTAACTAGACTGTTATGGGCCCCAGTGCAAACTTTGGATCGGGCCCCCCATTTTTACAAAGAGAAGGCAGATTTTCTTTACACTAAGGAATCTTTCACACGAGCAGATGCCGTGTGGGTAATCCGCTGCGTGAAAGATTGCCAAGCCCCGATCCAGACAGGAGAGACATGGATCATTAACATGATTGATAATGCTACATGCCGCTCTGTGATCTTTTTACTACAAAATCACAGTGAGATAAAGTTGTCACTGTGATTTTGTAGTAAAAATATCCCAGAGAGGCAGGGAGCATTATCAATCATGTCACTGCTCCATGTCTCTGCTGTTCAGAACAGGGCTTGGCACTCTTTCACGCAGCGGATTACCCACACAGGATCCGCTCGTGTTAAAGGGCCCTAAACTCAATGCATGGCTACACTTACCCAGTCCTAATAAAATCTGGTCCTACCTCATCCAGGGTGGTGCTGGCATCGGCATGATATCCACTGGATCCTAAATAAGGTCCCTGTGGGGAGAAAAAAAGAATATTCACATCAGTAAGGGATGTGAAATCCCCAGCAGGGGGGCGCTGTGTTGGCCTGTAAGACTAAGCCATGCCAATGTCTTGCAGGGTAATCTAGGAAATTTCCCCTAAGTGCTACCACACAGTACTAATGACCACAATGTGGCCCCTCACAGTACTAATTCCCACATTGTGGTCCCTTCAAAATAGTTATGTCCTCCTTGTTGCCCCTCACAGCAGTTATGACCACTGTTGTGCCCCTCAGTGTAGTTGTGCCCAGATATGAGCCCCCTCACAGTAGTTATGGCCAAATATGTGCTCCCTCACAGTAGTTATGGCCAGATATGTCCCCCCCCTCACAGTAGTAATGCCCAGAAATGTGCCCCCTCACATTAGATATGCCAGATATATGCCCCCTTACAGTAGTTATAGCCAGATATGTGCCCCCTCACAGTAGATATGCCAGATATGTGCCCCCTCACAGTGGTTATGGCCAGATATGTGCCCCCTTACAGTGGTTATGGCCAGATATGTGCCCCCTCACAGCAGTTATGGCCAGATATGTGCCCCCTCACAGCGGTTATGGCCAGATATGTGCCCCCTCACAGTAGTTATGCCCAGTTAGGTGCCCCCTTACAGTAGTTATACCAGATTTTGTGCCCCCTCACAGTAGTTATGCCCAGTTAGGTGCCCCCTTACAGTAGTTATACCAGATTTTGTGCCCCCTCACAGTAGTTATGCCCGGGGGCAAGTCCTGGGAAGAAAAAGTGTGGGAACTCACCCAAGTGCCTCCATGTAACATCACGGCGCGTGGCGTACGCAAAGGCCAGGGGAGGTCAGGAGGAGGAGCAAGCAAGTACCGTATTTTTCGCCCTATAAGATGCACCTAGGTTTTAGAGGGGGACAATAAGAATTTTTTTTTTATTACACCTCAGGTCAGACCCCAATATGAATGACCCCCAATCAGACCTCAGATAAGAGCCCCATGCCTTATAGCAGCCCCCAGTGCCTCTCCACCAGCCCCCAGTGACCCCTCAATCAGCCCCCAGTGCCCCCTCCATCAGCCCCCAGTGCCCCCTCCATCAGCCCCCAGTGCCTCTCCATTAGCCCCCAGTGCCCCCTCCATCAGACCCCAGTGCCCCCTCCATCAGACCCCAGTGCCCCCTCCATCAGACCCCAGTGCCCCCTCCATTAGCCCCCAGTCAGTGCCTCTCACCAGCCCATAAAATATAAAACAAAAAAAACACTTACCCTCTCCTGCTCCTGGACGCCGCTGCTCCTCTCTTCTTGCTGTCGGCTGTGCTGTGAAGGCTGCGCACAGCGTGAGGTCACAGAGCGCCTCATGCCTGTGCGCAGCCCTGACAGCCGACAGCCGAGAACCAGGAAGCGGTGAGTACAAAGTCTTCACCGCTTCCTGGTCCTTTTGCCCTGAAAGGGAACGGCGTTCCCACTGTGAAAAAAGTGCAGGAACGCCGTTCCCACCGTCCTCCTGGACTCGAGCCCTGGTTATGCCAGATTATGTGCCCCCTCATAGTAGTTATGCCCAGATATGTGCCCCCTCGCAGTAGCTATGCCCAGTTATGTGCCCCCTCATAGTTATGCCCACATATATGCCCCCCCAAAGTAGTATTGCAGATTGCAAAGTAGTATTGCAGATTAGGTGCCCCCTAACTCTTGTTATGGCCCCCATTTTGCCTCCAGTCTGCATGAAAAAACAAAACAAAAAAAACCAACACATACTTGCCTTCTTTCCTGATGACTAGCTCCCACCATCACATCGCGCTGCCGGCTGTGCTGGAGGCGATTCCCGGGCTTTCAGCGCTCCTCCCACAGCCAGCAGCGTCATGTGCGGCCAGCAGGGGGAGAGCTGGAGCTCAGAAAAACTCTCTGGAGACAAACAGCCTGGCAGTGACAAGAACTGCCGGGCGGGTTAGTGCGCTCATCCTCCCCGCCTCATGATGTACATCGCTCTGATGGGGCCCGGCATTGTCACTGTACCTCAGAGGGTGAAACCGCGATCGTTACGCCTCTGACCCCATATCTTACCGTAGTGCAGCACATAATAAAATTGCACTTGTTTGTTTACTGGTATCAGCTTTGCTTCACATGCTCTGAGAAATGCTCTTCTATGAGTTTTTTTCAGTTCTGTAATGTCCTGTGAGTATCTGTGGGCGTTCCTGTTGATTTCACATGCACCAGCACAAGCTCTGCTGCCCCGCCCCCACACCCTGTTACATAGTACAGCTAGCAGCCACTTACATATAGGCTGCTGAAACTACCAAGTAACTTGGTAGTAAGATTTCATTCCAATCCACAACATGGTGAGTCTTACAGTATGCTACAGCCTGTAATCAGCAGATCTATTTCTCACTTTCCAATCTGTAGAAAGTCCATTATTTGTAAACACAATAGATATTTCTGCTGATTACATTAGTGCAGAGATCTACAGTCAGAACAAGGGATGAGCGAATCCACTTCGGATGAAACATCAAAAGTCGATTCGCATAATACTTTGTTTGAATACTGTACGGAGCAGCGCTCCATACAGTATTAGAATGTATTGGCTCCAATGAGCCGAAGTTATTACTTTGTGAAGTCTTGCGAGACTTCTTATAATAACTTAAGAAATTGATTTATACTGTAGAAAACCATTTCCCGAACTCAGGTTCGGTTCCAAGGTAGGGTCTCATTTTTTGCGGGATGAGATGATGGTTTGCTTGGTACCATTTTGGGGCACATATGACTTTTTGATCGCTTGGTATTACACTTTTTGTGATGTAAGGTGATTAAAAATGGCCTTTTTGGCACATTTTTATATTTTATTTTGCGGGATGAGATGATAGTTTCATTGGTACCATTTTAAGGCACATATGACTTTTTAATCGAACACCCTTTTGTGAAACAGGCCAATTGGAGGTTCTACAGAATAAACAAGTATTTTCTTACCAGGTCACACACTAAAACTTATATATTTTTTTTTTTTTTACTGCCTCTTATTGAGGAATGTGGAGTTATGATTTAATTACTGCCATTTGCAGGAGGGTCCTTTTTTAAAGTGCGGCCTTGTCTTTATCTTTCACACCCCACTCAGCCACACTAGCAACTCAACTTCTCTGGCTGGATGAATGCCGGTGGAGGGGGTTGAGTTGATAAACAGAACAAAAGAATCCATTAGACATCATGGAACTGGGAGTTCAAGGGATTATGAATTGCCCGTCCATCAAAGGAATAAACCATTTACATATCTGCTACCCTGGGACCAAGGCAGACATGCCCCTGGTCGTCATTTGGGGGTCAGGTGCCAGGAAGGGGAGATACAGAGATCTACCAGTATGTCACGACCCGGGTTCGGAGTCGTGGCTCTGTTCCACATGCAGTTGCCGGCGGCGAGGTGTTGCCGCAGGTGATTATTTTTGCATGTGGTTTTTCCCCCTGTTTGCACTGTGTTTTGTGTGGCGTTCACGGGGTTAAGGTGTGGCTGCTCTGTATGGTGGGTGTGGCCTCAGGCCTCCTTAAATATCAGTGTGTGGAGCCTGAGGTCAGTGTTGTTTGTCCAGCCATGGTGGGAGCATGGCTGGAGTGTGTCTCTTCCCACCTGTATGTCTGTGTGAGCCACCCTTATTTGTTATATTGTATGCTTATTGTTTTTCTTGTTGTTTCCCTTCCTCAGTGTGTGTCTGTGTTCCCCATCCCCACCTGGTGTAGTTGTATGGTTGGGTATGTGTGGGTTTATACACTGTATGACGCTCCGGAAGGGGCCTGCCCACCCGGAGGGTGTGGTACCTACCTGACGGTGTGCTGTCTGGCCTGGATCCGTTCCCATGCAGCAGACCTCCGCATGGGATCCATGGAGGGTTTGGATCCGCTTTCACTTCTGCCGTGCGGCAGGTAAGAGTCTGTTGTTTATGCTCACCTGTTGTTCTGCTGCACACTGTCAGGATCCCGGCTGCACAGGGGCCTCTGGAGACTCCTGCTCATCCGTGTCCCTGGGTGAGCAGGTGGTCTCTGCCCTGTTTTATCCAGGGTGAAACAGGGATTAGCAGGGCTACAGGTTCCTGTCGTATGGGCCCTCCTACCTTCGGGGTCGGCCCATACAGTTAGGAGACCAGGGACGTGCTAGTCCGCGGTTCCCTTCTCCCTGTTTTTAGCCCTTTTTGGCCCGACAGCCGTGGAAATTGCACGGCGGGGGTTTTTCCCCACCTCCCGTCGTGACATTATAACAAATAACGGCTCCGCAGCTTCTTTACGCCTTCGAAGAGGGTGCAGCATGCGTCACCTGCTATTTTGGGCACGCATGCGCGTTCTCCGGAGGGAGAGCGTTCGGGGATTTCCACCGTTTTCGGCGGGGTTGGTGGCATTTCCCCTGTCACCTTCCTTACCATGTCCGTGGTGGTGTTCCCCTCCTCCTTGTCCTTTTCAGGTTTCCTAGCTCCGGTTGTTGGCTCTCTACATCTCCCTTGCAGTCTGGCTGAGTGCGGACTTGGGACTATGGCTGAGGGCAATGACCTGGAGTAGGAGTTTCCCCTGAGCTCGACGAGGTCTCCAGGTCTCAGGGTTCCTAGCTCCGGTCGGGGTCCTCTACATTACCCTCGTAGTCTGGCTGCGTGCGGACTTGGGCCTATGGCTGAGGCCAACGATCTGGAGTGGGAGCTTTTCCCTGAGCTGGATGAGGTCTCTGTTTCCCCTCAGATCTCCTGGTTTGTCAACAGCCTGGGACCTTTGTCTGCGGTCCAGGTAGGTCGGCGGGAGTGTTGAGGTGGAGACTGGCACCTTCTGGGCAGTGTTTCTGCTGGTCTCTTTTCTTCTGTTTTCGCTACCGGCAGCCTGGGACCTATTCCCGGTCCAGGTGTGTTGGCGGCTGTTTTTGAAGGAGACACCGGTGCTTTTGTTGCATTGCCCCTCCCCCTCCCTTTGTTGTTTGCCCTTCCAACCTCTCCTTTTCGGTTGGGGGGCTTTGAGGAGTGGGAGTGTCACGACCCGGGTTCGAGTCGTGGCTCTGTTCCACATGCAGTTGCCGGCGGCGAGGTGTTGCCGCAGGTGATTATTTTTGCATGTGGTTTTCCCCTGTTTGCACTGTGTTTTGTGTGGCGTTCACGGGGTTAAGGTGTGGCTGCTCTGTATGGTGGGTGTGGCCTCAGGCCTCCTTAAATATCAGTGTGTGGAGCCTGAGGTCAGTGTTGTTTGTCCAGCCATGGTGGGAGCATGGCTGGAGTGTGTCTCTTCCCACCTGTATGTCTGTGTGAGCCACCCTTATTTGTTATATTGTATGCTTATTGTTTTCCTTGTTGTTTCCCTTCCTCAGTGTGTGTCTGTGTTCCCCATCCCCACCTGGTGTAGTTGTATGGTTGGGTATGTGTGGGTTTATACACTGTATGACGCTCCGGAAGGGGCCTGCCCACCCGGAGGGTGTGGTACCTACCTGACGGTGTGCTGTCTGGCCTGGATCCGTTCCCATGCAGCAGACCTCCGCATGGGATCCATGGAGGGTTTGGATCCGCTTTCACTTCTGCCGTGCGGCAGGTAAGAGTCTGTTGTTTATGCTCACCTGTTGTTCTGCTGCACACTGTCAGGATCCCGGCTGTAGAGGGGCCTCTGGAGACTCCTGCTCATCCGTGTCCCTGGGTGAGCAGGTGGTCTCTGCCCTGTTATATCCAGGGTGAAACAGGGATTAGCAGGGCTACAGGTTCCTGTCGTATGGGCCCTCCCACCTTCGGGGTCGGCCCATACAGTTAGGAGACCAGGGCCAGCGATAGGGACGTGCTAGTCCGCGGTTCCCTTCTCCCTGTTTTTAGCCCTTTTTGGCCCGACAGCCGTGGAAATTGCACGGCGGGGCGTTTTCCCCACCCCCCGTCGTGACATTATAACAAATAGCGGCTCCGCAGCTTCTTACGCCTTCGAAAGAGGGTGCAGCATGCGTCACCTGCTATTTTGGGCACGCATGCGCGTTCTCCGGAGGGAGAGCGTTCCGGGGATTTCCACCGTTTTCGGCGGGGTTGGTGGCATTTCCCCTGTCACCTTCCTTACCATGTCCGTGGTGGTGTTCCCCCTCCTCCTTGTCCTTTTCAGGTTTCCTAGCCCCGGTTGTTGGCTCTCTACATCTCCCTTGCAGTCTGGCTGAGTGCGGACTTGGGACTATGGCTGAGGGCAATGACCTGGAGTAGGAGTTTCCCCCCTGAGCTCGACGAGGTCTCCAGGTCTCAGGGTTCCTAGCTCCGGTCGGGGTCCTCTACATTACCCTCGTAGTCTGGCTGCGTGCGGACTTGGGCCTATGGCTGAGGCCAACGATCTGGAGTGGGAGCTTTTTCCCTGAGCTGGATGAGGTCTCTGTTTCCCCTCAGATCTCCTGGTTTGTCAACAGCCTGGGACCTTTGTTTGCGGTCCAGGTAGGTCGGCGGGAGTGTTGAGGTGGAGACTGGCACCTTCTGGGCAGTGTTTCTGCTGGTCTCTTTTCTTCTGTTTTCGCTACCGGCAGCCTGGGACCTTTTCCGGTCCAGGTGTGTTGGCGGCTGTTTTTGAAGGAGACACCGATGCTTTTGTTGCATTGCCCCTCCCCCTCCCTTTGTTGTTTGCCCTTCCAACCTCTCCTTTTCGGTTGGGGGGCTTTGAGGGTGGGAGTGTCACGACCCGGGTTCGAGTCGTGGCTCTGTTCCACATGCAGTTGCCGGCGGCGAGGTGTTGCCGCAGGTGATTATTTTGCATGTGGTTTTTCCCTGTTTGCACTGTGTTTTGTGTGGCGTTCACGGGGTTAAGGTGTGGCTGCTCTGTATGGTGGGTGTGGCCTCAGGCCTCCTTAAATATCAGTGTGTGGAGCCTGAGGTCAGTGTTGTTTGTCCAGCCATGGTGGGAGCATGGCTGGAGTGTGTCTCTTCCCACCTGTATGTCTGTGTGAGCCACCCTTATTTGTTATATTGTATGCTTATTGTTTTCCTTGTTGTTTCCCTTCCTCAGTGTGTGTCTGTGTTCCCCATCCCCACCTGGTGTAGTTGTATGGTTGGGTATGTGTGGGTTTATACACTGTATGACGCTCCGGAAGGGGCCTGCCCACCCGGAGGGTGTGGTACCTACCTGACGGTGTGCTGTCTGGCCTGGATCCGTTCCCATGCAGCAGACCTCCGCATGGGATCCATGGAGGGTTTGGATCCGCTTTCACTTCTGCCGTGCGGCAGGTAAGAGTCTGTTGTTTATGCTCACCTGTTGTTCTGCTGCACACTGTCAGGATCCCGGCTGTAGAGGGGCCTCTGGAGACTCCTGCTCATCCGTGTCCCTGGGTGAGCAGGTGGTCTCTGCCCTGTTATATCCAGGGTGAAACAGGGATTAGCAGGGCTACAGGTTCCTGTCGTATGGGCCCTCCCACCTTCGGGGTCGGCCCATACAGTTAGGAGACCAGGGCCAGCGATAGGGACGTGCTAGTCCGCGGTTCCCTTCTCCCTGTTTTTAGCCCTTTTTGGCCCGACAGCCGTGGAAATTGCACGGCGGGGCGTTTTCCCCACCCCCCGTCGTGACACAGTAGGAACAACAATAACAGCACCATGTTTGGTCTCCACTTGTAGCTGGAACCCAGCCGGCTACAGTGCTGCCATAACCATCTCCCTGTGATCTTCTGGTGAAGAGCTATGATCCATAATGAGTAGTATTTGGATTCTGAGCTGCCTCACTGTCCAAAGGGGAAATGGGATACTCCCAGTGTGAGGGAGGGGAGTGGCCGACTACAGGTGAAAAGGCCCATGCAGGTCAGAGGCCAGCATCTTTCTCTGAAGGGGGGTCACGTCGGGGGACCTAGGAATTCGCTGTCCTCACTGCCTTTTGTATGACTACAGCTAAGGACTATAGCAACCAAGAATTCATCATCATAACCCAAAGGACTACTCATCTACCTGGTAACTGGATTTTGCTCTGTTAACCCTGTTTGTGGTCATGGCTACGGCCAAGAGATATCCGAAGAACCCTAGGGAGAGAAACAACGGGAACAACCTAACCCAGCTAGGCGTGTCTTAGCTAACCTGACTAAATGGCTTGTTGTGTGCCCTAAGCCATAATTGTGGGTAGGCCTATAAGTGGGCATACCCTGTGGAAATGAGAAGATGAGGGAGGGAGGGTGGGGCACCTGAGAACACACGCCTGTTAGTGAGGCTGTGGCTTGTATATGAAGAGCCTCCGCCCCTCCCACAAATGCAGGCTGACTAATCAGCCTTATTAACTTGTGGTCATGTCTACGGCCAAGAGATATCCGAAGAACCCTAGGGAGAGAAACAACGGGAACAACCTATCCCAGCTAGGTGTGTCTTAGCTAACCTGACTAAATGGCTTGTTGTGTGCCCTAAGCCATGATCGTGCGTAGGCCTATAAGTGGGCAAAAACCAAGCCAAGTAGGGTAGAAAAGGAACTCGAATGGCATGTGCAAACTAATCCCCAAGCTAACTGCAAGGCATCAGGGATCTTGAGCAAAAATTTGGGGTGTATGAGGCAAGACCAGAAGGAGACCTACAACCCATCTTGTGGATCACAAGGCCGGAGACATGATGCTTAATATTGCGAATACTGCCCCAAAGCTGAAAGGAGGACTGGGAATACGTTGTTAAATGGATCATGAAAAACCACCTGAACCTTGTAAAGTTTTGGTTCTAGTGCGAGTACTGGCAATGCCCTAGCCTCAGGAGATCGTGGAACCGAAACCTGACTGCCTAGACTATGCAGGAATGAGGGCCAGAAAGAACCATGTAGATAGGAAGAGAATCCTTGAATAGTTCCCCAGACAACAGCTATCTGCTAGCCGTGGTCCGCGCGTTGTTCTTCTGTGTACCCCTGAGAATTGTTTTAGCACCTGAGATGTGAAGACCGATCTACTATCTGAATCTTCTACCGTGAGGGAATGCTGGACCTTGTCCAAACCCGATTCAACGTGGTTGTAGGGAGTCTGAGGTTAGTGCGGCAAGAAGCTACGAAGCCATAAAGATTCTGTCTAAGCCCTCCCATAAGTGAGGGAAGCAATTGCAATGAAGCTACCGACGAAAATGAATTCCTGGTTGTAGTAAAAAGGCAAAGACTTTGTGCGGGGACCTGGTTGACCAGATATGATCGACTACGATCAGAGACTGAAATGCTAGAGGGAATTACCCTACTTGTTCCTCCTCTGGCAGGACCTAAACGAAAGCATGAACAATTAAAGCAAGACGAAATATCTGCGTAAGATATGACAATGATGCTGTAGGGCGAACCGGACCAGTTTGCGGACAAAAACAAAGTGAGCGATCAACATGGATTATTAGGAGATTAGGGAAGCGTGTATGTATGTGATGCATACGGGCCACATCAGCCTAGATGCACAGATGTACAACCAACCAGGCAATCAGCCCAGCAGGACTGAAAACAGTTATCGGGCCCCCGAAGCCATGGGGCCGAAGCGGTCACCATGGGGCCGAAACGGTGATTGGGCCCCCGAAGCCATGGGGCCGAAGCGGTCATCGGGCCCCCGAAGCCATGGGGCCGAAGCGATCATCGGGCCCCTGAAGCCATGGGGCCGAAGCGATCATCGGGCCCCTGAAGCCATGGGGCCGATGCGGTCTTCGGGCCCCCGAAGCCATGGAGCCGAAGCGGTCATCGGGCCCCCGAAGCCATGGGGCCAAAGCGGTCATCGGGCCCCCGAAGCCATGGGGCCAAAGCGGTCATCGGGCCCCAGGCCATGAGGCCAAGCGGTCATCGGGCCCCGAGCCATAGGGGCCAAGCGGTCATCGGGCCCCCGAAGCCATGGGGCCAAAGCGGTCATCGGGCCCCCGAAGCCATGGGGCCAAAGCGGTCATCGGGCCCCCGAAGCCAAAGCGGTCATCGGGCCCCCAAAGCCAAAGCGGTCATCGGGCCCCTAAAGCCATGGGGCCGAACCTGTCATCGGGCCCCCAAAGCCATGGGGCCGACTTTTTTTTTTTTTTTTTAACAAGAAATTATAACTATAATAAGTGACCTGAATAAGGTGCAAGTGAAATTTAACCATGAGACCTGGTGAAATTAAACCAACGAGACCTGACCGATGTGGAAAGTGACCCCCAACATGAGTTCAACTGCGTAACCTGAAAATACAAAGGGAAACGTGACAGAAAATGGAGATAATAACAGACATTAACTAAAATGAAACCTAAATAACACAAGCTGGCAAGTAGGTAAAGATGTGTCTCATTCAAAACTAAAAGCATAGCTGCACAGGTGGACAGACAACCATTGGTCGGACCCCTGAAGCCATGGGGCCGAAGCAACCACCAGGGCCCATGGGGCCGGGCAGCCGCCGGGATGCGATCCTTAAGAATTATGGATGGCTGGGGAAAAGATTGGGGCTTAACCCGACGGGTTTAGTAATCAACCGGGACTCGATAACCTAAAAAGACAAAGACATGGGGTAAAGCTTCTTAATAAAATGAGGCTGAAATGAGCCGCAAATACTAATCTGTAAAATATAAATGAACAAAAGGAAACTTCTGAAAGGTGCCATGGAAAATAGTATAAGATGGCCGTATGAACTGCCAATGTCGATGTCAATTGTGAAATCCTCTAAGCCAAGAGCCACTCCAGCGAGCCTCTTATGGCAGGAGCCACTCCAGCGAGCCTCTTATGGCAGGAGCCACTCCAGCGAGCCTCTTATGGCAGGAGCCACGCATGCGAGTCTCTCATGGCAGGAGCCACGCGTGCGAGTCTCTCATGGCAGGAGCCACGCGTGCGAGTCTCTCATGGCAGGAGCCACGCGTGCGAGTCTCTCATGGCAGGAGCCATGCGATGCGAGCCTCTTATGATTTTTTTTTTTAATAAACCACTTACGCAGCACCAGAATGCATTGGGGACTCGCATAACCATGACCCCCTCCAACAGCAAACCTGGGACACTAACCAGCCTACAACCATGTAGTACCCCTAACAAACAAAACATGAAAAACAGTCATGTTGCCCCCGGAACTATGAGGCCGGATCAGTCATAGGGCCCCTAAAGCCAGAGGCCGAATCAGTCATAGGGTCCCCCAAAGCCAGAGGCCAGATCAGTCATAGGGCCACCGAAGCCGAGAGACTGATCTGGATGACGTTGCGGTCATGATAAGTAATTAAAATGTAAGCCGGACCTGATGGAATATGCAGCGGCTTGAATGATTGAATTGGCTAGAAGGGCCTAAGAAACATAACTACCAACAGGCGTTGAAAATATAGACATTAGTAATCCGAAGCACGGGCATACATAAAACACTAACCACCGCGAACCATAAAACGTAAACATGAAATTAGATGTAACATGAAAAGAGATGGAAGAAAAACAAGAGCGTGAGGCATTGCAAGTTCACTAAGAGAAGTCTCTTATCGTGACAAACAAATGAACATCTTGTGAAAACATAGCAGGAAACTTACTCCTATTGGCCCACTGACCTCTGCTGAGGAGCTGTTTGGTGAACTGGGGCAGGAGACCAATCTGAGTGAATACGAACCATAAGAAAAAGGAGACCAGTCTGAGTGAATATGAACCAGGATTAAAGAAGTTTTTTTTTTTTTTTTAACTGAAGTGAAGTAGGTCTATGGAATGTAACAGACCACCGAGGAAAGGAACGTAAGCCTGAAAAGACCGCAGTTATGTTTGGCGGGAGAGAAGTACCAGAGCGGTGCAGACTGCCCCAGTGAGATTATTGAGTAAAACCATGACGTAGCAATGAACAGGAGAATGCAGCTTTGAGTGGGAGCACAGTACAACACATGATGTAACGACAAATGGGTGAATGCAGCTTTGGATGTGAGTGGTACCTAAAACACGTGGTATGGGCGCAGCTCTGAGTATGGGTAGAGCATGAAAAGCATGGTATGAAGCAGACGTTCAAATGCAATCTGAAAGTGAGCAGAGTATTGACGTGATGCAAAAGCGGACACGTGAACGCAGCTCTAGTAGTGAATGGAGTATAGGACAAGATATAAAAGCAGACATGCGGACGCAGCTTTGGATGTGAACGGAATATTAACTTGATGTGACAGCAGACATGGAAAGCGGCTTTGGTGAGTGGGGTTTACAACCTGGTGTAGCAGTAGAAGTGTGAACACAACTCTGGGTATAAGCAGAGCATGAAATTTGGTATAACAGCAGCTCTGGTTGTTAACGGAGCATAATATAGATGTAACAGTGACGTGAATGCAGTTCTTAAAATGGGCCTGGAAAGAACCTGTAGTAGCAGTGGACTTGTGAACGCAGCTCTGGGTGTGAGTAGAGCAAACCTGATATACCGATAGACGTGTCCGCCGCCGAGAATGAAATTGGAAGAATAGCAGCTCTAAATGTGAGTGGAGCATAAACATGATGTATCAGTGAACATGAATGCAGCTCTGAAACAAGCCTAGTATGAACATGTTGTGAAAGCGGAAGTGTAAACACAGCTCTCACTGTGAGCAGAGCAAACATGGTATACGAGTCGACGAGTGAACGCAGCTCTGGTTGTGAGTGGAGCAAGGTGTGAACACCAGTGTGATGCGTCCAGGATATAAAAAATTAGTAACAGTAGCAGCTGTGGCTGAAAGCCGAGTATACAACATGTAATAACAGACGTGTAATACGGATCCGGATGTCGGCTGGGTACGGAATGTGATGTAAAAGCCAACAGGTGAACGCAGCTTGAATGTGGTTAACGGGTAAAGAATGATGAAAATAGCAGACATGTGGACACAGCTCAGGTGAGCAGGGAGTAAGACAAAGCGTAACAGCCAAAGGTAAAGGCTGGTCTGGGAATGAGAAGAGTAGGAAAGGCTGTGACAGTAAAAGACGTGCGGATACATCTGAGGGTATGAGGCGTATGAAAGTGTACATGCTGCTCTGGATAACAGCAGAGCATAAAAGTGCGGCAGGGTTTTAAGTACATCAGCGAGTGAAATACGTGAAGTCTAAAGAGGTGGTAGCGGGGGAAGGAGGGAGACACATGGCAAGGAACAGCTACAGCAAAAGGCCTAAACAATAACAGCTGCGTCGGGTCTCCAAACATGACATCACGTGCAGCCCGGGTAACTCTGCCTTACACCAAACCGGCTGAAGTAACTTTTCAGACGAGATGAACAAGCGAATGAAAACTTGTAAGATTTATAGGAACTAACTCCCTTTACCAAACAAAGTTGAAAAGAAATAGAAATATTTAGCCCCAATGAACAAACCTGAGGTAGCAGATACTTAGCGAAGCCTCCCGTTCGCTAGCAAAGTCGGGTCCGACTGGCCAGGAGAGACGGCCCCGGCCCAACTTACTTACGTATTATGGCGCGTGCATGGTACGGTAGCAGAGAGGAAATAACAAGCTCCATGCTGCAAAGAAAGAATCCTACCACCAGGGAAGCTAGTTTGCTAATCACACCCAGCGGCAGCTGTGCACCTGAGAGTACACGCCCGTGTGTGAGACTGTGGCTCGTATATGTAGAGCCTCCGCCCCTCCCACAAATGCAGGCTGACTAATCAGCCTTACTAACTTGTACTACATCATCTGTGTTTGCACATCTGACCATTGTATATATCTGTGTGTGTACATAGTGTTATGTCTAGTGCGCCCTTAAGGCAATTAAATATATCATTTAATCTTGCACTGTTCTTGTATCCCAATCCACAAATCCCCCTGTGTGTGTTTCGGCATAACATTGTACGTTACCTGGGGTTGGTTCCTGACCCAATATAGTCCTGTTAACGGACTGGGCTTATATCTAACGAGGAACTGGTTGCAGTCTACCAGGCTGGCAGGGCTCTGTTTCACTGGGGCAGTGAAAGGACCCTCTCAGGCCTCTTTCACACTTGCGTTCTGAGGATCCGGCAGGCACTTCCGTCCCGCCGGATCCGGCAGAACGCAAGTCGCCTGAAAGCATTAGAAGACTGATCAGGATCCTGATCAGTCTTCGAAATGCTTTGAGGTTACTATGGCAGCCAGGCTGCTATTAAAGTCCTGGTTGCCATAGTAGTAGTGGGAAGCGGGGGAGCAGTATACTTACCATCCGTGCGGCTCCTGGGGTGCTCCAGAATGACGTCAGAGAGCCCCATGCGCATGGATCACGTGATCCATGCGATCACGTGATCCATGCGCGTGGGGTGCCCTAATGTCACTCTGGAGCGCCCCATGAGCCGCACGGATGGTAAGTATACTGCTCCCCCGCTCCCCACTACACTTCACCATGGCAACCAGGACTTTAGCATCCTGGCTGCCATGGTAACCATTCAGAAAAAGCGAAATGTCGGATCCGGCAATGCCCCGAAACAACATTTAGCTTAAGGCCGGATCCGGATTAATGCCTTTCAATGGACATTAATTCCGGATCCGGCCTTGCGGCAAGTGTTCAGGATTTTTGGCCAGAGCAAAAAGTGCAGCATGCTGCGGTATTTTCTCCGGCCAAAAAACGTTCCAGTCCTGAACTGAAGACATCCTGATGCATCCTGAACGGATTTCTCTCCATTCAGAATGCATTGGGATAATCCTGATCAGGATTTTTCCGGCATAGAGCCCCGACGACGGAACTCTATGCCGGAAAACAAAAACGCAAGTGTGAAAGAGCCCTCAGCTTGTCAGGGTTGTGAGCGAGTGTTGTATCACGCTGAAGGTAACGTGGACCAACCTCCCTCACTCCCTGTGCCTCTCTGTGTCCGTGTGGACAGGAAGTGTCTGTGTAAACTGTGCCACTACCAGAGAGGGCGTAACGTCATACCTTGGTAACCAGTGATGAAACCGTATCACGTTAGCCCGACATAGTGATGTCAGTTGGGGCCCCGGGGTGCGGTAGTCGTCACACCTCTTATTAACTTAATAACACTACCTGAGTGCTCCATTATCAATTCCATTAATAACTACCCTATTTACAGTGCCACCATATTATGTCTACCTCCATTTGCAGTCCCACCACAGTGTCAGCCCTGCTCCTTTAGTAACATAATGAGGTGGTTCAATACATATGAGACTACTCTTCTTTCTTGCTTGATTTTGAGCAACAACAAAACTGCAATAAAGGAGGTAGGTCTGCAGCAGTGTGGTTTCATGGAGATCAGGACTTTCTTCAATGCAGACTTGAGGAATGGCCTGTGATTTAGGCCTCTTGCACACAACCGTAATGAGTAAGATCGTATGAGTGCAGGACAATAGTTCCGTAGGCGGCCCGATGTGCACATCATCATTGTAATCTATCTCCAGTGTGCTCCAGTGCGCATGATCAATGCCGCTCCAGGACATATGGCCCGCTCACGGACCGTATGTCTTGGAGGGCATACAGTTGTGTCCAAGAGGCCTTACTTAGCGAGTCGTCGGCCTGAAACCTATTATAAACAATTGGACTGGTCTTACAGATGCAAACACATATTTTCTTGTGTAGAACAGCATTTTATATACTGTATTAATACACAAAATGAATAATCTGAAAAAATCCCAGAATGGATATGTATAGCCATAATGTACTGTAACACTTCCCTCTTTAATTATACTGGAAATTTGCACTATTTATTGAAATGCCATTCCTAAATAGAAATATATGTTTAAATGTACTCAGCAATTAACTGAACTTGGTTGAAAAATTCTGATATTTAGTAATAAGCAAAGCATTTTAATAATGGACACAATTTGTGGTGCTCAGCACAAAGACAATAAGTTATGTTGCATCATATTTCACTTTCCAATTAAAGAAGTATTCAATGGAGCAGAACAACTTACAAATTCATTACACAGATAGACTGCTCTTATTTGAGGCAGCAGCATGGCCAAAAAATATTACATGCAAATTAACATATGAATCATAGAGTGGGCTTAATGATGTTTCTGGGATTATTTATCACCTGTGCAAGTGAAGGGTATTAGAATTCAATTTATTAAACAAACTGCTTACAACTGTAACAAATATCCTATCAAATTCCAAATATAACTGTGCAAAAACTTGTGCTGTGAATACTAATAAGTTTTGCTGTTATCTGTGCATGGCTGTGCACTCATTTTATAATAATTACATACTTTGTGCATCATGACAGTACAGTGAATCATCACTTTTGTGGAACTTCTTACGATATCTTCTACCTGGTGCCTATGTACCAGAATAAGAAACAATTTGTCCATGTTGCCAGTGTCTAGCTCAGCAGTTGTGGCATAGAACCAGGGCTGGTTTTAGGGATTGGGCAGTTGCTCATTTCCTGTATTTCCTAGTGAGCACCCAAGGACAGAAACTTCAGGAATAATCTACAACCACCAAATACCATTTAATACTGTTAGTGACCTGCCCAATCAGCCCTTTCTTGTTTGTGAAAAGAGAGTGCTAATTCGTAGAACAACCGGTCAGTCTTTGATCAGCTGTACTGTGCAACTCTGACTGAAACTGTATGGTCCTAAACAATACTGAAGCATTGTTGCCAACAGTTCCAAACTGGCAGGGACTGTCGCTGGCAGAGACAGTCCTGGCAAATATGGGCTGTTCCATACCAAAATGAGTGTGGCTTGTGTAATTCCCACCCATTAGTGAGTGGTCCCATGTTTTGGCTGATCTAGCTGCAGGGTATATATGCCTTAAATTTAGAAACTAAAATGTTGGCAGGTATTGTCATGTACATTGCCTGGGAAGCAATTAGCAAGCACAATGGACAATGCATGTGATGCAATTAACTAGCACAATGGGCCATTCTAAATTGAAGAAACACCCAGCGGGGCTTGGTTGTCGACCACATGGAACTATGCCCAGCACCTTAATCCAATCATGCCCAGGATAGAGAGAAGTGATTTTACTGTTCATGTGGGGTGTGATATATCTCGCTGTATTTTGATTGGTCACTGAATTTTGTGTGCCTGTCCTCTATCAGGTCCCCAGGGAGTAGCCCTTCCTGGGAGACTTGCATAAAGGCCAAGCTTTGGCCATCCAATAAAGTAGTTCTGCTTTACCTCTTCATAAAGTCTTGGCTCATGTTTGGGGGATGGGATAACTACACTCTTGGGGATTGCTATATCACAATACTCCCTGAGTATAAGCTCTTATAAGAGCTTGTTCCTAGTTCCTTTTTCTGAATTTAGGAGAGGTCCACCCACTGGAAGCTGAAGCCCGGTCTTGGGTCCAGAGTGGGTGGAGGGTGACGAGACCCCAACCAAGCTGCAGGCAGTTTGTGTGGTCTGTGGTGGTTATGGTGTCCGGTGGAGTGCTTGGAGCCCTTGAGAAGCGCTAGGAGCAAGCATCAGCGGAAGGTGCTCAGTCGGGGTGCCAGGCGTTCCTTACACGCTAAACCTATTCCATATTTTATCGTCTTTTCCCCATTATGGTCCATTCTTGTTTTAATTAGATAAAAATGAGGAGAAAAGGACCAAAACAACTAAAATGTAGGGGCAATCAACAAATGCCACCAGTGCACCCCTGCTCTTCTGGTGGCCTCTGAGTACACTATTCATGTTCCTTATTTCATTATAGCCACGTAATGAATGATGCCATTGTCATGGATGGGCTTGTTGACAGATAGTGGACTCATCACATCGCTTGGGGGCTAAACTGAAGGCTAGAATCTAAGGGATTGTCCATTCTTATAAAAGGGAATCCAAGTCTTCTCTGTGGAGTGGACTCCAATAGCAACAGCTGTTCACAATTAGATATTAATTCCAAAGAGAGGTCTCAGAAATGATAGACAGAAGAGTAGTCTTACAAAATGGATGTCAGGGCTGGGCAGTGGTTGTTATATAGAAATAAAGGAAAGGCAGTAATCAGATGTCCAGTTTGCGGTAGTAATTAAAGATCTGAGTAAAATTGGAGAAAAATAAATAAAAAGAAGAAAAATAAAGCAATTTCACAAATATCAATGGAACCAAAGAACCTTGTTGCTAAGCAGTGGACTAGCTAGGCCCCAAAGCCATGGGATCCCACAAGCCCCCCTCACAATGCTAACCCTGACTGGGCTGCTAGGGAGGTGTGCCACCCCTGGAGAGCTCAAAAATCTGAAAGCTTAGAAGTTGACAGCACTAGATCCCTGGTCCCTAGTCCTAGTTGACTGTAATGAAATATGCCAGAGTTGCTAAGGTAAAGTTTGAGAATCTCAGAGCCAAAAGGAGAGAAGAGAAAAGACCAGATGGGGACCAGAAAGCGTTGAGGATTGGTTAAGGGACTTATGTCTTCTTTTGTTATTTTAGAACTTTAAGAGCTGTTTTCTGTGTATTTTCAGCAGATATGTTGATGGAGAATGTGGTTTGACTATAGGCTATGCCAATCAAGTAGAGTCCACACAAAAAAATTGTGTTAGATCATGTGGTGAGTTCCTGGTGTTTTCATAACTAACATGGTTTTCCCATTTCAGAATCGGTTCCCACTCCGGCTATATGGACTAAAGTGATGCAAAACACAAAAACTATGTAATGTGACTCTCCATTGTTCTGTCCTATCAAATACATCAGATTTCTCCTATACTTGGATATACAGACTCCAGGACTCTAAGTACCAGGATATACATAGTACTGGAAGCTCCATCCAGATATCACTACCACCAGACCACCAGGACATGGAAGTCACGTGTATAGTTCAGAACCCAGCTGATCAGAAGTATATCTCTATCAGTGTGAAATTCTGCTTCTCAACAGTTGGGAATACATACATACCAGACCACCAGGACATGGAAATAATGTATATAGTCCACAACCCGGCCGACTAAACGAATGTCTCCTTTTAATGTCCCTCATATCTGCCTTGCCCTAATTAATAAAAATGTCATGAAGCATTCCATAATCGGAAAGTTCATACTTTTTTATTTTAAATAAAGCTTCACTTTTGACTAACATTATCTCTATTGGTGAGAAGTGGAAATCTAGAACATACTGTTGTCATGGCCTCGGTGTTGTGTGCGTGACACGTTTGCCGTGCATGCCGGTTGCCAGGGGCAACGTGTGGTTTTTGGCTTGTATGTGCTTTGCTCCCTTCTCCTGGTTCCTCTCCTGTCTGGTGCTTGAGAGGTTTACTTCCTTGCTGGGTGTGGCCACTAGGATTTTATTACCTGGGGCTCACTGGCTGGAGGGAGTTGTACTTCAGCTGAGGTTGGTGCTGGAGCTCTGCTCTAGTCCCGAGCATTTCCAGCTGCCCAGTCCTTGAGGGTCACCTAGTGGGATAGCGATGTCTCCAGCGATGTCTTCCTTATGTATCTTCCATGTTCCCCTACCTTTCCTGTGTTGTTTGGTTTGGCTTTATGTTCTGGGTGTGGTGAATGTCTTGTTGTTTCATGTCTGGTCTGTTGGTGTGTTATGTCCTGCTTGAATACAAGGCTTTTCCCGGTGTGTTGTGCCTGTGGAAGTGGGCTTGATGGTTCCCGGAGGGGTGAACCAGAAGTCAAGTCAGTGTGCAGTTGCTGGAGTGCTGGTTCCTATGTGTGTCAGTACGTACTGAGTCCGGCATTGTGTTCTGATGCCAGTACGTTTGCATGGGTTCCAGTTCACCTTGGTGTGGTCTTCTGCTGTTCCTTCCAGCAGCTGTGGCAGGTAAGTTACCGTGTATTCCGGGGTTCTTGGTTCAGTGGTTATCCCTGCCACTTGATACTTACCTGCCATTCCACTTGGCTATCTTTCCAGTATTTGTTACTAGGCCTGTGGGAGACTCTGGTTCATCCGTGGTTGGGATGAACCAGTCGCTCTCATTCCTGACCATATTTTAGGGATTGATAGGGTCTGTAGGGCCCAGGTTCATGGGTATGAGCCCCCTACCTATGAGGGTGGCTCATACAGTCAGGAGCTCAGGGCTAGGATGAGGGTTGCATAGGAGGTATTCATCTTCCCTATCCTGGTTTCTTGGCCTAGTCACATACCTGTTTCTCAGACATTGTACGTGGAGGGTTTCCCCCACTCCCCACCGTGACAGTATGTCCCACTAGGTAACCCTCAATGACTGGGCATGCCCAGGACTGCAGCAGAGCTCCAGCACCAACCACAGCTAAAGTACAACTCCCTCCAGGTAGGGAGCCACAGGTAATAAAACCCTAGTGGCCACACCCAGCAAGGAAGTAAACCTCTCAAGCACCAGACAGGGAAGGAACTAAGAGAAGGGGAGCAAAGAATATAAACGCCAAAAAACATATGTTGCCCCTGGCAACCGGCATGCACGGCAAACGTGTCCCGCACACAACACCGAGGCTGTGACAACTGTACTTGACAGCTCTCCAGGAACATCAGAGCGCGCTCAGAAAAAGAGCTTCTGGACTGCCGGGCAATAAGGCAAATCACTGATTATGGGGTCGATGATCTTGCCGGAGTTGCTGTCACCAGGATTTAGATATTTGCTTTATAGCAGCCACATAAACCATGAACACAATGAACAGACGTTGGTCATTGATGTCTATGGAAGAATCTTGTGGGCATGCTCTGTGACTTGTGCAAGTGTCATTGTACAGGGAGGGGGAGTAGATAAGCTGTGACATCACCTGTTGCAAATGGTGGACTTTGTGTTATCTATATATAGATATAGTAACATAGTACATAACATAGTACATAAGGCCGAAAAAAGACATCTGTCCATCCAGTTCGGCCTGTCATCCTGCTAGTTGATCCAGACGAAAGAAGTACTCCCTGGATCAACGACCCATCTCTAGTAGCTATAACCTGTAATATTATTACACTCCAGAAATACATCCAGTCCCCTCTTGAATTCCTTTGTTGTACTCACCATCACCACCTCCTGAGGCAGAGAGTTCCATAGTCTCACTGCTCTTACCGTAAAGAATCCTCTTCTATGTTTGTGTACAAACCTTCTTTCCTCCATATGCAGAGGATGTCCCCTCGTCACAGTGACAGTCCTGGGGATAAATAGATGATGGGAGAGATCTCTGTACTGACCCCTGATATATTTATACATAGTTATTAGATCTCCTCTCAGTCGTCTTTTTTCTAAAGTGAATAACCCTAATTTTGATAACCTTTCAGGGTACTGTAGTTGCCCCATTCCAGTTATTACTTTAGTTGCCCTCCTCTGAACCCTCTCCAGCTCTGCTATGTCTGCCTTGTTCACAGGAGCCCAGAACTGTACACTGACTAGCGATTTGTAAAGTGGTAGGACTATGTTCTCATCACGGGCATCTATGCCCCTTTTGATGCAGCCCATTATCTTATTGGCCTTGGCGGCAGCTGCCTGACACTGGTTTTTGCAGCTTAGTTTGCAGTTTATTAAAATTCCTAGATCCTTTTCCATGTCAGTGTTTCCGAGTGTTTTACCATTTAGTATGTACTGGTGACTTGCATTATTCCTTCCCATGTGCATAACTTTACATTTGTCAGTGTTAAACCTCATCTGCCACTTATCTGCCCAAGCCTCCAATATTATCCAGATCCCTCTGTAGCAGTATATTGTCCTCTTCAGTGTTAATTACTTTGCACAGTTTAGTGTCATCTGCAAAAATTGATATGTTACTATGCAAGCCTTCTACAAGATCATTAATAAATATATTGAAAAGAATAGGGCCCAGTACTGACCCCTGAGGTACCCCACTATTGACAGTTGCCCAATCTGAGTGTGTACCGTTAATAACCACAGTCTGTTTTCTGTCACTCAGCCAGTTACTTACCCACTTACAGACATTTTCTCCCAGTCCAAGCATCCTCATTTTATATACTAACCTTTTATGTGGTAAAGTGTCAAATGCTTTGGAGAAGTCCAGATATACGACATCCATTGATTCGCCGCTGTCAAGTCTAGAACTTACTTCCTCATAGAAACTGATTAAATTTGTTTGGCATGACCGATCCCTCATGAAGCCATGCTGATATGGCGTTATTTGCTTATTTCCATTGAGATCCTCTAAGATAGCATCTCTCATAAAACCTTCAAACAGTTTCCCCACAACAGATGTTAAACTTACCGGCCTATAGTTTCCAAGCTCTGTTTTTGGACCCTTTTTGAATATTGGCACCACATTTGCTATGTGCCAATCCTGTGGGACATTCCCTGTCCGTATAGAGTCTGCAAATATCAGAAATAAGGGTCTGGCTATGACATTACTTAATTCCCTTAGGATACGGGGGTGTATGCTATCCGGTCCTGGCGATTTGTCTATTTTAATCTTTTTAAGTCGCTGTTGTACTTCTTCCTGGGTCAGACAGGGCACTTTTAATGGGGGATTAATTTTTACATTCAGCATTTCATCTGACAGTTTATTTTCCTCAGTGAATACATTGGAGAAAAAAATATTTAACAGCTTTGCTTTCTCCTCATCGCTCTCTGCAACTCCCCCTTCATTACTCTTTAAAAGGCCGACACCTTCAGATTTATACTTTTTAACATTTATATAATTGAAGAAAACTTTAGGGTTAGTTTTACTCTCTTTGGCAATTAATCTCTGGGTCTCTAGTTTGGCCGCTTTTATTTGTTTTTTACATGTTCTATTTTTTTCCTTATAGTTTTTCAGTGCTTCCTCGCTACCCTCCTGTTTTAGTGATTTATATGCTTTCTTTTTGTCATTTATTGCTTTCTTTACATTTCTATTTATCCACATTGGTTTCTTTTTGTTCCGTAACCTTTTATTCCCATACGGTATGTACCTCTCCCAATGAGAATTTAGGATTTTTTAAAGATCTCCCATTTTGTGGCTGTATTTTTGTTTTTGAGGACTTTGTCCCAGTTAGTTAGGCCTATGGCCTCGCTTAGTTGGCTAAATTTAGCTTTTAGTTGGCTAAATTTAGCTTTAGTTGTATTTTTGTTCCTCCCTGTAGAAATGCTCTTTTGAAGGATAATTGGAAGGTTATTACTTTATGGTCACTATTTCCCAGGTGTCCCCCAACCTGCACATCTGTTGTTCTATCAGGTCTATTGGTTAATACTAAGTCCAGTATGGCTGTCCCTCTAGTCGGGTCCTGAACCAGTTGGGAAAGGCAATTGTCTTTGGTTATTGCCAAGAACCTGTTTCCTTTATGGGATGTACAGCTTTCAGTTTCCCAGTCTATATCTGGGTAGTTGAAGTCCCCATAATAACGACTTCATTATGATTTGCAGCCTTATCTATCTCATTTAGTAATACATTTTCTGTGGACTCTGGTATATTAGGTGGTTTATAGTAAACTCCTATTAGTAATTTATTATTGTTTTTGGCTCCATGTATCTCTACCCACAGTGACTCCACATGTTCATGTCCCTCAGAGATGTATTCTCGAATTACGGGATTTAGACACGACTTTACATAGAGACAGACCCCTCCCCTCTCCGGTTTTGACGATCCTTTCTAAACAGACTGTAACCCTGTACATTAACTGCCCAGTCATAGCTGTCATCCAGCCATGTCTCAGTTATTCCCACTATGTCATAGTCCTCCTCACACATCAGTAATTCCAGTTCCCCAGTTTTGTTAGTCAGGCTCCTGGCATTAGTGTACATACAATTAAGAGGTTTTTGTATATTTTTAACCCTACACCTTTCCTTCTGAACTGTTTTAATCCCTCCTTCCATTCCTCCCCCAGTCCTACTACCTTGCCCCCGGTATCTATCTGCACTATCTTCCCCCTATAACGTAAGTACCCTCCCCCAGTCCCTAGTTTAAACACTCCTCCAACCTTCTCGCCATCTTTCTCCCCAACACAGCTGCCCCTTCCCCGTTGAGGTGCAGCCCGTCCCTACGATAGAGCCTGTAGCCGACAGAGAAGTCGGCCCAGTTCTCCAGGAACCCAAACCCCTCCTTCCTACACCAGTTCTTGAGTCACTTGTTAACCTCCCTAATCTCCCACTGCCTTTCTTGTGTGGCTCTTGGTACAGGCAATATCTTGGAAAATACTACCTTTGAGGTACTTGCCGTAAGCTTTTGACCTAAATCCCTGAAATCATTTTTAAGGACGCTCCACCTACCCCTCACTTTGTCATCTCTTCCGATATGGACCATATCTTTCGTTATAATGCATCTTTTAATGATAATGAGATGACTGCTGAAAAGTGATCTGTACAGAACAAGAAGTGTCGTTGGATTGATAACTAGGCTCAGTGTGAAAGATTGACCTGAACATTAGGTCATTTTCTGATGACCATTTTATACTTAATTTCCACTGTGGTGGTTTGGTCAAGTGTTCTCTCAGGAAACAGGCCATTCCGTGTATCATAAACATAAGAATCCAGGAAGCTGAGGTGAGGAGCTGCTTGTGACTGTCCCTGTATCAGCGTGGGACATGGTGGCAACCATGTGGTCATTGGTGCTTTACATTTCCTGACCAAGAAAATAGCAGCTTTACAGAAAGAGAAAACTTCTTCTTTTGACTATAGAGAGGCTACTATGTGGAGAGCATTCTCTGCATGTACAAGGTCCCTAGGTACAGTCTGTGAGGCCTCTACCAAACAACACCCCATATCTGAGCTCCATGCATCTCGTTAGAGCTTGGCCTTTAATGGCAGATCCTACACTGAGAACATTGGATTCTCCTAGTTTTGTTGGGTATCTTCATATTCCTGACTGCCGTCTGCAGAATACAAGCTGTACATCTTCTTTATTCTCCTCCTGACTGCACTGCTCATTAGAATGTGGATGGAAGGAAATACAGGTAAAAATAATACATATTCACAGTTCTGTAGACTTCAGGTAGAAATTTCCCTGCTTGTTCAGTATCTGCAAAGAGCTTTTTTGACTCATAGTCTGCGAGGTGTCATAATTATCTCAGGCACTGCACAGTCATCTGATAAAGGAATGACTCCCTGTTTTCAATGACAGTCAGCAGAATAGTGAGTATAGTTCTGAGGTCTAATACAGGATGTAACTCAGGATCAGTATAGGATAAGTAATATGTGTACACAGTAACTGCACCAGCAGAATAGTGAGTGCAGCTCTGGATTATAATACAGGATATAACTCAGGTTCAGTACAGGATAAGTAATGTATGTACACAGTGACTCCACCAGCTAAATATTGAGTGCAGCTCTGGAGTATAATACAGGATATAACTCAGGATCAGTACATGATAAGTAGAGTTTAGCGGACTCAGCTCTCAGTGTGAGGTAATAGGGAGGCGTGGCAAGCCTTCACTCTAGCTGCCTAAGCCCCGCCCAGCTTTAGAAGCAGAAAACCAGGAAGTGAATTCTGCTGTAACTGCAGCTCAGGCTGATTTAGCAAGATGGGAATACAGCTTTAAGCCAGGAAGAATCCTGGAGGCCAACAAAAAACCAAGAGAGACAGAAGACTCCAAAAAGTACAAAACATCGCTTATCACCACCTACAACCCCAACCACAGAACCCTGAGGGGAATCCTGGCGAAACACTGGCACATCTTAACAATCGACCCCTATCTAAAAACCCAATATGCCACAAATACCACAGATTACATTCAGAAGAGCAAGAACTTTAAAGAACGTTCTAGCCCCGAGTAAATTAAAAAAGAGGAAAGCGGCCTCCACCCACAAGATCAGTTGGTATCCAGATCCTGTTGGCAGCTTCAAATGCGGCCATGCTATGTGCAAATGCTACACCAACATCTCCAACAGGACCAGAATGTTTAAAAGTAACATCACCGGCGAAGAATTCCTGATCAAAAACTTCATTAACTGCTCCACTTCCTGCATGATATATCTGTTGGAATGTGAATGCGGTTTACAGTATGTCGGCCGGACTATCCAAGCCCTTAGGGAGCGCATTAACAAACATAGGGTTAACATCACTAAAGGTTACCTAAAATATAATGTCTCCAGACACCACCTGGCCGTTCACGATAAGGATCCCTCAAAAGTGTCCATCACTCCCATTGAACGCATCGAAGCCAGCTGTCCGGACAGACACAGGACCCTCCAGAGACGCAAGATGTTCTGTATCTTCAAGCTTCATACTTTCGAACCTCACAGACTCAACAAAAGTTTGGAGAACCAATGTTTCTGAAACAAACACCTTCTTCTCACTTTCCATCCATCACAATCCTACCAGCAGGCAACAGTACCCCAGCTATCTCCTTCCTCCAAACAGTACAACCCCCTCATACCATCAGCCCAACTATAGTACCACATCAATCCCCCATTTCACCTTCAACCTACATTGTCAATCTGCCCTAACTCCACCCTCAACACACTATCACCCGTTTAGCTCTGGTCCATTCCAATCCTATCCGTCGCCCCTTTAGCTTCATAAAATTTCTCCACACCATTATATCCCACTCCATCGATATGACTTGGCCACCCCCAAATATCGCTTTCACGCCATCCGCAAATTGTCTCCATCTTCACAAGGAAACCCTCCACCACCCATCTAAACATTTTAGGTTCCTTATGGTTCATTTTTTGCACACATATAAATAGTATATACCCACTCCCATTTTCACAAGCCATTGCAGCCCTGTATGACTAGCAAATTATGCAATCGGGTCACCACTCTGAGTGCCCCACTCTCAGCCGTCCATATTCATCTCTGCCCCCATCTATGACATAACCATGCCGGCATTGCATCCACTTTACATCCCAGTATATATTCTATATTCCACAATCCACCTTACATCCCAGTATATATTTCATAGGTTCCCAATCGGTCATTGCCTCTTCCACATTCCCTCCCTTTCCCATCCATTCATCACAATCTGCCATGTACCATTCACAACACTACATCTCCCACCACTGGGCCACCTCCTCCTTCCCTCCCTTTTCCTCCGCTACTCCCCACCACCAGCGATGCACACCACTACTCTGCCGGGCAGCTCAGCTTCAGCATCAGCAGCCGTCCGGTACACACACCCCAGCCACGCCCCCGGCTCAGCCTTAAGTCCCAGTGACAGCGCGCGCTTCTACACACCGCACGCTACATGTGCAGCCAGCCAGAAGCCTTGCTGCACTTGGGAAGAAATCCTCTGGGCTGACTTTTACAGGCAATCCTCCTCCCTTCCAGCTAGCTATAACTGTTACATTACTCAGCATATTGAGCTCACATCAAGCCACATCCTGCTTTGTACACACCCTTTTTTGTCAGCCATGAAACCCACCATTATCAAAAAATTCAAGAACACTTCAAAAAATCTAATAAATCTAATAAAATAACCAAGTAATAACAAATGAAAACGCAATAACAGTACTATATATCCACATCCTGTCATCACACTTCATGATTGTACCAACATATATCTCCTCCCAATAGATACAGCATATACGGTACTTCTTATGTATAATAACCCTACCACATCGGTTATCATCACTATTTATGATTGCACCAATATACTGTATATCTTCTCCTAATATAAACAGTACATACCTTTTATGAATAATAACCCTATCACATCGGAACCAAACATACTATTTAACAAATTATAAGACCCAATCCTCTGACTTTATTTTAACCCCGCTTCGCCATTTTTTATCCCAGCTCTGCGGACCATCAGTCCCGCTGTAAGGGACTCCACAAGAAACCTCCTCCAGCAAGCATATGGTGACTAACATACAGGTATTCTTTTTACCAAACATCTATACACATGCGCTGTCGACCTTATATTCTAGTGTACAATATTGATCTTACGTCTATGATCAAAAATATTCTCTCACTCAATATGCAAAATAATGACCCGAAAAGCGTTGTCTTCTCAATAAAATTCTTCAAATCCAAGTTCGGGTTGTGTTTTGCGCCTGGTGTCCACCTGCTCGCCGTACGGCTTCAGTCCAGATGAGTAGTCTCCTGATTATCATAAATGACAGAGGAGAGGTCAATGCAAGGCAAAAAGAGGTTAATGTCACCCACCAAAGCAACGGGCAATTATCATAATTATAGGCTGCAGCCACCCAGACAGAGGAGAGAGGTCAATGCACGGCAAAACAGGCTTCATGTCACCCAGCAATGGTAAAGGCCACTTCCAGTAATTTAGGCCCTAGCACCCTGACAGAGGAGAGAGGTCCCGTAACAGCAAAACAGGCTTCATGTCACCCAGCAATGGAACAGGCGATTATCATTAATGTAGGCTGCAGGCACCCAGACAGAGGAGAGTGGTCCCGTAACAGCAAAACAGGCTTTATGTCACCCAGCAATGGAACAGGCCACTTTCAGTAATTTAGGCCCTAGCACCCTGACAGAGGAGAGAGAGCCCGTAACAGCACAACAGGCTTCATGTCACCCAGCAATGGAACAGGCGATTATCATTAATGTAGGCCGCAGGCACCCAGACAGAGGAGAGAGGTCAATGCACGGCAAAACAAGCTTCATGTCACCCACCAAAGTAACAGGCCATTTTCAGTAATTTAGGCCGCAGGCACCCAGACAAAGGAGAGAGGTCCTGTAACAGCAAAACAGGCTTTATGTCACCCAGCAATGGAACAGGCTACTTTCAGTAATTTAGGCCCTAGCACCCTGACAGAGGAGAGAGATCCTGTAACAGTTAAACAGGCTTCATGTCACCCAGCAATGGAACAGGCAATTATCATTAATGTAGGCCGCAGGCACCTAGACAGAGGAGAGGTCAATGCACGGCAAAAAGAGGGTAATGTCACCCACCAAAGCAACTGGCCATTTTCAGTAATTTAGCCGGCAGACACCCAGACAGAGGAGAGGTTCATTCAAATTGGGGTAGCCCCAGAAATAATGGTACAAATAAAAAAGGATTCAATGAATAAGTGCACTGGAGTACAAGAATGTATGGTTGAGGAGGTTAGAAAATGTCTATTCTGCACAAGGTATAGACAAGTCCTTTGGGATCCATGACCGGTTCATCTTAATGAACGTGAGCTTGTCCACGTTGGCTGTGGAGAGGCAGCTGCGTTTGTCTGTAATGACGCCCCCTGCCGTGCGAAATACACCTTCAGACAATACACTGGTTGCAGGGCAGGCCAGCACCTCCAAGGCATAAAGGGCAAGCTCAGGCCATGTGGACAATTTGGAGACCCAGAAGTTGAATGGGGTAGACCCACCAGTCAGTACGTGAAGGCGTGTGCACACGTACTGTTCCACCATGTTGTTCAAAGGCTGTCTCCTGCTAAGACGTTCCGTATCAGCTGGTGGTGCAGGTTTCTGTGTCTTGGTCACAAAACTTTTCCACATGTTGGCCATGCTAACCCTGCCTTCTGAGGAGCTGGCTGTGACACAGCTGCGTTGGTGACCTCTTGCTCCTCCTCTGCCTTCGCCTTGTGTTCCACTTGTCCCCCTTGTCAGTTGGGAATGCCCTCAGGAGTGCGTCTACC
Organism: Bufotes viridis; assembly: GCA_033119425.1. Lineage (NCBI taxonomy): Eukaryota > Metazoa > Chordata > Amphibia > Anura > Bufonidae > Bufotes > Bufotes viridis. The sequence continues at coordinate 245,208,514 of CM065592.1, read as the reverse complement.
AGTGTGTGCTTGTACTCATGCATCATCCTATCACGCTCCAGTGTGGGAATTAAGGTGGGCATATTGTCCTTGTACCGGGGATTCAGCAGGGTGGCAACCCAGTAGTAGGGATAAGCTGTCCTCTGTAGCTGGTGTATCATCTGTGTCCTTCGTATCCCCCCCAGCCACGCTCCAGTGATAGCCCAGAGCTGCGTTGGGTGCCACCCTGGTTCCTCCTCCTCCTCTACCTCATCCTCCTCGTACGCCAGAACTGTGCCCTGGCTGGCCACATGTGCTGGTTCAGGAACCCACCCTCAGAGCCACTTAAGAATGACCGGCCTGAAACCCTGTGAAATGCCCCCTCTTCCTCCTCCTCCTCTGCCACATCCTCTTCCATCATGAACGTAATTGATTTTTCCTCTTCAAATATTTTTATTGAAGGTTGATGTAAGATTTACAATCATAGTGTTGCGTTTACATTTTCAAGAATATATATAGGAACATATTAAAATTGCTAGAGCAATTATTGGAAAGATAACATCATAACAAATTGTGCTATATGAAGTTGGCAGATTTGTATTCACCAATACAATTACAGTGTAATTGATTTTTCAAGGAGACATAGAAGGGGTATTGTAATGCTAACAATGGTGTCATCAGCACTGGCCATGTTGGTTGAGTACTCAAAAGACCGCAACAATGTACACAGGTCTCGCATGCAGGCCCAGTAACTGGTGGTGAAGTGGTGCTGATCTGCAGAGCCACTGACCCGTGCATATTGCATCTGAAACTCCACTATCGCCTGCTGCTGCTCGCACAGTCTCTCCAAAATATGCAAGGTGAAGTCCCACCTGGTGGGCAAGTCGCATATGAGGCGGTGATCAGGAAGGCCGAAGTTACGCTGCAGCGCAGACAGGTGAGCAGCAGCTGGGTGAGAACGCCGAAAGCAAGCACAGACGGACCGCACTTTCAGCAGCAGCTCTGACATGTCTGGGTAGTTTTTAAGAAACATCTGCAGCACCAGATTCAGCACATGCGCCAGGCAAGGGATGTGCGTCAAATCGGCTAGTCCCAGAGCTGCAACAAGATTTCCCCCATTATCGCACACCACCAGGCCGGGCTTGAGGCTGACTGGTAGCAACCACTCATCAGTCTGTTTTTCTATGCCCCGCCAAAGCTCCTGTGCAGTGTGGGGTTTGTCACGCAAACACATGAGTTTTAAAATCGCCTGCTGACGTTTAGCCCTGGCTGTGCTGAAGTTGGGGGTGAGGTTCTTTCGATGACCGGATGTGAGGGGGGTAGAAGAGGAAGAGAAGGATGCGGAGTAGGAGGAGGAGGCAACAGGAGGCAAAGAATAATGCCCTGCAATCCTCGGTGGTGGAAGGACATGCGCCAAACCGCTATCCGCCTTGGGCCCATCCGCCACTAAGTTCCCTGGCATTCAGGACCAGGGATCGAGGATGTGTAGGTGGGTATTTTCTCTTTCTCTCCAGTGTTTGGGAAATGGACAGCTAAACGCTTGCCTGTGACATGGTGGAGATGCTTGGTGATGGTGGAGGAGGTGGTGGTGGTGTTGGTGGGACATCCTCTGTTTGCTGGTTGCCAGGTGCCACGTTTACGCCAGTAGTGGAGGAAGAGGCCGAGATAGCGGCAGATGAGGGAGCAGGAGGAGCCTGAGACCTTTCGTGGTTTTTAAGGCATTTACTCCACTGCAGTTTGTGCTTTGCATGTAGATGCCTGGTCATGCAGGTTGTGCTCAGGTTAAGAACTTTTATGCCTCGCTTCAGGCTCTGTTGGCACAACGTGAAAACCACTCGTGTCTTGTCGTCAGGACATTGTGTGAAGAACTGCCACTCCAATGAACTCCTTGGAGCAGGCCTTGGTGTGCTCGGTGCCTGGGTGCGGTGGGCAGTAGCAGGAGTACTGTCTATGGAATGAGCGCTCTGCTTTTGCACCCTGCTCCCTTTTTTGCTGTTCTGTTGCCTCTGTGCGACCACCGCCTCTTCCTCAGAACTGCACACATCACTAGCACAACCTTTAGTCTAGTCTGGGTCTAGGACCTCATCATCCTCCACATCATCTTTCTCCCATGCATGACCCCTGCCCTCCTCGTCGGTCTGCACATTGCAGAAAGCCACAGCAGTTGGCACCTGTGTTTCGTCATCATCAGAGACGTGCTGCGGCGGTCTTCCCATGTCCTTAACCTGCAACATAAGTGGTTGGGCATCAGTGCATTCAAGGTCTTCCACTTCTGGGGCAGGGCTAGGTGGATGGGCCGGGGAAACCCTGCCAACAGAGTCATCAAAAAACAGTTTGCTGCATGACTTGGAGCTCTGACTGCTTGGCTGATTTGCAAGGGGGTGAGGTGAAAGACTGATGCGCATGGGCTGCAGGTGCCAACTTTGAGCTTTCTGCAGAGGACCGGGTGGGAGACACTGTGAAGGAACTGCAGGCACTGTCAGCCACCCAATCTACTATCGCCTGTACATGTTCTGGCCTCACCATCCGTAGAGCGGCATTCGGGCCTACCAAATAATGCTGCAGATTCTGTCGCCTACTCACACCAGAGGAAGGTGTTTCCCTTGGACCAGTAGTTGGCGCTGAACGGCCACATCTTCTCCCAGCAACAGGAGCTCCACCAACACTACCACAACCATGCCCACGTCCCTTATTTAATGTTCTCCTCATTATTTGCGTTCACCCACCAAGCTGAAAGATGGTTTCTCTCCGGTGTCAATTTAACTGCCAATAAGGTTCACTAACAGTAAGGCAGTGCCCGTGTCATAAAAATGCTCTGTGGACCAAGAATAACGTTTTTTTCTGGCCTAAAACACACCGATTATGAATTTCACTGCAGAAATGTAAAACATGTATTTGTACGCTGTATGCACAACTGTTTGATGAACCCACAGTAAAACACAGTAAAGCGCTGTTTTTGTGCTGCAATTTAAAATTGGTATTTGTACGCTGTATGCACAAGTGGTTTGTGGACCAAGAAAAAGGATTTTTGTAATAAAACACAGAAAATCAGTATTTTACTGCTATTAATAAAATGTAGCTATTTCTACGGTTTATGCAAAAGTGGTTTGTGGACCCAGAACAAGGATTTTTTTAATAGAACACAGAAAAGCAGTATTTCACTGCTATTAATAAAACTTAACTATTTCTATGGTTTATGCAAAAGTGGTTTGTGGACCCAGAACAAGGATTTTTTCAATAAAACACAGAAAAGCAGTATTTCACTGCTATTAATAAAACTTAGCTATTTCTATGGATTATGCAAAAGTGGTTTGTGGACCCAGAACACAGGATTTTTCAATAAAACACAGAAAAACAGTATTTCGCTGCTATTAATAAAACTTAGCTATTTCTATGGATTATGCAAAAGTGGTTTGTGGACCCAGAACAAGGATTTTTTTAATAAAACACAGAAAACGTTGGTATTTCTATTCTGTATGCACAACTGCTTTGTCAGGCAAGAATATTGCTTTTTTTCCCACAAAAAAAATGTATTCACTATTTTACTGCAGAAATGTCAAATGTGTATTTGGGTGGTGTATTTGGAACTGCTTTGTGGACCAGGAATACTTCTATTTTTCCCAAAATACACTGAGGCTCTATTTCACGGCAGAAATGTCAAATGTGTATTTGGGCGGGGTATTTCAAACTGTTTTGTGGACCAGGAATAACGTTTTTTTTTCAGGAAACACACTGATGCACTATTTCCCTGCAGAAATATTAAATATGTATTTGTATGCTGTATGCACAACTGCTTTGTGAAGCAAGAATATTGCTTTTTTTCCACAAAAAAAAAAAAATTATTCACTATTTAACTGCAGAAATGTCAAATTTGTATTTCGGCGGTGTATTTCAAAGTGCTTTGGGGACCAGGATTACAGCTTTTTATTACAAAAATACTGCAGAAATTGAATATACGGTTTAGTGCATTGTATACACAAGTGCTCTGTGGCACCACAGGTCCCAGACTAGACAAATGGACTATGTGACACCTTAATTATACCAAAGGTAATGTAGGGGACTTGAGCAGCCAGCATAAAAGCATTTTCTCCTTCACAAAGCTACCAAAAAGGATTAAGCTGATGTCCCTGCCAGGCTGCCAGACATGCAATACACTGCAGTGGCTAAAATGGCCGCCGACCTCCACCTCTGTAACAGATGGATTTAAAAAAAAATTCCTTGGCAGTGGATGGGTACAGAAATGTAGTATTGCTGAAGCTCCCTCCCTCTCTATTTGCTGTATCTTGTGGATTAATGTATAATAGGTTCTGCAGATTTTTTCCCTAATCTGTTCCTCACAGAAGCTATAGCATCCTATCCCTACACGTGTGGCGCTACGTGACTCCAGCTTAAATAGAGGCTGGGTCACATGCTGCACTATTGTATCACTTCGGAGCTTCTGTTTACTCGGATTACGTGGTGCAGGCTGGGCGTGGTCACACCTCCAATGGGAGGAGCTTATGATTTAAATGCCCAGTGTTTTGGACGCCGCCTCGCGGCCGCACCAGTGCTGGAGCGCTGCCTCCAAGTGTATGGGGAGGTAGCGTGCTGCTACTTGGAACTATAATCTATAACGCTATGCTTTCATGTAGGGCTCCTGATGATTTATAGAAAGAAACGCGTAGAGCTGGTACATCACGAGTTTAGGGCATAGATCAGTACTAATGTGATATCAGCAGTATAGCGGCACAGAGCGCAAAGTTAATCTTAGGCTGCTTGTTTCATTGTTTTCGGCCGCATACCAGCTGTAGTAATCCACAGCAAGAGTGGAGTGTTTGCTAGCTGAGGACATGTTATCAGACGAGGGTTATTAGGGTTAATATAGCCACAAATGAGCGTGGAAGGGTTCATGCTATACCCCACAGAGAGCCACAGCCGGTATCAGTGGTGTTAGCTGGGTACCCTGAAATCTGGGATGCGGGAGTCTTTGTGGGGGTACACCTCCTGGCCACCCACATGTTTCATAATCACCACAGGTCCAGGTTTTGGCCTAATTCAAACAAATATAACGCTGAGGGGTGCTGTTACCCTACAGTGTGCTATAACCTGTATCGGTGGTGCTACCGGTGTAACCCCAAAACTAGGGACGCTGGTGCGAGGGCATATCATTCTGACACCAGCTTCTTTTACCGTCACCACTGATCCAGGTTGTCTTGTTTTACGTTCAGTGTGTTTTGTCCAGTTTTTCCCATTTTATATTTAATAATTTGAATAAAGACTTTTTTGTTTTCCTTTTTTAGCGTCCCGCATATCAGACTACATTGCGTATAATAGGGTGACGCAAACCTGACTGAGCTAAAACAGCAATTGTGAGCCTTTTTTTTTTTACAGCGTTCCCTGTGGTACAATTGACAGGTTACCGTCATTCTCCAGGTCACTCTATAGTTTTTATGCTTTTAGTGTTTTAATACTGAAAAAAAATAAAAACATTGAAGAAAATTTTTGTTTTCTTTTTATCACCATATTCTGACCTCTATAGCATCATTTTTGTAGTTATGTTATGTGAGATCTATTTTTTTTTTTTGTGGGTTGGCTTGTACTTTCATTTTATAGCGTATATGACTTTTTGATCAAATTTTTTGGGAGGTGGTGACAAACAATGGCAATTGGCGATTTAGATTTTTTTTTTCTGTTATGCCGCATGGGATAAATATTGTTAGAGTGTTTTCAGACACTGCTATGCCTATAAGGTTTCTTTTAATGTTTATTTTTAATTTGGGAAAAGGTGGTCACTTGAACTTTTAGATTAAAAAAAACAACTTTTAATAAAACTTTTTAAAAAAACTTTGTTTTCCTTTTTGTTAAGTCACCCTAGGTGACTATAACTGACAATCATTAGATTGGCAATTGTGTTCTGTGCTGGGTACATATCCATGACAGAACATATCATTTTCTATATACAAGTATAGTGCTGCCACCTGCAGGCCTGTATTGGTATACACCAATGATGGGTTTAGGAACCTGCTTGAGGCTCAGAGCCATCACTGGGATATTATAGCTTCCCCGGTCTTAGCTGGAGAACGCTGTCACAGGTGCGGGAGCACACAGCTCCCAAGTCTGCACCGCTCAGATGCCATGGTCCCGCAACTCTACAATCCTGATGCTATCACCTTGAAATTAGCTGTTTATTATGGAAACTGTTGATCACATCCTTTGGGCATAAGGTCAAAGAAGAACTCCAACAGGAGAACACAAATTCTTCTGCCAATACCTCAACCACCTACCGTCAGTAAGGCACTATTACAATAATAAACTAACACCGTGGAACCTAAAAGCCAGTGATAGGTCCTCAGCACCTTCTTTCTTTCCATGGCCGGCAGGTCCAAAATTGTTCTTCAAGACTTCTACTCAATGAGGATCTCCACAAGAGCATGAGAATCATATCTTGTCATCATCATCGCTGTTTCTTACTAAATGTTTGCACCGGACACAGAAGACTTTATTATTGGGTTATGGACAAAGGTAAAAAGAACAACTTTAAGGCTGTATTTTCACGTGGTGGCCTCACCCTGCTGACCTATGGTGGCTGGCCACACGAATTTGCAGGTCAATGGAGGTCTAATTTATGCAGCCTATTTGATGAAGCCCAAAGAATTATTATTTAGTAGTGAGTGGCTATGCTGCCGATGGGTGTAATGAACTTTACGTCTCCCCTCTCTGTACTGATTCGGTGGGGTTGGTAGCAGTGGCGTAGCTAGAAATGACTGGGCCCAACAGCAAATTTTTGAATGGGGCCCCTCTCCCTCAGTAATTTTTTCGCAAACCCTTCCTTTCATGCTGCCCCCATTCCTGTGGCTACTAAAGATCGCTCTCTCAGACCAGGAAGCTGTTCCATCTGTTTTCAACACTGTCTATACTGCCCTTGTATATCATTTCATTGTATAATACTGTTAAAGGGGCCCTGACAAAGTCTTTTAGTCCTCCTCCCCCGGCATGGGCCCCTTCTCTGGGCCCCAAAGCAGCCACTTCCCCTGCTTCCCCTGTAGCTACGACCCTGGGCAGGCCCATCAGTCAGTACGTGTAGGCGTATGCACAGATACTATTCCACCATTTTGCGGAAATGCTGCCTCTTAATAAGACTTTCCATATCTGCTGGTTGTGCTGGTTGTTGTGGCGTGGTGACAAAGCTTTTCCACATTTCGGCCTTTCTAGCCCTGCCTTCTGAGGTGTGGGCGGTGACCCAGCTATGTTGGCGACTTTTTCCTCCTCTGCTTTAGCCTTGTGCTTCCACTGAGCCCCCGGTGTCAGGTGTGAATGCCATCAGCAGCGTGTCTACCAGCGTTGGCTTCTTCCGATCACGATTCAGTGACAGAATTAAGGACGGCACATTGTGCTTGTAACGGGGATCCATCAGGGTGGCCACCCAGTAATCTGCACAAGTTAGCATGTAGTCGCTCATGTTTGCCAGGCTGCCCAGAGGCAAGACAAGCTGTCCTCTGTGGGAGGTGTATCATCTGTGTCCTCCTTATCCCCCCAGCCACGCTCAAGTGATGGCCGTGAGCTGCTTTGGGTGCCACCCTGCTGTGAACACGGTTTCTTCTCCTTCTCCTCCTCCTCCTCCTCCAGAACTGTGCCCTGGCTAGACAATTGTGTACCTGGCCTATGTTGGTGCAGGAACCCACCCTCCGAGCCACTTGTACAGTTGCAAGAAAAAGTATGTAAACCCTTTGGAATGATATGGATTTCTGCACAAATTGGTCATAAAATGTGATCTGATCTTCATCGAAGTCACAACAATAGACAATTGTTGTACAGTTGCAAGAAAAAGTATGTGAACCCTTTGGAATGATATGGATTTTTGCACAAATTGGTCATCATCTAAGTCACAACAATAGACAATTGCTTAAACTAATAACACACAAAGAATTAAATGTTACCATGTTTTTATTTAACACACCATGTAAACATTCACAGTGCAGGTGGAAAAAGCATGTGAACCCCTAGACTAATGACATTTCCAAGAGCTAATTTGAGTGAGGTGTCTGCCAACTGGAGTCCAATCAATGAGAGGAGATTGGAGATCTTGGTTACAGCTGCCCTGCCCTATAAAAAACACACACTGGTTCTGGGTTTGGTTTTCCCAAGAAGCATTGCCTTATGTGAATGATGCCTTGCACAAAAGAGCTCTCAGAAAAACTACGATTAATAATTGTTGACTTGCATAAAGCTGGAGAGGGTTATAAAAGTATCTCCAAAAGCCTTGATGTACATCAATCCACGGTAAGACAAATTGTCTATAAATGGAGAAAGTTCAGCACTGCTGCTACTCTCCCTAGGAGTGGCCGTCCTGTAAAGATGACTGTGAGAGCACAGCGCAGACTGCTCGATGAGGTGAAGAAGAGCCTAGAGTCTCAGCTAAAGACTTACAAAAGTCTCTGGTATATGCTAACATCCCTGTTAGCGAATCTACGATACATAAAACACTAAACAAGAATTGATTTCATGGGAGGATACCACAGAGGAAGCCACTGCTGTCCAAAAAAACCATTACTGCACGTTTACAGTTTGCACAAGAGCACCTGGATGTTCCACAGCAGTACTGGCAAAATATTATGTGGACACATGAAACCAAAGTTGAGTCGTTTGGAAGAAACACACAACACTTGTGTAAGAAACACAAGTATGGTGGTGGGGGCTTCATAGTTTGGGGCTGCTTTGCTGCGTCAGGGCCTGGACGGATTGCTATCATCGAAGGAAAAATGAATTCCCAAGTTTATCAAGACATTTTGCAGGAGAACTTAAGGCCATCTGCCCACCAGCTGAAGCTCAACAGAAGGTGTATGTTGCAACAGGACAACGACCCAAAGCATAGAAGTAAATCAACAACAGAATGGCTTTAACAGAAGATAATTCGCCTTATGGAGTGGCCCAGTTAGTCCAAACCTTAACCTGATTGAGATGCTTTGGCATGACCTCAAAAAAGTGATTCACACCAGACATCCCAAGAATATTGCTGAACTGAAACAATTCTGTAAAGAGGAATGGTCAAGAATTACTCCTGACCGTTGTGCACGTGTGATCTGCAACTACAGGAAACGTTTGGTTGAAGTTATTGCTGCCAAAGGAGGTTTAACCAGTTATTTAATCCAAGGGTTCACATACTTTTTCTACCTGCGCTGTGAATGTTTACATGGTGTGTTCAATAAAAACATGGTAACATTTAATTTAAGTCTATTGTTGTGACTTAGATGAAGATCAGATCACATTTTATGACCAATTTGCGCAGAAATCCATATCATTCCAAAGGGTCCACACCTTTTCTTTCAACTGTATATGACTGGTCTTGTATATACATATATATATATATATATATATATATATATACATGTATAGGCATGTATATAGTTTTGTTTGTTCATTTCATTTATCTGACTTATAGTTATTTAAATATGTTTATAAGTAAATTTGTAAATAGTTTGTGAATAGGCATTAATGAGTAGTTTGAGTGAAAAGGGGGGGGGGGTAGGGGGGGAGTCTGGTCGGGTAAATTTTTGTCTTTTTCAAATGTTCCTTGTATAGTTTTTGTTATGATTTATAATAAAAAGTCCTGATAACCGTGGAAATGTTACCCAGCAATCTAACCGACAAATTTAATAAAATTATTTGCTGTCACATCTGTGGCTCAGGCCGCAGGGTTCCTTGAGCACCAATAAAAGTTAATTTGTCCCACCAGAATCTAAGAGATGGATTAACTGAATTGATTTTCATTGTCAGGTGTTCAAGAATTTCTGTACCACCAAATTCAGCACATGCACCAGGCAAGGGATTTGTGTCAAACCGGCTAGGCCCAGAACTGCTACGAGATTTTGCCTATTATCGCACACCACCAGGACGTGCTTGAGGCTCAGTGACATCAACCACTCATCGGTCTGTTGTTCCATGCCCGTCCACAGCTCCTGTGCGGTGTGGGGTTTGTCCCCCAAACAGATGAGTTTCAGAACAGCCTGCTGTCGTTTCCCCCTGGTTGTGCTGATGTTGGGGGTGAAGGTGTTACACTGAAAGGATAAGAGTGGTAGAGGAGGAGGAGGCCACAGGAGGTAAATAGAAATACACTGCAATCCTCGAGGGGGGAAGGACATGCGCCAAACTTCTATCCATGTCTGGCCCAGCCGCCACTACATTTATCCAGTGTGCTGTTAGGGAGATATAACTTTCCTGCCTGTGCTTACCAGTCCATGTATTGGTGGTTATGTGGACCTTGTCACAGATGGCGTTGCGCAGTGCACACCGGATTTTGTCCGCCACTTGGTTGTGCACGGTAGGGATGGCTCACCTGGAAAAGTAGTGGCGGCTGGGAACCACGTACTGTGGGACAGCCACCTCCATAAGTTTTTTAAAAGTCTCCATCTATCTCCAGACAGAATAACAGCATTTTATAAGACCAGGAATTTTGAAATTCTGGCATTCAGGGCCAGGGATTGCAGGTGGATACGGGGGTACTTGCTCTTTCTATTTCTTTTTCTAATTGGGAGATGGACAGCTGAACGCTTACATGGGATAGTGTGGAGATGCTTGGTGACGGTGAAAGATGTGGTGGCGTTGCTGCCACATCCTCTGTTTGCATGGTGGCAGGTGCCACTGTCACTCACTTGTGCTCAGGTTTAGAACGTTTATTTTTAATTTCTATGTATTTTATGTTATTTTAAGTTATTTCCCTATCCACATTTGTTTGCAGGGCACTTGTCCTACTCTTACCCCCACTTTCCTTCAATTTCCAGCCCTTTAGCCCTTTCCAGGACTTTTTAGAGCCATTTTAATGCCCCAAAGTTCGGGTCCCCATTGTCTTCAATGGGCTTCGGATTCAGGTCAAGTTCGGGTCCCGAATTCGAACTTTGCCGGGGAAGTTTGGCCGAACCTGGCAAACCCGAACTTCCAGGTGTTCGCTCAACTCTAGTAAACTTGACTTCAGCACTTGAAATCCACTTAAATACAGAGTCTTTCTTAGTATTTGTGTTTTTGGACAAATAATTTTTGAGACGTTCCTAGTAAACTGTTATAGAAATGTGCAAAACCTGCAAATCTTTGAACCTCCTTCACACTGTTGGGCTTATGCCAGTGTAATATGCAGTATGTACTCTGAAGTACAGTATGTAGAAAGTTTGATAATCTTGGATTTGTCTCCAGTGTTAAACTACAATATAATGCTGAATTTAACTAGGCTGCTAAGCAAAAGTTTAAATAGAAATAACATTCATAGAGTTTCAATGTAATGCACTATTTGTACACTCCAATATATTTTTTAATTAGGGTTAATTGTTCCTTTGAAGTCTATGGGATATTGAAACAAGATTAGGTTCAGTCTATCTCATAGTCAGAACCCCATTTATGGCATATTACTTGTTATAGTCTTTATTATAGAAAAAAACCCTTAAAGGGGTTATCCTATGAAAAATATTTTGCAGTTTTCAAACCAGCACCTGGATTTGAACACTTTTGTAATTGAATTAAATTAAACATTTAGTGTAGTCACTAAGTTATTCAATAAAATGTTTCTGTTTAGCTCCACCTATGGTTTCTTTTCATTCTTATTTCTATTTCCACCTTAATGAAGTGGACACACATGCTCAGTTCCATCCAACTGCCTCCTGAGCGGTGATAGAAGAGAGCAGCAGCAGAACAGACACACCCCGTGAGCTGCAGCAGAAAGGACATGTCCCTGTGCTGCCAGCTTGATATAAATCTAGCAGAGCAATTGATACAATGAATGGGGAGATCTCTGGATCCATGCGAGGTAAGGGACCGGTTATAGTTGTGTTAGAAAAAGATTGTCATGTACTGTATTAATGTCGAATTTTCAGTTTTTACATTAATCAAGGGATAACCCCTTTAACCCCTTAAGGACGAAGGGCGTACATGTACGCCCTTCGTCCGCACTTTAAAGATGGCGCCCGCACGGAGCGGGCGCATGAGCTGCGGGTAAACGCTTGATTCATCAAGCTGACACCCGCAGCTCATGTCCGCGACCGGCAGCGATGCCGATCGCGGACATTTAACCCCTCAGATGCCGTGGTCAATCCTGACCACGGCATCTGATCGCGCAAAACCGAAAGTTTCACTTTAGTTTGCTCGGCTCCCTGATGGCCACAAGGGGAGCCGAGCATGCATGTAGTACCCTAGGTTTCTGTGAATGAAACCTAGGTTACTATACAGTATTCCTATGGAGCCTATGACTGTAATAGGCTCCATAGGAAATATGTGATTTTCATATATTCCAATGCTATTGCATTGAATATATGAGAATAGCAATCTGATGATTGCATCTTATAGTTCCCTATGGGAACTATAAGAAAGTGGTAAAAAAAAAAAAAAAAGTTTAAAAATAAAAATTAAATAAAAAAATATAAAAATTCAAATCACCCCCTTTTCCCAAAATGAAAATAAAATAAATAAAAAATAAAAATTACACATAATGGTGTCGCAATGTGCGAAAACGCCCATACTATAATAATATTAAAAATATTCACCATACGGTAAACATAAAAACGGAAAGAAAGCGCCCAAATGGCTAATTCGCCATTTTTGGACGCTTCATTTCCTAAAAAAATGAATAAAAAGTGATCAAAACATCATACGCACCCCATAATGGTATCAATTAAAAGTTCAGATTGCCCTGCAAAAATGAGCCCCTACACTGCTCCGTACGCATAATTACAAAAAGTTATAGGGTCAAAACATGGCAACAAAAAATAAAATAAAAAATTCCCACTTTTAATTTTTTTTTCACTATCAAAACGCAAGAAAAACTATACATATTAGGTATTGCCGGATTCGTATTGACCTGAAGAATAAAATTAACCAGTCAGTTTTATCGCAAATCGAACGTTGTAATTTAAAAACCCGTAAAACTGTGGTGAAATTGCTTTTTTTTTGCAATTTCACCCCATTTGGAATTTTTTTCCCGTTTCCCACTACATCACATGCAAAAATAAATGGTAGCGTTAAAAAGTACAACTTGTCCCGCAAAAAATAAGCCATCATATGGCTATGTGAGCGGAAATATAAAAATGTTATGGCTTTTGGAAGGCAGGGAGCGCAAAACAAAAACGCAAAAATCCCAAAACCCCCGGTCCTTAAGGGGTTAAATAACTACAGAAATGTATGAGTTATGTTTTTTCAATTGACTTCATTTGTTTTTATTGACAACTGTATAATAGATTATTCATCATAAATATCTAAGTAACAACTTCTGTAACAGCAGCCACACATGTAAGCCAAGGAGGAATTTACAGAGCAACATGAGAACCATATATTTGGATTAGTTTTAATCATGAATTGAAATATCATCCTTCCTATGCCTTACGGACATTATTCAAAAATGTTAGGGATGATGGGAATACATAGACTAATCATTATTAGATCACTCAGGCATAGAAAATTAATTTAGTCTCGTGTAAGAATTTTGCTACATCTCACCCCCTGCATGATATGTAATTTCCGTTTCTGTAACAGCGTTCAGTATTTCTGATACTGGTTGCTGATAGGTGACCATGAAATATATACATTAAGATACTTTTTTCTTTAAAAAAAAAACCTCTTCTGCTTCTTTGGTTCTTCTACCACTGCAATATTTTCCTTCCTAGTTAGGGGAGAAGGCTGACATCCCACCCCCATGTGACCACTGGCATGTCTTTTAGCACTACTCAATGTAGTGCAGTGGCTAACATCTTTACCGTAGGTCCTTCTCCTACGTATGATTGAGTATACAGGAAAATGTCTTAGCTCACATACATAACTGCTTTTAAGTAGTCCTACAAGTACCCTTTATCATAAGCACTCCAGTTAGGTGCTGAAATAAATGAAGTTACAGGAGAAGATTTATGAAACTGTCTAAAAGAAAAACTGTCTTTGTTGCCCAAAGAACAGAACATGAAATAAAAGCTGTGCTGTGATTAGTTCTTATGAGCAACAAAGGTTAGATAGTTTCATAATCTCTCCCTAGTTTTCTGTCCTTTTTTCTTCTTCTTCTGCTTATAATATATTTATCATTTTTATTTTTATGAATATATTTTGTATATTATAAATTATAATATTGATTTAAGACCACTAGTCTAATATTGCACAACTAAACAGCCTGGAACCATTAAGGCGCTGTGGAGGTCACTGTTATAGAGGGTGGGGCATTGTTCAGGGTCACGGTTAAGGGGGTGGGGTGCTGTGGAGATCATTGTTAACGGTTTAGAGCACTATGCAGGGTTCTGTTAAGGGGACGAGGTGCTGTAAAGGTCACTGTTAAGGTGGTTGGTTTCTTTGGGTTACTGTTAAGGGGGTGGGCAGCTGTGGAGATCATTGTTAAGGGGTCAGAGCACTATGCAGGGTACTGTTAAGGGGACGAGGTGCTGTAAAGGTCACTGTTAAGGTGGTTGCTTTCATTGGGTTACTGTTAAGGGGGTGGGCAGCTGTGGAGGCGATGTGAAAGTCACTGTTATAGGGGTGGAGCATTATGCAGGGTCATGGTTAAGGGAGCGGAGTGCTGTGGAGATCATTGTTAAGGCAAGTGCCACTGTGAAAGCCACTGTGAAGGGATGGGGTACTGTGGAGGTCACAGTTAAGGGGGCGGGGCTCTGTGGAGGTGACAGTTAAGGGAGTGGGGCGCAGTGGAGGTTGCTGTTAAGGAAGGGGGTGCTGTGGAGGTTACTGTTAAGGGGGCTGGTGCTGTGGTGGTCACTGTTAAGTGGGCTGGCCACTGTTAAGGGGACAGGGCACTGTTTAGGTCACTGTTAAGGTAATGGCCACTGTGGAAGCCACTGTGAAGGGATGGGGTCCTGTGGAGGTCACAGTTAAGAGGGTGGGGCACTGGAGGTCACTGTTGTGGGGACACTGCGGATATCTTTTAATCATACACACAAACATTAAATTAAATAGTCAAAATATACCTGTGTGAAGCCGGGTCATTCTGCTAGTGTCCTATATGATGCTTAGTGGACTCTACATGGATCCGAATAGTTTTTCCAGAACAACCCATATATGTTTGAATGCATTGAGATCTGAGGAATTCGGAGGCCAAGACGTCTTGAACTGTATGTTGTGTTCTCCAAGTTCTGTTGTCATGAAGAGGTGTACTTGGTTGGGGGTACTGTGTGTATCAAAGTAACAGCCAAATACATGCCAAGACTAGTGATGAGCGGCAGGGGCAATATTCGAATTTGCGATATTTCGTGAATATTTGGCGAATGTTCATCATAATTCCGCTAATTCGAGAATTCGCCATTATTTTCTTTATTGCAAAAATTGGCAATTTAATATGCGCGTATTGTGAGCGCAATACAGTGTGGGTCACTTTTGCTGCATTTTTCAAGCTTCTAGAAGTTTCCTGAGACTGAAGAAAATGGTTGGCATGGCAGAACACTACAATAGCTTTATATGCAGATAGAGTGCTCCAATATATTAGCGATTCCGCAAATCGGCAATTAGTGATGCGCATATTTTGGTGCAATACGTGCAACTTCTCATTTTAGCAGGTCTGACTAAATATTAGTGATTGGTGCACTAAGTACTGTTGTGAACTTGTGATATCACAGCACTATGTCTGTAGCATGTATGTATGGACAGCAGAACCTATCACACTATCTAACACACTGCACTGGAACCTATCAGCTACACTAAATCACAAACTAACCCACACTGACTATCTCCCACTAACTATTGGTATTATATACAGTAAATGAGCTAACTAACTAACGTAATGACACAGCAAAGCACAGAGCAAAGCAATGACACTGATGTCTCTCTCAGAACTGCAAAAAACTGCAGAAAATAGCTGCTGGGGAGGTTCTTATATAGTAAAGGGGTAGGCAACTTTCCTATTGGTTGCTAGGGATGTTGCTAAGCTCAGACAAAGACATTGCAGCCTTCTCATTGGCCCACAAGCAAGAAGCAGGGGGGGATCACGGGTTCAGATGAAAAAAAATCTAGAACATCTGCGAATACAAATAAATAGCACTATATTCTAAATCTTAACAAATTCTCGAAGTGGCGATATTCACGATTAAAATTCGCGATTCGAATATTCGCACCCAACACTATCCAAGACCCAAGATTTCCCAGTAGAACATTTTATAGGGAATCACACTACTGGCTTGCCATCTTCCCATATTGCAACCGGATGCCAGATAAGTGACACACATGTGCTTTGCTGTCCACATATTGCAAATGGGATTCATCAGACCAGGCTACCATTTTCCATTGTTCCATGGTCCAGTTCTGGCCATGTTTGCACACTATAGAACAAAGCTCTGGCCTCTTTTTTGGCCAGGACCATAGGAACACACACACTGTCGGGTTTATAATAATTCAATTAAGAATTATTAATTATGGTCATAAAAAAAATTAATCAAGAATTTTCCATAACTTGTCGAAATTATGACCTGGTGAATTGTAGATAACCCAATCGATACAATTCACATCTGAGGCCGACTATTTCCTCAGATAATAAGTTCTTTTCATGAGAGATGACATTAATGCTAAAGATGTAGTTTTGACATTAAATAATACGCAGATATTATAAAAACATGCAAATTTTATTAGTTACACGATTATAAACAAATAGGTATATAAACACGATTATATATGCCAAGGAATATATATGGCAATGATATATGAAGCATTACAAGCTTATCATAAGTAAATAAACAATGATATATGCCAATTAATATATATGGCATTGATATCAGGCACTAGAAGCTTCACAATAAGTAAATAAACACATGTGGGTAAGAGCAGCTTGTCACATTATAACAAAGCTATTTGGTTAGGATATCAAAACAAGAAGTTAAATTACAGTATATACATCACTTCTGTTCAGAGGAAACCTCATGATATCAGGATGGGCATGTCTAATCCTAGACACCAATATGGAATGCTAACTACATTCTGCCCTCCTCTAACCAACTACACCTCACATGACTTCAGGAATGGGCAAATCCATCCAAGGATATAACTTAGAAGAGATAACTGTATCCTTCCGCCCCATCCTGGACTATTTTCACATGTATGACCTGGTAAGACTATTAAGACAACAGACATTGGAAGAACTTGGAACAAATCTTCCAGTGGGAATTTATCATCTAGCTTGGCGAAGAATGCTACTATCAATATATCTATATCTATGCATATATGTATGCAATCATTTAATACTCTGATAAATTATGAAACTTGATTCTTCTGCAGGTAGAATGAAGGCTCACAATTATTCTATATCTAAGACTACATCTCATATAAAGAGATGATAAATAAATTAATATGTTCGCCAACATAGATGCTATGATTTTACCCACATTATCTAAATAGTCTTAATAAAATGAAACATCATTCTTTGTGTTTCTTACCAAGTCCTAGCAGGAATCTCACTTCTGCTCCTAGGAAAGCTGGATGGTCCATCACCATGGCTTTCATCTTGGGTGTTGGCTCCTGAAATGCTCTTTGCTTGCTGCTTTGTTCTGCTTCTTGCCTCTTGCCTTTCTTTCCTTTCTCCTGATGCTCATCTATCTAGGGTAATTATCTCCCTTGTAATCTAACATTACCACCCCCTGGATTAGTATTCTCCAATCAATTGAGGGGGTGTAAACATATGTAATAAGATCCTATGAGATCATGTTTACCCATAATGCAACTATGGAGGATGGTGTAACGATATCGATATCTGTCTCCGGATGGCACTGTTGTGCAAGCTATTAACACCATACCATGAAGAGTTAACTAGGGTATTTTTGCATCATATACATTTGACCCTCATCGTCAGTAAATCAGAGATAAGGATAAATGTAGACATTTTGAATCAACTAAAGATAGACAACTTGGAGTCTCTCTGACACTATTGATCTATGGGCCATTATGGTATGAATGGGCCTTGTTCTCTACAGACATGTCTGGAGAATCCAGTGTACTCCCAACAGATAAGACCACATTTGTGGCAATAACTCTTAAGACACAATACTCTCTGTATTTTTACACAGATTGAGCTTGGCATGACTTCATCTTGGCCTGTTTCTACCACACAGCAAAACTTTGGCTCAAACTGTTTCTTAAAGACAATGAGCATGCATTTTGAATATAATATGATCAGGTATCAATATATATACCTATGAAAATACCTGACAAATCCCCCTTTTCAGCATATTCAATTTCGTTTTTAGAAGGTTGAATAGGCTGAAATGCAATACAGAGCATTTTCCAAATCATTATGGATTGGGGAACACAATTTTTCCTTGCAATAAATGAATCACAATTTTGTGTGTACTCTTACGACACATATCTAATGCACAAACTCTGTTTGGTTTTACTACAAATATGTTACGTTGTTTTATGACCACTGTAGAGAGAAAGACGTTCTGGTAATTTCCTTGACTTTCCGGAAACGTGTCTCTAGTGAAAATGTTTCTTTGGTCCTCTAACTTAATAACATTGCTGCAAAAATGTAAAGCTTGAAGTAATGGCTTCCTGTCTCGTCAGCAACTTGGTTACTCTTTTTAGCGAGCGGTGTTTGGCAACATATCTTCATATCTGCGATCTCAAATACTTTGTCATGTTGAATCGGCATGAAGCACTCTTGTCGTGGCTGTCGAATCCCCGGGCTCTGCCCACTTGTCACTCCTGGATACCTTTTGGATTCATCTGGGTGGCTCCGACTGGACGTCTCTTGCGTCTCGGATAGCCCTGACCTCAGGTTCTCTTGGTTCCGGATACTAAGACTTTTAGGGTTCCGCCATCAACATGTGATCCCATCTTGGGCAATCATCTAAACTTAAGAAAACAACAGACAGTATGAGTAAAACGCAGCAAAACTTTATCAAACATATACCTGCCTATTCTAGGCCTTTGACTTATGCCATACTTTAGCCAGCAGCGCTAGTTGAGGATTTTTATATGTTTTTTTTTCCAAAGAAAGACAAACTACAGGGTCTCAGGAATAGATATAACTATTCTTCCTCTGCCAGGCTAATACAGCCGTAGGTGTTATGCCTATTTAGGATCATAACCCAATCAATACTTTGAGACTACCTCGAAACAGAGTAATATATATATGTGTCCATACATCTGCATGGAATACAGTGACGACAAGTTAGTCACAATTGATTAGTATAACTTTTCAAAATGTTTTTTTTTTTTTTATACGATACCATCACCAATCATATGAAATTTATGATGTGTCTCCATCTTCAAATCTTTGATTTTCCAATCTCAGTTCAGCTCTTGCCTTTTTAGCACTGAAATAAAAACTCTACACAAACACCATGTTAATGATCCTGTTGAAAAATTTGATTAATAATCAATATCATCAATCATTTATCGACTTGCTATAATTAATAGCTCAATGAAACACTTTGTTTTGTTTCATTTGCTGGACATTCTTATCTCAGCAAAGTGTTAAATAACTTTTTCTTTTCTCTTTATTCACTTCATGAAGTAAAGAATTTACATGCAATGGATTTGGGAGAATCTTACTCCTCCTTTACTTGAGCTGATTCAGCTCAGAGTGCAGTGCAGCTTTGCGACCTCTGACCTCTTCGCTGACATGCACCTAGGACTTAGGAATGTGCTCCTTCCCCCCTCCCATCTCTAGGATGGTGGAGAAATTTTGGGAAATACAGCATCTGCAAAAACTGCTTGTACATATGATCAGCTCTGTGATCCTGGGAATATACTGTGGTCTACTGATACCACAAACTACCCCTCATCCCCCCTTGGGGATTATCATATCTGCGGCAATTACAGATTATATGAAAATTCTGAGTCAAAATATGGACGATAGCCATAGACTCACTTTCTCATCTAGGCTTGCAAAGCCTGTGATGGTTCCCTTAAGTGACTTAACTTTTTGGGAACAATTATATCAATTTTTATGTGATTTAAACAATTATGTTTCATAGACAATACGGCTTCTTATAGCCGGTTTATATGTCTTGCATTTATGCAACTTAGAATCAAGAACATTAAAAGAAGAACAGGGTTACATCAACATTATTAACCTGTTTAAACTGTTCTCTTATAGATTCTATTTATCAATAACATCGGGTCAGAACTTTATGTATAAAGTCCCTCTATTATCCTGTAATGCCCTGAGCTACTGAGCTCAACTTCCCTGTAATCTAGGACCTCAATAAAATCAACTTTTGTGATCTGAGTCCATTACATATATGGGAGAAATCTCCAACTATGGGAGCTAATGGGCAGGAATTAATAGGAAGGTTCCTGAGTCATACAAAGGACTAGAACCGGACCCAGTACCGCCTAGGCTAACGAAACCTACATCTGTTCCCTATCTTGGGACAATTTACAATTAATTTCTGGCGATACAAAAACATAACTTGTGTTTAGCATAGACAAACAACTCTTGAGTTGATTTATATGTCATGCACTGGTTGCATCCGTGTAATAACACTTTACTGCAACTACTCATCTGCTACTGGTTCTGGTACGGGCTTAACCCCTTCAGTACCAGGACAGTGATATTAACTATATATGAACCACGCCCTTCTAAGGGTTGTAAACGTGATCTGGCTGTAGCATGATAATGCCAGCAACAATATACATGACAATTAATCATTAATATGTTATCTCATCAATAATCTCAGAAATATGTCATCTTATCAAATCTTAGCAAAATGTCATCTCATCAAATCTTAGCAAAATGTCATCTCATCAAGATCTCGCTGGGGCCTCCATTTTTGTCGGGTTTATAATAATTCAATTAAGAATTATTAATTATGGTCATAAAAAAAATTAATCAAGACTTTTCCATAACTTGTCGAAATTATGACCTGGTGAATTGTAGATAACCCAATCGATACAATTCACATCTGAGGCCGACTATTTCCTCAGATAATAAGTTCTTTTCATGAGAGATGACATTAATGCTAAAGATGTAGTTTTGACATTAAATAATACGCAGATATTATAAAAACATGCAAATTTTATTAGTTACACGATATAAACAAATAGGTATATAAACACGATTATATATGCCAAGGAATATATATGGCAATGATATATGAAGCATTACAAGCTTATCATAAGTAAATAAACAATGATATATGCCATTTAATATATACGGCATTGATATCAGGCACTAGAAGCTTCACAATAAGTAAATAAACACATGTGGGTAAGAGCAGCTTGTCACATTATAACAAAGCTATTTGGTTAGGATATCACAACAAGAAGTTAAATTACAGTATATACATCACTTCTGTTCAGAGGAAACCTCATGATATCAGGATGGGCATGTCTAATCCTAGACACCAATATCGAATGCTAACTACATTCTGCCCTCCTCTAACCAACTACACCTCACATGACTTCAGGATTGGGCAAATCCATCCAAGGATATAACTTAGAAGAGATAACTGTATCCTTCCGCCCTATCCTGGACTATTTTCATATGTATGACCTGGTAAGACTATTAAGACAACAGACATTGGAAGAACTTGGAACAAAACTTCCAGTGGGAATTTATCATCTAGCTTGGCGAAGAATGCTACTATCAATATATCTATATCTATGCATATATATATGCAATCATTTAATACTCTGATAAATTATGAAACTTGATTCTTCTGCAGGTAGAATGAAGGCTCACAATTATTCTATATCTAAGACTACATCTCATATAAAGAGATGATAAATAAATTAATATGTTCGCCAACATAGATGCTATGATTTTACCCACATTATCTAAATAGTCTTAATAAAATGAAACATCATTCTTTGTGTTTCTTACCAAGTCCTAGCAGGAATCTCACTTCTGCTCCTAGGAAAGCTGGATGGTCCATCACCATGGCTTTCATCTTGGGTGTTGGCTCCTGGAATGCTATGCTTGCTTCCTTTGTTCTGCTTCTTGCCTCTCTTTCTCTCTTCTTTTCTCCTGATGCTCATCTATCTAGGGTAATTATCTCCCTTGTAATCTAACATTACCACCCCTGGATTAGTATTCTCCAATCAATTGAGGGGTGTAAACATATGTAATAAGATCCTATGAGATCATGTTTACCCATAATGCAACTATGGAGGATGGTGTAACGATATCGATATCTGTCTCCGGATGGCACTGTTGTGCAAGCTATTAACACCATACCATGAAGAGTTAACTAGGGTATTTTTGCATCATATACATTTGACCCTCATCGTCGTAAATCAGAGATAAGGATAAATGTAGACATTTTGAATCAACTAAAGATAGACAACTTGGAGTCTCTCTGACACTATTGATCTATGGGCCATTATAGTATGAATGGGCCTTGTTCTCTAAGACATGTCTGGAGAATCCAGTGTACTCCCAACAGATAAGACCACATCTGTGGCAATAACTTTTAAAACAATACTCTCTGTATTTTTACACAGATTGAGCTTGGCATGACTTCATCTTGGCCTGTTTCTACCACACAGCAAAACTTTGGCTCAAACTGTTTCTTAAAGACAATGAGCATGCATTTTTAATATAATATGATCAGGTATCAATATATATGTCTATGAAAATGCCTGACAACACCCTTGTATTAACTTTCTGTACATGATTGATAAATACACTTTGCTGAGGTGAGACAACCCCTGCCTAATATAAAGTTGGCAAATATCATTGTGTCGAGATACTCAACTTTATCTTCATCACTTGCTTTTAATTTTATGGCTCATAAATTTATATAGATATATACAGTGCCTTGAAAAGGTATTCATACCCATTGAACTGTTCCACATATTTTTATGTTACACCCACAAACTTAAATGCATTTCAGTGGGATTTTCTGTGACAGACCAATACAAAGTAGCAAGTATGTGTGAAGTGAAATTAAAATGATACATGGTTTTTAAAATTTTTAATAAATAAAAATCTGGAAAGTGTGGTGGTCATTTGTATTCAGCCCCCCTAATCGGCACTTTGTAGGACCACCTTTCACTGCAATTACAGCTGCAAGTCTTTTGGGTTATGTCTCTACCAGTTTTGCACATATTGAGGCTTAAATTGTTGCCCATTTGTCTTTGCAAAATAGCTCAAACTCAGTCAGATTGGATGAGGAGCTTTTGTGAACAGCAATTTTCAAGTCTTGCCACAGATTTGTATTGGGATTTTGGTCTGGAGTTTGACTGGGACATTCTAAGGCCTCTTGCACACGGGCATCATGTTTGACGCCCGGATAAGAGGCGGGTGCGTTGCGGGAATCGCCACGATTTTTCCGCGCGTGTGCTAACGTTTGTAGTGCGTTTAGCACGCTCGTGAAAAAATCCGCATGCTTGGTACCCAGACCCGAAGTCAGACTTCATCACTGAAGTCTGGTTTCGGGATGAGTATTCTGTATATGTAATTATTTTCCTTTATAGCATAGTTATAAGGGAAAATAATCGCATTCTAATTACAGAATGCAATGTTCCCCGGGCTATAGAGGGTTAAAAATAATAAAGAGTTAACCTACCTTCTCCCGTTGTACGCGCAGAGCCCCAGAACGTCTTCTCTCTTGATGGTTGGGATGCTTGAGGACCTGTGGTGACGTCACAGGGTCACATGGTCCAATCATAGAAGCATTTGAGTGGACCATGTGACCCATGTGATCCTGTGACATCACGGCAGGTCCTTCATCCAACTTGTCTGATGTGTTCATTGGTTTTCATGATGCTGTTTGATCACTAATGTTCTCTAACAATCCTCTGAGGCCTTCACAGAACAGTTGTAGTTATACTGAGAATAGATTACACACAGGAAATTGGTTGCACTATATTTTATTTAGGGGTATCAGAGTACAGGGGACTGAAAACAAATGCTTTTTACTTTGCACACTCTTGCTACTTTGTGTTGGTCTGTCACATAAAATCCCAATAAGACACATTTAAGGTTGTGGGTGTAACGTGAAAAAATGTGGAAAAGTTCAAAGGGTGTGAATACTTTTTAAAAGCACTGTACAGTTTATATATCGTATGTACTGTATATTGGTCATTGGGATCTGTGAATGCATTCTACA
Source organism: Bufotes viridis (assembly GCA_033119425.1). NCBI lineage: Eukaryota > Metazoa > Chordata > Amphibia > Anura > Bufonidae > Bufotes > Bufotes viridis. The sequence continues at coordinate 245,184,572 of CM065592.1, read as the reverse complement.
AGACAACAGTGATCATGTGATTTTCCTAGAGCCTAGTTAATGTGGGACTTCTACGAGTGTGCTGAGTTAAGCAACTGGCACTTCTAGCATTTCATATGCCTTATACATCAGTGTTTGGCATTTCAGAAATTCAATCAGAAAACGGACAACCCCTTCAAATTTCAACATTAAAAAAAGCAAAAAAAAAATTGTTATTTTTATACATGAAATATGTTTAAGCAGACAAGAAGGAATGTTTTTTCCATTTTTTCCCAGACTAGAAATATTAGTTTGCTGTTCAGAACATGAAAATCTAGTACACTTTGTTCACCCAGGATTTATTTCAGAACAAGAGAACAATTCATCAACACCCAGGGTCCAATGTCTCCATACATGATTTATTCTGCAGACTTAACTTGTTTCTCGGATTCTAGTTGTATTATGCAGGCTTGTTTTGTCCAAATTATTAATCATTCTATGTTTTACATTTTACAGCAAAACAACCTTTTTATGATAAATTACATAAAAGAAAATGAATGTTTTATAGTTTGTTTACTGCAGATAGGAATGAAAGTTCTCATTTACTGCATAAGGATTCTGTTAACTCCTACATTTTGTACATATATAAATGGTCCAACATTATAAAAATATGAACATCAAAATTAGTTAACGTATCTATGCTGAAAAGTCTATATTTATTCATGTTGTCATTTCCTCTTGTTTTATCAGCTTTTGATTAGCCCAAATAGTACCAAATTATCTTCTGACAAGCCTTCAAATTTCAGGAAACATTTCCAGCTAGAGTTGACTTTGGATCACTTGCCACTTGTGTATTTTTCTTATATGATCACAACAAAAGATTATAATGCAGTTTAAAGAAGACATATTTGGAGGGTGGGTTCCTTACAATAATTTTCTCTACTAGACCTAAGGAATTCCAGTTATTTATGCTTTCTTTCTAGCTAAGGAGTCATAGAAATAGCTTTGGAGCTAATATTTGTCAGCTAGTCATCCAGGCTTCATAGAAATACACAGGCTCTTTTTTCTCTATTATCCATCCTTCTTCCTCTCTTTTGTCTTGTTTAAACTAAATTCAATGCAAGACATGAAATACGTTAATAAACCACTGTGTTTTATTATAGTATTATGAGGTGCATCTACTATTTTAGCTTACCAATGACTGAATATATACTTTAAATGGTGTTGCTGTAGTGCATCTGTTACCACTTGATGGAGCTAGTTAGCCTTAGCTCTCTATAGTGAAATCTCAATGAAAATTACATTTAACCCAGAAGACGTTTAAGAAGGATGTCAATTTCAATAATGGCTTACAAAGTAGAGATTTAATTTTTCTAGATCACACAATTTACAATTATTATACTTATTGGATGTTCACGGCACAAAACATTGAGGTAAGAGGTGAGGTATGAGAAAGTAAAAACAGATTCAGTAGTCACAAGAACAATCCATTTAGTCTGATTACACTGTAATAGAAAACAAACAAACATGTAATTCCAGTAATGTGTACAGATTCTATCTATCTATCTATCTATCTATCTATCTATCTGTCTATTCTATCTGTCTGTTTAGAACTTTAGCCGATTCAAAGTCTGAAATCGGAAATATATGGAATGTGTGGACTATGATACCTAAAAATATTATTAAATATAATATAATTAATATTATTAAAATTAGAGTATTTACAATAGTGAAAAATAATGACTGAGGAGTAACCTTATAACTATATATAAACATATCAAGGGTAAATACAGAGTTCTGTCCCCTAATATATTTATACCCAAGATTGTAATAAAGAAAGTTTAGAGAAAAGAAGTTTTATACACCAAAATAGAAGGGTGCTCTTTACTGTAAGTGCAGTGGGGCTATTGTACTCTCTGCCACAGAAGGTTGTAATGGTGAACTAAAAGACTTCAAAAGGGTCCTGGATTAATTTCTTGTGTAGCAATATCAAAAGTTATAGTTACTAAATTTCTAGAAAAAGACACTTGATGCAGATTTGGAGTTGGGAAGGAACTTTCTCTTGTTCTCTCTTTTTCTCTCAATATGTCTAGAGATTTACCAGCTTAGGCTACATACACACAACAGTGAAAAAATAAAATGTCCATTAAAAATGTATACACTGTCAGTTTTTATGGCCATTTTGCATGACTAAGTGCATCAATTTTCTGGCCGTGTGTTCGTTTTTAATGTCCGTTTAGCATCCGTTTTTCATGTCCGTTAAAAACAGACATTAAAAACTGATGAAGTTGATTGGCAGTTATTACCCTTCTGAGAGCACCCAGCTAAAATAATAATAGTGTAGCTATTTTTTTTTACCTCCCCCATCTTTAATAACGCCTCCATGTAGGCCCCCAGCTTAAATTCCTCCATGGTATAAATAATGCCCCCATAGTTCCCTCAGCTGTTCTTTTTGTTGATTTGACAAAAAAAACACAAACACAAATCTCACCTTATCCACTTGATTGCGCTGCAGCAGTCTTTTTTCTCTGCGATGTGCGCGATTACATCACTACTTCATCATGCATATCACAGGTCCTTAGGCAGGTCCTGCTCAATACAAAACAACAGAAAATTGGCATGAAGCGGGATGTGCTCAACCCAAAAATGCAGTTGTGCATATATATATACAGGGGAGCAGACCCTGCACTTGTGGCCCGTTGCTAATTGCGATCCCCAGCAAAAATGCATACGGTGGAGGATGCCCGCAGCGGACCACAAGTACCACAATAGACATCCTACACAAGTTGGCAATTGTGTGGATGTGATAAATAATATAACAATATAGCAATAACAAATGACAAGACAAACCCTCAAACTGATGTCAAAATTGAGAAATTAGTCAACATGTCCTGCTGTGGAGGACATGTCTAAGCCCAAGCACCACGCCAAGGTTTCTCAAGTAGCTCGGGACCTAACACTCACCTACCTGTGCTGTATGGGCAATACCAGGGGCCAGTGGGCAAAATTATAGGAATGTATAGGCCGACTCACAGCAAACTCCTCAGTTACCTCCAGCATGTAACCATGCCTGCAATGGGAGGAGGGAGAAGGCTGTGAGCCCCACCCAAGACTGGCTGATATGGCCCAGGCCTCACAGGTGCGCCTAAATGTAGCCTGTGGATGAAAAATAGGCTACATTTACATAGGAGTTTATACACCTCCAAAAAATTATATATATAAAACAACTGAAAAGTGGCATGAAGGTCCTGTTCAATGAAGAGAGAAGAGACTGCTGCCGCGCGAGCAAGTGGATGAGTTTTTTTAACCCCTAAATGCCCTTATTGTTAAAGTATACCCATTTTTAACGGCTGTTAGACGGGTGCACTCCTGTGTAAGCGACTGTCAAAAACGGTCCCATTGATTTCAATGGGTCGGTCTGGCCGTGGAAACGGACAAAAAAAGGACGTCCTATTTTTGAATAGATGCTATTCAATAGCCGTTAAAAGAATGGCCATGTGAATAGCCTCATAGACTTTCATTGGTGCTAAAAATGGCTATGTGACGACCGTTACTTAAACCGCCGTCACACAGCCATTTTTCACTGTCATGTGCATGAAGCCTTATGCTCTGACTTAGTTTAACAATGTGGAAAGCTTCTAAAACTTAAAGAGGTTGTGTGGTGGATTAACATTGATGACATTGGTCATCAATATTACATTGGTCATCAATATTAGATTGGCAAGGTCTCACTCTGGCACTCCACTGATCAGCTCTTCAAAGAGGTAGCCAATGCTGCTTCCTCTTTAAAACTACTTCCATGTCATCTCGCTTGCAGAGGCGGCAACTGCTCATCAGCTTCATATAATGTAAGTGGTGTGAGTAGTTATTTAATCACACTATGCCACCACCACTGTGCGCAGGTTACTTTGATGAGGAAACAGCACTCGAACAAGTGTTGCTACCTTTTTAAACAGCTGATCAGTGGGTGAGCCTGGAATTGGACCCATGGGAGCTGTGAAAAAGGACCAGTAGATCTGAAACACGTTGCCATGGAGTGACATTCCAGCTGTTGTGTCTTACATTTATCTGATAATGTACAATGTCACAGAGAATGCATTTCAATATGTTGAAAATAAAGCAGTTTTTTAACAGATTTGTGCTGAAGCTTCCTTATGCACTGGAGTGATTTTTATGATCACCATAATCATACCAAGTCATAGAAGCAAGTAAATTTGGGTTTTACACTACATTATCCAGGACATAAAGAAAAAGCAAAACAAAACATAAATAAATGATAAATAAAAGGATGACTAAAAGTTAATTTCAAAAGTATGGTGTTCCTCCAAATGGTGCAGACACCACACCTGCAAAAAAATAGAACATGTCCTATTCTAGTCCACATTTTTGTCCACATTGCAGACAAGGAATGTTCTATTAGGGGACGGATGTTTTGTAGATCCATAATTTGAGTACAGCAAAAGTGGCTACGGCCGTGTCCATGAGCCCTAATTAATATCACCACAACCATAACCATTTAAGCAATGAAAAGATGCATTATTTCTCCCGCATGGGGGTTAAAAAAATGAAAGAATTGCCAGAATTGCTGTTCTAAGTGACATTTTTATGTTTCACCTCCCTTTTGCTTTAATTACTGGTGAACATCTGGGGGCTTAACACCATCAATTTTAATAATTTTAGAGGTGTAATTTCTCGAATTGGGTCATTTATGGATGGTTTCTATTATGTAAGCCCATCAGAGTCTCAGTTCAAACCTGAATTGGTCCTTAAAGAGGACCTTTCACTGCTCCTGACATGCCTGTTTGAATATCTTTATGCATTCCCCATGTAATAACAATTCTGGAGCATCTATTCTAATAGCTCTATGTTGTGCCATTCCTTTATTATTTTTACTAGACGTTATGAATGAATTGCTATTAGCCTTCAGTAAGGGTACAGAGGGGAGGTAGCAAGTTTGGGGTATATACCTGCACAGTCTGAACATGGCAGCACTGATTGGATAGAATGATTCTGTACAGGTGCACACCCACAACTGGTTACCACCCCTCTGTACTCTTACTGAAGGCTAATAGCAATCAATTTATAACTTAATTTATAACTAATAGAGCTATTAGAATAGATGCTCCAGAATTGTTATTACATGGGGAATGCATGAAGCAACTCCTGTGATACATAACAAGTACACACATAAAGTGTTGTGTATAACATCTTTATTGCTTTTTTCTCAGTACTGTTTTACCACCAATTGTTTCTGTATACTGTAGCTGTTAATGTATATGTATGCACAATATTTTGATACATGTATGCCTGATTTGGATTCAGTAAACTTGTTATTTATTTAAAAAAATTGAATTTAAGGTGCATTTTAACATTACATTTTTATTGCTGATTTCTCCTGTTAATAAGGTGACATATTAGCCCTAGTTACGAGGGAAATACACCCTCCAGAGACTCACTGCATGGTTAATCATGGTCGTAGGTAAACCCAATAGCTCCTGCAGTAATCTGGCCGGGACAGGAACAGAAAGCGTGATGGCCATTTGTGAATTTTTAGAGAGCAATGTATTATATACAGAGATGGGGAAGGTTGTGATCACAATAAACCATCCCTGTCTTCTCTATGGCAAATCTGTCACTGACAACTGTCTCTCCATTCCCACAGCTGCATAATCTTGGTACTGTGCTTAAACTTGAAGATATGCTATTAATAAAAAAAAATGGCCCTTATAAATTTTGCTAAATTTTATCTTCTAATTATAGTTTTTATTTTCCTAAAAACTAAGAGCTAAGAAGAAGATCATCACTCTTCTACAATTGTGATCTCCCTTGCACTGCAATTCAAAAAGATGAGAGAACATCACATTTCTACAGCTGTTGATTGCTGTAGGAAAAAACTCCTATAGAGTCTAAATGTCATTTGTTTATACAGACAGAAGCCTTTCCTAAGAACACTATCTACGAAGCGCATTAATGAATGAGATGATCTAATTTTGCACTTACTATTGATAATCATTACAATTTTCATCTCATATCTGTGACCCTGTACACTAAGGCATAGAGAGTCTCTAGGGTGGCAATTTGCAGAAATCCTCAATATGGACTTTTCAGCAAAAGCAGCATATTGTCCATTATAATTGCCCTTCATATCTAACCATCATGCAGGTTAATGACTTTATAAAATATTAAAATCATTTCCATTTTCGGGCTGCCTTTCTAAGCCTCTTTATCGTTACTTTGGTTTCACAATAAATATTCTTCTGTAGAGCTCAAGGAAAGGTTGTATTTTTTATTTCTTCTCAAATAAACCATTTTATAATATATAAGGATCGATCTATCTATCTATCTATCTATCTATCTATCTATCTATCTATCTCCAATATTTATTTATCCATCTATATATGTATTTATGTAATGTATGACTTTTGTTGGTATATTATTTTACAATACTTCATTTTTTTTGCATCTGAATGTTATATTAATCAATTTCTTTAAACAATATATAGCAGCACAATCTTTATAATATATTTTCTATAATTTATACGTTAGCATTCCTGTATTATTCTTGGAAATATCTGAATAGATTGACAACTGGTATTGACATTTCTCCTGTCAATAGGCTATGTCTGCACAGTGGCCCAGATTTAAAGGGAATGTGTCATCAGAAAATGACCTACTGTTAAATCACCTATCTCTCCTGACTCCCTCAGAACTCACTCATACACATACACGTTTGGCTCAGCTGAATTTGTATGAGTATTTAATTGGCAAAAAGGAGAAAGCCGCTGCCAGGTACTTCTGGCGGCTGCTAATTTTCCAGGGGAGCAAAGTATAGGAAAATAGAACACAAAAATATTATTTTCGCAACATCCTTCTCTTCCCAAATATCATCCTTTCAGGGACAGTCAGGAACTCCTCAGACACATTAAATGGTCAGCCAAACTAAATGTTTTGGGGAACTTTAAACAGGGCCTTTAGTTGGGGTAGACATCTAGACAGGGAGTCTGACAGAATTATCACAGTAAAAAATGACAATAGATGCAAAAATTATATATGGCCTAATCCCTCATTCTGATATGATAAAATATGACTCTCAGACAATATATTTTGAACAAAACACATCTGTGCCTGCCTACCAGCACCAGCTCCGGAATACAGATAGACTGTGCGGGCTTCACTGAGCTAGATTTTTCAAAATCTTCTGTCTGAAGATTTAGTAAATTTAATGGTGGCCCAAACCAATTTATAGGCCCAACAAGAAATTGATCAGAACCCCACATCAAGCGTGCGCTAAACCGCTAGGTTGCACCCCAGTAAGTGCGGCAGAGATGATGAAGTTTTGGGGACTTGTGCTGCAAATGAACGCTGTAAAGAAGCCAAACGTTAGACAATATTGGAGATTGGACATTTTCTACCAGACTCCAATTTACAGTAAGACCATGATCCGGAAGCGATTTGAGTCAATTCGTAAATCCCTACACTACAACGACAATGTACAGTGCCCACCCTAAAACAAACCAACATTTGACCATCTGTTCAAGGTTAGGCCTGTCATTGACCACTTTAACACCAAGTTTGCTGAGGTATACAACCCTGATAAAAATGTCTGTGTAGATGAGTCCCTATTACTTTTCAAAGGGAGGATTAGATTCCGCCAGTACTTGCCTAGCAAATGGGCAAGGTATGGCATAAAGATTTACAAACTTTGTTAGAGTAGCTCCGGGTACACCCACAAGTTCCGCATTTACGAAGGGAAAGATTCCCAGATAGAACCCCCAGAAAGCCCCCCCATCCTAGGAGTTAGTGGGAAGATCGTGTGGGACTTACTGCACCCACTGCTGGATAAGGGTTATCAGCTCTATGTGGATAACTATTATACCAGCATGTCCCTAACTGCCAGAGATAGTGGGGCTTGCGGCACAGTGCGCAAAAATTTAGAGAGGCCTCCCTAGATCCCTGCTAGGGCAAACACTGAGAATGGGTGAAAGTAGGGCTCTCCTCCATGAGAACATGCTGGTGGTTAAGTACAACGACAAGAGTGATGTCCTTGTACTGACCACCATTCACACTAACATCAGCTCCCCTGCTCCTGTAAGAGATACCAAAACCACTACGCCCAAACCAGTTTGTATCCTGCACTACAACAGGCACATGGGAGGGGTGGATCTTTCAGATCAACATCTGAAGCCCTACAGTGCCACATGAAAAACTAAAGTGTGGTACAAAAAGCTGACGGTACACATTGTACAGAATGTGCAATACATAAGTGCTAATTCAATCTGTAGGCCACACAGGAACTTTCCTTCAGTTCCAAGAGGTGGTTATCAAGGCCCTAATTTTTCGAAGCCAGGAAGTCATGGTGCCCATGTTGTACCAGGGCAACATTTTCCAGGTCAAGTCACCCAGTCAGCAAGGAAGGGAAGGACCCAAAAAAGATGCAGGGTGTGTTCCAAAAGGGGGATAAGGAAAAACACCATTTACCACTGTGAAATATGCCCTGAAAAACCTGGCCTGAGCATGCAGGAGTGTTTTAACATCTACCAGTCATCCATGGAGTATTAATTTAATTTCATCCATGATGTATTCTGTAGTTTTACCACCTTATATCTGTGATTTAGTCCGGATAGTTTACAGATCCATATTTTTTTTTTACCAACCACTACATATTCATTTCTGTAAAACACCTGTTAGGTCAAAAGGGCCCTTTCCACCCCTTAAAATGTTCATACATTTTGGGGTCACTTCTTGGGGTTTTTAATTTCTGGGGACCTCAGGGATTTTTTAAATGCGACATGGCACATAAAATCAAAACCATACTTTGCTGTTTGACTCTAGAGCCCTGCTGTGCACCTATAAATCATTTTTTGAGCACATATGGGGTGTTGCCCTACTTGGAGGGAAATGGGGAACAAAATGTGGGGTGCATTGTGTCCTGTTACCCTTTGGGAAAATGAAAAATGTGGGTGTAAAGCAACTTTTCTTAGAAAAAAATGCAATTTTTCATTTTCACTGCCAAGTGTTTCCTAATTCTAGGAAACATCTTTGAGGTCAAAGTGCTCACTACATACCTTGAAAGATTCCTTGAGGGGTGTAGTTTCCAAAATGGGGTCACTTTTTGGGGGTTTCCATTGTAGGGCCACCTCAGGGTGTCTTCATATATGACATCTCCCAATTACAATTTCTGCTAATTCCGCTCTCCTAAAGCCATATGGTGCTCCTTCCACTCTGAAGCCTGCTGTGCACCCATACATCATTTTTTGAGCACATATGGGGTGTTGACGTATTTGGGGTGAAATGAGGAACAAAATGCAGGGTGCATTTTGTCCTGTTGCCCTTTGTGAAAGTGAAAAATGTGGGTGTAAAGCAAATTTTTCAAAAAAAAAAAAATGCAATTTTTCATTTTCACTGCCAAGTGTTTCCTAATTCTAGGAAAGACCTTTGGGGCCAAAGTGCTCACTACACATCTTGAAAGATTTCTCGAGGGTTGTAGTTTCCAAAATGGGGTCACTTTTTGGGGATTTCCACTGTAGGGCCACCTCATGGTGTCTTCATATGCGACATAGCTCCCGATTACCATTCCAGCTAAATCCACTCTCCTAAAGCCATATGGTGCTCCTTCCACTCTTAAGCCTGCTATGTGCCCATACATAATTTTTTGAGCACATCTGGGGTGTTTCTGTAAACTCCAGAATCAGGGTAATAGATTTTGAGTTTTGTTTGGCTCTTAACCCTTGATGTTTTGCAGAAAAAATAGATAAAAATTTAAAATCTGCTAAAAACAGTGACATTTTTAAATTTCATTCCCATTTTCCGTAACCAGTTGATGACCACCCATAGGATATAAACGTCCTATGGGCGGTTGTCTATCTCTTAATGGATGTTTATGAACGTCCATTCAGAGACAGCAGCTGCACGCTAATCGTGCAGCTGCCGAGCGGTTGCCTGCTTTCAATGACAGCAGGACAACCCAGAGAGAAGGCAGGGACAGTGCCCAAGTGTCCCTGCCTTCTAAATCTCTGAAGACATAGCCCCATAAAGTGTAATAATGAATGATCAAAAAATCATATGTACCCAAAAATGGTACCAATAAAAGCATCAACTCTTCCTGCAAAAAACAAGCCCCTGCACAAGACGATCGGCAGAAAAATTAAAAAAATATGGCGTTTAGAAAATGGAGACACAAAAACATTTTTTTTTCAAAAATGCTTTATTATGAAGAACTGAAACAAACAAAAAAAGAAAGTAGACATTTTTTATATCATTTCGTCCATAACAACCTGCTTTATAAAAATAGCACATGATCTACCCTGTCAGATGAATGTTTTAAAAAATAAAAACTGTACCAAAACAGCCATTTTTTTATTACCTTGCCTCACAAAAAATGTAATATAGAGCAATCAAAAATCATATGCACCCCAAAATAGTACGAATAAAACTGGCAGCTTATCCCCTAGTTTCCAAAATGGGGTCAATTTTTGGGAGTTTCTACTGTCAGAGTGCATCAGGGGGGCTTCAAATGGGAAAAGGCATCTAAAAACCAGTCCAGCAAAATCTGCTCTCCAAAAACCATATGGCGTTACTTTTCTTCTGCGCCCTGCCGTCCGCCCTTACAACAGTTTACGGCCACATATGGGGTGTTTTTGTAAACAGCAGAATCAGGGTAATAAATATTGAGTTTTGTTTGGCTGTTAACCCTCGATGTTTTAAAGAAAAAATGGATTAAAATGGAAAATCTGCCAAAATAGTGAAATTTAGAAATTTCATTTTCATTTTCCTTAAATTCTTGTGGAACACCTAAAGGGTTAACAAAGTTTGTAAAATCAGTTTTGAGTAACTTGAGGGGTGTTGTTTCTACAATGGGGTCATTTATGCGGGTTTCCACTGTGTAAGCCACACAAAGTGACTTCAGACCTGAACTGGTCCTTAAAAAGTGGGTTTTGGAAATTTTCTTAAGAATTTAATTTAAACTTCTAAGCCTTCTAACATTCTAAAAAAATAAAATGACATTTACAAAATGATGCCAACATAAAGTAGACATATGGGGAGTTATTTTATGAGGTATCACTTTCTGTTTTAAAAGCAGAGAAAATGAAATTTAGAAAATTGCTATTTTTTCAAAATTTTTGGGAAATTTGTTTTTTCATAAATAAAGGTGAAATATATTGACTCAAATTTATGACTATCATGAAGTACAATGTGTCACGAGGAAACATTCTCAGAATGGTTTGGATAAATGAAAGTGTTCCAATGGTGACACATGTCAGATTTGCAAAATTAGGCCTGGTCAGGAAGGGGGCAAATGGCCCAGTCTGGAAGTGGTTAATTCTCGTGGGACACCTAATGGGTTAACAACATTTGTAAAATCAGTTTTGAATAGCTTGAGGGATGTAGTTTCTAAAATGGGGTGATTTATGGGTCGTTTATAATATGTATGCCCCACAAAGTTACTTCATAACTGAACTGGTCCTTAAAAAATGGGGTTTGGGAAATTTTCTTAAAAATTTAAAGATTTGCTTCTAAGCTTACTAAGGTCCCCCCCAAAAATATGTTATTTTCAAAATGATCCAAACATGAAGTAGACATATGGGAAATGTAAAGTAATAACTATTTTTGGAGGTATTACTATCTATTTTAAAAAAGAGAAATATAAATTTGTAAATTTGCTAATTTTTCCTAATTTTTTGTAAATTTGGTATTTTTTTTATAAATAAAAATTAAATATTTGACTCAAATATACCACTGTCATAAAGTGCAATATTTGACGAGAAAGTAATCTCAGAATGGCTTGGATAAGTAAAGGCGTCTTAAAGTTATCACCACATAAATTGACACGTCAGATTTGCTACAAATGGCTTGGTCCTTAAGGTGAAAAATGTGAGTGTCCTGAAGGGGATAACATATACATTTAACATATCTGTTTTTTTTTTAATGGAAAAACACCTGTTTTTAATTAAAACTTAAAAAAAAGGGAGGATCTATTTTTTAAACCACATCAGCCCCCCTAGCTTAAACACCCTTAATGACCAGACCACTTTTTACAATTCTGCACTACACTACTTTCACGGTTTATTGCTCGGTCATGCAACTTACCACCCAAATGAATTTTACTTCCTTTTCTTCTCACTAATAGAGCTTTCATTTGGTGGTATTTCATTGTTGCTGCCACTTTTACTTTTTTTGCTATTAATAAAAATGTAGCAACATTTTTGCAAAAAAATGAAATTTTTCGCTTTCTATTGTAATTTCTTTTTTAAAAAAACTACATTTCTATATAAATTTTTCTCTAAATTTATTGTTCTAAGTGTCTTTGATAAAAAAAAAATGCAATAAGTATATATTTATTGGTTTGGGTAAAAGTTATAGCGTTTACAAACTATGGTGCAAAAAAGTGAATTTCCGCATTTTGAAGCAGCTCTGACTTTCTGAGCACCTGTCATGTTTCTTCAGGTTCTAGAATGTCAGGATAGTATAAATACCCCCAAATGACACCATTTTAGAAAGAAGACACCCCAAAGTATTCGCGGAGGGGCATGGTGAGTTCATGTATCATTTCATTTTTTTTCACAAGTTAGCGGAAAAAGACACTTTATGAGGATAAAAAATAATAAAGTTTCCATTTCTGCTAACTTCTGGCAAAAAAATAAAAATAAATCTCCCACAGACTCATTATGCCCCTCAGTGAATACCTTGGCGTGTCTACTTTCTGAAATGGGGTCATTTGTGGGGTGTGTTTACTGTTCTGGCATTTTGGGCTGGGCTAAATTGTGAGCAGCCCTGTAAAGCCTAAAGGTACTCGTTGGATTTTACGCACCTAGGCTGCAAAAAAGTGTCACACATGTGGTATCGCCATACTCAGAAGAAGTAGGACAATGTGTTTTGGGGTGTATTTTTTACATATACCCATGCTGGGTGGGAGAAATATCTCTGTAAACTGACAACTTTGTATGAAAAATTTAAAAAGTTGTCATTTACAGAGATAATTCTCATACCCAGCATGAGTATATGTAAAAATGCACCCCAAAACACATTGCCCTACTTCTCCTGAGTACGGCGATACCACATGAGTGACACTTTTTTGCAGCCAAGATGCGCAAAGGGGCCCTAATTCCAATGAGTACCTTTAGGATTTCACAGGGCATTTTTATGCATTTGGATTCCAAAAGACTTCTCATGTGCATTAGGGGCGCATCTTTTGATCATTAACAAACGTTTTTACCAAATTTGGTTCCCTGTCAGCAATGCACAGAAGAGGTTTTTCACCGGCAATACGGGGTTCATATGTAGGCCCCTGGCACCCAGGCAGAAGGGGTTAATTCATGGCAAAACGGGGTTCATGTAACCCACCAATGGAACAGACGATTTTTTAAAATGTAGGCCCCTTGCATCCAGGCATAGCAGAGGTTTTTCACCGGCAAAACTGGGTTGATGTCACCCAATAATAGAACAGAAAATTTTTAGAAATGTAGGCCCCTGGCACTCAGGCAGAGGAGGGGTTTATTCATGGCAAAACGGGGTTCATGTCACCCACCAATGGAACAGGCGATTTTTAAAAATGTAGGCCCCTGGCACCCAGGCAGAGGAGGGGTTTATTCAGGCAAAAATTGTAATATTGCACCCAACAATTTAAAAGAAGATTTTCCGCATTTTCGGTCACTGTCACCTATGCAGAGCAGGGGTTTGTACCCGGCAAAAATGGTAATATTTTTCACAACAATTTAAAAGAAGTTTTCCGCATTTTCGGTCACTGTCACCTATGCAGAGCAGGGGTTTGTACCTGACAAAAATTGTAATTTTGCATCCAACAATTTAAAAGAAGATTTTTCAAATTTTCGGTCCCTGTCACCTCTGCAGTGCAGGGTTACTTGACAGCAAAAAATTGGAATATGTCAACCCCTGAACTCCCAGACAGATTAACTATATTATTGTCCCCGGCACATATGCTGCGCAGGCCGCAAAGGTAATTACTGGCCTTAAAAAATAAGATTTTTCCACCACCCATGAATAACATGGATTTAAGTGGTATATTTTGGGGTGTAGGACCTCATCGTTCTCAACATCATCTTCCACCCAGTCTTCACCCCAGCCCTCTTTGTCGGTCTGCACACCGCAGAAAGCCGCAGCAGTCTGCACCTGTGTTTTGTCATCATAAGAGACGTGCTGCGGTGGTCTTCCCATGTCCTCATCCTCAAACCTAAGTGGTTGGACATCTGTGCACTCAATCTCTTCCACTTCTGGGGCATGGCTATGGTTATTTGATGTTCTCCTCATTATTTGCGTTCACCCACCAAACTAGCAGATGGTTTATCTCCAGTGTCCATTAAACTGCCAATAATCAACAATTAAGTTCACTATCACTAACAGTAAGGCAGTGCCCGTGTCATAAACAGAATAAATTTCTTTAGGTCAAACAACAGTGTAACAGTGTAATTCAATACAATTACTTCACTATCAAACCAATAATCTAAAAGCAGAAGTTAACGGTTTAATTTGACTGTCAATTTGACAGTCAAAAATGCAGCGTACACCACTAATGTGCTATCTACCACAAAACCTGTGTGTTTGCAACTATGTAAATGCGGAGTTCAAAATGTTACTTAAAATGACTGAAATACAGGGTAGGCCTCAGATCTGCTATGTAGCACAAAACCAGTGTTTATTGCAACAAACTACAGAAATTCAGTATGTCATTGCTACATTTTAAAATAGGTTTTTGTGCGTTGTATGCCAAACTGCTCTGTGGAACAACAATACGGGTTTATTTCCCCCAAATACACAAATGCAGTATGTCACTGCTAAATTTTAAAATAGGTTTTTCAGCATTGTATGCAAACGTGCTCTGTGACACAACAGTACGGGTTTATTACAGCAACTACAGAAATGCACTATGTCACCCCAAAAATTATAAAACAGGTTTTTCAGCGTTGTATGCAAACGTGCTCTGTGGCACAACAGTACGGGTTTATTAACCCAACTACAGAAATGCAGTTTTTCACGCAAAATTTTAAAACAGTTTTTTCAGCGTTTTATGCAAACGTGCTTTGTTGCACAACAGTACGGGTTTATTACAGCAACTACAGAAATGCAGTATGTGACCCCAAAAAGTATAAAACAGGTTTTTCAGTGTTGTATGCAAACATGCTCTGTGGCACAACAGTAAGGGTTTATTAACCCAACTACAGAAATGCAGTATGTGACCCCAAAAATTATAAAACAGTTTTTTCAGCGTTGTATGCAAATGTGCTCTGTGGTACGACAGTACGGGTTTATTACAGCAACTACAGAAATGTACTATGTCACCCCAAAATTTTAAAATAGGTTTTTCAGCGGTGTATGCAAACGCGCTCTGTGGTATGACAGTATGGGTTTATTAGAGCAACTACAGAAATGCACTATGTCACCCCAAAATTATAAAATAGTTAATGTAGAGGCACTTGACCTGCCAGAAAAAGAATTTTTCCTCCACTGAGCTACGAAAAAATAATTAGACTGATGTCCCTGGCAGGCTGGCACACATACAGGTCACATGCATATCCAAGGACACTGCAGTTGCTAAAAAGGCCGCCGACCCCCACCTCAGTAACAGATGGATTAAAAATGATTTTGCAGTATCACTGGGCTCAGGGCTGGGTACAAATATGTAGCATAGCACCCTCAATAATTGCTGTAGTTTGAAGAGTTAACACCACCAAGTTCAACAGATTTCTTCATTAATCTCTCCCTGAGAGCACCAGCAGCAGCATGGCCCTGCACTAAGAGCAGCAGAGTGATGTGCGGTGCTACGTGACTCCAGCTTAAATAGAGGCTAGGTCACATGCTGCACTTAGACAATCACAGCCATGCCAATAGTAGGCATGGCTGTGATGGCTTCTTAGGGCAAAGTAGTGAAACGCTTGTTGATTGGCTGCCCTGCAGTCTTTCAAAAAAACGTGAAGAAATCGCCGAACAACGAACCCGAACCCAAAGTTTTACGGAAATGTTCAGGTTCAGGTCCGGGTATGAAAAAACTTAATGTTCGGTACGAACCCGAACTTTACAGTTCGGGTTCGCTCAACCCTACTGATGACCTATCCTCTGGATAGGTCATCAATATGTGATCGGTGGAGGTCCGACACCCGTGATCTCCCCAAAATCAACTGTTTGAGAAGGCATCAGCGCTGTGAGCGTCGCAACCATCTACGTGCTTATGAAGCACAGCAAAGTGTAATCACTCGGTCTAGAAAAAGCCGAGAGAAGGCTGCAGTGCTCACAGGAGTGAATCAAGGAGCAAATATTCCCTCCAGCTACAAATGGGCAAGGTGGCCAGTGAAAATGACAGAAACATTGTGGCCGCGCTGCGGTAATAACACATGCTCCCTGCATGGTGCACGTGATAAATTTAGTGGTGCAATGCTTTTTGAAAAAGTATGGTGGTTTGCTGAAGGTGCTGCTTGCCATATCCAGGAGACTATGAGCAGATTTCATCCATTCTTACATGGCTAGGAATGCCCTCCTATACTAGCAGTACTTGCAGTATCAGAACAGTCTACTGCTTTTACCATTTGATCCGCAAAGTTCTAACACCTTTTTTGTTAGAGTAGGTCCCACTCAAAGAGGCAACCTTGGAGTGGTAAGTGGGCTTATGCCTTTTGATCAAAATGTACACTAATGCCTCTTGTACAGCATGCAGTATATGGGGCTGTACACTTTAATATTACGCTGAGATAGCGAGTTTAATTAGATCTAAGCAAAGCATTGTGGATGTGCGATCCAGTTTTGTTTCTCCCCTTGATACCTACTAACAAATCTGTTTGGACTCTTTAAAGTGCTTGAGTATGCGACATGCGTCCCTAATGAGCTGCCACTGACTGAGCTCAAAATAACACATGATTTCTGCTGTGGTGATCTGGTGCATGTTGTAATCAATGATCACTTTACATTAGTTGTGCAGACACACCGGCATATGATGTTGGAATTCCACCATGCAAACAAATAATGCGGGCAGCACTACTCACTGTGTCTTCATAAATTAATCATTCCGTGGTGGTGCCTGTAATGTCAGGGCCCGGCCCTTGGGTCCTCAGTCAATACAGTGTTAAATAATGAAATTACGGCACTCTTGTGTAGTCAGTTTCCGTTCTTTATTTCACCAAAAGTGTAGCAACGTTTCAACCATAAGGTCTTTATCGAGCTTGATAAAGACCTTATGGTTGAAACGTTGCTAAACTTTTGGTGAAATAAAGAACGGAAACTGACTACACAAGAGTGCCAGAATTCCACCATGGTGATGGACCATGTGATTGGACCATGTGATGAGCTCAGTGATGTAATTTCAGGTCCTTTAGCCGGCAGCTAATGATTGAAGAAGAGATCGCAACTATGCGATCAAGTGGATAAGGTGAGTTAATTTTTTTTTATTTTTAACCTCTCCATCCACATCTTACTAAGCATTCTGTATTGACAATGCTATTATTTTCGCTTATAACCATGTTATAAGTAGAAAATAATAAAATCTACAGAATACTCAACCCAAACTCGAACTTCAGTGATAAAGTCCGGATTCGGGTACCAAACATGCCGATTTTTTCCACGCGCGTGCAAAACGCATTAAAACGCTTTTCCTGCAACGCACCTGCCTCTTAACCAGGCGTCAAACATGACGCCAGTGTGAAAGAGGCCTTATGAGCTGGCCCATCACGAGCAAATGGAGGCGGTAAGTTTGAGTTAATTTTTTTATTGATAATTTTAAAACTCAGATGCCACGATCATGTATGAATGTGGCATCTGAGGGGTACAATGATGGGGGCAGCGCTATCACAGCTACCTGTCATTGCACCCGCTACTTACAAAAAAATGTGCTTCATGATGAAGTAATTCACAAAGCAAATTTTTTTGTGAAATTCGGCAAATCAACCGAATCGAACTTTTAAGAAATTTGCTCATCTCTATAAAAGACCATTATAGTTAGTCGTTGTCTTTTAACCCCAATACTGCCATTTAATTGCCAAATCGGGGTGGGGTGGGGGCGGGGTTCAAAATAGAAATACAGACTGCTATGCAACATTTTTTAAAATTTTGATTCTTAATAGGTGATAAGGCTGCAGGAGATATGCAAAGGTCAAATTAGTAGATTTATCAAAAATTTATTAAAATCCATCAAACTTAGTAGTTGGTAAATGTATTATTTTTAATAGAAAGTTATGACTAATTAATTACAGCAGATTATATGTAATAATTTTGCTAATTGGAATTATTAAAAGCTGCAAATGTTCATCAAGTTATATATAACTTTATAAATTAGATGAATCTAGGGCTAATTAAATTAAGTACTGAGCTTAAATGGCAAATATTTCTGACCTTGTCTAGACACTTGAAATTAAAGGGACTATCTGGGAAAGGAAATTAAATAAATAAAAATATGTCAGCATAAAAAATAATGCTATTAAATACAATTATTATCAAAAGACGCTCATTGTGGCCAAGAATGTTATAATGGTGTTACATTACCCAAAACTCTATTGTGTCAAAAATACCCTAGAATGCAGAGTACTGTACATGCAAGAAGACAGGCTGCATGAAAAACAACAGAGGCAGGAGTGGGAGCATCATGGCAGCTATTTCTGTTCATGCTGACTGGCAATAGTGAGGTGAAGTGGCAAAGCTGCAAGTGCTCAGTCATCCTGACAGGAATGCAAAGGATTGAGGCTGAGGTATTATTGGGATTTCTAAATTGTGTTTTAGCTTTTTTCCTGGTTTCTCACACAACCCATTTTAATACAATTAAAACCAAAGTATTCCAGTGTTCGGATGTTCGGGCTGAACACATTGCTATGTTCATGTGCTCGGCCGGCACCTGAGTATAATGGAAGTCAATGGGAGACAACCAAACGCCCCCTGCTCTGAAGAGGGGAGGGTGTATGGTTCATAGGAAAAGGTCAGAAAGTCACAGAAACACCACCGAAATTAATCGGCAACAGCATTGGGACCATGTCTGGATGCATCTTGGACTCCCAGGTTGCTGCTAGGAACCATGTTGTCCTAGTTGTATGCCACTTTTACAGACTGGCAAAAATACGCCCAAACCCCTCCCCCCCACAATAAATAAATAAATAAATTTTACAGGAAAAATTGTTAGGAAACATTCTTTCTTGTTTATTCAAAAGGGGCGGCAAAAGGGAAAAGGCGGGCCACACCAAACAGGCCCGCAACTGTTCCCCCTTGCGGAAATCTCCCTTGCCAAGGGGTAGGTGTTCTGCAGTCTGGCGCTTTTTTGAGGAAAGTGCGGACAATAAAAGAATTGTAATTTGCAAACTGTGCCATACTAAAATAAAAACTCATAAATAACCATAACATATTTTACATCTTATTCATAAACTCTAACTCAAACCATAACAATAAAAACTCAAACCCAGGAACATAATGGGGGAAGACAGTACACATGGCATCAAAGCACCCTAATAGGTGGGCCAAACCCCTGGGTCCAGAATCAGTGTCTGTGGGTCACACCGCTGCCTCCTCTTCCGCCTCTGTGTTACCTGCTGGCCAATCCTCGGTCCTAGACGCAGGCCTGGATGACTCCCGCCCTGCAGCTGGGCCTTCACAAGCAACATCAGCTCGCACACCCACTTCTATGTCCAAGCACAGTGTACAGATGTCCTTACCCCAGGCCTTTGAACGTAAGCGCAAATACCCAGCCATCCACCCACAGGCTATAGCACTAAATGCGCACCTTTTAAAATTTCTGGCCCTGGAAATGTTGCCATTTAGGCTTGTGGACACTGAGGCTTTCCTCAGCCTCATGGAGGTGGCCGTCCTTCGTTACTCAGTCCCCAGCCACCACAATTTTTCTCGGTGTGCCGTCCCCACATTACACCAGCAATTGTGTCCCGTAACATCACCCGTGCCCTGACCAATGCAGTTATTGTAAAGGTCCATTTAATGACGGACACATGGACAAGTGCTTTTGGCCATGGACGCTATATTTCCGTGATGGCACGCGGGGTGAACCTTGTGAAGGCCGGTAGCGAGTCGTAACCTGTGATGGCAAAGTCTATTCTGTTGGGACTCTGACACACATGGCTGAATTTATGTTATACTGGCTTTCCTGTGACCCTCGCATTCTACGCATTTTGCACAACAGCGATAACTGATTGTTCGATTCACCCTTCTCGCCCCCTACAAAGAGAACTTCTCATCTCTCATTCCTGTGGAGGAGAAGATGAGCAAAATGGTGCAATACCAGAAGGTCCTTCTTGAAAAATTGCTTCATAAATTTCCATCTGACAATGCTGGCGGCAGAGTACGTAGTTCCTTCGGCAACCCAGGAGGTGAGATGAGGGGAACACATAGCAGTTCTAACAGAGGCAGGACAACACTCTCCAAGGCCTGGGACAGTTTCATGACAACCTGCCAGCACCCTCACCTTGATGCGTGGCCTAGTGTCACAAGGATGTCCTCAGTGATCCCTCTGTGCCTTACAACTACTAAGTGTCCAAGCTGGACATGTGGCACGAACTGGCATTCTACAGCTATAGCTAAATGATAAGGAACATGGAAGATATACTATATTGGACTGTAGTATTCAGGGTAAATGACTGTGTGGGCACTTTGCGATAAATAAGTGGGTTTTGGGTTGCAGTTTCGACACTCAGTCTCTAAACGGTTCGCCATTGCCATCACTGTTTTAGAGGGTTAGCGCACCTGGAGGCCCTCAGTTACATTCCTTTACTCAGTTTCATTGTGCCCAGGGCCACGGCATCTGTGTGCACCATCAGCATCACAGCCACTTGCACGTCCCTTACTGGCCTCTTTCTTAATATTAAATGTTATATATGCTTAAAAGTATGTCACATGTACAGTATTCGTAAGTGTATGCGGCAGTAAATTAAAACAGGTATTTGGGATACGCACACTTTACACAGGAGATGTAGCCCTGATAATGTCACAGTCTAGCATACACCGTCTGCGGATAAAGTACAGTATATGTCAGTGATATGTAAGAAATGCACACACAGTAGATGTTGCACAAATAATTTACATTTCACCAAAATATACGGTTTTTTAGATGTGGTACAGTATTCGACACATAGAGCCACACGCTATGGACACTAGATTAGGCCCAGATTATTTAGATTTGCTCATCAGACACTGTTTTCAGATGTAGTACAGTATTTAACACATAAAGCCACACACTATGGAGACTAGATGTTGCACAAATTTTTAAAATTTCCCCAACAAACAAAGTTTGCGGATGGAGTACAGTATATGTCATGGATGTGGATTAAACGCACACACAGACATGGCACAAATTTGTTAAATTTCCCAAAAAAACTTAGTTTGTGGATGGAGTACAATATATGTCATGGATGTGGATTAAACCCAGACACAGATGTGACACAAATTAGTTAATTTTCCCAAAAAACATAGTTTGCGGATGGAATGCAGTATATGTCACGGATGTGGATTAAACGCACACACAGATGTGGCACAAATTATTTAAATTTCCCCAAAAAGCAGAGTTTGCGGATGGAGTACAGTATATGTTATGGATGTGGATTAAACCCACACACAGATGTGCCACAAATTAGTTAACCCCCCCCCCCCCGCCCAAAATGATGTTGCGGATGGAGGACTGTAAATGTCATGGATGTGGATTAAACGCATACACTATTGACAATAAATGTGGCACTGATTAGTTGAATTTTTGTAATAATACAGAGTCTGCGGATGATGTACAGTATACAGTATGTCACTAATAGGTATTAAAGAAAAATACATTTCTGCTGTCAAACACACACACTAGCTCTTAAAAGGATTATTGGTTGCATGAAAAGTTTTAGGTAGTTAATAAAATAGAGATTTTTCTTCCTGCACGGTTGTCCCTGAGATTGATCAATTGAGCGCAGGTACTAAAAATATATTACTGCTCTTATGTCTTTGCAAATCTTGTTTCTAATAAAATCTGTTAAATTTCGCTTCACACGCTATCTTTCCATGCTCTCCCTGACGCTGACTGAGCCGAACACGTGTCATCGAGTGCTATATAGCTAACATGGCTACGGCATTGCACTAAAGGGCATTACTTACCTGCATGTTGATTAGCTGCTTAGGAGGCGCAAAACGTGTGGGGAGGGGAATCGAGCATTTCGCTCGAGCACACGTGGTACTCGGCAGAGTACCGCCATGGGTCGAGCATAGCTAGGCTCGAGCCGAACCGGTGCTCGGCCGAGCATGCTCGCTCATTGCTAAATACAATTAGAATCAATATGTTTCTGAAAGTGCAGTATAACGATAGTAAAGAGCTCCTGGTTTGCTATATCACATTACCCAATTACCAGACCTGAAACGGACCATGAGATTTAGCCTCTACTCGGTTCAATGAGGGAGCTTCCAAAAAGGACCACAGAGGGACATTTGACCTACATCAGGCATAAATGCCCAGCCAGCAGCTGGTCCCTATGCAGCCCCTTTAGCTATAGACCTGTGGGGAGCAATATAATAGATGTAGAGGTGAATGAAATAGACTGCTCTACTGTTCAAACAAATGATAGAGGTGCAATTACTGCTTGATCTGACTCACCCAGTCAGGATAGTGGCAAATAAGAAGTAAAGAGATAAGCAGGCACACTCGTATATGGGTAAAATCTAATCTAGTTTAATAAGAAGAATTAGTAGGGTAAAGATAATGTAGTGCTGATTGAGATATAGTTGTAAAAATAAGAGATAGATGTGGTCAATAATCCATAATGATGAGAGTCAATAATCCAATGTTAAAAATGCAACTTAAAATAAAATAGCCAGTTATGGTAAAAATGTTATTGGTAAAAAAAATAGTCAGTGAATAGAGTCCCACCGTATTGTGGAACTTAATTTGCATATGATGAGTCTTTTGTGAAACAGTCCTCCACAAGACAAATAAAGATATGCAGTAGTTGTCACTGATGGCAACTCTTGTATTATACAAACCAAGAAGGGTCTACCTTCACCTGGGACTTCAGAATATATGTATATAAACAATGTATGTAGTCCTTAGCTGTCTGAGGCTCCTAATGCTGCATGGTGCTGTGGGAAGAAAGGTGCTCTGTGCCTAAACGCGGCGTCCCGTACTGTCTCCGGCTACAAAGATCACTTACCCACCAACCGGAGCTGCTGTAGAAAGCCTATAGAGGATTGTCAACACTAACTACAGTCTCATCACAACTACATCTTGAGGAGCGCTCCCGAAAATTATTGCAAAGATCCTTATCATGTGACCACCTGCGTCACAGTAAAGACTCGCGAACTATGCCCATTTTTGCGCATCTTGGCTGCAAAAAAGTGTCACTAATGTGGTATCGCCGTACTCAGGAGAAGTAGGGCAATGTGTTTTGGGGTGTATTTTTACATATACCCATGCTGGGTGAGAGAAATATCTCTGTAAATTGACAACTTTGTATAAAAAAATTTAAAAAGTTGTCGTTTACAGCGATATTTCTCACACACAGTATGGGTATATGTAAAATACACCCCAAAACACATTGCCCTACTTCTCCTGAGTACGGCGATACCACATGTGTGACACTTTTTTGCAGCCAAGATGCGCAAAGGGGCCCTAAAACCAATGAGTACCTTTAGGATTTCACAGGGCATTTTTACGCATTTGGATTCTCACGCTTTAGGGCCCCTAAAATGCCAGGGCAGTATAAATACCCCACATGTGACCCCATTTTAGAAAGAAGACACTCCAAGGTATTCCGTGAGGGGCATGTCGAGTTCACAGATTTTTTTTTTGGGCACAAGTTAGCGGAAATTGATATTTTATTTTTTTTATTTTTGTTTTTTACAAAGTCTTATATTCCACTAACTTGTGACAAAAAATAAAATTTTACATGAACTCACTATATCCCTCACGGAATACCTTGGGGTGCCTTATTTCTAAAATGGGGTCACATGTGGGGTATTTATATTGTCCTGGCATTTTAAGAGCCCCTAAAGCGTGAGAAGAAGTCTGGAATCCAAATGCGTAAAAATGCTCTGTGAAATCCTAAAGGTACTCATTGGAATTAGGGCCCCTTTGCGCACCCAGGCTGCGAAAAAGTATCACTCATGTGGTATCGCCGTACTCAGGAGAAGTAGGGCAATGTGTTTTGGGGTGTATTTTTATATATACCCATACTTTGTGTGAGAAATATCTCTGTAAACGACAACTTTTTAATTTTTTTTATACAAAGTTGACAATTTACAGAGATATTTCTCTCACCCAACATGGGTATATGTAAAAATACACCCCAAAACACATTGCCCTACTTCTCCTGAGTACGGCGATACCACATGAGTAACACATTTTTGCAGCCTGGATGCGCAAAGGGGCCCAAATTCCAACGAGTACCTTTAGGTTTTACATGGCTGCTCACAATTTAGCCCCGCCCAAAATTCCAGAACAGTAAACACACCCCACAAATGACCCTATTTCGGAAAGTAGACACCCCAAGGTATTCACTGAGGGGCATAGTGAGTCCGTCTGAGATTTTTTTTTTGCCAGAAGTTAGCAGAAATGGAAACTTTAATATTATTTTTTTCCCTCAGAAAGTGTCATTTTCCGCTAACTTATGAAAAAAAATGAAATGATACATGAACTCACCATGCCCCTTCGCGAATACTTTGGGGTGTCTTCTTTCTAAAATGGTGTCATTTGGGGGGTATTTACATTATCCTGGCATTCTAGCACCTGAAGAAACATGACAGGTGCTCAGAAAGTCAGAGCTGCTTCAAAATGCGGAAATTCACTTTTTTGCACCATAGTTTGTAAACGCTATAACTTTTACCCAAACCAATAAATATACACTTAAACAAACACAAGGGGGGGTGTTCAGTCAGCACTCCCTGTATGCAGGTGCACGTAGCTATGGCAACTATACATACAAACACAGAAATGCACAGCACTCTGCAACAAGAGCTCTGCCCAAGATGGGAGCAATAAGAGGACATTAGTGATATCGTATGCAAACAGTGGAGACATTGGTTTACATTTTGATCAAAAGGTAGTAAGCCCACTCACCCCGACACGGTTGTCTCCTAGAGTGGGTACTAACGCTAAATCTGACCTGCTATGGGCCATGACAGCCACATAAAATCCTCCTAACGCTAAGTCCTACCTGTTATGGGCCACGACAGCCACACAAAATCCAGGGAGTGTGGGCCCAGCATGCATGCTGGGATAAACCGTACTCATTAACCCATTCTGGTGCTGTAACAGCCTCCATTAGATCCAGGGATGCAGGTACCAACATGCATGCCGAGCCCACTGTGCACTCCTCCTGGAGCCAGATGGCTACTAGCAGGCAATGTGAGTACACATTCAGCTTTATACTCACTTGCTTCAAAATGCGGAAATTCACTTTTTTGCACCATAGTTTGTAAACGCTATAACTTTTACCCAAACCAATAAATATACACTTATTAGATTTTTTTTTTATCAAAGACATGTAGAATAATAAATTTTGCGGAAAATTTCTATAGAAATGTAGAAGCGGGTGTAGCGGTGACGTAATCGGCGCAGGCGCACTGAGGACGGAGCGGCAAAGCTCGCGTCCTTCACTCAGAGCGCCTGCGCCGACTACTGAGCGATGCAGGCGCAGGCGCGGATTTCATCCTCAGACAGGGCCAGTGCGAGAGAAGAAAGCGCTGGCCCTGTCTATCAAACGAGGAAGGGGGCGTGCATAACTCATCTAGATGCGGCGGCTACCAGCAAGTATACGCCCAACTTGCTGGTAGCGAAGATGATTTGAATATTATAAAAGTGCCTTTTTAACAGAATTGCCAGCTTCAGATAAGGTAAAAAATATATATTTCAACTCAGCTGACATTAGCAAATTGCTAATGTCAGCTAGTGAAAAATGGGTTAAGGGGGGTGACAGAAGCCCTTTAAGCTAGGGGGGCTGAGGTGGTAAAATTTTGCCACACAAAGAATTTTTTCCCCGTTTTCTAATACAAGACATGGCAAAATAAGCTCTCATATAACTTTATATGAATGGAAAAATAAAAAAGTTATGGCTATTGAAATGTGGGGAGAAAAAAATCCAAAATGTAAAAATTGAAATAGGCCCGGTCTTTAAGTGGTTGGGGAAATAGCATTTACTATTTAGAGAAAGATAATACAAGACACTTACTAATGTATGGTTATTCTCCATATTGCCTCCTTTGCTGGCTTGATTGTTTTTTCCTTCACATTATGCACTGCTCGTTTCCATGGTTACGACCATCCTGCAATCCATCAGCAGTGGCCGTGCTTGCACACTATAGAAAAAAGCGCCAGCCTCTATGATTGCCATTACCGTGCTTTTTCCCATAGTGTGCAAACACGACCACCACTGCGGGATTGCAGGGTGGTCATAACTATGGAAACGAGCAGTGTATAATGTGGTGGAAAAATGAATTCAGCCAACAAAGGAAGCAATATGAATAATACCAATACATTATTAAGTGGCTTATATTAACTTTGTCTACATAATAAATGCTATTTGCTGAAGTGAGACAACCGCTTAAACTATCCAGTCATGTTTGTATGACACTTCCTTCTATATAAAAGTCAGTATAACAAGTGCATGTAGAATGTAGATTGCATATACATTGCTCAGGAATGAAGTGGAGGTAAACATATGCAGACAAGTAAATAAATGCATAACAGAATGAGGGAACCAGAATTATTTGCTCCTGGATCTCTAGATACTTGTATGTTCATTCCAGTTCAAATTCAATATTAGCTCTCAAGTTGCACTAAGCAAAGGCAAGTTTAATTGCTAATATGTCTGTGAAAATAGTAAAGTAAATTAGCCATATTTGTCTACATTAACAAGCTCATCTAAGTTTTTAATTCCTTACGCTATCAACGTAACTGTATGTTATCCTTTAACTGAGCTTGTATTTGAGTAGATTATGTGGTTCACTTGTGTCAGGGGCAATTTCTGCCAGATGCGAAAATTGGAATTCTACTTGGTTAATTCGAGACATCTGGTGCAGTACATACAGCACTTAAACTTGTATGAACATTTAATTTAAACCAACCAAAATATGGTTGTTATCAGGGTCCATATTATGGCTGTGATACCCAGACCTCAAATGGTTCTGACTAAATTTATATCAGTATAGAACACTAAGGTGAACTAAAAATGACCTAAGGTGAACAATAATGACCTAAAGAGCATCAGGGTCCCTTAGAACCCCTGAGTCCAATGCTATAAAACACAAAACTAATATGTGACCATATTACGATCATTTGAAATTGTACTTAGCCTGCATTCATATAGATGTAATATAGGAAACCATGGGGGAGTTTTATCAAAACTGGTGTATAGGACAACTGGCTTACTTGCCCATAGCAACCAATCAGATTCCATCTTTCATTTTCCAAAGAAGCTGTGAAAAATAAAAGGTGGAATCTGATTGGTTGCTATGGGCAAGTAAGCTAGTTTTCCTTTACACCAGTTTTGATAAATCTCCCCACATATGTTTGTTACCAAGAATGAACCAAGACAAATCAAGGATTTTAGTGCAATAAGTTTTTATTCAGACATCTATTTTTTTGACAGTTTCTGTGAAAAATTCTATGTTTCATGTGTGGCAATGTCCATGAAGGGTCCGTGTTTGTCCCACGTGCCATCTGAGTGTCATCCTTTTTTCACTTGCACTGATAGCGTCTCCTCACAACAGTCCATGAAATAGCATCCATTGTCTGTCAGTGGTTTTAATAAAAAATTCAGGGAGATTTATCAAAACTTGTGTAAAGGAAAACTGGCTTTGTTGACCATAGCAACCAATCAGATTTCACCATTTAATTTTCAGACCTTCTTTGAAAAATGAAAGGTGGAATCTGATGGGTTTATTATGGACAACTAAGCCAGTTTTCTTTTATACCAGTTTTGCTAAATGTCCCCCATTCACCCCATTCCCTACTCCTTCTCCTTTAGGCTTGCGATGCTCCACTGGGCTCCCTCGATATAAAGATTCGGTTTGACATCTCTGCAGCGAATCACCGGATCCCCTATGACCATTTGTCATGACGTAAGGGGAGCTGGTTCACTGGGAGCAACAGGAAGCAAGTAAGTAATCATTCCTTTACAGGTCTGCCCAAGTGGGGGGTTTTGACCCTCCCCCCCATTCTTGCACAACCCCTTTAATACAAGTAGTTTACAATGATCATGTAATTTAAGTTCTAGTTTATAAACTTTACTGTTATTTCATTGTTAAAGCTTTGCAGCAGTTTATGTAAATTGTAGCATTAATCACCATAATATGTATCCTATGTCATCGTTACCTACCATAACTATCTGTATTATACAAATATGTCTTCTACATAATAAATGTGCTAGATTAAGTGGACTGTGCAAAATACATGGTATACAGACTGTCTACATAAATTAGGAAAACAATATTTTTTGGAAGTTCTAGTCAATGAGATTTAATCACAGAATGCCTCATGTTTTTAAAGGCTTAGCAGGTTGAATACAAAGTAAAATTAATGAAAAATAACCCTAATAACAGCAAGAAGCTGTGCCTCAGGCTTCTTTAACGTGTGAGCTGAAGTGAAATATTTCCATGGTTAAACCTATGCAGCTGAACATAATTCCCATTTGTGATAAAATGATTAGTGATGTTTTCCTTGCCTATAGCCTCCGATGTATATTGTCAGCGTTTTCAATTAAACAACGGGAGCTGGTAAGGTTTGCACACTGTCTATATGGTTTAAAGTCCATCAAAGTGTGATTAAAGATGACAGAGTGATATTTTTTTTCTAGAATAGAACAGCAGTTGTGCATTGATCACCACAGCATGCAATGACTAATTTCATCTAGTCTATTTAAATCCTTTGTGAAAATTAGTTATTTTTTTTATTTTTTTTAGATTATATTACCGGCTGGAATAAATGGGCAATCTGCATGTCCTTAGGTAATAAGATACCTGTAGTGAACTGTATTAAGATGAATTATCCACACTGCCATCACCTTGCTTAGTCCGTATGCATCTATTTGTGGAATATTAGATGTTTTCTTTTAGTTTTATATCAAACAAGCAGAACAGGAGAATACACTTCAGTGCTGTGCTTTTTAAGGAGTTGCACAGGTACTTACAAGCTCAAAATCAATTCAGAATTCTGTCTACATCCCAATTTCTGGTTTGAAGTATTTTTTGCAATCGTCCTTCGAGATACAAGATAAATAGGACATGGTGAACATATATTCAGTATGCTTCCGACAGGTCAATGTCTAAGTTTGATCCTGCAGTAGTTGATTTTCAGTGACAGATATCAAAACTGCCATCGAGCCTAACATTTTTATCAAACTATGAGACCTGTATACATTTGTGCCTTCAATTGGAAATCTGCTTGTTGGTGTACTTTCATTTTTTTTAATTCTTATTATTTTTTATGTTGGCTTACCAAATTAGTGGTGAATTCTGTGACCTGTGTCTTCTAAAACAATATATTCTTCAATAAACACACAGACAAAAGCACATTTCTTTCCAATATGCTGTCACTAGCTTACCTGTACAGGCTTACATACGGTGATCTGGGGCTCAGGCACGGCCGAACTGTGGCAGACACGATGCTGGGCCTCACCGCCTGTGACATGCTCTCTAGGCCACACCCCCTGATGACCAAATGCATTAATAGTAACAAAATGCACACTGTGTTCCTCCCCACAGTGCATACACACTGGGGGAGAATTAGTGAATATTTGGCAGACTTAAATATGTTCTGATCCAATGGGGTGCCTGCCGAGTCCCTAGACCTATCAGGTTCTGATTCAGGGACTCAACACTCATACATATTTAAATCCCCTACTGGCAGTTTACTGTTGCCAGTTAAAGGTTTATCTCCCTTGCTGTGCTTCCGGTGCTGTCTGTGCGTATTTGGATTGCTTGTTATATTGACCTTGGCTTGTCTTTTGACCTCCCTCTGTCTCGTGATTCTGTACCTTGATACCCGTCTGGTTCTAACTTTGGCTTGGCTATTTTGACTACCCTCAGTCCTCCTTTTTTGTACTGTATTGTCCTCCCAGCTTTTGACCTTATTCTGTACAACCCTTCACTATGTGGTTGCGTTCCGTGTCTGTCTATCTTGCACTTCAGCAGTACAGGGAATGTCGACCAGTTGCAGACTTGCCACTTATGGGCTTGCACTGCAAGTAGGCAGGGAAATCAGGTTGTTTTCAGTCAGGGCTCACTGTGCATGTTTTTCCCTGCCTATTTTGCTGACACATGCATTTTAATGCTTTTTTTTTTAAAATGCATTGCTTTTGCCAAACTTACGACTGGATCAAAATGTGGAGAAAAAAAATGGCCCAGATTTTCTAATCCTAAAGACGGCATAAGCTTAGACAGGTTGTCTAGACCTGCACTAGATTTATCACAATAGACCAGGGTGGATGATAAATGTGGTGCAGATCTAGATAACCTTATTTAAGTCTATTCTAACTATTGTTTGGCTTACTTTCAGATTTTTACACAAAATTTGTCGCGCAATTTTGTCTGAAAATGCCGCACCTTGGGCCACAGCCTCTTTTGCCACAAAGCTCTGTACCTTTTCACTAAGCCTGTCCCTTGTTGTGCATGTCGGAAAAAAGTCTAGAAACCCTAGATATGCAGAATTGCCCCACTTCTTTAGTGAGATTTTTGGCACAGACATATTAGTAAATCTGGGCCAATGTTTTTTCTTTATACATTTCTCTTTATTGTATATTCCACTTATTGCTTTTATTAAATGAAACACAATCAGAAGTTACTC
This sequence comes from Bufotes viridis, assembly GCA_033119425.1. NCBI lineage: Eukaryota > Metazoa > Chordata > Amphibia > Anura > Bufonidae > Bufotes > Bufotes viridis. The sequence goes on along the minus strand of CM065592.1, from coordinate 245,153,881 downwards.
AAAAGCCATTGCCTCATGCACACAAGTCCAGGAGTGTATCTTAAAGATAATTAAAATAACTCTGTTCTACAAAAATGTGGAACTTTTTTGTAACAGAGGCATAATTAGGAAATGTAACATAATTTTGTGGCACAGAACACAAAAATGACATTGAAAATGCGATATTGGTTCTTGTTTGGAAGTTACAGAAGCAAAAGCTAGAAAAAAAACACTACAAAAACAGAAAAATTGAGATCCAATGACAGCAAAAGAGAAACATGGAAGGTTTTCAAAATTGTGTCAACTAGTTTGTTAGGAAATGTCAGTCAAAAATAGCTTGATAAATGCCCTCATTGTTCTTTTCTTTTTCCCTCTGTAACTTCCAAACAAAAACCAATCTCACATTTTCAATGTAATTTTTGTGTTTAGCAACCAAAAATTACAGAGATCAGTTAGGCTACTTTCACATATGATTTAAAACTATCTGGCAGGGTGTTCTGACAGAGGAACAGCGTGCCAGAGTTTATTGTATCTGGCATAGACACATACTGCCGTTCACTGCCGGAGCCCATTGACTATAATGGGACCCCATGGGGATCCGGGCAGTTTCCGGAATTAGTGCCAGGATTTGGATAAAAACAAGTGAAAATACTGTTTTTTGTCTGGTCGAATTCCAGCACTTATGCTGGAAACAGGCTGGATCCCACTATAGTCAATGGGGTCTGGCAGTGCCCCAGACCTATCCGGCTATGCCGGATATGATGAACTCCAGCAGGCTGTTATTCTTCCTGAATAGCCTGCCAGATAGTTTTAACACATATATGAAACTAGCCTTAATTATGCCACCATTACAAAACCCGTGTTGAACTCGGTTGAATTAGGAAACTCTTCTTACTTCTACTGTTTTTGAATCATTTTTGGTTTTGCATAAAAAATGCACCAAAATAGCTATGTGTGAAGAAGGCCTAATCAATTTCAGATTAACTTGCAGCATTAAACACATAAGACAGTTGACTCTGTGAGAGGATAACAAGTTGACCTGCAGTTATCAAATACTTTTTGACAATGTCTTTACCTTGGTTTCTAGTTAAAATGTCTACAAAAATCCCAAGCGAATTCAAGTCATGACCTAGATTTCATTGCATGAATCAGAATGTAAACCCAAAAATCTGCTTTAAAATGCTATTATGGTTATGAATGATCTTGAGTAACACAAAACATTTTCTAGAATTTCTCTAGAATCTCTCTACAGTGTTGCCTGGAGAAACTGGCTAAATAGGCAACAAAAAGAAGACATTGTATGTGTAAAGATATACATTTTTGGTAAAAAAAAAAAGCATGGATGCTATTTATACTCTAAAAGGATCACTATTGAGTGAGTCTATAATATGCAGATCAGCCCACTTTCAGGAGAAAGTAAGCCATCTCTATAGTGCTACTTCATGGAGGTAACTACCCAAAAATGTCTAACCTAGTGGACTGTTTAAACAGGTGTTGAAGAATAACTAAGGATATTAGCTAAACCAATAGTCTTCTGAAAAGGAAAAAGAGAGCGGGGTGCTTGGTTGGCGGGATGAGAGGCCTTTGCGGTAGGTTTTCTAGGGGTACTGTTACTCCTTGTGGAGAGCAACAGAGCAGACACAGAGAATCCTATATGTAATTCAGTGCTCCCTGGAAAAAAAAGATATACAGATTAGCTTACTTTCATGAGAATAAAAGCTTTCTATGTAGTGCCACCTAGTAAATGTATCTATCCTATAATTGATGTCCATCATTTAAACAGACCTTGCAACATAACTAAGAAGCCTTTTGCAAAAGAAAAAAGTAGACACATTTGCAGACAGCTCTTTCAGAGTTTTAGCCCCTGATCACCCTATCAGGGTGCCTGGTCTGGTGGGAGAGAGGTTTTTGTTGCAGAAAGTTCCAGTAAGGGTAACTCAACTATAGAGAAGGATTTGATTGTAATACAAAATTACCGCAGTATGCTGTATCAAAAGGTAACAGTATATTGTTTTGTAATGGGAAAGATGTGTCTTATATTATTTTACCCCTATGTAAAGCACTGATATGGCCATATCTTGAATGTGCAGTTGGTTTTGGGCACCGCCCATTAAAATGCTATGAGAGAGCTTGACAGAATTCAAATAAAGGCATACAAATTAATATGAGGTATGGAAATTGTAAAGGTTATCAAAACTAAATACATTTGTGTCCTATATTATATGGAGTCCTCTACTGCATAACAGAAACAGGATGGATCCGTTATGCAGGCCATATACTTCTATTATGACGGAAAAATTAACGGAATGCCTCTAAAGGCATTCCGTTATGCATTCCGTCATAGAATTGCGTTATGGTCCGTGGTTACGGAATCCATGACGCAATTCTGCTTTTACCACCAAACGAAGCGTGAACAAATTTCATAACATGAAATTCGCTAATCTATACCAACCAGCCTCATTGACTATAATGGGGTCCGGTGGAGATCCGTCCGCTACCAGAAAATATGCCAGGATTTAGCCTGACAAATACTGCTGTGTGCATTTTGGTAACATCTATCAATACCTGATCTAGATGGGTCTGGCAGGCTGTTCTCTAACGGAAACAGCTGGCCGGAACTAATACCAGCAGTATAAAATAGGCCTAAATATATTAACCCCTTCAGGACACATGACGTACCGGTACGGCATGTTTCCCGAGTCCATAAGGACACATGACATACCGGTACGTCATGAGCAGTTCCTATCACTGCTGCTCAGCCGGCAGTGATCGGAACAAGGTACCTGCTGAAATCATTCAGCAGGTACCTTGTTACAATGCCCAGGGGGGTCCTGTGACCCCCCCCCATATCAGCGATCGCTGCAAACCGCAGGTCAATTCTTTTCACGATCTCTGATCCCCGCGGTCTTTGACCGCGGGAATCAGAGAGTTAATGCCCACAAAGTTGTAAGTTTGCGGGCGACAGGAAGCGGTGCGGGAGGCGGATGGTGCGGCAGGCGGGATCGCGATTGTAATCCCCCGCCCGCCTCCTCTTTAATATTCCCTGGTGTCTAGTGGATCTATCAGAGTGTCAGCACAATGTACGAACCGTGGTATGGAAGGGTTAACAGGGAGGGAGCTCCCTCCCTCTCCCATCGGGGGGCTGCTGTGCCTTTGCAACCCCCCGACAGGATGGGATCGCAAAGGGGGCGAGCCCCCCTCCCTCCCCATCCATCACCCGCTGCTCTCTTATGGCAGCGGGTAATGGTTACCATGGCAGCAGGACGCTTTCAGAAGCGTCCTGCTCTCCATGATACTGAAAGTCTGAATAGACTTGCTAAAGGTCTATTCAGACTTTGTAAAGTAAAAAAATACAGCACAGTGCACTATATAGTGTACTGTACTGTATTATACAGACACCAGATCTACTGGATCTACAAGAACCAAATGGGTCTGGGTCAAAGAAAATGTAAAAAAGTGAAAAAAACACATATCACTGAATAAAAATTAAAAAAAATAAAATACACTACACATATTAGGTATCGTCGCATCCGTAAAAACCTGCTCTATAAAAATATCACATGACTGAACTCCTCAGGTGAACGAACCCCCCCCCCCCAAAATGGTGTAAATAAGCAATTTTTTGGCACCATACATCACTAAAAGTGTAATACAAAGCGATCAAAAAGGCGTATGCCTCCCAAAATAGTACCAATCAAACCGCCATCTCATGCCGCAAAAAATGAGCCCCTACCTAAAACAATTGGCCAAAAAATAAAAGAACTATGCCTCTCAGACTAAAACATGATTTTTTTTTGTTTCAAAAATGCTTTTTAGTGTTAAATGTAAAAAAAAACTAAAAAGTAGACATATTGGATATCTCCACGTCCGTAAGAATCTGCTCTATAAAAATATCACATGACCTTACTAAATTAAATAAAAACTTTGTCAAAAAGCCATTTTTGGGTCACCTTACATCACAAAAAGTGTAATAGCAAGCGATCAAAAAGTGATATGACCCCCCAAATAGTGCCAATCTAACTGTCACCTCATCCCGCAAAAATTATACCCAACCTGAGACAATTGCCTAAAAACTGAAAAATATATGGCTCTCAGACTATGGAGACACTAAAACATGTTTTTTTTTGTTTCAAAAAGGATATTATTGTGTAAAACCAAAATAAATAAAAAAAGGTATACATATAATGTATCTCCGCGTCCGTAAGGACCTGCTCTATAAAAATATAACATGACCTGACCCCTCAGGTGAACTCCGTAAACATAAAAAATTAAAACATTGTCAAAAAAGTCATTTTTTGGTCACCTTACATCACAAAAAGTGTAATAGCAAGCGATCAAAAAGTCATATGCACCCCAAGATAGTACAATTCAAACTGCCATCTCATCCCGCAAAAAATGAGCCCCTACATAGTACAATCGCCCACAAAAAAAAAAGTATGGCTCTCAAACTATGGAGACACTAAAACATGATTTTTTTTTTGTTTTAAAAAATGATATTATTGTGTAAAACTTATATAAATAAATAAAAAGTATACATATTATGTATCGCTGCGTCCGTCACAACCTGCTTTATAAAAATAACACATGACCTAACACCTCAGCTGAACACAGCAAATATAAATAAATAAATACGGTGTTAAAAGACATTTTTGTTACATTACATCACAAAAAGTGTAATAGCAAGCGACCAAAATGTCATATGCACTCCAAGATAGTGCCAATAAAACTGCCATCTCATCCTGCAAAAAATTAGCCCCTACATAAGACAGTCGCCCAAAAAAACAAACAAAAAACTATGGCTTTCAGAATGTGGAGACACTAAAAAATATTTTTTTTCAAAAATGTTTTATTATGTAAAACTGAAACAAAACCCCCCAAAAAGTAGTCATATTTGGTATTGTCGCGTCCGTAACAACCTGCTTTATAGAAATAGCACACAATCTAACCTGTCAGTTCAACTATGTAAATAACAAAAAATAAAAACTGTCCCAAAACAGCAATTTTTGCAAATTTTCCATTTTAATCCCTTTTTCCAATAACAAAGCAAGGGTTAACAGCCAAACAAAACTCAATATTTATTGCCCTGATTCTCTTGTTTGCACAAACACCCCATATGTGGTCGTAAACTGCTGTATGGCCAAACGGCAGGGCACAGAAGGAAGGGAACGCCATATGGTTTTTGGAAGGCAGATTTTGCTGGACTGGTTTTTTGACACTATGTCCCTTTTGAAGCCCCTGATGCACCCCTACAGTGGAAACTCCAAAAAAGTGACCCCATTTTGGAAACTACGGGATAAGGTGTCAGTTTTGTTGGTCCAATTTAGGGTAAATATTTTTGGTTGCTCTATATTACACTTTTTTTGAGACAAGGTAACAAAAAATAGAAATTCTGAAATTTCATCCCCATTTGCCAATAACTCTTGTGGAACACCTAAAGGGTAAACAAAGTTTGTAAAACTGGTTTTGAATACCTTGAGGGGTGTAGTTTCTTAGATGCAGTCACTTTTATGGAGTTTCTTCTCTAGGGGTGCATTGAGGGGCTTCAAATGGGACATGGTGTCAAAAAACCAGTCCAGCAAAATCCGCCTTCCAAAAACCATATGGCGTTCCTTTCCTTCTGTGCCCTGCAGTTTGGCCATACAGCAGTTTACGACCACAAATGGGGTGTTCGTGCAAACTACAGAATCGGGGGAATAAATATTATGTTTTGTTTGGCTGTTAACTCTTGCTTTGTTACTGAGAAAAATGGATTAAAATGGAAAATTTTCCAAAAAATCCAATTCTGAAATTTTATCTCCATTTGCCATTAACTCTTGTGGAAAACCTAAAGGGTTAATGACGTTTGTAAAATCAGTTTTGAATACCTTGAGGGGTGTAGTTTCTAGAATGGGGTCATTTTTGGGTGGTTTCCATTATGTAAGCCTCACAAAGTGACTTCAGACCTGAACTGGTCCCTAAAAAGTGGGTTTTTGAAAATTTCTGAAAAACTTCAAGATTTGCTTCTAAACTTCTAAGCCTTGTAACGTCCCCAAAAAAGGAAATGGCATTTCCAAAATGATCGATACATGAAGTAGACATATGGGGAATGTAAATCAATAACTTTTTTTGGCGGTATTACTATGTATTATAGAAGTAGAGAAATTGAAACTTGGAAAATTGCAAATTTTTTTAAATTTCTGGTAAATTTGGTATTTTTTCATAAATAAAAATGAAATTTTTCGACTTAATTTTACCACTGTCATGAAGTACAATATGTGACGAAAAAACATTCTCAGAATGGTCTGGATAAGAAAAAGCGTTTTAAAGTTATCACCACATAAAGTGACACTGGTCAGATTTAGAAAAAATGTGCTGGTCCTTAAGGTGAAATAGAGCCATGGGGTTAAACAAAGACAACTTCATTACAAATTTTGATGCATGGATATATCTGGTTGCTAGCAGGGTTGCTAGCAATTTTTCTACTTAATGGTAAACTGCTTCATGACATTCAGGGGCAGATTTCCTCTGGAACAACTGGGGCTTTTAACTCAAAAAAGTTGTATTTAGGCAATCCACTATTTAAGCACATACAATAGAAATAGACATATAGGGGGTCATTTACGAACAGATATACGCCACTTTTGTGGCGCATGTCTGGAGCAGATTCTGTCGCACACCATGTTGCAGCAGAATCTGCGACTTCTTCCCCACTCACAGCAGGTCTAAAAAAGAGGGTGTGGTTTGTGTTTAGGGAGAAGGCAGGCCATTAGATCCGTCTCATTCATCATTTTCTACTCCTGGTTTAGGCATAGAAAACGGTCTAACTAAGTAAGACAGCAAAGAAGCTGGATACGCCAAAGTTACGTAGAGGCTGGCGTCTCTATATAACTTCGGTGATCCACCGACAGGCACTTATTAAGATCAGCATCTAAAATGCAGTTCTTAATAAATGTGCCCCATAGTGACTACATTATTTATTACTTATCATGTTAATGTCATTGACTTCTTGATCAGCTGGTCTGAGTCGATCGAGAATCGAGAAGTTTTGTGCCTCTCTGCTGATTCATAGAATTCAGTGGTAGGCTCATGCACGGTACGGTTACAAAAATGTGCCATCTAACCGGATAGACTTTTGGCTGTTCCTGAGGATGTCGTTCTGGTGGTCCCCTAGTTTTCTCCCTTTAGCCCCTATTCAGGGATCTGGTCTTTGCTGCAGCGAAGCCACCAGGCTGCTACCTCTTGAAATAGTCCTGGTGTAGTTGACAGCCGACAGAGACTGTTGTCTCTGACTACGGAGGTCAGAGACAACAGTTCAAAGCCCCAGAATAAAGCCTCATTCACAAGTCAGTGTTTCACGGACGTGTGCTGTACGTGTTCTCCACGGACAGCACACGTCCTCATTCATTTTAATCTGTGTATTCAGACATCAGTGTTTTAGCACGGTCTGTGGGTCAGTGTTTTTAGCACGGATGCATGCTCTATTTTGGCTGAGTTTACGGATCCATCAGGTCCATTATAGTCTATGGGTCCATGAAAACCACGGATGCAACACGTATGCCTCCGTGTTGCATGCGTGTTTCACAGATCATTAAGAAGAGATGCTTTGAAAATTAGTTTTCAGCTGTTCAGTGTCAAGGACACACGGATGCAACACGGACAACAAAAAATGGACACACGGACCAAAACACGGATCCTTCATGGATGCATCACTGACCACCTGCTCACAGATTTGAGCACAGACATGAACTTGTAAATGAGGATTACCAGCAAAGTACACAAATAGAAACAGGCTGATATTGGGCTGACAGTACATAAAAATCAGGCCAGGGCCAGGGCAGACGGAACTAAGTCACAATACAGGCCGATGAACAGATCAAGGTCACAGGCACAGCTTAGTACAGATGACAGACAGACAGACAGACTGGGTACAGAGACAGATAAATGGATTGTAGCTCTGGTACATGCTCCAGCAGGCAGACCTGGCAGATATATTGAGACCTATTGCAAAGGTAGAAGGTGGGCTAATCAGCACCACACAGCCTAGCACCTGTACACAGAGCAAGAGTGAGTTAACCCCACAGTGCCGCTGAGTGCTGTTACGTACAATGAATAAACCCTTAGCCTACATGCACACGGCAGTGTTTTTTTTTTGCGGCCTCCGTTCCGTTTTTTTTTGCGGATCCGATGGTTTCCCATTCATTTCTATGGATCCGTTAAAAATGCGGATGCCTCTTCCGTTGCCTGTCCGCGTCCGCTGTCCGCATTTCACGTCCGCAAAAAAAAAAGGGCATGTGCTATTCTTGTCCGCAAAAAACGGTTTGCGGACCCATAGAAGTCAATGGGTCCGCAAAAAATGCGGATCACCAACGGAAGCCATCCGTTTGTCATCCGCATCCGTTTTTTTTGCGGATGGTTGCTTGGAAACCAGGGCACTTGTACAGGTACTTTAAGTAACTGATTCAAGCCTTCCATTTTTTTTGCGGATCCGCAAAAAAAACGGAAGACACACGGAAACACAACCTACAAAATTTTCGGACACACAGAACGGATGTGGATGTGAAAAAAAAAGGAAGACGGATCAGCGATTTGCGGACAGCAAAAAACAACTGTCGTGTGCATGTAGCCTTAGGCTTATTGCACACGAAAATATGGTTTTGCGGTCTGCAAAAAAAAACGGATGACACCCGTGTGCATTCTGTTTTTTGTGGAACGGAAGATCTGGCCCCTAACAGAACAGTACTATCCTTGTCCGTGATGCAGACAAGAATAGGACAAGTTCTATCTTTTAACGGAAATACGGAAACGGAATGCACACGGAAACACTTTCGTTTTTTTTGTGCACCCATTGAAATGAATGGGTCCTTATACGGACCGTATAAGGAACATAAAAAATGGCCCGTACAAAAAAAAAACGTTCAAGTGCAAGAGGCCTAAGGGCTCTTTCACACGAGCTTTGCGTCCAGATGTGATACATGTAGTGAATACATAGCATCCGGACTGAATCCTGACCCATTCATTTCAGCGGGTCTTTGTTTTTTGTGCATCATTTCTGCTTTCAGAAAAAATCTTAGCATGTTCTATATTGTGCGGTGTGCTGTCTGCATTTTTTGTGGACCCACTGAAATTAATGGGTCCGCATCCTATCTGCAAAAAAACCGGAACGGACACGGAAACAAAATACGTTCGTGTGCATGTAGCCTTACTTGTGTGAAATAAGCCTAATTGACATACAGAAAGATAAAGTGTAGTAAGTACTTACACAAAGGCTCTGTCAAGTCAGTTTTGTTTTATTATATTTTTTAGTAGTGAGCAAAGATGTGAAAAATTGAATTTGGTTGCTTTGCCGAATTTCACAAAGAAATTCTATATGTGGCGAATTACTTCATCACGAAGCGCATTCCTTTATATTATTGAACCCCTCAGATGCCATGTTCATCGTCGATGGCAGCATCTGATGCTACAATTGAGTCCTTTCAGGGGTTAGGCTAGGTCTACACGACGACATGTGACACATAGGGCACAGCTACACTGCAACATTTGTTGCACGACATCTTGTCGCACCAATGTCGCGCGACAATTTTTATAATGATAGTCTACGGTGTCGCGCTGGGACATGCTGCCACAGCAACGCGAAAGTCGCAGAAAAAACAATTTCCGAATGGATTTTTTGCGACTGTCATGTCGCAGTTGCAGCGCAACACCATAGACTACCATTATAAAAATTGTCACGCGACATTAATGCGACATAATGTCACACAACAAATGTCGTTGTGTAGACCTAGCCTTAATCAGTTTGAAAAAAAAAAAAAACATACGTAGAGGCTGTCACGGCCATCTTGATTGAAGTCATCTTACATGGTGACTTCATCATGTCATCACGCTGGCCAGACATGGTGACATCATCACTGATTGCTTCATCTCACCCGGTCAGCATGCTGGCATGGTGACTTCACACATAACCCCCCGAGAGATTTTGTGCGTTATTGTAACAGCGGCTGCTGTGCGTCGCTGTTCGCCTGCTTACCGCCGCAGTCTCTGGCGCCATGTTCAGCGGTGATCTGCTGCCAGGGTTTCCTTTCAGCCCTGGCCACAGCATACTTGCTGCTTGTTTCATGCAGCATTTCCTCAAGGGCCAGCGCTCGTCACTCTCTGTGTTTGATTGTCACGGTAGGTAAGGTATGGGAAGAAATCCAAATAAAACAACAGTAACAAAACACCAGACTAGGCCCCAAAGCTAGGGAAGAGGGAAAGGTCACCACCTGACAATCCCTGAGCCTTTCCCTGACTGCTGACAGCATGAGCAAATCCTAAAGGTGGAAGTACTCATGCATTGGAACCTAAATCCTGCGAAAACTGAAACAAACCCTCAGCTAGAGAGCAGGAGAAAGACAACCGGTTCCTTCCACCGTGAAGGAACTAGAGTCTCCCTGAGTCTCCCAGAGTCGCCTATTCAGAACACACAACAAAAGGGAATAAAGAAGGACTTAGCTTTAGATGGACGGGGAGCAGGAGATCCACCAAACACTAGCTGATAACTCCAGGAGGAAATATAAACCGCAAGGGCTGCAGTGAGAGGCGGATATAAATAGAGCCGCTAAACAGCTAATGAGCAGAACCTGTGGAGAGGTGGGATCCTGCCCACAACAACAAACAGCAAGGAAAAAGAGAAAGATCTGTCAGTAAGGCTATCAGATCCTCTCAGGCCTCTCACAGGGCAGGCAGTGACATTTATGGATTGGATGATGTGACCTCGCCAACCAATCCTAGCCCTCCTGCACATATATAAGTGGCTCAGCCCCCTTCCCAGATGCCTCAGTGTCAAGGTACTTGTTTCCTGCTAAGGTTCCTGATATCCGTTTATGTTCCTGACTCGTACTTGTATTCCCGGACTCTGCTACCTGTTTGATCCCTGCCTGCTTGCCTTGACTCTCCCGTTGCCGAACCATTTTATCTGACCTGTAGCGGTGCCGCCTGCCCTGACCTATTGCCTGTCTGACTTCGCCTCTGCCTCATCCTTCAGTCTTGCACTGTTGCTCCTGGTAACGACTCAGCCTGCTGACGACGTCTGTACCTCTGGTATCTTTCTCAGGTACCTCCTGGTCCGCCTGGACCAGCTGCCTTGTGTGCCTAGCCTTCTCAAGAGGTAGCGACCTGGTTGCCAAGAGACAACAGTATGAGTGCTCGCATCCAACAGCGCAGAAGCTGAATATGCTCCTGTCCAATTTGCTGGTGCTACAGTCCATCCCTTTCCAGGTGGTGGACTCTGCACCTTTCAGAGAACTAATGGCTTGTGCCGAGCTGAGGAGGAGAGTCCCAAGCCGTCATTTCTTTGCCAAAAAGGCAGTACTAGCCCTGCACACACATGTAGAACAGAAGGTCATCCAGTCCTTGAGCTTGTTGATGTCTACCAAAGTGCACGGCAGCGCCGACGTGTGGAGCTGTAACTACGAGCAGAGACAATACATGTCCTTTATGGCCCACTGGGTGAATGTGGTTCTTTCACAGCCACACCAGCAACTTGGCTAGGTGACGCCGTTGCCACGCCGTTGGTCCTGCGACAATGTCCGCCTCTGCCTCCTCATCCTCCACCGTGTCCTCAGCCTCCACTGCAGGGACAATTCACAGGGGCCCTCCAGCATACCACATGTGCAGGGCACGGCGGTGTCACGCTTTTATGCACCTCATTTCCGTGGGCGAACGGAGTCACACAGGGGAGGAACTGCTCCGTTTTCTTTGTCAAGAAATCGATTCCTGGCTTTCTCCGCGACAACTCAAAATCGGAACCATGGTGACCGGCAACGGGAAGAACATTGTGTCGGCTCTGCACATGTGTTCAATCTGGTTGTCAAGCGACTCCTGAAGTCTTCCACCCATCTGCAAGACATCCTAAAAATGGCCAGGAAACTTTGCATGCACTTCAGCCACTCGTACATTGCAAAGCACACCCTCCTTGAGCTGCAGCAGCAAAATGGCATCCCCCAACATAGGCTGATATGCGACGTTTCCCCCGTTGGAATTCTACCCTCCATATGTTAGGCCGACTATACAAACAGACAAAGGCCATAAACGATTTCTTAATGCAAGCAAACAGGAGTCATCCCCTGTGTAACTTCGATGTCAGCCAGTGGCAGCTCATGCGTGACACCTGCCATTTGCTCAGGCCCTTTGAGGATGCCACATTATTTGTCAGTCGCCGGGACTACGGGATAAAAAATGTTATTCCACTGCTTCATGTACTAGAACAGATACTGGTAAATCTGGCTGGCCAGGTGACTGGAGACGTGGCACCTAGATCTCACCGCTACATGAGCCCTGTGGGGGCTGAACTGGAGAAGGAGGAAGACATTGGAACACAAGCAATGTGTGGTGAAACGGGTGGTTTTTCACATTTCACTGGCATGGCTGCTGGGGAGGGGTGGGGTGGCAAGAGCAGTACCAGCTCTATCAGCAGCAGCTTGAGTCTAGAGTCGCTGATGAGCAGCTTTCTTCACCCACATAGTGAAGAAAGTACTCACCAGCAGCAGCAGCTAGACCTGGAGCAGGACCTGAACCAGCAGGTGGTGGCCTACTTGGACAGCACCCTGCCACCCCATATTGAAGATCCGCTGGACTTCTGGGCAGCCAAACTGGAATTGTGGCTGCAACTAGCAGAGTTTGCCCTGGTAAACTGTTCTGCCCGGCCAGTAGTGTGGCATCAGAGTGGGTGTTTAGTACAGCGGAGGCCATAGTTGCCCCAAGAAGAACACGCCTATCCACCCAAGATATGGAGAGACTGACCTTTGTCAAGATGAATCAGGCGTGGATCAGCCAGGATTTTCACCCACCAATGCCTGATGCATCAGATTAGATAATCCATGCTGCCTCAACCAAACCTTGACAAAAGAGACAAGTGTCTTTTGGCGACCTGCCTCAGCTACTATTCTGATGCTATCTTATGCCAAGTGCTCCTTCTTACACCCACCATCGTCAGCAGGTACTGTTATTGCCACCCACCTCCACACTCTGTCATGGTGCAATTCTGTGGCCTCCTCCTGATGCTGCCACCACCTCCAGACTTTGTCATTGTGCCACTCTGTGACCTCCTGATGCTGCTGCCACCTCCACACTCTGTCATTGTGCCACTCTGTGGTCTCCTGATGCTGCTGCCACCTCATCACTAAGTCATAGGGCCATTCTGTGGACTTCTCATGCTGTTCCCACCCTCCCCACTTCATGACTGGCCCACTATTTTGCTTTTTTGGCTTGGCTGACATCATCTTTTATTTGACCCTTTTTCTGATCTGTCAGAAGGAAGGAAAAATGAGACGCAATACGGATCCTCTCTGTGTAGCAGCTGTAAGGCCTGTATGGTCCCATCAGAATTGGCTTGTGATTTGATAGCCAAAAGCAGGAGTGGGTACAAAACACAGAAGACATGCAAATATTTGGTTCATGTATCATCTCTGTTTTGGATCCACTCCTGTTTTTTTGGCATTAGCAATACTGATGGGTTACTGACCAAATGCTGACCGAGTGAAGGCAAATGCTAAACAGACAGGATTCATTTTTTGGGGAGTTATTGTTCTGACGGATCAGAGGAAGGGCAAAATAATCAGTGATGTCAACACAAACTTACTGCTGACACCCTCTCCACTCTGTCGGGAGGGTAGGGTTGTTGCGGGTATCGAACTTTCGATTCCCATTCAATACTTTTCTCTGGTATCGAGCTCGATACCAGGATTGGTGTTTTATCGATACTAGGCTGTGCTGCTGCACAGCCCAGTATCAGAGAACGTGGCTGCGCCGCTCTCAGCGCGGCCATGTTCTCCTCGGCAGCACGGGGATAAGGAGTCAGTCTCCCCCACACCCTGTGCTGCTGCTGCAATAAATAGAGTGAGAGGGGTGGAGGAGGGGCGGGAGCACTGGCCACCAATGAGAAGTAACTATTCCCCTGAGGGGTTAATTGCTGCGGATCGCATCGCTCGGTCACAGGCAGAGTGCTGGCAATGTGTTCCTGCTGTCATGAGTAAGGGCTTGAATTGTTTCTTGTAGCCCGAAACGCTTAGACAAGACTTTTGTAACCGTAACTGGATGTGATTTTACCGCAAGCAAAATAAATATTCCTTTACCGAAGAGGAGCTGGATTCCTTGAACCTTTTTGCACTATATGAATGGTTACTTCTCATTGGTGGCCAGTGCGACACCCCCCCTCCCCATTGGTGGCAGTGATCGGAGCCCCAGCAGTGTAATGCTGGGGCTCTGATCGGTTACCATGGCAACCAGAATGCTACTGAAGTCCTGGCTGCCATGATCAGCTCCCTGCTGCTGTGTGTACTGTGCACAGGGCAGCAGGGAGAGTGTGAAGACCTATTCACTATAATAGATCTCTATCAAGGTGAATAGGATGAAAATGATCCCAGGTTCTAGCCCCTAAGGGGGAAATAGTTCATAAATAAACTGTAAAAAAAAAAAAAAAGTTTGAAAAAAGTACACCAAAATATTAAGTATAAATCATCCCCTTTCCTAATTTTACATATAAAATATATACACAATAAGTAAATAAAATATTACATATCACCGCGTCCGAAAAGTCCAAATCCTCTTTTATGTGATAAACACCCGCTCCGTTAAAGAAATTTTTTTTTTTTAATAAAAACTACACGATTCACATTTTTCTTTAAGTTGCCTTGTCCCCCCAAAAAATAGGATAGGACTGTTGTATTATGACTCGACCTTTCCATAAAATGTGGAATGCAAGTGACTTTTTTTGACGTTTTATTTTTTTTGCGCCTGGTATCGAATGATATCAAGTATCTCAATACTTTTTTATGGTATAGATAACGAATCAAAATTTTGGTATCAAAACAACTCTATGGGGGGGGGGGGGCTCTACTTTTATAAGCGTTTAAATAGAACAGGTTCTGTTTACATCTATGAGGAATCAGCTAATGACGGTGTAAAAAGAGTACGCCCTTCTTGACACTAAGTTCATACTTGAGTTATTTGTCAGTTTTGGCCCCGTCACTGCCCAAGTAAGTCAAGTGTGCAGTGATTCTTTTTTTTTTTTTTTTTCAAATATATTCTTTATTTGGTTTTTCACAAATAATATAAAAATACACATTAACCACTTGAAGACCACAGGTTTATACCCCCCTAGTGACCAGGCCCTTTTTTACAAATCCGCACTACACTACTTTCACCGTTTATTGCTCGGTCATACAACTTACCACCAAAATGAATTTTACCTCCTTTTCTTCTCACTAATAGAGCTTTCATTTGGTGGTATTTCATTGTTGCTGACATTTTTACTTTTTTTGCTATTAATAAAAATTTAACGACATTTTTGCAAAAAAATGACATTTTTCACTTTCTGTTGTAAATTTTTTTTTTAAAAACTACATTTCTATATAAATTTTTCTCTAAATTTATTGTTCTACATGTCTTTGATAAAAAAAGTCCAATAAGTGTATATTTATTGGTTTGGGTAAAAGTTATAGCGTTTACAAACTATGGTGCAAAAAGTGAATTTCGGCATTTTGAAGCAGCTCTGACTTTCTGAGCACCTGTCATGTTTCTTCAGGTGCTAGAATGTCAGGAAAGTATAAATACCCCCAAATCACACCATTTTAGAAAGAAGACACCCCAAAGTATTCGCGGAGGGGCATGGTGAGTTCATGTATCATTTCATTTTTTCACAAGTTAGCGGAAAATGACACTTTCTGAGGAAAAAATAATAATAATAAAGTTTCCATTTCTGCTAACTTCTGGCAAAAAAAAAAAATCTCATACGGGCTCATTATGCCCCTCAGTGAATACCTTGGGGTATCTACTTTCCGAAATGGGGTCATTTGTGGGGTATGTTTACTGTTCTGGCATTTTGGGCGGGCTAAATTGTGAGCAGCCATGTAAAGCTAAAGGTACTCGTTGGAATTTGGGCCCTTTGCGCACCCAGTCTGCAAAAAGTGGCACTCATGTGGTATCGCCGTACTCAGGAGAAGTAGGGCAATGTGTTTTGGGGTGTATTTTACATATACCCATGTTGGGTGAGAGAAATATCTCTGTAAACTGACAACTTTGTATAAAAATTTTCAAAAATTGTCGTTTACAGAGATATTTCTCACACCCAGCAGGGGTATATATAAAAATACACCCCAAAACACATTGCCCCACTTCTCCTGAGTACGGCGATACCACATGTGTGACACCTTTTTGCAGCCTGGGTGTGCAAAGGGACCCTAAAACCAATGAGTACCTTTAGGATTTCACAGGGCATTTTTACGCATTTGGATTCCAGACTTCTTCTCACGCTTTAGGGGCCCCTAAAATGCCAGGACAGTATAAATACCCCACATGTGACCCCATTTTTAGAAAGAAGACACCCCAAGGTATTCCGTGAGGGGTATGGTGAGTTCATGTAAAATTTTATTTTTTGTCACAAGTTAGTGGAATATGAGACTTTGTAAAAAAAAATATATATATATATCAATTTCCGCTAACTTGTGTCAAAATTTTTTTTTTTATGTGAACTCGCCATGCCCCTCACGGAATACCTTGGGGTGTCTTCTTTCCAAAATGGGGTCACATGTGGGGTATTTATACTCACCTGGCATTTTAGGGACCCTAAAGCGTGAGAATCCAAATGCGTAAAAATGCCCTGTGAAATCCTAAAGGTACTCATTGGTTTTAGGGCCCTTTGCGCATCTTGGCTGCAAAAAAGTGTCACTCATGTGGTATCGCCGTACTCAGGAGAAGTAGGGCAATGTGTTTTGGGGTGTATTTTTACATATACCCATACTGTGTGTGAGAAATATCGCTGTAAACGACAACTTTTTAAAAAATTTTATACAAAGTTGTCAGTTTACAGAGATATTTCTCTCACCCAACATGGGTATATGTAAAAATACACCCTAAAACACATTGCCCTACTTCTCCTGAGTACGGCGATACCACATGAGTGACACTTTTTGCAGCCAAGATGCGCAAAGGGGCCCAAATTCCCATGAGTACCTTTTAGGAGGGCATTTTTACGCATTTTTCTTCTCATGCTTTAGGGCCCCTAAAATGCCAGGGCAGTATAAATACCCCACATGTGACCCCATTTTGGAAAGAAGACACCCCAAGGTATTCCATGAGGGGCATGGCGAGTTCATAGAAAAAAATTTTGGGCACAAGTTAGTGGAAATTGATTTTTATTGTTTTTCTCACAAAGTCTCCCTTTCCGCTAACTTTTGACAAAAAGTTTAATTTTTCATGGACTCACTATGCCCCTCAGCGAATACCTTGGGGTGTCTTCTTTCCAAAATGGGGTCACATGTGGGGTATTTATACTGCCCTGGCATTTTAGGGGCCCTAAAGCGTGAGAAGAAAATGTGTAAAAATGCCCTCCTAAAAGTTACTCATTGAATTTGGGCCTTTGCATCTTGGCTGCAAAAGTGTCACACATGTGGTATCGCCGTACTCAGGAGAAGTAGGGCAATGTGTTTTGGTGTGTATTTTTACATATACCCATGCTGGGTGAGAGAAATATCTCTGTAAATTGCCAACTTTGAATAAAAAAATTTAAGTTGTCATTTACAGAGATATTTCTCACACGCAGCATGGATATATATAAAAATACACCCCAAATTACATTGCCCTACTTCTCCTGAGTTCGGCGATACCACATGTGTGACACTTTTTTGCAGCCAAGATGCGCAAAGGGGCCCTAAAACCAATGAGTACCTTTAGGATTTCACAGGCCATTTTTACGTATTTGGATTCTCACGCTTTAGGACCCCTAAAATGCCAGGGCAGTATAAATACCCCACATGTGACCCCATTTTGGAAAGAAGACACCCCAAGGTATTCTGTGAGGGGCATGGCGAGTTCACATAAAAAAAAAAATTTTGACACAAGTTAGCGGAAATTGATATATATATATATTTTTTTTTACAAAGTCTCATATTCCACTAACTTGTGACAAAAAATAAAATTTTACATGAACTCCCCATACCCCTCACGGAATACCTTGGTGTGTCTTCTTTCTAAAATGGGGTCACATGTGGGGTATTTATACTGCCCTGGCATTTTAGGGGTCTCCGCAATCATTACACGTATGGCCAGCATTAGGAGTTTCTGCGATTCTCCGTATATTGAGCACACGGGTAATGAGATTTTTTCCGTTCAGCCTCTGCGCTGAAAAAAAAAAAATGAACGGCACAGATTTCTTCATTCGCATCGATCAATGTGGATGAAAAATCTCTGCCAAAATCAGTGACTGCGGTGCGGTGGGCTGGGCGCTAGCTACCTAACAAGTAGCTAACTAACTGGCGGTGATAACGGGACCCTTATGCCCCATTCACACGTCCGAAATTTTGTTTGCGGAACGGAATTGCGGACCCATTCATTTCTATGGGGACAGACTTTGTCCCGCTCGGATCCGAATTACGGATCCGCGCTCCGGGTCTGCACTTCCGTTCCGCAAAAATATAGAACATGTCCTATTCTTGTCCGCAATTGCGGACAAGAAAAAGCATTTTCTATATAGTTCTGTGCGGATCTGCAAAATGCGGAAAGCGCATTGCCGGTGTCCGTATTTTGCGGATCCGCAGATCCATGGATCCGCAGATCCATGGATCCGCAAACACATACGGACGTCTGAATGAGCCTGTAGGGGGTGATTAGTGACAGGGGGTGACAGGGGTGATCAGGGGGTGACATGGGTGATCAGGGGTTAATCAGTGATGGGGGTGGGGGTGTGTGTGTAGTGATTGGTGCACTTTTCCTATGTTTCCTCTGGTGGTCCCAAACAAAGGGACCACCAGACGAGCAGATAGCAGGCATATCAGACGCTGTTTAAAAACAGCGTCTGATATGCGATTTAAATGCGTTTTTCGCATCTACAGCCTGCCAGCGCATGATCAGCGCTGGCAGGCTGTAGTTTCAGTTGTCCCGGCTCCGATCACATGAAGCGCGCGCACGGCGCGCGCGTTCATGTGAAATCTCAGGTCTCACGAGATGACGCCGATAGGCGTGACTGAGACCTGAGAGAGCCGCCGCGCTGACGCCCATCGGCGTTAGCGTGGCGGCAATAGGTTAATACAGTAGTGCAAAATACTGGTTACATAGTAAAATGACTGGTAGCATTGTACATGTATTTGTGCTATCATGACAGTATAACCGTATAACCGTTAAGTACTCCCCCCCCCCTCCCTGTCAAGCTGGGTTCTTTCCTTACAGTCACAGGTACAACGGCTTTCCATGAAGCAGGTTTAAATGAATTCTAATGGAATCTCTCTTAATCCACCAATACCCTTCCCAGGGTGTCTGCAACTTTCCACTTCAGGTCCCATTCTGTATTTAGGAAGGGTTTTATAAGGCTGTGGAGTTCCCTATCAGAGTATATTGTGAAAATAAAGGTTTCCCATTCACAAAAGAATCATTTGATTGCTATACCTTTGGATTGTTCGATTTCCAACCGCTCCATATCAAAACATTTTTTGTTATGTTGGAACACCTCCTGTGCCGATGGGGTGGTGGGTTGTAGCCATTTTTGGAGAAGACATCTCTTAGCTGCTAGGATAACTATCTGGGTCACTGGCACAATAGGTATCTTTTGTGTAAGGGCGTGGAATAAGTGCAGTGATTCTAAGTGCAATGCCTGTCATACGGACTCACAGTATTATTTCACTACCAAAGCAGATTGCCTATGCATGTTACTGCAAGGCACAGTGTTCTACACCACTATAAAGGCTCTCAGCAGCTAGGAAATAGCCATTTTTTTTAATGTAATTCACCGCAAATATATTTGGATCGAATCAATTTTTTCCCGAAATCGTGACCAAACAGTTTATCTCAATAATCTCCTATTGTGTTCATTAACACACTTTCATTACCAGATATCTCTGAAATATTGTGTGTGCAAAATAACACATATGTAATGTTAATTATTTGATGATGCCTTGACTTTTTGTTACTGATTTGCTATTTTACTTTGCAGATTTAAAATGAGGTTGCAAAATTTCCCAATGCTGCACACAAATTCTTCTTTCCAAAAAAAAGTGATATATTTATTAGTACAGGTTCCCTTTCTTATGATTCTGCTGAGTTACAAATTGTCTCATCAGAGTATTGATTTACCAGTATAGGTTCTAAATTTTTATTTTTTACCATGTCTCTCTTGTAAAAGAATAACAGTTCTACATTGTGTGAGAACCTCTCCATGAGATCGATCTTTTATGATGATGGCTTAGTTATTTTTATTACATGTTATAACCTTCATGTTGGTCAGATTTTGTCGAAGTTTGAGCTGCAGTATATGGGGTGTAACAATGAAAATGTCCACTTTCGATTACAGTATGGTGAAGGAAAATGCTGTGGTTTTAAGGCAATAATGCATTTATCATTTCTGAATTTGTGTACATTAACCACTATATTCCAAATAACATCTGTATACTATCATTAAATGTATGTTTGGAGCGGGCTCATGAGCTGTTTAATACAGCAACCAGCCACAATGACTGGGATCGGAGGCAACTCTGATACTGGTCATTTAACCCCTTAGATGTTGTAGTCAATCAGAAACATGGCATCTGAACGGTTAAACAGATAGAAGGTCCTCCGATCAGAACCCCCACGGCGGAATCTCTGGGCTCCAATCATTAGCTATGACAACCTGGGGCCTTGTAAAGATTCCCAGGTCTGTCAGAGTAAGCTGTCAGCCAAGCTGTGCCTGTGGCAGGGCTTGACATGCAGCCAGTAAAAATTCCTAATGGGACTAAAAAGTACAGTAAAAATAAATAAAAGAACACAAAAAATTAAAATTTCAAATCACCTTTAATCTCCTAATTTAACAAATAAAACTAAATAGTAAAACAATTAACATAACTGGTATCACTGTATCAAAAAATTTCCATACTGTTAACAAATAAAAACATTTTGCAATATTTTGTAATTTTGATAAATGCTGTACCAGAAAAAAACAAAAATGCATGTAAAAATCGTAAAACCTTAACATTTACATACATTTGGTATTGCCATATTCATACTGACCCACAGAAAATGGTTGTCATGTCATTTTAGCACATAATGAACATGGTAATAACACAACCTTAAAACCATGGAGGAATTGTGTATGTTTTTCAATTTCATTCAACAAAAAAATTTTTCCCCCATTTTACAATACAGGATATGGTAAATTAAAAGGTGCCGCCAGTAAAAAAAATCCACAAAAAATAAGCAATCATGTAGCTATGTGAACAGAAAATTTAAAAAGTTGTAGCTCTAGGAAGGTGGGGAGTAAAAAACTAAAATTTGCCCGGTCCTTAAGAGTTAAAGGGGTTCTCCTTAAGAAGTTAAAACTTTGACATTAATAGGGCCTAAATTACATGATGAGCTCACACTTCTTTATAAAGATTTATCTAAATTTATGTACTGAGGAACTGATCTCAATGCCCTAGATTTTAAGCGAGAGATCAATTATTCACATGCCACTTGTCTATACAGATGGTCTTTATGCATAACGTACATCAGATATGTCCTTAGAGGGCTATGGAGAACTATAGTTGCATCCTATTCATAGAGAAATATGTACAGATGAGTGACATATAAACAATCCACTATGTACAGTTGAAACCAGAAGTTTACATACACTATATAAAAAGACACATATGCATGTTTTTCTCAATATCTGACATGAATAAACCTTTCCTGTTTTTGGTCAATTAGGATTACCCTAATTATTATTATTTGCCAAATGCCAAAATAATGAGAGAAATAATGTTTTAAGGCATTTTTAATACTTTCTGCAATGTCAACAGTTTACATACACTAAGATTACTATGCCTTTAAACAATTCTGGACTGCCCTTATGATGATGTCATGTGTTTTGAAGCTTATGTTAGGTTTGTTGGCAAATCTGAGTTAATTAGAGACATACCTGTGGATGTATTTAAATGCACACCTGAAACACACTGATTATTTGTGTAGAATCATGGGAAAGTCTAAATAAATTAGCCAAGATATCAGGGAAGAGAATTGTGGACTTGCACAAGTCTCGCTCAACCTTGGGTGCAATTTCAAGATACCTGAAGGTGCCTCGTTCATCTGTACAAACAATTTTACACAAGTTCAAAAAGATGGGAATGTCCAAGCCATCATACCACTCAGGAAGGAGACGGGTTCTGTGTCCCAGAGATGAACGTGCTTTGGTCCAACATGTGCATTTCAACCCATAAACAAAAGCAAAAGACCTTGTGAAGATGATGGCTGGTGGGATTGTGTCAATATGCACAGCGAAACGATCACTGTATCAAGATTGGCTCAGAGGCCACTCTTCCAGGATGAAGCCAATACTCCAAAAGAAACATAAAAAAGCCAGATTAATGCTTGCAAATGCACACAGGAACAAAGACCTACATTTTTGGAGACATGTCCTGTGGTCTGGCGAAACTAAAATTTAACTGTTTGGCCATAATGACCATCGTTACGTTTGGAGGAAAAAGGGAGAAGCTTGGAAGCCTAAGAACACCATCCCAACTGTGAAACACGTGGGGTGGCAGCATCATGTTGTGGGGTCGTTTTGCTGTAGGAGGGACTAGTGCACTTCACAAAATAGATGGCATCATGAGGAAAGAAGAGTAGGTGGAAATACTGAAGCAACATTTCAAGACATCAGCCTGGAAGTTAAAGCTTGGGCTGAAATGGGTCTTCCAAATAGACAATGATCTGAAGCATATTGCCAAACTGGTTACAAAGTGGCTTAAGGATATCAAAGTCAATGTTTTGGAGTGGCCATTACAAAGCCCTGATCTCAATCCTATTGAAAATTTATGGGCAAAGCTGAAAAGGCGAGTACGGCGACCAACAAAAATGGCTCAGTTACACCAGTTTTGTCAGGAGGAATGGGCCCAAATTCTGACCAACTATATCCAAAACGTTTGACCAAAGTCATACAATTTAAGGGCAATGGTACCAAAGATTAATAAAAAGGAAGGAAACTTTAGACTTTGCAGAAAGTAATAAAAATGCCTTAAAACATTCTCTCTCTCTCTCTCTCTCTCTCTCTCTCATTATTCTGGCATTTGGCAAATAATAATAATAATTATGGTAATCCTAATTGACCAAAAACAGGAAATGTTTATTCTGATTTCATGTCAGATATTGAGAAAAACATGCATATGTGTTTTTTTATATAGTGTATGTGAATTTCTGGTTTCAACTGTAGCTGCTATGCAAAAGGACTTCAAGTTCATTATGGTTAGATTCATTTGATGTATATTTTAACAAATATGAGTTTCGTCAGCAGAATTTCTGTTATTAAAGGGGGTTTCCAGAACTTAAATATTGACCTATTGTCAGGTTCGATCATCAGTTTCTGATTGAGGGTTGTCCAGCTCTTGGCTTCACTTGAATAGGACTGACTTGCACAAAAGCCAAGTTATCAATGATTGTGACACCCCATGGTGAGGATGAGGCTGCAGTTCTCGCCCGAGCTCTGCGGTCCCTTTCAACAGTTGATCAGCTGGGTTGCTAGTAGTCGGACCTCTGCCAAGAAAATATTAATTACTTATCCTGAGGATAGGTCATCAGTATTTAAGTTGCTGAAAACCCATTTAAGAAAGAAAAATACTTTATAACATTATCCCACTTTAAAACTTAATGTAGTATGGACCAAATTCAGATATCTCATTTGCCTAAATTAGGGGAGCTTCATTCACTGTTCAGGTCTGTGACAACTCTTATGGATTTCACAAAATATAATTTTGAGTGTTTATGATTTTGCATTACTTCGTGGTTAATGTGTGAACATCCATGTTGAATCTTACTAAAAAAAATGACAGAGCAATCGGTTATGAACTTTTTTTAACTCTGTATTTCAAGAGCTATAATTTTTCCATTGTGATTATGATGGAGATATAACACTTATATGTTCTTTTTATGTTACACCACTTTTGTGTTGTCTTATTCTGACATCCATAACCAATTTTTTTGCTGATGAAACAGTGTGAGGCAGTGGTGTACCTCCAATGGAAGCAGACCACACAGCTGCTATGGGGGCTTGTGGCTGATTGAAGACCCCACCCCTTAATTACATTTAATTTACAGGTTGCCATCCAGAGCCCCTGTCATCAGTGCAGTCTGAAGGCTCAGAAAAGGAAAGAACCTTTGATTAATGACAGGTCCTGCACCATCTAGTAAAGGAACTGCATAGAGAATTGTGTAGTTCCCTGGTTAGAAAGGTGCAGCTTCCAGGACCTGTGATGACATCATCCTCATCATCACAGGTCCTGCACCATCTAATAAAGGAACGGCACAGAGAATAATGTAGTTCCCAGGTTAGAAAGAACCTGTGATGACATCATGACAGGTCCTTCAACCCCCAACAGCATGGAGAAGAGCTGCAAAAGAAGCTCCCTATTGAGTCTTGAATGGAGTGGGTAAATGTAGGTCCTTCCTTTGTCTCTTCATGTGCCCCCCATTCCCTGTTTTTACTCAGAAGTAGTGCATCATGCCTCATTAAAGTAGTAACTCATGCCTCATTGATTCTAAACACCTCACAAGTGCCACATTATAACTGAGAAGTACCTGGTATCTCATTCATATATAGTACTGCAGACAGCTACAACCCCTGTACCTCATGTACCTCACACAAGTGACAATAATGTATAAATGTCTGCATATCATTGTACCAACTACATCTACTATACCTTGTTCTTCATATCTATTATTCCTCATACCTCACTTATCAGTACATCGCTATATATACTATTTACCTGTACAAACTGTATCTATTATACCTCATACCTTACATATCAGTACTCTGATCACTTGTATCACATCAGTACACTGCAGTATGTAATATAAATATATATATGTAGCTGATTTCACTACCTCTGGGTCAGCTCTAGGATACAGCAGCATAGTGTACAGGCTCCTTACAGCTGGGCGACGGCAGAATCTCTCAGGAAGGCGCTGGTATTCATGGTAGGATCAGAGTGGTTTGCACAGGACCCACGCTGTGGTCCACGACATATAGCGCTCTGGGATGAAGCAGAGTTTGGGCGCTAATGCTCGAGCGATGGCGTGCGTGGGCAATGCATACAGTTATCGGGGTAGCATGCGCCTAGAGTAGGTATGGTGGTATGTCTCTGGTATGGTCAATGAGGCAAAGAAAAAAAAAAAAAAACCCAGCTGCATCGTGTGCAGGCTCATTCACGTCTGGGCAGCGACAAAGTGCCAGGCGAGTGCTGGCATTCATTGTGGAATCGCACTTGTTGGCACGAGACTCACACTGAGATTGCGATTCGTAATACTCTGGCACGAAGCAAAGTTGGGCGCTAATGATCAAGTGACTGTTGTTAGTATTTTTGTCCGGCAGTTTAGGGGATTGTTGGGGGCTATTGCATATAGTTATTGGTGTTGCATGCGCCTAGAGTAGGTATGGTCGCATGTTTTCTGATATCTGTATCATACGGGACGCGTGTCTCCAAGTGATGGTATTATTTAGTTATCTCTCTGGAAGGGTCATTAAAAAAGAAGAAAAAAAAAAAACTGCATGTTTTTCTGTCACCTGTTGTACATGTGGGGTGCACAGCCGCAGTTAGCGCCAGACATGCAAGGTGTTGGTGAATGTGTATCAGTGGTCCATATATGGGGGCACTAGCAGGTTGATCAAGGCGCCTGTATTTGAGTACTGATGCTCTGGTAAGTGTGTTTAATCTATAAATTGTATGTTTTGGGCCCGCATGTGTCAGTGGTTCTGTGCTATTGTGTTGATTAATTGGCGTTGCATCAGGGTTTATGTTCAACCACGTTTATGTTTTCTTACAGGAACACGAGGTGGTGTTGTGGTGACCATCATTTAAAAAAAAAAAAAAAAATCCTGCAGCATTATGTGGAGGTTTATTTGCACTCACGGGCATTCACGGTGGGATCGGACTTGGTTACACGGTCCGTGACTTGTAGCGCTCTGGGACGAAGGGGGTTGGGCACTAATGGTAGAATGATCATGGTTAGGTTCGTTACCTGCAAAAGCTACGTCTGTGTGTCTGCATTTACATTTTGTCCTATACTCCATTCACTACTAGAGTTGCGTTCATGCATCTGTTGTATCACGTTAATACTCTGCTCACTTTAGATTGCATTCATACGGCTGCTTTATATCATGCTCTTCATGCTCACACTCAGAGCTGCGCCCATACCATGTGTTGGGCACTACTCACATCCAGAGCTGCAGTCACCCACCTGTTCTTACACCATGTGTTTACACACTGCTTCCACTTATAGCTACATTTTCCTTTTTATTTCGACATCATGGTTGGCCAGTATTTTCACTAGGGCACTCAGCACATCGCTCTGACACTGCTCTCCCGATAAACATAATAGCTGCGTTCTTTTCAGGCTTGCTTATTTCCTCGTTGGTTTGTTACAATTTTATTAAAAAAAAAAAAAATGTAAAAAAAGAAAAAAATGTATAAAACATTTTTTTTTTTTTTTTGTGTTTCAGTCCTGGTTTGCATTTACTTAGACTGGTCTGCTTTACTTCTGGTTCATATTCACTTAGATTGGTCTCTTGGCCCAGTTAACCAAATAGCTTCTCAGTGGTCAGTGGGCCAATAGGAGTAAGTTTCCTACTATATTTTCACAAATCCTTCATTTGTCAAGATAAGGGTCTTCTCTTAGCGAACTGCAAGGCCTCTGGCTCTTCGTTTTCTCTCATCTGTTCAAATTCACGGATGGTTAATGTTTATTTATGCACGTGGTTTGCTTCACTAATGTCTATGCATATCCCATCGGGTCTGGCTCACATTTAATTACTTATCATCACTGTAAAGTCATTCAGTTTAGTCTCATGGCTTCGAGGGGTCTCATGGCTTCTGGGGGCCCGATGATCGCTTCGGCCTCATGGGGCCCGATGATCGCTTCGGCCTCATGGCTCCGGGGGGCCCTTTCACCATCCTTCATGTTGTTCATTAGAGGTACCATATGGTTGTAGGCTGTTTAGTGTCTTAGGTTCCCTGTCAGAGGGGTTCATGGTTACGCGAGTTCCCAAGTCATACTGGTGCTGCATAAGTGCTTTATTAAAAAAAAATAATAATAAAAAAATCTGCCATTAGAGTCTCGCATGTATGTTAGTCTCCCACGCATGGCTTCTCCGTTTATGTTTTACTCACATGACTCCGCCATTAGAGTCTCACGCATGACTACTCAGATTTAGTGTTACACATATGACTCCGCCATTAAAGTCCCTCACGCATGGCTTCACCAATAAAGTGTTACACATATGACTCCGCCATCAGAGTCTCTTGCGCATGGTTTCTCCAAATAAGTGTTACACATATGACTCCACCATTATAGTCTCTCAAGCAATGCTTCTCCGATTAAGTGTCCACCATTAGAGTCTCTCACGCATGGCTTCTCCGATTTAGTGTTGCACATATGACTCCGCTATCAGTCTCTCACGCATGGCTTCTCCAATTAAGTGTCCGCCATTAGTCTCTCACGCATGGCACTGCCATTAGAGTCTCTCACGCATGGCTTCCCGCGATTAAGTGTTACACATATGACTTCGCCATTAGAGTCTCTCACGCATGGCTTCCCTGTTTGTTTTACACACATGACTCCGCCATTAGAGTCTCTCACGCATGGCTTCTCCAATTAGGTGTTACACATTTGGCTCCGCCATCAGAGTCTCTCACGCATGGCTTCTCCAATTAGGTGTTTGACACATGACTTCGCTATTAGAGTCTCTCACGCATGGCACCGCAATTAGTGTCTCTCACGCATGGCTTCTCCGATTAAGTGGTTCATATATGACTTCACCATTTGAGGTCGGCCACGTGGCCCCACCACAAGTAGGTTTCATGTCTTTTTCCGCCACTCGGGCTGAGGGTGTTGGTGTCGAGCCTAAGTCCTGGGTATCAGTCCGTCTTCCAGTAGGAAGTACAGTAATAGGCGCAATTCACAATGTCTCACGTCTACAGACACGAGCATATATAGTTATCACGACCTTAAGCTTATTTCCTGTCACAACTGCAGGTATAGTGTGTACGTTCTCTGTCCTCATTACAGGCAACATTAGCTCGTTAATTGAAATAGCCATGTATTCGTGTT
This sequence comes from Bufotes viridis, assembly GCA_033119425.1. NCBI lineage: Eukaryota > Metazoa > Chordata > Amphibia > Anura > Bufonidae > Bufotes > Bufotes viridis. The sequence goes on along the minus strand of CM065592.1, from coordinate 245,125,852 downwards.
GATGGTTCCCCAGGCCTGGTGTTGTTTATACATTCCACTTAATCTACTAATAGAGAAAGACAGCATACGCCATGTTCTAACTTTTTGGCCCCTTATATATAAAAGGTGTGGCCTGGGGAATAAGTAGAGGTGTAGTAGTTTGCAACCAAAAACAGTTGGTGGCCGATCAGGGCCCTCGGCAAATGCTTGGAATCCATTTAGGCCCTCCAACAGTTTCACCATTGTTTGTTTCAGTCTGCAGCTCTCAGGATTCAGACTTTCTCGTAATATGTTCACATGTTGTTAGTATACATAGGAGTAAATCGTTTCTGATTACCGGCCACTCCTTCAATCGCATCAGCCACCTCCAAGAACTATGTGCCGGTTCACATGACAAAGAGGTAAGGTAGATGGTAGTCACTGTGGTATGTACGATATATTTCGCACCTTCATCGGGAAATGTCTTTTACGTTCAAAGTGGGTGTAGTAATGGTATGTATATATTTTACTCTAACCTAAGGTCTGCTCTTTTTGGCCCCTTTAGGCTGCCCTACCGCAGCAGTTATGGCACAATTCTACTGCTTGTTGTAGATGGGGTTAGATAGGTTAGGTACACCTTTCTGATAGCCCATCCGACCACAAGTATTAAGAAAGTATTGCTGTGTTTGTGGGAGGGGAGGCTGACTACAAGGCTATTTATATGCAGCTGTGGGCCTAGGCTGGCTGATTGCTAGGCTATTTATAGGCACCTGTGGGCCCAGGCTGATGCCGATTCAGCTCATTTCACCCACCCACCCGCACCATCTTACAGTCATTTCATATTAGGGCGGCCCCCTTTAGGCTGCCCTACCACAGCAGTTATGGCACAATTCTACTGCTTGTTGTAGATGGGGTTAGATAGGTTAGGTACACCTTTCTGATAGCCGATCCGACCACAAATATATATATATATATATATATATATATATATTTATATACTAGAAAAAAATGCACTAGATCGCACAGCAAGTTCCACAATGCAAAAATGGAGTGCCAGTGGCTGAGAGGACAATCCCCTATGTCCACAAAAATATAACACAAAAAATTCCACAGCACTTCCTTATCAGTGAAAAAAGGTTCATACTTTATTTTCTGGGTAAAAAGCGACGTTTCGGTGCACCCAATGGCACCTTTTTCAAGCAGTGATAAAAACTGGTGTAACATTCAGTATATTTATACACATGTGTTCAATTAATATATAAGTTCAATTACATCATTAGTGTTATGTCAACAAAAGAGAAAATGTGTTATAGTTAGTGATCAAAACTTCAATTAATGAAAATTCACACATGACAGAAGCTATGTATATAAGTGAAACAAATCCATACATAAAAAATCCATAATCCATAATATGCTTCTACCTAAATTCAAACAAAAATAGTATATTGCAATTTGATAAGTGACAGGTGTGTCTGTTAAAACCATTAAAAACATTACCGGAGAATGGAGATATCAGCTGTAGTCGGCCTCATGTTCGGGGACCCGCGCGTCCACAAACATGGACTGCGCATGTCACTATTAGTTTGTGTACTACGCCTGACTGATTGGATCCAGATTGTCTGAGCGTCAAGGCGTCATGACGTACCACGTCACCGCCGCTTCCAATTTGCCCTGGTGTTACATGTTGTCCCAGCAACAAGACGCCGATCAGGTACAGCACACGCCCACTCATTGTCATGTGATCCCAGCTAAACAGAGGCTGAGATGACATCCCCAGAGTCCTCCGATCGGCATCTAATATTCAATATAAACAAATAGAGAAACAAAGAAACAGATAATAATCCCTGCACAGGAAAAGCCCATATGGAACCAACTAATAAAATACTCCAAAATTATTAGAAATAAATGTTTAATGCATACGGTCGGGTGCACCTACTTTTTCTCTCCCTCTGTCAATTCTGGGCAATTTAACCCTCGGTTATTAAACGTCCAACAACCTCCATCTATAGGAGCTAAACGGATAGTTACAAAGCTATATACAAGCTAATCGTATTTAACAGTAAGGAGCCTGGGACTATATGTCACTTGTTGGCATGACTGAGCGATTCCTCGCTGTGCCCGCCTACAATGACTATTTTGGGGGCACACATCGAGTCACCGATGTGAAAACCCCAGAAAAGTCCTATCAGCTCCACCCCTGTCGTGAAACTCAGAGTATAAAGACATGAGCACCGTAACGGGTAATGCCCCAGCAGAGAAAAGGTCAGTGTGTGCCACCGCCGCAGTGTACGCAACAATCCCCAATTCAAGGGTCCATCATAATTCTCAGGGTGTCCAATTAGTCTTATCCTGTGCAGAAACTACAATCATAGGCAAATTTTAATCTGTAAAAATCTTCCTCTATATTAAAGTTTTGTAGGCCCAGCTGAGAACTCCATTTTTCATCCGGTTAAAAAAACTGCAAGAGAAGAGAAGAGAAGTCACAATTAATATGTGACAATCAAAAGGCATCAATAATAATATTATTTAACACCATAAGATAAAGCGGATACGTAACGAAGGGCGCATGTCATAGCGACTGAAATGGATCAAAAAGATCCCTGGTCTCCCATCAAAACCTATTAGACCATAATGATTTGTTTGTGTACAAAAAGTTTGCAAAGAACCAATGTAGATAAAGGGAATATGCAGAGGACACCAGTGTCTGGAGAGCTCTACAAAATCCATGGCCTATAATCCACATTTAAGCCCCCTGTTTTGAGACTATTTAGTTTTACAATCCATTGCATTTCACATTTTTTTAGGGCCAGATTCCTATTGCCACCTCTACCTCTAAATGTCTGGAGACAGGAAGGTCCGCTCTTTTCTTTCTGATTGTATATCTATGTTGATTACAGCGGGTCCGGAAATCCAAAGATGTCTCCCCTACGTATACTAGCAGGGCCGGCGCGTCCTATAAGCGGACTAGGCCGCCGCGTAGAGCGCCCCTTGGCAAGGGGCGCTGCTAGGAGCGCCGGCCCTGCCTCATGCTGCAGCCGCCCGAGCGCTCTGTATAGAGCCTCAGGCGGCTGCAGCACTGCCCGGGCTGGTGCGTCCATGAGGGCGCACCGCCCGGGCACAGCAAGAGGAAAGGAGCTGACAGGAGGGAAGCGCCAGCGCTCCCTCCTGTCAGTCCATTAGCGCTGGCCGAGCTCTTTATGGTCGCGGTACAGGAGCATGTGTCTCCTGTACCCGGCCGGACTGACATGAAGTGCGCACACAGTGTGCACTTCCTGTCAGTCCGTCAGGGTACAGGAATCTAAAGCTCCTGTACCCGTGGACCATAAAGCGCTCGCCACGCTACATTACAGGTGGGGGAGAGAGGGGGAGAAGAATGACAAGAGGGGGGAGAAGAATGACAAGAGGGGGGAGAAGAATGACAAGAGGGGGGAGAAGAATGACAAGAGGGGGGAGAAGAATGACAAGAGGGGGGAGAAGAATGACAAGAGGGGGGAGAAGAATGACAAGAGGGGGAGAAGAATGACAAGAGGGGGAAGAATGACAAGAGGGGGGAGAAGAATGACAAGAGGGGGGAGAAGAATGACAAGAGGGGGAGAAGAATGACAAGAGGGGAGGAAGCATGACAAGAGGGGGGGGAGAAGAATGACAAGAGGGGAGGAAGAATGACAGGGGGGGGGGGAATGACAAAGGAGGAGGGGTGAAGATTGACGGGGGGAGAATGACAAAGGAGGGGGGGGTGAAGAATGATAAGGGGGGGGCGGCAAACTTTTCTTTTGCCTAGGGCGGCAAAAATCCTTGCACCGGCCCTGTATACTAGTCCACAAGGGCACCAAAGCACGTATATAACATACGATGATGTACATGTCAGGAAAAATCTAATTGGATATATCTTATTAGTCCGTGGATGGATGAATCCACTCCCCCTAATCATGTATTGGCAATTGACACAATTTAAGCATGGGAAACAGCCCCTTTTCTGTACATGCAAGAGCTGTTGACCAAGCTTCTTTTGAGGGCCTATGTCCGTGTGTACTACTTGATCCCTAAGATTTTTTGGGCGTCGATAAGACATCAGTGGTAAGGATTTGAATTCATTTATTTTATCATGTCCACTCTGCAAAATTGACCAATGCTTGTATACAATGTCCCGAATATGATGACTCTCCTCTGTGTAAGTAGTCACTAGAGGAATACGGTTCATATGTTTAGAAGATCTGGTTGTATGTTGTTTCTTCTCCAATAATTCCTGTCTAGTGAAGAAATCTACTTTGTCAATGTGGGAATTTAGTAAAGAGGTGGGATACCCCCTTTGTTTGAATGCCCCACTCATCTTCTTAAAAGAAGATTGTAATATCGTATCGTCATTCACAATGCGTTTTACTCGCATGAACTGGCTCAAAGGTAATGATTTGACCATAGCTCTTGGATGGGCACTATCGAATTGCAATAAAGTATTCCTATCCGTGTTTTTAGTGTATACTTCAGTATGAACACAACCGTCTTTGATTGAGACGGTGGTGTCCAGGAAATTAATCCTATCACATGAATAGTCTAGGGTGAATTTAATATCCTCATTAATAGTATTTAGAAACCCAAAGAAACTAAGAAGTTCACCTTCTGTGCCCAGCCAAATCAAGAAAATATCATCTATGTATCGCCAGATTCGCCACCACCTCATGACATGTGAGAAGTGGGGCAATACATAGATGTGTGCTTCCTCAAGGAAGGAGACTGCCATGTTTGCGTAAGTGGGCGCCACATTCGATCCCATGGCGGTCCCCTTCAACTGTAAATAAAAATAGTCCCCAAACAAAAAATAATTTGAAGTAAAAACCAGATGTAACACTTTAAGGATGAAATCCTGACAATCCTCAGACCATTGTGAGCCATATAGAGCTCTCTTTACCACCTCCAGCCCAAAATGATGTTCAATAGATGTATATAGACTCACAATGTCAAAGGAGGCCAGGATTGCACCCTCAGGGATGTATATATTGGATACTTTTCTCAAAAAATCAGATGTATCTTCTATATAAGAAGTAGCAGAAGTGGCATATTTCCTCAGTATTTTATCAAGAAATATGGAAATGTTATTCAACAATGATCCTTTTCCGGACACGATAGGTCTCCCAGGTGGTTGTTCTAAACTTTTATGTATCTTAGGAAGTAGATACAACATTGGAGTGATGGGATGATCAATTATAAGAAAATCTCTGGTTTGAATGTCAATCAGACCAGCAGAGATACCTTCTGATAGAATAGCCTTAATTTTCCTTTCAATATCCCACCTGGGGTCCCCACCGAGTCTCATATACACACTATTGTCAGAAAGTTGACGCATGGCCTCAGCTATGTACTGCCCTGTGTCCATGACCACAACAGCACCCCCTTATCAGCGGGTTTAATGGTGATGCTGTGGTCATGGACCAGGGCACCCAGAGCCTCCCATTCACACTTAGACATATTAGGATGGCGAAAAAACCTTTATCAGACTCATTCAATGTGCCAATGTCCCTCAATACTGCTTGTATAAAAACATCAATTGCAGCAGTTGATGGAGGAATAAAGTCACTGGTACGGAATAGATCAAAATCCGTGAGAACCATTTCCGAAGATCTTATATTAGTCCCATCTTTCACATTGGTAGAGAACCAAACTTTAAGTTTAAGTCTTCTAAAGAATTGATACAAATCCGACTCTACCTTTAACCAATCTGTGTGTGTGTTGGGACAAAAGCTCAAACCCTTTCCCAAAACATTAATTTGAGTGGAGGATAAAACATGTGAGGATATATTTACCACTGTGTTGTTCTTTAGTTCCTTCTCCTCTGGGGTCGCTTCCCCTTGATCTTTTGTGAGTCTGTGTCTTTTGCGGCCACCTCGCCGTGTTGGTCTCTTGTGATTGGCTCCTGACGTTTGTCTAAAAAATTATCTGCCGAAAGCTGATTGCTGTTCTCCCCTTGTGGTTTTCTGGGCATGTTCCTTTTCTCATTCCTTAATGATGTAAAATTAACGAAATGGTTCTCACGGATTGCATCCCTGAGGGTGCAATCCTGGCCTCCTTTGACCTTGTGAGTCTATATACATCTATTGAACATCGTTTTGGGCTGGGGGTGGTAAAGAGAGCTCTATATGGCTCACAATGGTCTGAGGATTTTCAGGATTTCATCCTTAAATTGTTACATCTGGTTCTTACTTCAAATTATTTTTTGTTTGGGGACTGTTTTTATTTACAGTTGAAGGGGACCGCCATGGGATCGAATGTGGCGCCCACTTACGCAAACATGGCGGTCTCCTTCCTTGAGGAAGCACACATCTATGTATCGCCCCACTTCTCACATGTCATGAGGTGGTGGCGATACATAGATGATATTTTCTTGATTTGGCTGGGCACAGAAGGTGAACTTCTTAGTTTCTTTGGGTTTCTAAATACTATTAATGAGGATATTAAATTCACCCTAGACTATTCATGTGATAGGATTAATTTCCTGGACACCACCGTCTTAATCAAAGACGGTTGTGTTCATACTGAAGTATACACTAAAAACACGGATAGGAATACTTTATTGCAATTCGATAGTGCCCATCCAAGAGCTATGGTCAAATCATTACCTTTGAGTCAGTTCATGCGAGTAAAACGCATTGTGAATGACGATACAATATTACAATCTTCTTTTAAGAAGATGAGTGGGGCATTCAAACAAAGGGGGTATCCCACCTCTTTACTAAATTCCCACATTGACAAAGTAGATTCCTTCACTAGACAGGAATTATTGGAGAAGAAACAACATACAACCAGATCTTCTAAACATATGAACCGTATTCCTCTAGTGACTACTTACACAGAGGAGAGTCATCATATTCGGGACATTGTATACAAGCATTGGTCAATTTTGCAGAGTGGACATGATAAAATAAATGAATTCAAATCCTTACCACTGATGTCTTATCGACGTCCAAAAAATCTTAGGGATCAAGTAGTACACACGGACATAGGCCCTCAAAAGAAGCTTGGTCAACAGCTCTTGCATGTACAGAAAAGGGCTGTTTCCCATGCTTAAATTGCGTCAATTGTCAATACATGATTAGGGGGAATGGATTCATCCATCCACGGACTAATAAGATATATCCAATTACATTTTTCCTGACATGTACATCATCGTATGTTATACGTGCTTTGGTGCCCTTGTGGACTAGTATACGTAGGGGAGACATCTTTGGATTTCCGGACCCGCTGTAATCAACATAGATATACAATCAGAAAGAAAAGAGCGGACCTTCCTGTCTCCAGACATTTTGATTTGCATGTTGATTGATCATGTGCCTGCATCACGTAGAGGTGGCAATAGGAATCTGGCCCTAAAAATTTTTAAAATGCAATGGATTGTAAAACTAAATAGTCTCAAACCAGGGGGCTTAAATGTGGATTATAGGCCATGGATTTTGTAGAGCTCTCCAGATACTGGTGTTCTCTGCATATTCCCTTTATCTACATTGGTTCTTTGCAAATTCTTCTTATTTGTACACAAACAAATCATTATGGTCTAATAGGTTTTGATGGGAGACCAGGGATCTTTTTGATCCATTTCAGTCGCTATGACATGCGCCCTTCGTTACGTATCCGCTTTATCTTATGGTGTTAAATAATATTATTATTGATGCCTTTTGATTGTCACATATTAATTGTGACTTCTCTTCTCTTCTCTTGCAGTTTTTTTAACCGGATGAAAAATGGAGTTCTCAGCTGGGCCTACAAAACTTTAATATAGAGGAAGATTTTTACAGATTAAAATTTGCCTATGATTGTAGTTTCTGCACAGGATAAGACTAATTGGACACCCTGAGAATTATGATGGATCCTTGAATTGGGGATTGTTGCGTATACTGTGGCGGTGGCACACACTGACCTTTTCTCTGCTGGGGCATTAACCCGATACGGTGCTCATGTCTTTATACTCTGAGTTTCACGACAGGGGTGGAGCTGATAGGACTTTTCTGGGGTTTTCACATCGGTGACTCGATGTGTGCCCCCAAAATAGTCATTGTAGGCGGGCACAGCGAGGAATCGCTCAGTCATGCCAACAAGTGACATATAGTCCCAGGCTCCTTACTGTTAAATACGATTAGCTTGTATATAGCTTTGTAACTATCCGTTTAGCTCCTATAGATGGAGGGTGTTGGACGTTTAATAACCGAGGGTTAAATTGCCCAGAATTGACAGAGGGAGAGAAAAAGTAGGTGCACCCGACCGTATGCATTAAACATTTATTTCTAATAATTTTGGAGTATTTTATTAGTTGGTTCCATATGGGCTTTTCCTGTGCAGGGATTATTATCTGTTTCTTTGTTTCTCTATTTGTTTATATTGAATACTAGACGCCGATCGGAGGACTCTGGTGATGTCATCTCAGCCTCTGTTTAGCTGGGATCACATGACAATGAGTGGGCGTGTGCTGTACCTGATCGGCGTCTTGTTGCTGGGACAACATGTAACACCAGGGCAAATTGGAAGCGGCGGTGACGTGGTACGTCATGACGCCTTGACGCTCAGACACTCTGGATCCAATCAGACAGGCGTAGTATACAAACTAATAGTGACATGCGCAGTCCAAGTTTGTGGACGCGTGGGTCCCGAACATGAGGCCGACTGCAGCTGATATCTCCATTCTCCGGTAATGTTTTTAATGGTTTTAACAGACACACCTGTCACCCATCAAATTGCAATATACTATTTTTGTTTGAATTTAGGTAGAAGCATATTATGGATTTTTTATGTATGTATTTGTTTCACTTATATACATAGCTTCTGTCATGTATGAATTTTCATTAATTGAAGTTCTGATCACTAACTATAACACATTTTCTCTTTTGTTGACATAACACTAATGATGTAATTGAACTTATATATTAATTGAACACATGTGTATAAATATACTGAATGTTACACCAGTTTTTATCACTGCTTGAAAAAGGTGCCATTGGGTGCACCGAAACGTCGCTTTTTACCCGGAAAATAAAGTAAGAACCTTTTTTCACTGATAAGGAAGTGCTGTGGAATTTTTTGTGTTATATATATATATATACTGATATGTGAGGTACAGTACAAGGTATAATAGATAATAGAAGCAGTGATTTGTGAGATATGATGTTATTTGTACCTCACATAACGTATCAGTACACTGCTGTATATACTATATACCTGTACACACTGCATCTATTATACATCTTGCCACGTAACCATTGGCAACATATGACCTCTGCCGTCACACCTCCTTTTACCCACTCCATTCTACCTTCTACCGGAGGGCTCTCTCCCTCCAATTCTAGCCTCACTGCTTCAGTTCCAAACAGAGGTGAGATCTTTAAAAGGGTACAAAGCTGCTGCCAGTTGGGGAAGGGCTGTCAGAGGACAACAATTCTGGGTATTTTGTACTTCACACTGGTACTTATTTGGCGCTGTTGGGTAGATATTTTGTTCTGCAATTTGGCATTTATATGTCGAAGTTAGGGAAGTATTTTGGGCTGCACACGTGTATCAGATGCCGCTTTGAGGTACTCTGGGCAGCATGGTGGTATCAAACACTGCTGTTGAGGTATTTTGAGCTTTATCCTGGTATGTGTTAGTCCCTGACTATGTGATCGGGCATTTTTATGTTAAACTTTTCCTTTCTTGTATTGATTGTTTACATAGGTACATGACCAAGTAACGCAAAATTTACATTATTAGTAAAAATGCCTACTTTTTTGTTATTTCACTGTTCCTGTGGGAATCTGCAACTTCTGCTCCGGATCTCCAAAGTTTTGCCAGGCCTGGTACAATGCTAACATGATGACTCTCTTGCACAGTTCCCATGTGCCAGCCTCCATGCTCCAACATGTCACTGTGTCAGCACACTGGTATCCCTGCAGGATGGTTGGGGGAGTACAGCTCCTGTGCAAAAGAGCATGTATGCACAGAGCGTTGTAGAGAGAATAATAGAAGAAGCGTGCTCTAAAGTCAATGCCACAGGTGTATATTAGTAATGGCAACTGCTCTTACAAATAACAGTGACTTGGAGCACACGTAATGCAATAACTTTGTAATGGTGCATTTTATTAAATTGTTTAAAACGACCTATAGTGTACGTACAAAATTATTTTGACAAGATCTATTGAGTGAGTAGTATTTTTATTAGTGGGAAAGCCCCTTTAAGGAGTTACACATATTTTCTGTTGGATTTTAATCTGTTTTATTTGGCCAAACGATCAGTTGGAGAGCAGCCATTTCTCAAAATGTCAAATAATACTGAGAAAAGGTCCTCATTTATCAATTTTAGTTTCAAAATATATAATTTCAATTCCTTGATATGATAAAAGGTCCTGCAGGAATGAAGATAATAATGTGAATTTATTTTAAGTGCGATTAGCCTTAGCTTTATATTGTAATATTTTGTAGTTTATTATGTATTTAAAGAACAAATAAAACTGCCAAATATACATGTCCTGAAATTCTGTTTTATACAAATGTAGCTGACTTAAATGTGCTGTAATTTACCTTGAAATCTGTCACCACTTTTATGTTGTCCTTTCTGAAGGCATGGTGAGGTAGTGACAGACAATGATTTTAATGTTTTTTCTGTTATGTATGGCTATCCTGTAATTTTTGACAAATTTATACTCTGGAATCCTAAATCAGTTTTGGTACTGGCTGGTACCTCGGTGTAGTCTGAACACAGTCCTATAGTCAGGGCAGGCTGAGTATAGGTGTAATCCAGGTCACAGTTCCAAGGTCAGGGCAGGCAGCAAGCAAGCAGATAACTTCAAAGCTCAGGCGAGGAGGTGGGTCCACAGTCCAGCTAAGTAGGAAGGATTGATCAGCTCCTTAATCAACACCTTAATCAGCACAAAGAAAGGATTCAGTTTCAGTGCTGAATGATAATTTACTGAGTACCAGTCCTAGTTCACACAGTGAGAGAAGAGTGACATCCGCACCTGCTTGGGACAGCAAGACAGCAGGGGACATGGACCGCTTACAACTGAATATGCTTTTTTTTTGCAATAGCATCAAACCAGCAAGCAATTTAATATTATTGGATGCTGGTTTTCATGACCAACAGCATTTGTGCTGCCAAATCGTCCTTACCTCTTTGCTAGTTTCTTTGGAACAGTTGCAATGTAGTTGTCTCACAGCTGATCCATTACTGTTGGTAACTTAGGTGATCTCTGATAAAGACGAAGATTGTTTGGGATAGCCTTCCTTTAACCCTTTCCTTTAACACTTTTTTATTTTTCCGTTCACATAGCTGCAGGACAAGTTGTACTTTCTCATGCCTTTTAATATTAGAGAAGATGTATTGGGAAGCGGAAAAAAATTCCAAATGGGGTGGAATTGGAAACAAAACGCAATTCCGCCACAGTTTTACATTTTTATTTTACGACGTTCACAATGCGATAAAACTGACTTGTGCTCTTTATTCTTCAGGTCAGTATGAATCCAACGATACACATGTGTATAGTTTTTCTTGTGTTTTAATACTGAAAAAAATGTATAAAAACCTTAGAAAAAATGATTTTTTTCTTTTCATCACCATATTCTGACCCCTATAACTTTTTTTTACAGTTATGTCTATGGAGATGTGTGGGGGCTCATTTTTGCAGGACAATCTTTTTTTGATAATACCATTTTAGGGTGTGTATGACTGTTTGATCACTTTTTATTAAATTTTTTTAGGAGATAAAGCAATAAAAAAAATTGGCAAATTGGCCATTTTCTTTCAGTTACACCTTTCACCAATTTTTATATTTTAATGGTACGGGTGCTTTTCCACGCAGTGATGTCCATGATGTTATTTTTTTAAATTGTTTATTTATTTTCATTTCTGGAAAAGTGGTGTGATTTGAATTTTTATATTTTTATATTCTTCACTTTTTACTTTTATTTAAACTTTTTGTTAGGTTCCCAAGTGGACTTCAAATTGAAATCACAGTTCAGTGCTGCCACCTAGTGACCTGAACTAGCATATACTGGTAATGAGCCTGGACGCCTAGTACAGGCTCTGGCTCATTATTAGAACAGGGCGCTTTACCCACTCTCCGCCAAGGGAAAGCACGGGTGAACCAGTTTTTAACACTTTCAGATGCCATGGTCACATTTGACCACGGTATCTGAGTGGTTAAATGTAAACAGCCGGCATTACCGCCAGTCGTGGACATTAGTTGTTGGTGCTTATTGTACAAGTGCACTTGATGGCTATGGCTCCTGCGGGCACCATCTTTAAAGACCCGATACGCGCCTTACATGTATGGTGGATGTCGGGAAGGGGATAAATATTTTAGGCTCTGCTGTGATTTTGCTGGCTATAGTGTAAGCTCTGTGCCTTTGTATGCAGATATCCGTGTATAGTTCTAGTATCTAAATACTCATGTAGTTGTTTTTTTTTTAATCTCCCTTGTCCAAATTTCTGACACTTGTAGAGTGTAGTTTGCTTTTCTTTGTTTATTTCTGCTATGCCTTGTTTAGGTCTGCTTAGTTTGGATTTTTCCATCTGTTTCCTAGAGTCCTCAAGTCATCATCTGTTTTTTTAGAGTCCTCCTTGGGTTCTACTGTAAAAAAATGCAATGGCATAGCTAGAAATGACTGGGTTCCTGTGCAAATTTGTAATTGCCCCATCTTCTTGTGCAACACCCACTCTTGTGGCTAGTCAAGATGCCACTTGACTGACAAGGTCTGGCAACTGCTCCATCCGTTTCCCACAGTGTCTATATATAATGTAATTTTATAATACTATTGAGGGGCCCTGACAATAATAATAATATTTTTGACTTACTTCTGGGTGGGCCCCTTCTGAGTTCGGGCCCCAAAAGGCCACTTCCCATCTTCACCTATAGCTACGCCCCGCAACACATGTATGGACTTTGAGGGTCAGTGATGTAGGTGTTAGGTCTAGTGTCAAGGGATACCAGGGATTGATCTAGGGAAAGATTCAGGGAGAGTTAGTGTTAGTTTTCTGTTTTCTCTGGTTATCATTTATTGTTTGTTTTCTCTATTATCTGACCATCATCATCCATTACCCTCATCATACGGTTCCTGTCATCTATTGGTAAGTTCCATTTATCTTGCATTTGTATTACCTGCTAGCATTGATACATGCTTCATAATATTATTCTTGAAGCTATTTAGCTGTTATACACTTCAACGTTACTGCATGTCCTGAGGTTATCGGAGTACCGAGAGTCTACGGGAGTAAGAACGTGGGAAAGGTGACTACTTTAAGTGAAGCTAGTTCTGTTTTGTTAACAACAGGCATCATAACACTAGTTGCCAAAATACACTATTGACAGAGCCAGGTGGTGTAAACAGGATCACGCCTGGTCCTAACTTCTCCTAAAGTCAAAGTGCAGAGGGCGCAGCTATGGCAAAGAGATCCTCTAAGAGTAATGGCAAAGCCCTAGAGGCTCATTTGCATATATCAAAACTTCATTTTTCTCAGCAATGTGGGCACATATGAACATATCACCAACACAGATGCCTTCAGCTGCCAAGTTCACTTACAGCAGGTGACCCAGATTCATAGGCACAAATCTTCTGACAGATGCTCTTTAACCTCTTAGGGACACATAACGTACCGGTACGTCATGATGCCCTGGTACGTAAGGACACATGACGCACCGGTACGTCATGTGTATTTATAACCACCGCCGCGTGGCGTGCAGTGATCAAAACAGAGTGCCTGCCGAAATCATTTGGCAGGCTCTCTGTGACAATGCCGAAGGGGGTCCTGTGAGCCACCCCCCCGTGTCGGAAATCGCAGCAAACCGCAGGTCAATTCAGACCTGCGGTTTGCTGCGTTTCCGGGTTATTTGGGTCTCTGGTGACCCGATAACCTGGAATAGGATGGTGATCGGTGGTGTAATAATACACCACCAATCACCATCCTTAGATCCTGTGAGGTGATGGTGATGGTGACATCACCTCAAAGGATCAAATCCAATTGTCTGCATGGGCGAGGGTTAACTACCCCCTTGCTCTCCTCCTCCATTCGGCATCTGGGAGCAAGGAGAGAAGCAGCCTGCGTTGTCCATCTCCAGAGCCAGCACCCCATCTGAGCCAACACCCCCCTTTTGTTTCTCCACAGTGCCATTTGGCACTAACAGGTATGTTAGGGACAGGTTAGGGACAGATTAGGTTAGGCAGGGATATCCAGGGACAATTTAGGGTAAAAAAAAAATGTTCACTGTTGCATCACCCTGTTCGGGTGACCCTAGACCCCCCAGGGGTGCTACAGTTTGCCCCACCCTCCCCCCACACATTTTTGGGGGAGCAAGCGTTATTTTTTGTGTACGTTGACTGTGGCTGGCACTCTTAGTGTCCGGCCACTGTTAGCACATCGCCCACCCCACCGCTGATCAGCTTCGGACCGCTGATCAGCGAGTTTGAATTTTTTATTTCATTTTTCCTTAGTTTTTTTTTTTCCTGTTAGGTTTAGGCCAAAGTCCGTGAACACCCGTGCCCCCACACACACGCACACTAAATAAAGTTTTCCATGCACGCACGCACGCACACACACACTCCCCTATGGCCTGCTGGACGTTCTCGCCTCCGACTCCGACGCCCAGCTTGCCTCCGACTGTGAGAGCCCCAGTGAGGACGGGGATGATCCCACTTTCCTCTTGTCATCCGCGTCATCCTCCTCATCTAGTGATGATGATGAGCCCCCAAGGTGGCGGAGAAGATGCCAAGCGGAGCAAGGGGACCGCCATGCCAGGGACCATGTGGCCCACACTAGTACGAGCAGCTCTGGGGCTCGTACTAGTTTTCCAGTCCACCAGATAAGTTCACCTGAGCCCCCTACTGGTAAACTTGCATGGTGTACCCCAGAGAATTTTGAGCCCGTGAGTCCTGATTTTGTTGGCCAACCAGGAATCCAGATTCCCACAGTGGGCTTCACTGAATACGACTATTTAAGTGTTTTTTTAAGTGACCACTTTGTGAATCTGATGGTGGAGCAAACGAACTTGTACGCCCAACAGTTCATTGCTCAACACCTTGGCTCCTTTTTGGCTAGGGCCGATGGCTGGACTCCGGTCAGTGCAGCCGAGATGAGGACATTTTGGGGCCTCAAGCTGCACATAGGCCTAGTCAAAAAACCCAGTGTCAGGCTGTACTGGAGTGGGGACGTCTTCTACCAGATCCCACTTTACAGTACAGCCATGACACGCTCCCGTTTTGAGGCCATCCGGAAATGGCTGCACCTTGTCCCCCCAAGGTGATCCTGCCTATGACCGCCTGTACAAAATCAGGCCGGTCATCGATCACTTCGGGGCCAAATTTTTGGAGGCCTATGTACCTGAAAGGGAGGTCGTGGTTAATGAGTCTCTCATTGCTTTCGAAGGGAAAATCATTTTTTGCCAGTATGTTCCCTCTAAGCAGGCGAGGTATGGCATGAAACTGTACAAACTTTGTGAGAGTACCTCAGGGTACACTTACAAGTTTCATGTGTACGAGGGGCGAGATTCCTGTATTGAAACCTCAGAATGTCCCCCCACTCTGGGTATTAGCGGGAAACTTGTGTGGGACCTTATGCACCCACTGCTAGATAAGGGTTACTACCTGTATGTGGATAACTTTTATACCAGTATCTCTTGTTCCAGTCCCTCGCCGCCAGATCAACGTCTGCTTGAGGGACCGTGCGAAAAAATCAACGCGGCCTCCCTACCCACCCACTCCAGTAGTTTACGACCACATATGGGGTGTTTTTGCAAACTACAGAATCAGGGCAATAAATGTAGAGTTTTGTTTGGCTGTTAACCCTTGCTTTGTTACTGGAAAAAATGGATTAAAATGGAAAATTTGCCAAAAATTATAAATTCTGAAATTTCATCTCCATTTGCCAATAACTCTTGTGGAACACCTAAAGGGTTAACAAAGTTTGTAAAATAAGTTTTGAATACCTTTATGGGTGTAGTTTCTTAGATGGGGGTCACTTTTATGGAGTTTCTACTCCAGGGGTGCATTAGGTGGTCTTCAAAGGGGACATGGTGTAAATAAACCAGTCCAGCAAAATTTGCCTTCCAAAAACCACACTGCACTCCTTTCCCTCTACGACCTGCAGTGTTCCCGTACAGCAGTTTACGACCACATATGGGGTGTTTCTGAAAACTACAGAATCAGAGCAATAAATATAGAGTTTTGTTTGGCTGTTAACTATTGCTTTGTTACTGGAAAAAATTTATCAAAATGGAAAATTTGGCCAAAAATCTAAATTCTTAAATTTCATCTCCATTCACCAATAACGCTTGTGGAACACCTAAAGGGTTAACGACATTTGTAAAATTAGTTTTGAATACCTTAAAGGGGTGTAGGTTCTAGAATTGGGTCATTTTTGGGTGGTTTCTATTAGGTAAGCCTCACAAATTGACTTCAGACCTGAAATGGTCCTTAAAAAGTTTTTTTTTTTTTTTTTTCTGAAAAATTTCAAGATTTGCTTCTAAACTTCTAAGCATTCTAACGTCCCCAAAAAATAAAATGGCATTCCCAAAATTATCCAAACATGAAGTAGACATATGTAAAGTAATAACTATTTTTTGAGGTATTACTATGTATTATTGAAGTAGAGAAATTAAAAATTTTTGGTACGTTTTTTTTATGAAGTACAATATGTGACAAAAAAAACAATCAGAAGTAAAAGCGTTTTAAAGTTATTCACACATAAAGTGACATTGGTCAGATTTGCAAAAAATGGTCTGGTTCTTATGGTAAAATATGGCTGTGTCCTTAAGGGGTTAAGCATGCACCACACCAAGCTGCCATTACTATTATTATCACTAACACAACTGCTGTAGTCTAACATGCTCTCATCAGTCAGAGACTCTGCTGCTGACATCATTCATTGCAAATTCCCAATTCCTGTGCCAGAAAACAAGAAAATAAAACATAAAAAAAATCAACAAGAGATAATAAGACAGAATAGAGGAAAGAGGAATGAAGGGAGAACACTTATATGCAGCTCGGAAGCTTGTACACACTGCGGATTTTGCCAAGGCAAAGGTTTCTGCTTCAGTTTTTCAAGTTCAGTGCTGATGACCTGGTTGCTGTTTAGCCCCATTGAATGGAGCAGAACTGCGAATGGACACCTGTCACAGCTTCCGTCCGGACAGTACGCCTAAAAAGGACATGTCCTTTGTTGGTGCAGTCATGGCTTTATGCCTCCAGCCACACATATGGCAGCAGAACCACCCACTGCAAACAATGGGATAAGGATTCCATACTGCTGCCACAAGCTTTTTGGTGTGGAATCTGTTCCAAAATTCCATCATCAAAAGGTGATCTAATTTTTCTTCTACATATATATATATATATATATATATATAGTCAGAGAAATGGACAGCACTCCAGGTAGAAAAACACAGTGGTTTATTCGCCCCCTGTGGTACAGTGAGGCTCTTTGTATGAGCCGAAACATTGCCTCACTGTACCATATGGGCAAATAAACCACTGTGTTTGTCTACCTGGAGTGCTGTCCGTTTCTCTGACTATTGTATTGGATAAGCAGCTATACCCTTAGACATAGCACCCATTTTCCCCTTTTTTCCAGTGCCGCCATTGTTTCCTAAAATATATATATATATATATATATATATATATATATATAGTGAATGGGTGAGAAGAACATGCATATTTTTAAGGTTTATCCATGTATAACTCCTAAAGTGGTTTGTAGGACTGCTGAGGCTACTACTGATCCTAGCAATGAGAATCCTCATCCCCTGTGTTGACCTGACTGTATTGGTCCACTCCTGAACCCCTGGTTCTATCAAATTGGCTATTGTCTGTGATGGTCATGGAAGCCATTTAGATGTCAGTCAGAGTGATAGCTGCTGTCTGGTAGTTACTCTCTGCTCTAGTTCATACAGGAAAGTCTCAAGTAGGGACATCAGTGAAGTCTATATGCCCTAATAGGATAACCCCTCTCAGGGCTAGTCCAGGGGGAAGCAACTTCTGTCACTCCAGCTGTTAAGAAACTTCAACTTGCAGCATGCACACTTGCTTTGCTCTTCTCAGAACTCCCACAGAAGTAAATGGAGCATGATGAGAATTGTAGTTTAACAACAGCTGGAGTGCTGAAGGTTGCTAAACCTTGAGCTAGTCTGATTGACACATTAATTCTTGAGGATCAGTGCTTTTTTAGACAATTGATTTTAATACACTCTACCCAATGAAGGCAGTACCAATGTAATGGCATAATCAAGTCTTTCAGCTATTACAGTTCCAAAAATTGAACAATTTGGAATCACCTAGATTTCTGCATTGATGTCTAATAAAAATGTGGTCTGAGATCTATCATAACATAGTATAACAACAACATTTAACTAAACCTATAACACACAAACAGTTTGATCAATGTTGTAGCGTCAAATTAGAAGACCTCTAGAACTGTCAGTCAAAGCAGAGGGGAGGGGCTGTGACACGAACATTGCAGATAGCTCAGAGTACAGAACATGAAGGGATCGACGTCACAGTTCGCGAGTCAGTTACGCATTTTGCATGACCATTGCTCAAAGTGCACTTTGCACTTATTTAGTGCTAGCAGCAGTTTTGTAGGCTTATAACTGCTGACAGCCTCCCTTTAAATACTATTGCTAGCATGTTGTGGTATTTTATAGTATTACACATTTGATATTCTGTATTCTTTCAATGGTCAAGATTTTGTCATAATGAGCAACAGTGATACTACATTTACGGCAAAGTCTAAATAGGGATGTGAAAGTTAAAATGATCAATAGGACCTTGCTATGGGCTTCCTTAGAATAGATTTATTGCAAATGAAAAGTATCTGCAAGGATTCATTATTTAATGTAGGACATGAACTTACAGCTCCATTGTTAGATTTTATTGTGAGAGTACATTTAAGTAATGCTGACCTACAAGAGCTCTTTCATCAGAAGTCTTCATCAAGATTTACAGGAATACCAGAGAAATCCATCAGGCTGGTGCTTATAGAATGTATCTATATACATAATTTGTAAAGAGAAATGCACCTTTCTTTTCGAAATGATGTTCAAAATGGGTAATAGGTAAAAGGCTGTGTCTCTAGTGGCAACATGTCCTCCAGTATTTTACTATTAATTGGATTGCACTCTAATCTTATTAGAAATACGGTGATGGTTTAAATGTATTTTCTTTCTGTATCCGTTACGTTTTTTTTGCGGACCATTCCAGTTTTTTTGTGGAACCATTCATTACAATGGGTCCACAAAAAAAATGGAAGTTACTCCGTGTGCATTCCGTTTCAGTATGTCCGTATTTCCGTCCTGCAAAAAAATAGAACATGTCCTATTATTGTCTGCATTACAGTCACGGATAGGACTGTTCTATTAGGGGCCAGCTGTTTTGTTCTGCAAAATACAGAATGCACACTGACATCATCCATATTTTTTGCAGACCGCAAAATACATATGGTCGTGTGCATGAGTCCTAAGAAATAAAAACTTCATGTGATTTGTGTTATGTTGTGCACAGCTAAAGGTTCTGAATCTATAAGCATGGTAAAATCAATATCTATTCAAAGCACTGGCCGGCTCTTAAGTAATCCGTACAGAATTTAATAACACATTAAAAACAATTCATATGATCTAAAAATGCTGAAAATCACAAACATGATTCAGTTAATAATGTCACACTTTTCACAGTCACAGTCCCTCTTATATTTCCAATTGCGGAACTCACACAAATTGGGATTGAATCCAATTTATAAAATGCGGTATGTATAGTTTATTCCTCTTATGTTCAGTTCATATATAATGTGTAAGTAATGCCACTCCAACTTAATATTTTGTGATTAATCTCAAAGAGTTGCTGTAATATAGTTAGTTGTAATGGTTAGCAGCATAGAATGTGTTGCGCTTTCACGCTGCTTACCAGTACCCTGGTTCGTCTGTTCTATCGTGTTGCCACTACTGGGTAGGTAGATGCGTGTCTAGCTTGTTTTGTGTTTCCTCTTGCTCCCTTCCCCTCTGTCTCCTGCAGATCGCTGGGGCTTGCCATTCGTGCTTGTACTCTCCGCTTACTCTTGTGCCAGCACGTTTGTTAGTGCAGGCGTGGTGAAAATCCCAGGACGCCAATCTCCACTACTTCATTACTTCACGGAATAGGCATTCAAAAAAAGGGTATGTTTATAATACCGCGATTTACTTCTTGTATACCAGACGTGTTTCGGAACTATAATGGTTGCTTCCTCAGTGGTAAAAGTAATATAAAATGAGGGACATATTTCTCCTTATATGGAGCCAATATAACAACAAAAACTTGGACAGGATTGTGAATTTTCTCTTTCTTTTTTTTACATACATTGCGATATTATTCCTTTCCACCTTTCTTAATTATATATTTGAATACTTGCCGCCCTAACATTCAACATAACACAGCACTCAAATACTGCTCAAACAACAAAAAAATAGCACCAATAATCAAATAATAAATACAAAAATAGACATAAAGAAAAAAATATAATAAAAAAAAAAATCAATGGAAATAAAAAATATAAATAAATAGTAACAGCAGTATAGTAAGTAATGGTGTTAGAGGGCGAGTGGGAGGATGCAGGCCATGTGGATGCGCTGGGAAACAGCCTGGCATCAACGTGTCGTGCAAACCTACCACTGATCCATTTATAGGAAAATCAATATCTAGCTTGTGATATATTTATTCTCAAATCAAGCATTGATTTCTCTAACATTTTACACATTTAGGCCTGGACACGTCATGAGCCATATGTTAGTGTATAGTGTATAGAATTAGAAAGACTTTAACCCCTTAAAGACACAGCCCAATTTCACCTTAAGGACCCGGCCATTTTTTGCAAATCCGACCAGTGTCACTTTATGTGGTGATAACTTTAAAACGCTTTTACTTAGGCCTCATGCACACGACCGTTGGTTGTTTCCGCGTCCATTCCATTTCTTTTCATGGATAGGATGCTTCCCCATTTATTTCAATGTGTCCGTCAAAAAATGCGGATGGTCAACCATTTTTGTTCCGCATCCGTGGTCCGTGTTTACATTCCGTCAAAAAGATAGAGCATGTCCTATTTTTTTCACGTTTGCGGACAAGGATAGGCATTATCACAATGGATCTGCCATAAAAACGGATCCGCCCAAAAAAGGTCCGTTATCCGAAATATGCGGACGGAACGGACACGGAAACAAACAACGGTCGTGTGCATGAGGCCTTTTCCAGGCCACTCTGAGATTGTTTTTTCGTCACATATTGTACTTTATGACACTGGTAACATTTTGTCAAAAAAGTTCATTTTTTTGTATAAAAAATACAAAATCTACCAAAAATTTCAAGTTTCAATTTCTCCACTTCTATAATACATAGTAATACCTCCAAAAATAGTCACTACTTTACATTCCCCAAATGTCTACTTCATGTTTGGATCATTTTGGGAACGTCATTTTATTTTTTGGGGACGTTACAAGGCCCACTTTTTAAGGACTAGTTCAGGTCTGAAGTCACTTTGTGAGGCTTACATAAAAGAAACCACCCAAAAATGACCCCATTCTAGAAACTACATTCTAGAAATTTTTTAATTCTAAGAGCCATAATGTTTTTATTTTTTGGGCGATTTTTTTTAGGTAGGGTATCATTTTTTGCAGGATGAGATAAGGGTTTTAAACGCACTATTTTGGAGTTTATATGACTTTTTGATCGCTTGCTATTATTAGACGTTTTGTGATGTAAGGTGACAAAAAATTTCTTTTGACACAGTTTTTTTTTTTTTTTGTGGTACTCACCTGAGGGGTTAGGTCATGTGTTATTTTTATAGTTCAGGTTCTTACAGACGCGGCGATACATAATATGTCTACTTTTTATTTATTAGTACCATTTGGGTGTAGATACAACTTTTTTGATCACTTTTATAAACTTTTCTGGGAAGTGAGATGGGCAAAATTTCAATTTTATCATAGTTTTTTTTTTATGATGTTCACCGTGCGGGAAAAGTAATAAACCCATTTTATAGATCAGGTCGTTATGGACGCGGTGATATATAACATGTGTAGTGTATTTATTTTTTATTTTTTATTAGTGATAAATGTGTTTTTTTGTTTTTACCTTTTTTCACTTTTTTTTTACTTTTTTTTACCCAGACCCACTTGGTTCTTGAAGATCCAGTGGATCTGGTGTCTGTATAATAAAGTACAGTACTTTATATAATGTACTGTACTGTATTTTTTACTTGACACTTAGTCTGATCAGACTTTTGCCTTTAGCAAAAGTCTGATCAGAGGTCTGTTACTATGGCAAGCCTCTATGGCAAGCCTCTACTTGGCAACCCTCGCCTTTGAAGGCATCCTGTTGCCATGGTTACCCTCGTGCAGCAGGGATCATGTTTATATCTTGATTTTTTTTTTTACATGCGATTATCCATACATCCTATGTCCTTGAGAGGTTAAACGGCATCGGTCAGCAGATCACATGGTCACATGTTGCATTTTGCATTTTTCATATTTGCAAATGAGCCTCTAGGAGGTACAGGGCCATTGCCATTACTCCTAGAGACTCAGCTCTCTCTGCAACAACTGCCCCCTCTCCACGTAGATTGACAGGGACAGGCAAAAACATGATCACGCCTGGTCTTGACTTCTCCTAAAGTCTTGTGTTGTGTTCTTCATTATCTGGCATAAGCATAGTACAGGAAAGAGGCTCACTGGCAGCTCTCTTCTGTACTGCAAACCTCTTTACTGTACTGCATCTGTGCTGAATACTGAAGAGCATGATGCAGAGCGAGACTTTAGGAGAAGGGCCAGGCATGATCACACTTACACTGCCAGGTCTTGTCAAAGTGGAGAAGGCTTGGCAGTTGCAAAGAGAGCAGAGCCCCTAGGAGTAAAAGCAATGGCCCCATTGCTCCTAGAGGCTCATTTGCATGTATTAAAACTTTATTTTTTATCAGCAATGTGGGCATATATGAATATCTGACCAACACAGATTCCTTCAGCTAAGCCAAGCACTCATAGAACAGGTCAGCCAGTTTCATAAGTACAAAACTGCTGACAGATACCCTTTAATGACATACGAGTTCAGACAGCACTCTATTTGCAAGTAATCATTTATTTATTACTCCAGCAGAAGTGGTAGAGTGGCAGCCGATCCTAAGCGGGGTGCAAACACAAATTGGCTTGACAAAGGGCTGGATCAGGTTATGGCCTGAGACGTTGCTACTGTAATGCACTTTAGCTGTAGTAATAAAGAAATGATTCATTGCAATTGGAGTGTTGTCTATAGTCGTTTATCTGCATCTACAAGGTTTTTTTTTTTTTTTTTTTAGAAATTCCACTACAGGAAATCATATATATTAAAAATGCACCCTGAAGTCTAAAATACTCCACATCTTTATAAGGGTTAAAGTCACTGACAGGTGAAGTGAATAACATTGATCATCTATTTACAATGGCACCTATTAGGCAGCAAATGAAGAGTCACTTCTTAGAACTGACCCACTGGAAGCAAGAAAAATGGGAAAGCGTAAGGATCTGTGCAACTTTGATAAGGGCTGAATGGCTAGAACACTACAAAACAGCAGATCTTTTGGGGTGTCCTTGGCATGAAAGTAGTCCAAGAAGATAGTCGGCAGGCTGCATTAGTGGCTTGATGGCGGCGGTGGCATGATGGCGGTTGTGGTATGATGGAGGCAGCAGCAGCCATACAGAACATGCATGTCAGGCCACTGCAGTGACATGATGGTGGCGATGGCATGATGAAGGTAGGCAGCAACAGCAGCAAGATGGGGCAGCGGCCGCAAGGCCAGATCTATTGAACAGCCTCAGCCTGAGGAGTGTGAAAATCCTCCCAAATCCAGGCTTGCTTCATTTTGACAAAAGTGATGTTTTGGACACTGTCAAAAGACAACTTGGTGCATTTGGGTGTCACCACACCCCCGTGGTGCTGAAATCCTCTCCATTATGACTCTGGAGGCTGGGCAACAAAGAAGTTAGAGCGCCAGTTCAGGCCACTGTTCCAGTCTGCCTGTGTAGAAATCAAAATCCATGGGGCCAGGAAAGGTAGGGGTGTTGAGGCTGGAGCTGTCAACTTGATGACCGGCCTCAGCCTAGCGTGGCACATGGAAAAACTGCTCCACCATGTTGAGGAGACGGAAATGGCTGCTACGGCTTTTGCATCTTGTAGCAGCAGAAGGGGGGGGGGTGACTCTGCGAGGGGCAGAGAGGGGCTTCCTTTTTCAGAGATGCTGGCAGCAGGCATCTGTTCTCTGAAAGCTGTGGCAAGCTGTGTACACAATATTTCCTGGTAATAACATAATGTAGCCTCTGTTTCGGAATGAGGGTCTAAATGCATGGCTATCCAGTAGTCATCAGACTGCTTGATGTCAACCATACTCCTGTCACTGTGTAAGCAAGTGAGTATACAGGTCACCATTCTGTCCAGCGAATCCCAGAAGCCAGTTCTTTCTGGCTCCCCCCCCCCCCACTGAAAACATTGAGTTTCCTCCACCTACGACTCCTCCTCCTCTTTCAGTGCCAGCTCCTCATCCTTCTCCTTCATGGCAGATTCTCTTTGTGGGTCCCCAATAGCTAATGGCTGGACAGCAAGATGTGTTAACTGTTCTTCTTCTGCCTTAGTCCCCTGCTGCATGAGCGTCAGCTTCTGTTCTAAGATAAATTTGAGAGATGACGTTCATGCTGCAGTTGCTGACAAACTTTGCTGCCTCAGCACCTGACAGGCATTTTGGATGAGCTGCTACTGCCTGACCTTGAAGCAACATATGCTCCCTGCTGCTGAGGCTGACTGGTGCATGACAAAATCATTCATGGCTTTCTGCTGCCCGTACAGATACTCGAGCATGTGCAATGTTGAGTTCCAGCAAGTTGGTACATTGTGGATTAAGCGGTATAGTGGAAGGCCGTTCTGTCACTGCAAGTCCAAGAGAGTGTTCCTCACCATGTAAAACTGGCTGAAATGCGACGATAGTCTCCTGTGCAAGCAAATGTGCTGATTTACAAAGCGTTGCATGACTAGGTTGATAACGTGCGCCATGCAGGTAGCATTTGTTATTAACCCAGGTTCAGGGCAGTCAGGATGTTGCGCCATTTGTCTAGTTGAAGTCGGCAGGGTAACCTGCCAATGTGATGTTTGCTGCCTGATGTACTTTAGCAACTGCTTGCCGGTGTGGCTACTTTTGTCCAGGCCAATTACCTCCAACACGGCGTAGCAACGCTTGACTTGAAACATGTGATAGGAAGAAGAGGTAGTGCGAGATACACTGTGCCCTGCCGCCATTTTCGATGGGCAAGGCGTCCATGGAGGAAGAGACAGAGAAGGCGGATAAGTGCTTAGTGTGGGAGCCAGGCCAATAGTGTGGGGCCAAAAGGCCATGGACTCGTTGCTGGGTTGCTGCCTCACCGCAAAAAAACATTGTCCCAGTGGGCCATAAAAGATGTATACCGTCCCTGCCTGTAAGAGCTGCTCCAGGTGTCCACTGTGGCATGAACCTTGCTACACACCTAGAATCACAGGAAGCGGTACACGTTCTATGCCTTATGAGAGTAAAAGGCAGGGATGGCTTTTTGGGGAAAATAATGCTGGCTAGGTATCTTTCAGCAAGGCTGTGCACACACCATCATCTCCGTAAAGGCAGCAGACTTGACATAATGGTACAGCAGAAACTGCACCACCAGTAACTTGGAGGAGGAGGAGTCTGAGTGGGAGAAGTGGAGAGGGATGATTTGAAAGACACCATACTGCCCCTGGATGCAACCTGGTTGCCGCAAGAGGTTCAATAGAGCTGCGGCGGTGCCAATGTTTGTGTTTGCCTTCCCACATCTTATTTTGTTCTTGCAGAGCTTGCACAGGGTAATGCTTCTGTCTTCCGGCATACTTGTGCAGGGCTAGAGGCAGCCAACTCAGCTTAGCTTTGGCATGTTTTGGGCTTAACTCACCCACAGTGTCATTGGCATCACCATATCCTGAAGCAGACATGACCCTGGCCATCCTTTGAGAGGTATGTGGCCTCTGCTCTTTATTTCTGCTGCTACCACCATCCTGCTCTGATGTTGCCTTCTCAGCACCTCGATCTGGCTCCCAGGTCCTGTCCAGCACACAATTGTTATCAGAGTCCTCTCCCTCCCTGATGCTTTTATCAGACTGTGGGATATCATGGTGGGTTTATTGCCCCCCCCCCACCCCCTGCGTTTGCTCCAACTGCCACTGGCGCTGCCCCCAATGCCAATACCATGGCTACAGGTGCCACTACTACCCATCGCAAACACAGCTATGCCTGGGGTCAGCATCCTTCTCAACCTTCTCCTCAGGGTGGTACAAACTCTGAATGGTTTCACACAAGTCATCAACAGGGAGACTCTCTTGACCATCTGACATAGGGCGTGGTGGATTTTTCTAGTCACTTCTAAGGGAAAAACGAAGCTGCCCCACTATGAAGGGGCAGTGAAGACTGAGAGAACTCCACTAAAATCCTTCACTAGGGCTGCAAGAAGGAGGAGCAGGAGGAATGCTGTAAGCCCTGGCTCCACAGAACTGTGTCAGACTCTGAAGTCACCTCCACATCCTCCTCCTCTGACTAAGATGAGGAGTGAGACATCCAATCTACAATCTCATCCTCTTTCTCCTCAGTGATAATGTTGCGCCTTTCCGAAGCCAGCAGGAAAAAGTGCGGCCTACTACTAGCCCTACTTCTGGACAAATAGTTGGTGCTGCTACTACCCACATTCTGATCTCTTCTGTAGCCTTGAGATTTTTGGGCATCACAGATAATGTTGTGCACTTCCCTGTGTATTGGTGGTTTGAAAATATTCAATAACCCCAGATGTTAAAATGGGAAAAATTTAAGTAATGTCCTTGCAGAGCTATGCAACTATACAATGAAATCTCTAAATGCATTTTAACACCTCAATCAAACTTCCTAATTATATCAATTGTTGGTCACATGTAATAATTATATTATTTATAACACTATAGATTATTCTTTAGGGCTCATTCACATGAACATAAGGGCTCCGTGCCCATACTGTGGACTGAATTTTTTTTTAAATCAGGTTCTTTTTATTAAGTAATCTTGGACAACGTATAGCATAATGCAATGCAAAAAGAATGTTTCACTTCACAATAAAGCATGCGGTTGTTCAAGCAATAACAAAGTAGTTTCGTCTCATTGATCTGTGCACCACACGCATCCAACATTTTCATTTTCTTTTTCTTATATACACTTATGCAGGAACATGAGAAGGAGTACAGGTCACCTGAAAATTAACAAACAATCCCATACCCTCCCCTCCCTAACCCATAACTCAGAGCGCATTTTGATGTCCAATGCATATACAATCATTTGGAATATAGCAATGTGCGGCGAGGCGGTCCCTCCAGCAGTCCCCAGTATCACAACCCCTACAGTAATTAAAACATAGACCACTTAATTTCACAAATAAATGCAACCCATTGTCCCTAGGAGGGGCACTCCACCCCACCAAGCCCATCTAGTCAAAGATAACTAAAACAAACACTCGCCGACATACTTATATAATTACCGTACAGTGCCCAGTCCAGACAATTGATCCCTGACACACTCCCCCGCCAGAGCCCTCGAAACCAGACTCGGGTCAGACACCCAGCCCCCCTACACAGACATAAACTTATCAGGTTTTTTCCTTTTCAAGTAAATGCCTCTCTCATAGCGGAGAATTACATTCAGTCTACTAACAAATTCTCGTCTTGTGGGAGGGTCAGGCGCGATCCATTATCTAGCGATTAGTACACGGGCCTGAAATAGCATTCTCTGTACACAAAGAAAGACGTCGTTACTCTGAACATCCACATCCAGCTGACCCAGGAGACATATTCTAGGAGTGTAGGGTAGATCTATTCTAGTAACCCGTTTGACAAGACGCAAGATGTCCCTGCAAAACCTTCCAAGCCTGGAGCATGACCAAAACATGTGAAGTAAAGAAGCCTCCTCCATAGCACATCTAGGACATCGGGAGTCAGAACGGAGGCCAATCTTGTGCATAAAAACTGGGATCTTATAGACTCTATGTA
The DNA here is from genome assembly GCA_033119425.1 of Bufotes viridis. Lineage (NCBI taxonomy): Eukaryota > Metazoa > Chordata > Amphibia > Anura > Bufonidae > Bufotes > Bufotes viridis. The sequence continues at coordinate 245,097,850 of CM065592.1, read as the reverse complement.
ACAGGTATAACTGAGACATACGCTGTGCCTCATTAAGAGTCAGAAAGGGTGTCAAGGACATCATATCTCTCCATTGCTCCCGAGTAATATGGCCCACATCAGCCTCCCATTTATCCTTAACCGGAAGGGTCTCAGAAGGAGAAACAGTGCCATGTACATATCCATACAGCAAGGAGATCCACCCCTTCGTACTGCCCACACCCATTAACTGTTGTATAATTGCAGGAGTGTGCAGAGTGCCCACACCCCTCGCAAACTGCGCCTGATATGCGACTTCGGTATGACCACAACCACAGCTTCTCTCATAGAAGCCGGTAATTGTCCCGCCCTAAGCGCGTCATTAAATACCTCAGGGAGTTTTGGCAGAAGAGCATCCTGATATTGTTTATAAAATTCACTAGGCAACCCATCACCTCCCGGGGCCTTATCATTTGAAAAAGACCCTAGCGCCATCTTAAGCTCCTCCAGATCTATAGGCTCATCCAGATACCTGGCTGATTCCGACGACAGCTTCCGCAATGGAATATTGGCCAGATATGACCGAATATTGTCACTGTCGACCGTAAGCTTAGAGGAATATAAATCTTTATAGAAGGAGTAAAATTCACCAAGGATAACAGAGTCATCACTCGTTAAATCTCCCCCTGTAGTCCGGACAGCCAATATCCTGGAAGAACCTGATTGGGACCGAACTATCCTAGCCAAAAGGCTTCCCGCACTTTCCCCTGCCTCAAAGTATTTTTGGGACATAAAGAAGCGTTTATGATCTGCAATCTGGACTAAATGATCCCTCAGTTTATCTTGTGCTGCCTTCCACTGCACCTCTTTTTGGGGTAGGGGGTCTCGTACATAATCAACCTCAAAAACTGTTACCTCCAATTGCAGGGCATCGGTCATACTTCTAGTGGCATTTTTCCTCCTCTTAATTCTCTGAATATAAACACCTCGGACATACGCCTTCATGGCGTCCCATACAGTCCCGACCGACGCCGAGCCCTGATTAGTTAGTAAAAACGCCTCAATTTGGTCTGTGAGCGGGTCCCCTTTATCAAGGAGATCTATCCAGAACGGGTTCAACTTCCAGATACGTGTACCTGTGTTAACCCCAGCAAACTGTAATTCAACCCGTATTGCCAAGTGGTCCGACAGGCTACGCAGCAAATATTGGATATGAGATATAAGGGGCATCAACTCCAGAGACCCTATAACTAAGTCAATTCTAGAAAGGGATCCATACGCCGGAGAAAAACAGGAGTATTCACGTGCATCCGGGTGTCTAAGCCTCCAAAGATCGTGGAGGTCCACCTCTTTAAGCAATCTGGCAAGTAAAGTCTCCTGAATCACTCCAGAAGGGGGGACATACTGGAATTTTTCCATCATAGGATTCAAATATTTGTTAAAATCCCCTTACTGTGGACTGAAATTGACTTGAATGGGTCCGCAATCCGCAAGATACAGCAAAAGATATGACATGTCCTTTTGCGGCGCGAAGGCACAGATGGTAAACACACGGAAACACTCTGAAGTGCTTCAGTAGGCTTTCAGGTTCATGATTCGGCACCGCAAAAGATAGTACTTGTCCTATCTTTTGCCGTATTTTACAAGGACCCTTTAAAGTCAATGGGCCAGCACCACAATATTAGATTCATACGGCTGGTGCCCCTGTATTGCAGACCGCAATGACTGAGCATATAGTGTAAGAAAACTCTAGCTCATCACCTCCACAACTGTGATTGAGTGCATGGATTGGAACCAGGTAAGTCCTTCATGCGAATCAAGTGAAGAAAATATAGCACTTTAAAATCTTCAATGCGCTTGAAGATTTTAAAGTGCTGGATTTTCTTCTCTTGAAAGATGAGCAAGGTTTGCAGCAGCTGCAGTTCTGGTAGTAGGCAAAGCCTGCCTTAGCTCCTCACTTCTCACTCCCTGACTGACAGCTTTCCCTGCCTGTCCCTACTCTACCCATGATTCTTCTTCTTTCTTCTATCCTCATCTAGACTTTCCCTTCACTGTCTCTGGCTGTACAATACAACAAGCTTGATTGTGATTTCTTACTGTCCCTGACTCCCTAACATCGTTTTTCTGGCAGACACTGTAAGACCCATCTACCCTCGTTCACAGGCAAGCACAGAATGGCATTCTGATAGGGCACCTTCCTGCCTGCTGCAGTACTGGTTGGCTCATGTAGGCTGTCTGTTGGCCTTGAATCACATCAAGCCCACCCCCCACTTCCTCTCAGGGTCATGTGAGCATCCTTCTTCTTCCTCCCTAGTGCTCTTTCCCAAAGAAATGTGCAGTAAAATGGTGCCGTTTTAGTGGATTCGTCCAAACTGAGCCTGAAAAGGTCATCTGTCATTCAAAAAAAAATGCTAAGTTTGTAACAAACCTAGTTCTTCACAGACTGGTTTGATCATCTTTACAACAAATCCCAAGAATTAGAATGCACAATAAAGAATACTCTATAGTGTTATAGATAATATAATCATTACATGTAAACAACCATTGATATCATTAGGAAGTTTTATGGAGGTGTTAAAATGCATTTGGAGATCTCATTGTGTGAGATTAATGTGGCAAAGTTGCAATTGCTCTCTTTCAATAATTCTTTGGATGAAAATGAGTGGATGAAGGGTAGCTACAACTTTACATTGGCAGAGACATATTTATCCTGTGATTATTATAACTCCTAAATTAAAAGGTCTAGCAGAAAAACAATCTAATACCGCTTTTTGAAGTATATTCAATGTTGGACTTCTAGCCTGAATAAATACAAACTCTCTTGGACATCAACGCTTAACCACCTCCCGACCGCCTAACGCAGGGGTGCGTCCTGCGCGCGGCCGGGTTATTCCTCCTGGATGCATATACACGTCATCTCGCGAGACGCGAGATGACGCGCATATGCGGCCCGCACATGCGCATTGCGGGTCTGCAAAAGGTGCACAAGGAGTTGGTCACCAGCTTGCCAGCCAATGATCAGCGCTGGCAGGTTGATGACTTTTAAAAAATCGAATCACCAGCCATTATCTGTGAAGGAAAAAATTTGGAACAGGGAGTTCTTAGATCTTTACTCACTGTTGCCAAAATCAAAGGATTTTTGTAAAGTTGATAGAAAAGAGTTAAAAAATAAGGAGGAGCAAAAGAGTAAGTCCAAATCAATTTTGTTTTAGGAGAAAAGCACCCGGAACAGTGTAGCAAATTGTTCTATTATCAGGATTCTGTACTAGAAGCGTACAGAAATTTTGGAGGGTTCGTCTGGAATTCTTATGATGAGATGTATCGTCAGAAACTGGCGGTTTACCCTCATCTTGAGTGGGGCGCAAAGGATGTAGGCCTTTGGCTGAACCTCATGTTACCAAATCGCTCTCATCTTTTTCGTTCCCAACCAAAAAAGTGAATGTGCTTCTCTTATAACGAAAACAAATGTAAATGGGGTGTTAATTGCAAGTACAGACACGAATGTACTTTTTGCATAGGAACACACCCGGTTTAAAAAGCAGGGAGCTCCTACTAAGGACAATCACAGAAAAGGCAGTGACCCCAGTGAAAATAGCCAAGTTAACCCCTTGGCTAAATTCCTATCCAAAGAGGCGGAAAGCTAATTTGATTTATAGAGGTTTTTCAGAAGGTTTCTTCGTCCATAGTTTCACGGGGAATGGTTATATGTTAATTGATAATCTTAAGTCTGTTTGTTTAAACCCGGCAGCTGTACAGGAAAAAAAATGTATAAAGAAATTCAGGAGGGTAGGATCGCCGGCCCCTTCTCAGCACCCCTTTCCAGAATTTTCAGATTTCTCCAATTGGCTTGGTTCCAAAAAAAGGAACCAAATTCCTTTTGTTTGATACACCACCTGTCATACCCTAAGAAATATGCAGTAAATGATGAAATTGATAAAAAAGTGGCTTCTGTATCCTATACTTCTTTTGACGTGGCTCTTTCTATTTTGAACAAGCTGGGCCAGGTAACCAGGCTTGCAAAAACGGACATAAAGTCAGCCTTTCGTCTGCTCCCTAATAACCCCTCTGGCTTCAATTCATTGGGATTTCATTTTCAGGGCGAATTCTTTTTTGACAAAGCTCTGCCCATGGGCTTCGCATTATCTTGTTTTTATTTTGAAGCCTTCAATACTTTTTTAAATTGGGTTCTTTACCTAGATGTTTTTCTTTTCTTTGGTAGGAAGGACAGCAATGACTGTTTGTTCATGCTTAATAAATTTATGTGCATGACCGAGTGTTTTAGTGTTCCTTTAGCCAATGAAAAGACGGTCTTTCCAACGACAACGCTGACGTTTCTTGGGATAGAAATTGACACGGTCAATATGCAATTTCGCATTCCAAGGGAAAAAATTGTTAAGGCCATTGATGATATTTCAAATTTATTGAAGAAAACGAAGACTACTTTAAAGAAGTTGCAGTCTATTTTGGGCTCGTTGAATTTTTTCTGTAGAGTGATCCCTATTGGCAGAGTCTTTTCATAAAGGTTGTACAGTGCATCTAAGGGTATTTCATCACCGTTTGCTCATTTAAGGGTACTTTCACACTTGCGTTGGTGCGGATCTGTCTGTTTATTTGCACACGGATCCGTTTGCATTAGTTAAAAGAAAAATGACAAAGTCCCAAAACGGTCCGTTTTGAATTACATTGAAAGTCAATGGGGAACGGATCCGTTTTAAAATGCACCATATTGTGTAATTAAAAATGGATCCGTCCCCATTGACTTATATTGTAATTAAAAACGGATCCATTAGGCTCTGCCTCTTCAGAAGGACACCAAAATGCTGCATGCTGCGTTTTGGTATCCGCCTCCAAAACAGAATAGAAGCGGAACGGAGCCTAACTGATGCATTCTGAACGGATCCTTATCCATTCAGAATGCATTGGGGCTTAACTGATCCGTTTTGGACCGTTTGTGAGAGCCCTGAAACGGATCTCACAAACGGAATCCAAAACGCTAGTGTGAAAGTACCCTAAGAATACCTAAAGACATGAAAGAGGATTTTAAAATGTGGTTGAATTTCCTGTACAACTTTAATGGTCACACTATATGGCAAACTGATTTTGTAATTGGTATCAAAGAGGTCTTACCAGAAATTCGGTTCTCATTGAACTCTTTCCAGTATTAGTGGCTCTAGTTATCTGGAAAGAACATTTATCCAACAGGAGGATAATGCTTCATGCAGACAACAAAGGTGTTGTCTTTGCATTAAACTGCCAGTCCTCGAGATCTGAGCATGTCGTGATTCTTTTGCGCGAAATTGTTTTACAGTGTTTAGTCAATAATATTTGGATAAAAGCCACCTATGTTGAAGGTAAAAAGAATCTAATTGCGGATGCTTTATCTCAACAGGACTGGCAGTTGTTCAGAGAACTGCTCCCAGGAGCTGCAGAGAAGAATATTCCTTGCCACAATTTTTGTGGGAAATAGTCTGAATTCGACTTTAACTTTGTTGCAGAGATCCCTTGCCAGCACCACATGGAGATCATATGTGTCGTCTTGGAATGTGTGGAAGGGATTTTGTCAGGCCAACATGGAAGACAAATTCTCAGACAGTGTTTTTGTCATTTTACAGTTTATTTAGAGTTTGGTAGAGAGAAATTTGTCCCCTACTTCTATAAACAAAACTATCGCAGGAATTTCATTCTTCTTTAAAGTTTTTGGCATCCCGCCGATAAAGTCTAATTTCATTTTAAAACAGATTTTGTCTGGTTTGAGGAGGAATGAGGTTCCTAGAGATAGGACCAGACCTTTTTCACTACCGAATTTAAAACGAATTTAATAATTACTCTACCTTTAGTATGTAACTCTCAGTTCGAGGCCTTTCTGTTTGAGGTAATGTTCATGCTTTCCTTCTTTGCCACTCTCAAAATTTCTGAGGTCAGTGCAAAAAATAAGAGCGAGGTTGCACCAATTCTTTTTTCGGATGTTATTATCTCAATGAACTGGCTCAAACTAATTATTAGGAAATCAAAAACAGACCAAGGTCAAAAAGGTCAATGGGTAAAAATGTATTTGTCTTCAGACAAGTCGCTTTGCCTGGTAGCGACTGTTTCAAGATGGATAGAATTTAGGAAGAATTCCATGCATGACGTGCCGCTCTTTACACATGTAGATAACACTGCGGTGACTAGATATCAATTTAATTTTGTGCTAAAAAAATGTTGAAAATTAATGGGTCTTTCTGAACTAACGTTCTCTGCCCACTCTTTCAGAATCGGGGCAGCAACTTTAGCGGCACATCAAAATTTGGATGTTGAAACTATAAAAAAATTGGTCGCTGGCAATCAAACAGAATCAAACTTTACATCAGACCAAATTTGATCATATAATAATTTCTTTTGAGGTCTGCGTGTGATTTGGAATTTAGGCAAGCTACGTAGTATATGGTGCCGAATTAAGAGCAAAAGAGAGGAATTATTCGTTTAACCTGGGTTTACGGGACAAAGTTTCCATTTATTGGAGAGGAATACAGAGTTTATGATTAAAAGACATAAAAACTATGAGTGTTTCAAAATGAACTTGTTATTTCCACCTCCTGATGTTTTAATTTTACATGTTGGGGAAGATGACTTAGGTAAAATCAGCTCCGTAAAATACATTGGAGAGTCCTAAGAAAGATAGACAAGACTGTTCAAATTGTTCCCCAATACTTACAGTACTTTGCATATTCTGAAATGATCCCGAAAGGTAATTGGAACCACAGGAATTTATGTTTCCTGGATAAAATAAGGAAAAAGGTTGATAAATATCTTCAAAAGTATTTAATAACAAAGGGCTTCATCTCATACAGACATCGTGAGTTGGAAGGGTTCCTACCTAGTTTATATTCGGTGGACTCTGTGCATTTGTCAAGTATTGGTTTAGATATAGTTGTGGTGGTTTTTCAAAATATAATTGAAGAAGGCTTGCGATTGTTGGGCGGTGCCATATAAATTTCAATGACATGGGGCATGGGGTAAGTCACTCACGAGGTGAGTGGACTATAGTGGAGTATTGTTATCATATTTGTTGGTTATAACAGGTAATAACAGAACATCGCGGCCTATTAATGCCACTATACTTATGTTGCTATTGTTTTAGAATTGAAGAAAGAATGTTAAACCCTTTTCAGGTTTGGTATTGTGGTATGTTTTTGGAAACTAGGCCACCATGAACAAGCCCTTATCATTGTTTTATACAATGAAGGGAACGCATGGTGGCCTGGTTCAATTCATTGTATAAAATGGCGTTATGTGCAATTAAATAAAGTTTTCTTACCTGATATTAGGTCTCTTGTGAAGGCAACGGTCTTTTGATCGGGTGCCATGGTGCTGGTCTCCTATTGGTGGTCAGGCAAACGGTCCTCTCGTGCAGTTACATACAAAAGGAGAAGAATAACGGTTATGGCGCATTCTCGGCGCTGAAATCATCAGATCCAGCCCCCCCATCCCAATTTTCAAGAAAATAATTTCTGTCGCGATGTTCTGTTATGGGGTAAGTCACTCACGATGTGAGTGGACTATAGTGGAGTATTGTTATCATATTTGTTGGTTATAACAGGTAATAACAGAACATCGCGGCCTATTAATGCCACTATACTTATGTTGCTATTGTTTTAGAATTGAATAAAGAATGTTAAACCCTTTTCAGGTTTGGTGTTGTGGTATGTATTTGGAAAATAGGCCACCGTGTCTTTCTCTTCTGCTGTACCTTATTTTGCCTTGATCTGTTTGGTATCTGTCTGTGTCTTTGTCATGGTAATTGGTCTAATCTTCAATCTGTTTGAGTGTCCTAGTGCATGTTCTGCCATGTCTGCTGTGTCTGAACAGTAAGGAAAAAGAGGAAAAAGAAGAGTGTCAAACGTTGATGGTTTCTTGAATAAGGAACCTGGATTAACTTGGTAGGGTGCCAAAAAGGAGTGTGTGTGGAAATGGAAGGAGTGGGAAATGGAGAGGGTATAAGTGAAGAGGCTGCCAGTGGTTGCTCCTTAGTCTAGTAGAGAGATAAGGTGATATAAAAGATAACCCGATTTTGACGTGTGAAAGTCAAAAACAGTGAAGAGAGTAAAAAGAACCACTCTAATGGCACCAATCCCTAATATAAAATGTATTAGGAACTTACATCAACATTGGTAAAATTGGGTCAATGATAGGCTGTTAAAATGTATAAAAGCATCATAGTTATACAATCAAAATGTAAAAACAAACTCACTTCACCCAGGAGGGTAATGCGGGATAAGCACAATACACCCACATTAACACCTTCTGTGCCTGGGTCGCCTGTAGAAGTCTTGGAAAGGACGGCAAACGCTCAATGGAGTTTTTTGGAACCTTTCTTTATTCCAATAACCAGGATAAGAGGAAAAGGAGCTCGACGCAGGAGCAATGAACAGTGTCTGAACAGTGTCCAGTTTCTCCATCTTGCCTAGTCTGTTATGTCTGAACTACGTTCCAGTTCCTGACGTCCATCTTGCCTAGTTTTCTATGTCTGTACAGATTCCTAGTTTTAAGACATAACTTTTATTAAATAACATTAAAATAGATAGCCCTCAAATAATAAGTGATAATAAAAATACACAGTTCACTTCCTGTAAAATGATACACCTGATACAAGAAGTTCAACGGTAGTAGTAATTAACGTGCACAGCAGCACCCAGATAATAACCATTGTCCTACCACTTAGTTGATTCAAAAATACAGAGGTTGTCCTTGGAGATGTGGAAATTCTTCCCTGGTATAATCCCAAGTGCTGCAAAAATGATTGTATAGATGGCGGGGTTGGGTAGAGATGATTCCTATTCAGGCCCTGTGATGTGGCTGACATACTAGCCCTAATAACTAGAAATAAGAGCAGCCTCACCACAGGGCACTCGTCCTAAAAAGGGCGATCCGTCCGGAACCTTACCCTCAATTGCTGGCCCTAATAAAACCCTATCCTACTCCCAACATGCACTTTCGCCTTTCAAGGTTCATCAGAGAAAGTAACAGGAAAAATGGGCAAAAAAGATTACATATGGGTGAGCTATAGATACCAAAAAACTAGCTCACCAATAGAGATACCAGATATGGTAACCTCTTGCTAAACGACAGGGCACTGGAGGTGACAGAAGATAAGCTATCAGTACCCCCAGCAAACAGGGCATGATGTTACCCTAACAAAATAGATGGCTAAAACGCCACTGATCCCACCAGTTTATAAATCAAATTCTACCTCATAACGAGGCTACAATTATCCCGGGGTGAGGCTTGGAGCACTCGGTCAGGATGCATTGGTGACGTCACCGTGTCCCGATGTAGGCGCGCATGCGCAATTCAGGCAAAGGATAGTGCCCAGATGCCGCATCTTCCATTAACTCTCAGTCAGGATGCTTCGATAATGTCATCACGTCCCGATGTGAGTGCACATGCGTAGTCCGAGCAGGAGATAGTGCCGGGATGCCACAACTACAATTACCGCTGGTGGCATAAGTTGATGTCACTGCGTAAGGACGCACTTAATAACAGCGCATCAACCTATTTTGACAAGTTTGCCGAGCAACAAGAACGCGTCCCTTGTACCTGTCAATTAAATAGACCTAGATAAAGGTCTGTACATATATGGGGGCACTTATTGCGAAAGTTTAAATATAGTAACCCAGATATCATGACACAAAAAAACACTGACATGGGTTATTCAAATAAAGCAAAACAAAGAGGAGATATTAGTATAGAGGGTGTTAATATAAATAAAATCAAAGATTGAATCCCTTATTTCAAAATAACTGTAATATCAATAGAAAAAAATGGATACTCAGCATCAAATGAAACAGCTGAAATTAAGCTGTTTATTTAGGCCTAGAGGTGAGACCGTACGTAATAAGAAGGTCCAGTGCGCTTCACGTTGTAAGAGGACCCGGTCCCAATCACCACATCTATTTGGGGGTTTAATCAGCTCTATACCTAAAGCTTTTATAAACTTGGGGTGGCCCTGATTGCATTCGTGTACATGTCTGGCTATAACCATATCACTCCTGTTTATTATATCCCCCAAGTGCTCCCCTATGCGCCTGCGCAATTCTCTCCTAGTCTTGCCGATATATTCTTTATGGCATTCGCAGGTAATTTTATAAATAACTCCTGATGTAGGACAGGTAATAAAATCTTTGATGGGGAATGTGCGTTGCAGGTTAGTGCTGAAAAAAGTCTTTCAGGTCAGCAATGTGTTACAAGCCACACAGCTACCACACCTAAAGCACCCAAGTGGTTTGCGATCAAGCCAATTGCCAGGTGTAGGTATTGGAGAGTAGTGGCTGTGAACTAAAAGATCCTTGAGACTACTTCCCTTTCTAAAGGTGATTGGTGGGTACTCATGGATGTCACAAATATCAGGATCTATTAAAAGGATGGGCCAGTGTCTCTTCAGGATATCCCTAGCTTGATCTGCTAATCCGTCATAGGTTGTGATTAGACGGACCTTTTGATTCTCATGTACTCTCTCTTTTGGTACCAGGAGATCGGTACAAGGTGTAGAAATAGCTTTCTGAAATGCCTTTTTTAATATCATATCCGGGTATCCCCTAACACGGAACCTACCCCTACAGATTCCTAGTTCCAGTAGTCCGTTCCTGTAGTCCATGTCGTTTTAGTGCATGGAGTCTGTTTGTCCGAGTTCCTGATATATTCGTGTGCCATAGCTCTGTGTCTTGTCTGTTGCCTGCATTTGTGTTTGCCTTGGATTTGCCTGTGCTTTAGTTCTGTATCATGCCATGCCTGTGTTCCTGGTGATTTGCATCAGAGTTTCTAGTCTGAGAGTCAGCTGCCAAATATTCTGTGCCAATCCCAGGAGATACTGGTCTGGTCGCTTATCCGCTGCAAATTCCATATACCTGTATAGTGGTTAAAGGGTGAATACTGGGGAGGTGCCAGAATAACACCCTAAAGGTTTGGCCCAACTTCTGGCACAACCATTGTCCGTACGCATGTTTTGTAGCAATTATTCTTTAATAGTGATGTCGCGAACATAAATTTTTCCGTTCGCGAACGGCGAACGCGAACTTCCGCAAATGTTAGCGAACATGCGAACAGTGCGAACCGCCATAGACTTCAATAGACAGGCAAATTTTAAAACCCACAGGGACTCTTTTTGGCCACAATAGTGATGGAAAAGTTGTTTCAAGGGGACTAACACCTGGACTGTGGCATGCCGGAGGGGGATCCATGGCAAAACTCCCATGGAAAATTACGTAGTTGACGTAGAGTGTGGTAAGTTGTAATCGCAATGCAATTAATACAGGTTATATAATTCGCATTGCGAATTCAACTTAGAGCTGGGTTCCTAATGGTTGTATTGCTAGAATATAACGAAGATTGAGAATATAGCGCTATATTCTCAATCTTCGTTATAGTCTAGCAATACAACCATTAGGAACCCAGCTCTAAGTTGAATTCGAAATACGATTAATACCTCCTCTCACTAAGACTGCAGCTTCCGAATGAATCTAAAATGGATGCTGTCCAAGAGATGGGAGGGAGGGTATGCTGATTGGCTGGAATGTGTCTGCTGACTGTGAGGTAGAGGGTCAAAGTTTACTCAATGATAGGGGGTGGACCGAACATCGCAGGCATGCTGGGAGTTGTAGTTTGGCAACAGCTGGAGGCACACTGGTTGGGAAACACAGGTCTAGATCATTACTCTTCCAAAATCTATATTCAGCTATATGGCTTAGAAAATATGCTGTCAAACAATGATCCTAGGTTTTGGTATAGACACATGATCTAGACTACCATATTTGCCTATACGAAATGTAAATATGCAACCAAATGTGGCAAAATACACAAAAAAATAAAATAAAAAATGAAAAAATTATAAAAACGCTGATGCGTTTTTGATGCGTTTTTGATGGGTTTTCTATCAAAAATGCCCAAATGGCCTCTCGGGGGTTCAGATATCTTGCTTTGGAGGCAGCAGAACGTTGGTGGTAGTCATAGTCAACCGTCATATACAATCAAATAGAGGCATCAAATGGATTCAGAAAGCGATTAATAATTGTAAGTATTATTCGCATTGCGATTACAACTTAGAGCTGAGTTCCCAATGGTTGTATTGCTAGAATATAACGTATATTCTAGCAATACAACAACCATTAGAAACTCAGCTCTAAGTTGAATTCGCAATGCGATTAATGCAGGTTATATTAATCGCATTGCGATTAAACTTAGATCTGAGTTCCTAATGGTTGTTGTATTGCTAGAATATAAGGAAGATTGAGAATATAATGCTATATTCGTTATCTTCGTTATATTCGAGCAATACAACTATTAGGAACTCAGATCTAAGTTGTAATCGCAATGCGAATAATACAGGTTATATTAATCGCATTGCAATTTACAATTACTAACACTGCAGCTTCAGAATGAATCTAAGATGGATGCTGTCCTTGCGTTTAGATAGGAGGTGGGAGGGTCTGGGAGGGAGGGTATGCTGATTGGCTGGAATGTGTCTGCTGACTGTGAGGTACAGGGTCAAAGTTTACTCATTGATAAAGTATAGGGGCGAACATGAACACCGAATATGCCGCGGCGGACGCGAACAAGCTTTGTTCGCCGGGAACTGTTCGCCGGCGAATAGTTCGGGCCATCTCTATTCTTTAATTGCATTCGGAGATATAAAAAAAACTTAGGCCTAAATTTACTAATGTGTCTGCTCTAAAAAGCTGTTTAAATAAGTCTATGTCAAAGTAAGCCAACACATAGTTGGTATAGAGTCAGAGAAAATTGTCTATCCTTGCACCAGAAAAATCACTGAAAAAAGTGCACCACAAGGATAAGCAGCTGACAACACTGGCTAATCCCTCAAGCTGATGTTAAAAGCTGAGCCATTCGCCAATATCTCCCAGTCAGGAACATATCAGAGTCCCCAATGCACCACGTCAAGGTTTCTCAGCATGGCATGGGGTCCTACCACTGGACTACCTATGGTGTGTGAACGGGGTCTGAAAGGTGCAGATAACCAGCTCACAGCCCCAATCCCACTCAGGACCAACAATGCAATGGGAGAAAATTTAGGCCGCAAGCCGCACCTACAACAGACCATGTGACACAGGCTCCCAGGTGCAACAGAATGTTACCAGCCAATGCCATACGCAATGGCACATTCAATACATATAAAGCAAAAATCACAGAAATAAACGTGGCCTAAATGGGTGGAATTGCTCAAAACCCAAACACTGTTGCATGTTTCTAACTGGGGGAGCAGCTCCTCCGCATGTGGTTGGCAGCGAGCGGCCATCCCCAGCAAAAATTGCATAAACTGCACAAACATCCTACACATATAATATTTTCATCTGCACGTTGTTTCATTTTGTGTAGGATGCTTGTGTGGTGCATGTGGTTCGTGCCGGCATCCTCCATTGTAGGCCATTTTTGCTGGGAATGGCCGCCAGCTGCGAACCACATGCGGAGGAGCTGCTCCCCCAGTTAGAAACACGCAACAGTGTTTGGGGTTTGAGCAGTTAGACCCATTTAGGCCACATTTATTTCTGTTATCCTTGCACCAGACCTACCATCCAGCCTGAGCCCCTGTGATTAATCTGGTGCAAGTCTAGACAGGCTGTCTAAATTTACATCATCTACAGGATTAGTAAATCTGGGCCCTAGTGTGCATAAGGCATGGAGATTCTGAATGTCCATTTATATCACAGAGCTGTTCTAATAAAACTGTTAAAACACTGGTGGAAGGATAACCAGAATTTGAGATGGTTTTTGATCTTCAACTCGGTTTTTGATCTTATTAATCAAGTAATAGATTTTATGCTACTGAGATTAGAAAAAAGAAGAAAAGCAGTGCTTCATCGAAAGGACCATTTAAACAAGCCGGTAAACTCGTAAGTCAGTGCCTCTCACCTGGAAGGGTTGCTCTAGGAGCTCAATATCCTATGCAGCCTGTAGAGTAAGTGTAGATACTGGTGTTGCCAGGCTTCTCCCTCCAGGCATGAAGTGCAAAGTTGAAGATCAAGAGAAGAAGAGGGTGCGGGATCAGCAGCAGCGCAGCCAGGTCAGTCCAAATACATTGTATATTTTGAGTATATTTTTATTGAAGTTATTTCCTTACAAGAGACGCATTTTGGGCCAGAACGGCCCCATCATCAGACCAAAGAACACCTCCAGCCCCGAAATGCGTCACCTGTAAAACAAAATAACTTTAGTATATATACTCAAAATATACAATACATCTGGACCTACCTGGAAACAGAGTAGACCAGGATGTCAATGGATATTGGTCAATAAAATTCTAGAAGGAATAACAGGGGAACAGCACAACAGAGTAAAGACATAAACGAGAATTTTTATTCCATGGGAAATAGAAGTATTTTTTAATACAGACTGGAGAGCTGTATAGTCCTATTTAAGGAAATTCATTTATAGTATATATGTAGTTAGTTACAATCGCTTAATATAGGTTTAAGAACCACTATTGCGGCATTTTTCTGAGGTGCATTCTCTTGCGCTCGAGCAAGCACTGATCTGCCATGGCCTTTATTAAAGCTTGTGCCTCTTGACATTACAGAGGTATTTTGGCTCTACTGTATCTTACTACAGTGTTAATAATACAATTTGTGGTTTTGCTTGCATGAATTATTTGGTACAATGGCTGTTATAACATACTCTAATGTATTCCACAAATGTGCTAAATTGTGACTCATATGCAAATATAATATTCCAGATGAATGCCCTAATTCATACTTACTGAAAACCTAATGCAAATTGATCATAAAAAGGAAATGAAAATGTTGTGCAATGTTACACAAGATTTTTTTTTAAATCACACGTTTCTGACAAATATTTTAATTAAAACTTCTGATTTAAATACTAAAACAGAATCTATTGTGGTTATTTTTTTGTTATGTAAGTTATTTAATCCGTATTATTCCGTTTTCCTTCTTTCCAACTACAGCTATGTAGTTCTGTCCATACATCAGTGGATTAGTTACAGGGGGTGTTGTAGCAGAAGGCCCTCTTTAAGAGCTTTGGACAGTTGGCTGGGTACGGTGTGCAACCAAAATCAGGCAACCAGGCAACAATTCAACAAAGACAATGTTGGTCAGCACTTCCTACAAACCCTAGGTGCACATATGTTTTTGTGTTACAGCAAAGACTGTACACATTTATCTAATTTTATAGGAAATGCTAACCAACATTATTTTTTTTCGCATTGTACATAGGCGGCTGCAGCTGCCACCATTTTGTTACTGATCTGTCCAAGGCTGTTTTTATTGTAACAGAATATACCTGGATCCCAATTTTGCTAAGTTCATTTGGAGTACTAGGCCCAAGGAACAGTGAGTCATTTTGGTGTAGGGTCCCATCTATAAGTTACCTTGTCAGGGTAGATGGACTCATATGTTTTGATCAGAACATGTGCCAAGAACCTCATACAATCATTTACTGTATATAGTCAATATAGCATTAATACAATTTATGATCCATATATTCCATGAGGGCTGTCACAAGTGATAACTTGAAAATATAGAAGCATTTGCTGCTTTCCTAATGTGCATCCCAAATTTTATCATTGATACTGTTGCCAATTGTTGATTTGGAGTGAGCACTGGGGAGAGTATTGAGAAAAGTGCCCGGATTAAACTGTACTGTACCTTTTTTCATATATTTGGACTTGGACTTCCAGAGCTATGTAGTCAATATGATTTAGAAGTGCTTTATGAATACAAACACATTTCGGGTTTGTGTTTTAACCTAATTGTTTTATTCAATGTTTTTACATTTGGAGGTTTTATTCTCTCTTCACTTTGGTATCATTGTTCGCATTTTAATGTATCCATGATAAATGGGACTCAAATACTCCCAGCACTTACAGGAAGGCTGAATTATGTAACAGCCGGACAGTTACCTGGAAAATAATATGAAGCACACTTGCAGGTAACAATAAAGCAAGGCAATAAAACATCTCACAAAATCTCACTAAAGGATGACTGGAACAGGATGGTGATGTAACCAGATAATGGAACACCTGGATGATGATGATCTTAGTAGGATGATGGGATGATAAGATGAACAGATTGTACAGACAATTCATATTCCCTAAGATACTTCTATTTCCAGTAGTAACCACAGAAATAAACAATAGATCAGTCTGAAGCAGAAAATTCCTAGCTCACTCTTTTATTTCCTGACTACTACTGATTATAGCTACATTCACACGTCCGTGTGTGTTTTGTGGATCCACGGATCCGCAAAACACGGACACCGGCAATGTGCGTTCCGCATTTTGAGAACCGCACATCGCCGGCACTCTCATAGAAAATGCCTTTTCTTGTCCGCAATTGTGGACAAGAATAGGACATGTTCTATATTTTTCGGGAACACGATTGCAGACCCGGAAGTGCGGATCCGCAATTACGGACCCGGGAGGGACATCGTCTGTCCCCATTGAAATGAATGGGTCCGCAATTCCATTCCGCAAAATGCGGAACAGAATTGCGGACGTGTGAATGGAGCCTATGAGGTAGGCAAAATGCTCCTATTTATGCTCTCTTACATGTGCTTATCCTACCTATTCATGGACACTCCAGACCTTTTTGCAGATAAGGACCTTAGGTCAGCTAACCAGAGAGGTTTTGTATCACCCCTTGTATTATCCAACTGCGATAATAGATGGCAGCATAACCTCTGAGTTGTAAACACACATGATTATACTCTATATATCTTGGAGATATGGCTCACTGGCTAGAGTCAAGTCAGACTTTATAGAGACACAGATAGGCTTCAAATGTTCAGCTTAGGTATTTTCCAACTTTTATTGCCATTTTATATACAAGCAAGAAGTATACAGGTTGCAAGATAAACAAAAACCTGCTTATACAGACACTAGTTAAAAGGTATATGCTCCATTTATGTTTTACATACAATAAACAGCAACCTGTACCTTCCAGTTGTATGCAGCTTTTGAGCAGCCACTGTATGTAACTAGGGATTTAAGGGGAATGTTTTACTGAATTATTTTTCTGCCAGTAAAGGCCAGATAGCGATACATCCTTTTTTTTCTTGTGCAGGGTGTCAGTAACTGTCTTCTGGACAACTATCAAATCAGGAGTCTTCCCCATGATTGTATAGTCTACTGAATCAGAGTAAGGGACTATTTAAAGACTTAGGAAACCGTTGCAGGTGTTTTGTGTTGATTAGCTGATTAGAGTGTGACACCATGGGCCAGATTTATCATTACACTTACATCTGACTCCACTTTTACATATGCCCAAAGTCACTTTTGGCTCAGTCAGATTTATTAATGGTCTTTTTATACTGTGATAAATGTAGTTTAACCCCTTAAGGACCGGGCTCATTTTCACCTTAGGACCAGGCCATTTTTTCAAAATCTGACCACTGTCACTTTAAGTGTGAATAACTTTAAAACGCTTTTACTTACCTAGGCCGTTCTGAGATTGTTTTTTCATCACATATTGTACTTCGTGACACTACTAAAATTGGGTCAAAAAAGTTTATTTTTTTGCATAAAAAATACAAATTTTACCAAAAAAATTGCAAAATTTAGCAAATTTTAAAGTTTCAGTTTCTCCACTTCTATGATACATAGTAATACCCCCCAAAAAAGTGATGACTTTACATTCCCCATATGTCTACTTCAGGTTTGGAGTATTTGGGAAATGCTATTTTATTTTTGGGGATGTTACATACCTTAGAAGTTTGGAAGCAAATTTTGAAATTTTTCAGAAATTTTCCAAATCCCACTTTTTATGGACCAGTCCAGGTTTGAGGTCACTTTGTGAGGCTTACATAATAGAAACCACCCAAAAATGATGCCATTTTAGAAACTACACCCCTCAAGGTATTCAAAACTGATTGTACAAACTTTGTTAACCCTTTAGGTGTTTCACAACAGTTCATGGAAAATGGAGATAAAATTTTGGAATTTAGAATTTTTGGAAAATTTTCCATTATAATCCATTTTTCCAGTAATAAAGTAAGGGTTACCTGCCAAACAAAACTCAATGTGGGTTGCCCTGTTTCTCTAGTTTGCAGAAACACCCCATATGTGGTCCTAAACTACTGTTTGGCCAAACGGGAGGACATTGAAGGAGGGAACGCCATATGGGTTTTGAATGGCAGATTTTGCGGGACTGGTTTTTTAACACCATGTCCTATTGCAAGCCCCCTGATGCACTCCTAGCATAGAAATTCCAAAAAGTGACTCCATCTAAGAAAGTACACCCCTCAAGGTATTCAAAGCTGGGTTTACAAACTCTGTTAACCCTTTAGGTGTTCCACAACAGTTCATGGAAGATGGAGAAACAATTTTGGAATTTAGAATTTTTGGAAAATTTTCCATTTTAACCCTTACTTTATTACTGGAAATAAAGGGTTAACAGTCAAACAAGACTCAATATGGATTGCCCTGATTCTGTAGATTGCAGAAACACCCCATATGTGGTCCTAAACTACTATTTGGCTAAACGGGAGGACATTGAAGAAGGGAAACGCCATATGGTTTTTGGAAGGCAGATTTTGCTGGACTGGTTTATTTACACCATGTCCCATTTCAAGCCCCCTGCTGCACCCCTAGAGTAGAAACTCCATAAAAGTGACCCCATATAGGAAACTACAGGATATGGTGGTTGTTGTTTTGGGACTATTTTAGGGTAAATATGATTTTTGCTTGCTCTATATTACACTTTTTTGAGGCAAGATAACAAAAAATGGAAATTCTAAAATTATTTCTAAATTTGCCATTAAGTTTTGTGGAACACCTAAAGGGTTAACAAAGTTGGTAAAGTAATTTTTGAATACCTTGAGGGGTGTAGTTTTTAAATGGGGTCACTTTTTTGGAGTTTCTAGTCTAGGCTACATCAGGGGGCTTCTAATGGGACATGGTATAAAAATAAAAATCTGCCTTCCAGAAACCATGTGGCGTTCCTTCGTTCTATGCCCTGCCTTGTGGCTATACAGCAGTTTACGACCACATAAGGGGTGTTTCTGAAAACTACAGAATCAGGGCAATAACTATTTAGTTTTGTTTGACTGTTAACCCTTGCTTTATTACCGGAAAATATGGATTAAAACGGAAATTTGCCAAAACATGGTTGTTTTGGCACAGTTTTTATTTTATTTTTTAACGCCGTTCATCCGAGAGGCTGGTTCTAATGTTATTTTTGTAGGGCAGAGTATTACGGACGCGTCGATACCTAATATGTCTACTTTTTTTGATGGATTTAGATTTTACACTATTTTATCATTTTAGGAAGAAAAATAAATAATTTTGCTATCTCCATAGCCTGGGATCTAATTTTTTTTTGTTGTTGGGGTAACTATCTAATGTAGGGGCTCATTTTTTGCGTGATGAGATGGCGGTTTTATTGGCACTATTTTGGGGGCATATGACTTTTGATCGCACACTATTACACTTTTTATGATGTAAGGTAACAAAAAAATGGCTTTTTTAACTTTTTTTTTTTTTTTTGACAGCGTTTATTTGAGGGGTTAGGTCAAATGTTATTTTTATAGAGCACATTATTACGGACGTGGCAATACCTAATATGACTACTTTTATAAAAGTTGGCTTCAGCATGACATCATTAACCAACTTTGGAAAAAAAAAAATTTGTACCTCCACATACTGGAAGCCATAATTTAAATTTTTTTTTGGGGCGACTGTCTTATCTAGGGGCTCATTTTTTGCGGGATGAGATGGCGGTTTGATTGGCTCTATTTGGGGGGGCATTTGATTTTTTTTATGACGTGCTATTATAATTTCTGGGATCTAAGGTGACAAATTATTTTTTTTTAACATGGTTTTTAATTTATTTTTAAAAGGGTGTTTATCTGAGGGGTTAGGTAATATTTTATTATTATACATAAGATTGTTACGGACGCGACGATGCCCAATATGTATGGCTCCCAGACTTTGGATACACTAAAACAACATTTTTTAAAAACTTATATACAATAAAATAATTTATGGAAAAAAAAAAAGTTGTTTCCGTGTTTCCAAAGTCTGAGAGCCATAATGTTATGTTTTTCTAGGGGACTGTAGGGAATTATAATAATTTAGTACTCCATGGAAGTGTGATACTCCCTGAAGCAACCGTCAATGCAGAGGCCCGGATGATCGGGGCAAGTGTCACATTGAGTAGTGGTGTCCTTCCGTATCCCCCTCTTGCGACACACTCTGCACTTTTTTTGGGTTCGTCCCCTCTTTCCAGTATGGGGGACCACACCTGGAAAATGTTGGCCAGGGACGACCCGGGCGCCTCCAATTCCCGAGGTACTCCGACCTGCTCTTTCCCGGTCTGAAAAGATCAGGTCCTTGAGGACTGCCTCATAGAAATGGAGGAAAGTCCCTGTGCTGCCAGCGCATCGGGATAGTACAAAAGCGTTGTACATGGCAACCTGTACCAAGTAGACCGCAACTTTTTTGTACCATGCCCGGGTTTTGCGCATGGCATTATATGGTGTGAGGACTTGATCAGATAGAGTGCTGTGGACCCCAGACACCCAGGTGCACTTACTTTATTAGATTCTGCTGCTGGGGCTGGAACACTGGATGGCTGGGGCTGTGGATCGCTGGGGCTGTCGGTGGCTGGGTGAGCTGCTGGGGCTGTTCGGGGGTCTGCTGGGTGGGATGGGGTCCTTCTGGGGTCTTCCTGGTGGGATGGGCTCCTATGGGGCTCCGATGGGGGTCCGATGGGGTCCGATGGGGTCCGATGGGGCGACTTGATCCTCCGGCGGCACAACAGGCAGTGTGCAGGGGGGAGAAGCTACGGAGGTTAGCTTCTGTCGCCGCCCCTGCACAGCCAATCAGAACAATTTGTGGTTAACGGTAAGGATGGTGATTGGTGGTGTAATATAGCACCACTGATCACCATCCTGTTCCGAGTTATCGGGTCACCTGAGACCCGAATGACTCGGAATCGCAGAAAACCGCAGGTCTGAATTGACCTGCGGTTTTCTGCGATCGCCGACATGGGGGGGTCACAGGACCCCCCTGGGCATTGTGCCAAGATGCCTGCTGATTGATTTCAGCAGGCATCTTGTTCCGATCACCGCCACGTGCGCAGCGGTGATCGGAAATTCACAGGGCGTACATGTACGCCCTTGGTCCTTAAGTACCAGGACGCAAGGGCGTACATGTACGCCCTTCGTCCTTAAGGGGTTAACAGTAGCAGTTTATACTTCAGTAAGCAGCTTTACAAAAGTCGCATGACTTTACAAAAAAGTTGCATGTTCTATTAAAAAGTCACATTTGATAAGCATGGTCCTCGCTGGAGTGAAATTGCGCATTTTTTTGCGACTTTTTAAATGGTCGCAATAGTAAATCTGTCTAGAAATTCAGTTACATAAGAAAACAAGCCCACTTTCACAAAACTGGAGAGCTTAGTGCAGAGCTTGAAAAAGTCGCATAAAATGGGCAATTTTACCGATTGAACCTGCAATGATAAGAACCTGCAATTCACGCTAATATACTCCAACACTGAGATTCAGTTTTTGGACACCAGGGTTCTATACAGTGGAGGCACGTTCTATACTGAATTGAACATGAAGCCCACGGACACTAATACATTTCTATGTTATAACAGTTCCCATCCTAGGAGAATGATCCAGTCGCTTCCCTTTTACCAATTTCTCAGGGTAAGACGACCAGAGTAAACTTAAGCCAGCTCTGGATTCCATGGCGACTAAATTCCTAGACAGGGGTTATCCCCGTCAACTGCTGTCGGCACATATGGATATGGTACGCAGCCTTGACAGGAAAGATATGTTGTCCAAACGAAGAACTGTTCAAAAATCTGATAGGATTCAGTTTGTCTATGTGTATAATGAATTAAGCCTGTCCATCAACAAATCATCCGGAAACACTGGGGGATATTGGGTACTTGTTTTAACAAGATCCCTGAGTTTAAAAATCCACCGTTGTTTCCGTACCGATGCTCCAGGAACCTGCAAAATCAGCTGGTGAAGGCTGACATTGGCTCCAAGGGGGGTATATATATATATATATATATATATATATATATATATTTGTGGGTGAAACATCCACTGAGCTGGAAACCCGCCTCAACAATCACCGGTATAGCATCAGAAAAAAACGCCTTGACCTGCCGGTATCTAAATATTTTGTTGAGGCCGGACACAAGGAGAATGATCTCAAATGTTGGATCCTTGACCATATACCCTTACCCAGATGGGGTGGTAACAGACTCAGGTTACTGAAACACAGGGAGTTACAGTGGATACATAGATAGGGCAGTCTCAGGCCCAATGGTTTGAACGTTGAATATAATTTTGGGGATATTATATGAAGTGTGGTTTGCCTCCTCTGACCCGCCACTTGCAGCTCGATCTCCCATATGTAGACAGGGAGAATTACAATACTATTTGATTGATGATTTTTCTTTTTCTCTTTTTTTAGATCATTTGCACAACATCTGCACAATATTAGGACAGACTGGATGGAGAACGGGGTCAAATTTGATGCAGCACACCAGTCTGGACCAAGGCACTTCTAGAATAATATTTTTTTTGTGGTGTTTTTATTGTACACATTGCCCCACTTGAGGGGTGCCAGAAGGTATACGTTAGGTTATTTTATAGGGTTCATTTCTCTGCCCTCTGTCTGCTTACCGACCGGAGGAGATCCCCCCGGGTGGAATTATGTCCGCATGACCCTCAGTATTGGCCCCCTGGGTAGCCATGTGATATTTGGTGGCCTTCGGGAATGCAACCTGAGTGGTAGGGTTACGGCCCTGTGATGGGGACTGTACCTGCCTGTCTGCGGCAACACACTCAATAACAAGTTTGGTCCATGGTTGCAACAACTTTGGTATACAGATAATGGGCAGTTTACCATTAGTTAAAATGGCGCGTATGTGCCTGAACCTTATTGGGCACATGCGCAGCATTTCGCATACCGAGAATGATGAACAGAGCGGCAGCTGGGGAATGCGCCGGACATTACTTCTGATGCATGACATACTCAGCAGCTTGCGCGCCACCTGATTGGCACTCCTCTGAGCAGGCGCACTTGGATGTATACAACGCCGAGATCATACAGGTATTGTGTGCCTCACCTGACTGGTGTGATTGCACTTTCTGTCTTTGGCTCCTCCCTCTGTTTTGTATCACCTGACATGGCCATTACTGGATAGGATTGCAATCACTGTGAACCGAGAGGTTTTTAATATTACAACATTATAATATGTATCGTAACAGATATACATGACCATGTCCTTATCATGCTTTGTATTTTTCACATATTTTATACACTTTATTTGTAATTATATTGTATGTTGTTTTTGTTAACACCCACTGATCTGATTGGGTCACATGATTTTGATGTGGATTGCTTCACCTATATATACCCACCACTTGTATATTTTCTTTGCTTGAAAAAGGGTATAGCACTGACCCGAAACGTTGCACCGTACGGGTGAATAAAGGAGTTTTCACTTTTTACCGGTGTGCCGTTCATTTTCTGGACTATTATGTGGGGTAAGAAACCTATTCCCTTAGAACGTGCACCCAATCTCTCACCGGAGAGCTAGTGCCGCGATTTTATATATATATATATATTGTGGGGAGTCGCTCTGGTAGACAGCGGTGCGGGTGCAGTTTAGAGGCAAAACAAGGAGTCCAGATTGTGCATCAAACAGTGTTTTATTCACACTTGCACACCAGAAATGAAAACAATCTCTTGGTGACAGTTCACACACAACAGAAATCATGTGGCAAAACCAAAAACAGGCCAACACAGGTTCAGTCACCTGGGAGGTGTAGGTGCAGGTTCGCACCACGCTGTCGGCCCAGCCGCAGGAGAATCCAGCTTCAGGTAGCCAGGAACAAAACACCTCCTTGCTGAGCTCTTTCCTCCAGGACAGAGAACTCCCAGCCCTGTTCGCAGCTCCAGGATAATCACAGCTTCCAGCTGCTGAGCTGGCTGAGCTTTTAAACCCAGCCCAAAACCAGGACTGGGTTGTGGGGAGCAGCCACCCACCCTACACTTTAGCTGCTCCCGGTAAGAGCCGGCCCGGATCGGCTTTGCAGCCATGCTATTTAAACTCTGTCAGTAGCACTAGCTGCTGCTGACATCAACAAAAAACGGGCTCTTACCTCACCGAGGCTATGAACCTCGGTGACACATACCTGCCATCCACGACGGCACCCTGCACCTTACCACACACCCCCTTTGTTCAACCCTGAGGGGGTGGACACATGTGAGGCAGTGGACGCGGGAAAGGGCATCTGCATTTCCCTGCAAGCGACCTGCCCTATGTTCCACGGAGAACTTGAAATTTTGAAGGGACAGGAACCACCTGGTGACCCGAGCATTCCTCTCCTTGGCCTGACTCATCCATTTGAGGGGGGAATGGTCGGTCACCAGACGGAACCTCCTCCCTAACAGGTAGTAGCGGAGAGATTTGAGTGCCCACTTGATAGCCAGGCACTCCTCTCCACTATACTATATCTGGACTCGGCGGGACTGAGCTTACGGCTCAGGAAGACAACGGGATGTTCTTCCCCGTTGACCTCCTGAGACAGTACCGCACCGAGGCCTACCTCCGAGGCGTCGGTCTGTACGACAAACTCCTTGTTGAAGTCGGGTGTCACCAAAACCGGGGACCCACACAGGGCCGACTTCAACGCGGAGAAAGCCTCCTCCGCCTTCTCACTCCAGCTAACCCTCCCAGACTTTCGCCCCTTCAACAGGTCTGTCAATGGCGCTGCTATTGTGGCAAAGTGGGGCACAAACCTCATGTAGTAACCTACAATCCCCAGGAACGACTTTACCTGCCTGGTGGTGACCGGTCGGGGCCAGTTACGAATGGCCTCTACCTTAGTTACCTGAGGTTTGATAACTCCCGCCCAATTACATATCCCAGATATTTTGTCTCCTCTAACCCTATGGAGCACTTCTTTGGGTTAGCGGTCAGTCCGGCTTTCCTCAGGGCATCCACTACCGCCTGCACCTTGGGTAAATGGCTTTCCCAGTCGGTGCTGTGGATGACTACATCATCTAAGTAGGCCGAGGCGTACCGACGATGTGGTCGCAGCACTATGTCCATTAACCTTTGGAAAGTGGCGGGGCGCCATGCAGGCCAAAGGGTAACACCTTGTAGTGATACAGGCCCTGCGGGTAACAAATGCGGTTTTTCCTTAGCCGACTCCGTTAAGGGTACCTGCCAGTACCCTTTAGTGAGGTCCAGCACGGAAAAATAACGGGCTTGTCCTAAACTTTCAACCAGCTCGTCTACTCGGGGCATGGGATACGCGTCAAACTTGGATACTTCATTTAACTTGCGAAAGTCGTTGCAGAACCGCAACGTCCCATCCGGCTTGGGTATTAGGACTATGGGACTGGCCCACTCACTTTTCGACTCCTCAATGACCTTGAGCTTCAACATTAACTGTACTTCCTCCGCGATGGCTCGTCGCCGAGCCTCGGGTACCCGGTATGGTTTTAACCGGATCTTGGCCTGAGGCTCAGTGACGATGTCATGTTGGATGAGAGACGTGCGGCCAGGGAGGTCCGAGAACACATCCGTGTTCCGACTGATGAACTCCCTGACTTCCTGAACTTGTTTGGAAGACAGGCTGTCTGCAATTTTTACCGTGGTTACTGCTTCACAGGCCTCGAACTGTGGGGCTGGACCCTTTTCACCTAGAAGCCCTGGCCGGGGGCTGTGGTCGTCGGCTGTGTCCCTATCTTTCCACGGCTTAAGTAAATTCACGTGGTACACCTGCTCGGCTTGCGCCGCCCTGGCTGGTGTACTTTGTAATTTACTTCCCTACCTTCTCGATCACCTCATAGGGGCCCTGCCACCTAGCTAGGAACTTGCTGTCAAGGGTGGGTACCAGAACCAAAACCCGATCTCCCGGATGGAAGCCCCGTACCCGAGCCTGACGATTATACACCCTACTCTGGGCTTGTTGCGCTGCCTCCATATGCTCCCGGACCAGCGGCAACACCCTTTCTATCCGTTCCTGCATCTGGGTGACATACTCAATGACACTTTTGTGGGGGACAGGCTGTTGTTCCCATGCTTCCTTGGCGATATCCAACAGGCCCCGAGGGTGTCTGCCATAAAGCAGTTCGAAGGGCGAGAACCCAGTAGAGGCCTGGGGTACCTCTCGCACTGCGAACATGAGAAGCAGGTCCCAGTCCTTCCCATCTCTAGACACGACCCTTTTTAACATATTTTTTAGAGTTTGGTTAAACCTCTCAACAAGACCGTCTGTTTGCGGATGGTAAACGGACGTCCGTAACTGCTTTATACGCAACAATTTACACAGTTCCTTCATTACTTTGGACATAAAAGGGGTCCCTTGGTCTGTCAGAACCTCTTTTGGCAGGCCCACACGGGAAAACATCTCCATTAACTCTTTGGCAATGAGCCTAGCTGAGGTATGTCGCAGGGGCACCGCCTCCGGATACCGAGTGGCATAGTCGAGAACTACCAGAATGTGTTGGTGGCCCCTGGCAGACTTTGGTACAGGCCCAATTAAATCCATAGCGATTCGCTCAAACGGTACTTCAATAATTGGCAGAGGTACCAGAGGACTACGGAAATGAGGCTGGGGGCTAGTTATCTGACAGGTTGGACAGGACTTACAATAATTTTCTACCTCCTTGAACACACTGGGCCAATAAAACCGCTGCAGTATGCGGTCCTGGGTTTTCTGCCACCCCAGGTGTCCCCAAGAACATGTTGGTGGGCAAGCTCCATGACAAGCTTGCGATACGCTGTGGGCACCACCAACTGTTCAACAGGTTCACCTCGGACTTGGTTCACCCGATACAACATATCCTGTAGAACAATAAATCGTGGGAACATTAATTCAGCCCCTGGTTTCTGGGGTTTACCATCAATTTCCAGCACATTCTCCCAGGCCCTGGTTAGGGTTTGGTCCCGGTGTTGTGCGGTCCCAAAATTTTCCCGGAGACATTGAGGTCTGCCAACTCAGGTCCCGGTGGCAAGTCCTCCGTGTCTCCCACCATTACACTCAGTGGGGTTGTCTCCCCCTCTACCGCTGGAGCAGTGGTCACCCCTACCGCCGGCCATTCAGACTCGGGCTCCCAGGGTTCTGGCCTTCCAGCGGTATCAGGCCACTCTACTAGGGTCACCCCTGTCTCGGGTCCCTCAGATACCTTTATTGCCGGCCACAGCGCCGGAAAACCGGGAAGTCCCTCCCAAGTATTAGTTCATGTGGGAGTTTAGTAGCGACAGCCACCTCGTGGGTCCACCTACCAGCCGCTGTGGACAAAGTCACTAGTGCAGTGGGGTAGTCTTTCAGGTCTCCGTGGATGCACAGGACCCCGACTTTACGGCCAGTATACTCCACAGGCCGTACAAGGGCAGCCCTTACCAGGGAGACTAAACTCCCAGAGTCCAGCAGAGCCACCGCCAGCGAATCTCCCACCTCTACCTGACACAGGTGGTTATAGTCTTGCACCTCACGGGTGCCAGTTGCGCACAGCTTCCGTGCATACAAGGAGTGGCGACCCCGTAGTTCACCTCCATCGGCTCATCCCGATGCGGACAGTCGGCCCTGATGTGGCCTGGCTCCTGACACCTCCAGCATACCACGGGAGGCGGACTCGCAGGGGTATATTCCGTGCAGGCCGCTCTGTCGCCGGACGTCGGAACTGGGGCAGAGGCCTCCGGGGTTTGACTGACCCCTTCCCAGCAAGACTCCCCTGCAGGTTTCTGGTGGCCTCGTACCGCTCCACCAGGTCGACCATCTCCAGGGCATTGGTGGGCGATACCTGGCCGATCCAGTGCTGGAGAGGGTAAGGCAAAGCCCTCCAGAAGACATCGGCTAACAGACGGTCGAGCATAGCAGTGGGAGTCAGTATGTCTGGCTGCAGCCATTTTTGCAACCGTTGTAGCAAGTCATAGTATTGTGGCCTGGCGGGTTCAGCCGGGTTAAACTCCCACTGATGCACCCGCTGGGCCCGGACCAAAACATTCACCCCCAGTCTTGCCAGGATCTCACCTTTCACAGTCGGGTAGTCAGCTGCTTGGTCACCTGGGAGGTCAAAAATACTTGCTGGGGTCCAGACGCCAGGAACGGAGCGACGACCTCTGCCCACTGTTCTCGGGTAATTTCTCCCTCACGGCCACCTTCTCGAACACCGCCAGATAGGTCTCAACATCATCCGAGGGGGTCATCTTAGGGATCGCGGCACGGACAGCTTTCCGGGCATCGTGGACGTGGTGGGACGCTCCTGCCGCTTGCAACGCCATCACGTGCTGTAGCAGTAGCTGGTTGGTCTCCCGCTGCTGCACGTTAGCCTCTATGAGGGCTTTCACAGCCGCCTCCATTTTGTCGGGGATCACAGGCTGCAACTTTGCCGGCTTAATATAGGACATTCACTTTTGCTCAGAAAAACAAAGTTCGGCGTTCACGCCAGCCTCACTGCGCATGCCCGCATCCGACACCAAATGTGGGGAGTCGCTCTGGTAGACAGCGGTGCGGGTGCAGTTTAGAGGCAAAACAAGGAGTCCAGATTGTGCATCAAACAGTGTTTTATTCACACTTGCACACCAGAAATGAAAACAATCTCTTGGTGACAGTTCACACACAACAGAAATCATGTGGCAAAACCAAAAACAGGCCAACACAGGTTCAGTCACCTGGGAGGTGTAGGTGCAGGTTCGCACCACGCTGTCGGCCCAGCCGCAGGAGAATCCAGCTTCAGGTAGCCAGGAACAAAACACCTCCTTGCTGAGCTCTTTCCTCCAGGACAGAGAACTCCCAGCCCTGTTCGCAGCTCCAGGATAATCACAGCCTCCAGCTGCTGAGCTGGCTGAGCTTTTAAACCCAGCCCAAAACCAGGACTGGGTCGTGGGAGCAGCCACCCACCCTACACTTTAGCTGCTCCCGGTAAGAGCCGGCCCGGATCGAGCTTTGCAGCCATGCTATTTAAACTCTGTCAGTAGCACTAGCTGCTGCTGACATCAACAAAAAACGGGCTCTTACCTCACCGAGGCTATGAACCTCGGTGACACATACCTGCCATCCACGACGGCACCCTGCACCTTACCACAATATATATATATATATATATATATATGGGATGTTCTAGTACTTTAGCAAGGAAAAAAGGGACAATGCAACAGCACTTTGCAGTCACAAATAAAGTACAACAATGCCATGATTATATAAAACATTTTGGTGCTTATGCTACGCATATAAAAATAAAGGCGATCACTATCAGACAGGAACCTAACACTAAATACTACCTGTAATGTGCCAAAATGGCCACCATAAAATTCAGGGAGTGCAGGTTCCACCTGCATGCTGGGTCTACTCTGCTTTTTACCATTTTTGGGGCCATAACGGCCTCCATTAAATCCAGTTCAATATAGAAGTATGGGGCTGCACTACCTAGACTTCATGTCTTGTAATATCTCATTTGGCGGTGCCCGCGATGTTGGATCCTGGTCTGATCCCTGTTCATGCGACGTTTCGACTTAACACAAGTCTTTTTCATGCTTGAAAAAGACTTGTGTTAAGTCGAAACGTCGCATCTTGGGAGAAATAAAGAAGATTTTCCAGCTACGTGAGAGCCGCGGTTTTCTATATATATACTACTCCATTGAATCCAGGGATGCAGGTACCAACATGCATGCTGAGCCCACTCTACATTTCTCCTGGTGTCAGATGACTTTCAATGAATACAATGGGAGCAGGCTACAGCTTTATACTTACTCTAATTAAAATCAGCCTATGGGGCAGACAGGCAAGTCCCTGGATTTAAGTATTTAATGTTAGGTTCCCGTCTGATAGAGATCGCCTTGACATTTAGCAGACAGGCCCAGATAATTTAGTACGAAATGTATTTCCCAAGTATCTCTAATTTATAAGCATAGCATAAGCACCAAAATGTTTTCTATAATCATGGCATTATTGTACTTTATTTGTGTCTGCAGAGTGCTGTTGCATTGTCATTTTTTCTTTGTGTTTCTAGCAATGGCAGCGTGCACCTGCACATTGGGATGTGCTGACTGACCCCCCTTTTTTTTTTTTTTGCAGTTTTACTAGTACTTTAGCAATCCATTCCACTCCACGCTATCAATAAAGCCAAAGCAAATGGGAGAGGTAGCAAGGGAGAGCACTATAAATAGTTTCCTTGACATTCTATAATTGGCTTGTTGTGGTGTCACATATTATATATGATATATAGCTTGAGAAAAAATGAAATAACCAACTATTCATATTTATTTCTAAGAGCATTTATTTAATCAATATTGTATGAAATTCCAAATGACTTGATGATAATATGATAATATTAAAATCTAGCCTCATTCAAGAAATTCAGCTCAAAGTGTAGTGCCTGGAAATAAGAAGTGAATTGCTGCTTGCCACTTGGATAGATGTGTGCTGTGGACCTTCAGCAATAGACTTGTAAGGAAAGTGTGAGGTCTGCTTTTCACGTAATCACTTCCATTAGTTCTTTTCAGTCCATGCTGACCTGCTATTAGTGATTTTAATTTAATTTCTCTATCACCGGTGTCACAGGTTACTCATTTCATCACTTAGAAGATTTAATTTGCTTGGTAAACTCTATCACTCAGCGGCAGAATATTTGTCACTGAATGCTTGTCTGTGCCTTTTCAGGAACCCAATTTTGCACGTTATTTATCACAGTCATCTCCAAGGCTAACAGTTCAAGATAACCATTGAATGATAATATGCTATTAAAGTACATCTAATT
Source organism: Bufotes viridis (assembly GCA_033119425.1). Lineage (NCBI taxonomy): Eukaryota > Metazoa > Chordata > Amphibia > Anura > Bufonidae > Bufotes > Bufotes viridis. The sequence continues at coordinate 245,067,150 of CM065592.1, read as the reverse complement.
TGACAATAACTTAATGGGTGTTTTTTTTTTCTACATCATTTTAAGTATATGGACCACCTGTCAATGAAGACATTCATGTGGGGAGGCAATATGAAATGAGAGTACTCAGTATATTCAGTATATCTGATTATTATATGTCATTTATGTACATACATTTTTAGTTCACTTTACACATTTTCAAATGCAATACATTTTTTTGGCCATTTCACAACTGCAGAGGAAAACACACTTAAAGGGATTCTGTCAGCTAGTTTTAGCATATAGAGCCCTTTACATGTCCTGCTAGATCTCCACTATCATGTCCATAATATACATGTGCCATAGCTAAGGATACTTTTGTTTAGAAAAAACGATTTTATAAATCGTTTAGGTCAGTAAGGAGCCCAAGTGGCTGTTCCCGGAGTTTCAGGACCCCAGCACCACCCATTGTGAAGCAGCCCAAGAACTGCCCCGCTCTGCCACGCATCCTCCATCTCCCTGCTCCATTGACGTTACATAGTTGAAGTGACGTAATCTTGCGCAGGACATCTAGCGCATGAGCAGTTCGTAACCTGAGGCTGATGCCAGCACAGAATCCCTTTAAAAAAGTTTTATAAACTACTGCATGCAAAACAGCACTTCTGGATAAATGCACTCAAAATGTCAAATTTCCCAGTTCTCATGACTTCCAATAGTTTAATACCTTAACTACAGGCGTCCAGTTGTGCCCCAGTCTGCATTATTTAACACCTTGTTGTCCCACTTTAGAGTCACTTACATTGTCACTATCAACGCGTCCAGCCCCCCCAATAACAGTAGATAGTTCTCAGCCCCTCTATTAAGCCAAGTTCACACTTCACTAATCTAGTCCGTTATTACATTAGTTATTGGGAGCCAAAACCAGGTTTGGGTCAAAAACACAAAACAGATGCAAATATTGCCATTATACATTCTCTCCGAGTATGCTTCACTACTGGGTTTGGTTCACAATAACTTACAGAAATAACCGACCAAATAAATGATATGTGAACTCACAAATTCTCTCATGAACCGTAGCAGCACATTCTAAACTTCCTCCACAGCAGCACCCCACCATACAGCCTCACATTATGCCTAACCCTTATCATTGTCAACAACCTATTCAACCTCTCTCCTGATATTGACAGTTTTCTCCTTGATTCTGTATCCTCTATCTCCTTTTTCCAGCAGTAGATTTTCACATTGTTTTGTCACAATCAAATTCTACTTTTCCTTTTCTAGAAACAAATCATTCTTACTCTTGCCTGTTACAGCAGCACATGAGATCTTCTATCTCCTCTCCTGGTTATAAGGAGGAGCAAAATTCACAAATCGACGTGTGATGACTTCAAGAGACAAACTCTCTGTGCCTTTCACTAATACATTTTCTGTGAAATTACAGAATAGTTGCACCAGATACCACATTCCGTGCAGTTTAGGTGATTGGAGAGACAGACATGTCTCCACAGGTCCCTTCATGTGGAAACACCAGACGTAAGTTCAGTACCCTTGGTCCTTGGCTGTACTGTAGGACCTGTAGTTGTGTTGGACATTAAGGCTCATCTCATCTCAACTACCCTCCATTAAGAAGACCATGTATGTTTACTTTCCAGCTGCTTGGGAACATAAATACAGGGTGGGCCATTTATATGGATACACCTTAATAAAATAGGAATGGTTGGTGATATTAACTTCCTGTTTGTGGAACATTAGTATATGTGAGGGGGGGAAACTTTTCAAGATGGGTGGTGACCATGGCAGCCATTTTGAAGTTGGCCATTTTGAATCCAAATTTTGTTTTTTCAATAGGAAGAGGGTCATGTGACACATCAAACTTGGGAATTTCACAAGAAAATGGTGTGCTTGGTTTTAACGTAACTTTATTCTTTCATGAGTTATTTACAAGTTTCTAACCACTTATAAAATGTGTTCAATGTCCTGCCCATTGTGTTGGATTGTCAATGCAACCCTCTTCTCCCACTCTTCACACACTTACACCGCAGGAGAAATGCTAGCACAGGCTTCCAGTATCCGTAGTTTTAGGTGCTGCACATCTCGTATCTTCACAGCATAGACAATTGCATCAGGAGACCCCAAAGATAAAAGTCTAAGGGGGTCAGATCGGGAGACCTTGGGGGCCATTCAACTGGCCAACGATGACCAATCCACTTTCCAGGAAACTGTTCATTTAGGAATGCTCGGACCTGACACCCATAATGTGGTGGTGCACCATCTTGCTGGAAAAACTCAGGGAACGTGCCAGCTTCTCAGTAGCCCATATATTCCCCCAGTAGTCTCTCTCCAGCCCCAGTAACCCCTTATATGCCCCCAGTAGTCTCTTCAGCCCCCAATAGCCTCATAATAAGCCCCCAGTAGCCCTAGATATGCCCACTGTAGCCTCATATATGCCCCCCTGTAGCCTCATATATGCCCCCAGCAGCGTCCGTCAGCCTCATGTTAAATAAAATAAAATAAACACTCGCCTTTCCTGCTCCGGACACTGCACCGCCGCTCCTCACCTCCAGCACTCAGTCTTCCACTTCTTCTGTCTGCTGTATGGCCGCGCACAGTGTGAAGTCACATCGCAACCTCACACTTGCGCAGCCGTCACAGCGGAGCACCAAGGACCAGGAAGAGGTGACTAGTACACACTGCTTCCCGGTCCTCCCGTACTAATGAAGTGCTTCCAATATGGAAGCACCTCATTAGTATTCGTTCCATAAGGCGCAGGGGCATTTTCCCCCCACTTTTGAGGGGAAAAAAATGCATCTTATAGGGCGAAAAATACGGTAAGTTGAATCACATCAGTTACAGTTCTCAGGATGCAATGTATTAGCAGGTGCGCAAATGCACTTTTCACTGATGTTACGGTTTCACGGCTGCACAGGTAGGAAATAGGTCAAAGTTTTTGTTTAGAGTAATGTTTCTCACACTGCACTTCTCTAGCAGACTTGTACTTAAAGGCAATGTGTCACCAAAAATGTTTTCTGCCAGTTAACACCAGATAGCGACACATATCCTTTTTTATTAATCAGTTTTTTATTTTTTGATTATAGACATTTTTATTTTATTTCCTGAACATTATTATGGGGGCTGCCATCCTGCCCAAGCTATTCTTAACAGCATTTACAAGCGTTAAATTTTTATTTATTTATTAATTAATTAATTTATGGCAGCCCCATGGGCTATAGACACAATGGTCAGGAGGAGACCCTATTGACTTCTATGGCAGAGTTTTCTAGGCATGCTCTGTGACCTGTGCAAAGTTCATTGTACAAGGAAAGAATAGATCAGCTTTGACAATCACTTATTGTGAATGGTGGATCCTTAACTGTCATTCTAATTATTCTTGTAATTATATCACCTCTGTGTATAGATAAGCAGGGTATTGCAGTAAAGCGTTCTGTACAGACCAAAATGTGTCGCCAATTATTTGGCTTATTGGCCAGTGGGAAAACTAACATGGAAAATTAAAAATAACATCACCAAAACTATTTAAAAATATGTTGAACATAAAAACATGATTTAAACAATAGGTCATTTTCTGATTACACATTTCCTTTAAGGATCAAGGCATGGCAATCGCAGAGCGGACCCTAAATTGCAGACTATTCTCTGTACCTTTTTTGAACAAATTGCCATATGCTTCCACAGTGTCCTCTGCGGGATGGAAATTCTTCTATGTAGGTGATCAAGCTGTTTGGTAAGTATGCCCAAGGCAGGAAGCCTGTATACTATTGGACAATATAGCTGTAGAGTCTTTACAATGCAATTCACCTCTACAAAACTTATACTCTGAACCTCCCTTTATCTTCTGGTCTGCTTTGGTAGGTTTTTTTCTGGTTCATTTTAGCCTTACCCTGGTTGGTACCTGCTACCAGGAAAGGCTAAGCTATAAGCTCTCAAATTGGACATGTGCTTCCTTCACTGTTTCAGACTAGACTACTTTGGTTTTTTGACTAACTCCTCCCTATAGGAAGAGTGACAGCAGCCCCATCTAGTGTCCGGTGGGTGTAAATAGGGTCTATTAACTCCTGGCATGAAAAGTATAATAAATGCATATACCACACAAAAATACATTTTAAACCCCTTTTTTCAGTTTTGCAGTGTACCGCTGCTCTGCAGTGGGAAGCTGCAACCAGAACTCCAATAAAGTTATATGCTTATTGATATCTTATAACATTCTTGAAACATTTTGGCCACAATCAGCCTTTATCAAGTCTCATGTGTGCATCCATGCAGAGTAATAGTTGTAAACTTCAACATGAGTATTCAGATGCCCATGGTGTATATGTTTCCATGGATACTATAGACAAAACATATATGATTAACATAGATTAAAATTCAACAGCATATGCTACTGTCATATGGAGAGAGTTCGAACAACTAACTCATATACGTAGAATTATAGTGCCATTTACCTCATAAACAAGTAAAAGTTACATGGTAGGAGATTATCATATTAGCTACACATTATGAGACTCACCGGCCCATAAGATGCACCTATGTTTTAGAGGAGGACAATAAGAAAAAAAAAATTTTCATTCGACCTCAGATCAGACTCCAATGTGAATGACCCCCAATCAGACCTCAGATAAGAGCCCAATATAATTAAGACCCCCATTCAGACCTCAGATAAGACTCCCATACCTCAGATCAGACCCATGCCACAGATCAGCCCCTGCTTATATCAGCCCCCAGCCATATATTAGCCCCCAGCCTCATATCAGCCCCTAGCCATAATTCAGCCCCCTGCCTCATGACAGCAGCCCTCAGCCTCATTGCAGCAGCCCCCAGTCTCAGTTCACAAAATAAAAAATCCACTTACCTCTCCTGCTCCGGACTCCACCGCTTTCACTGCTTCCCGGTCCTCCGGTACTAATGAGCACTTCCATATGGCAACCCTCACTAGTATTCGCCCCATAAGATGCACTTTGGGGAGAAAAAAGTGCATCTTATGGGGCAAAAAATACTGTACTAACTCTCCTAACAAGTCAGTCAATAAACAATTCTGCAATGTGGTATCTCTCTATCTCAACACATCTCACCCATATTGTTATAAGTTTGCACGCTCACCAAATAGAACAGGATATCCAAAACAGGGCACCTCCACTAGATACCTTAAGGCACACATGCAAGCTTCATAGCAATTGTACTACTTGACCTTTATAAAACCAAATAATTAAAATCACATAGTATAAAACATAAATACTGATTTATCAAGGTCGGCATGTGCTATGCTGGCCTTGATGAGGCCTGCACTGCCGGAGCAGGCCTTGTCATAAATAACCTCCCTCCTCAGGATTTATGTGCGCCGTAATGAATTCTACGGCAGTTTTAAACTTTCATAGATTTCAGTCATTATTTACTCCAATTTCTGGCATAAATGATGAATTAGCTAGGGGCCCACGGTCCCGCTCTCGCAATGCCCTCATTCCGCCCTCGCCACACCGTTTCCCTTTCAAAGTCTTGGCAAGGACAACATAAAATGTAGATTTTGACTAGAAAAGTTGTGAAAGTCGCAAATCCAGTGGAGCTAGTGGTAAGGGGTAGCTAATATGCTCATTCCCTATCATAATTTTTACTGAACGATATTGACATCTAAATAAGAAGAATTTATGAGGTAAACTGCAATCTAACTCTACTCATATACTCTCTATATGATAGTAACATATGCTGTTTAATCTTTGATTCTAACACATGTTTTATCTATAGTATCCATGGAAACATATACATGACCCTGGGAATCTGCTCATGCTCAATAATTACTCTGCATGGAGCATACAAGAGTGAGATTTTGTATTGTTAAAGGTTTAACGTTGCAAGAATGTTTTAATGAAGATACTAATAAATGTATAATTTTATTGGAATTCTGGTATCTTGGATTGTTTTTTTTATTTTGGACTTACAGCTTTTCCATGCTGAATCTGTGCAGACAGTAAAATGAATCATACTTTGATAAATTTACAATAGATACTTCTTGTGATTTTTTTTGTTTTGCTAAGAAATTTGAGCTTTACACCTTCCAGATGAGTTATTCGTCTTGTGATCTCAATCACACCTACCAAGTTACATAACTGTTCTTCAGTGTTGCTTTGACAAGGTTTTTCTACACTTGAATAATAATAGTCCTTGTTCTTTTTGAGGAAGGTACACAAAGATAATTTAAATTTTTATTTTTTTAATGTTGTGAAAAGTACAGAATCATAACAATAAAAATGTTTCTCAGACATTGCTATTACCACGTCACATTGGCTTCATTAGCTAGCTTTTATATCAGCAGCATCTATAGAGGTGGAAAATTCTCTTTAACGGTGTTTTGTTACCGTTTTTTAAACAATGATTAAGCTAAGTTTCTCATATTAAAGTTTTGCTGGCACCATATGACCTAATCGAATAATTCGATGGGATCCGAATTTTACCATCACTAAAAATTACTACCATACTTACTGATACTTACTGAGCTTTTGATTATAGTGTAGGGATTGGCAAGGTAAAGACGCTTGACATTAGGAGCTTGTGACAAAAATATCAAATCATATTTAGCATTTCTGCAGGAAGAAGTTTTACCTTAAGGGAGAATTAGGCATCAGTACTGGGTGTTCTACACTTAGAAGTTGCTGCATGGCCTGCCTGATCTAATAGTGACCAACAGGCTGCTAGATACCAAGGTGCACTACACGTAGCTGGAATTTGATTAATTGCTATGGGCAACTAATATGCTCATTTAATGATAGCAAATAGATATCCTGAAAATGGTGACAAAATGTAACACAAAGTATAGTGGTCCCTCATAATACAATATTTTCAACTCACAATGGTCTTTCCTTGTAGTTGAAACAAGACTCATATCCAACCAATCGATATGACAATTTCTCTGGTAAAACGCTCCTCTTACAATACAGTGTAGTACAATGTCCTGTACTGCCCTCTGTCTGTATCAGGATGAGCTGTTCCTTTAGACACCCAGTGAAGAACCCTTTCTTTTTTATTTTTCTGGGTCATAGGTGTGCTATAGAGGACCCTGAAGATACTCCTGTTCTCATCACAGAAAGTGAATTACAGCTTTCAGAATCTATTCTGGACTGTTATATGTAAGGACTTGCTTTATCTGTCTTAGTTATCTGCTTATTTTTTTAATCTTTATTTTATTTTATCCTGAGGTCACATTTGGGTCTTTGGAACCAATTATTAGTTTTCCATAGAGTTTTTTTCTTTTCAAGTATCTTTTTTATTTATTTGTGCACAAAAAATACACTGCCAGTTGGTACAGAAATCGGTTCACATAAAAAACAAAACAAAAACAGTAGTATACACGAATACCATTAATGTACCATGTCAAGAAATTGTACTTCTTAGTTAGACATGGAAGGTGAGGAGGGGTGTATCCTGAAAGGAGAACCAGTCTAACTCTGAGTACAATGGAAAATAGGCAATAACTAAAAAAGTTAACCTTCCGCAAAATACAAAATACTCATAAGAGGAAAGATTGAGGGAAAGGTAGGGTTATGAAGTTAGGGCAGACAGTAGAGTGGGCTTAGTGTTACTGGGAGTGTCATGTGTTAAGAGTGGCCTCTGCAAATTTGTTAAGAAAAGGTATAATTTTGCGGTAGGATATCCACTTTGCCCAGATCTTTTGAAAGCTAGCGTGTGACCTAGATTCCCAGACTGACAGCTCCTCCGTGTGACAAATGTGATGCAATTTATGTGACCACTGTGTTAGTATGGGTGAGGTTGGTTGGTTCCAGTGCTGCGGGATTAGGGATTTTGCAGCCGAGGTCAGGCGTTCTCTGTTTAGTGAGGTTGATATCTTGTAAACTAATATTTAATAATACAGAGGCTGAGGAAAGGGGATTTGTTCAAAGAGCACATCTGCTTAATCGACTCCGGGATCTCAGTCCAGAAAAGCTGTAACACCGGGCATGACCACCACATATGTAGGTAGGAGCCTTGTGACTGGGAGAATTTTCAACAAGCATTGGAGCTGGGGCAGTTCATTTGTTTAAGCTGGACTAGAGTGAGATACCACCTGGTGATTAGTTTGAATGAGTTCTCCTGGAGGCGTGTGCAGCGATAAGTACCGTGGGAGAGACAGTACAGTTGTTTTATATCAGATTCTGTCCAAGTGGTCAAGGTCTTTACCCTATTCGGAAACATAGCCTCTGCTGAGAGGGTGTTTTAGTTGTTGAAGAATGTTGTATACCTGAGTTAACAGGTGTTTCGGATGAAGCTTACTAGCTATCAGTTTTTCAAGCTGAGTGAGGTCTCTTCTAGGATCGGAGCTTGTATTGTAGGGGGCTCGTAGTAACCTTATATGAGCCTTTTATAGGGAGTGCAAAGAAGCAGAGGACAACAGATCTCCAATCTCCGTCTAAAAATGAGGAGACAGATATGGATCTCAATTCAGAAACATTTAAATGTGTATAAGCATATCTGGGAGGTATAATTCTGGGAGATCCACCACTGACATGAGTGGGGATGGAGAGTGGCTAAGTTTATTTTTAAGAGAGTTCCAAATCTTCAAAGAGGACTTAGTGACAGAGTTTTGAGTTTGCTGGCACGCCACCTTTACAACAGATTAGGGAGCACAGCAGGATATTTGCTAGGTGTTCTTCCAGAGGAACTTATAATTTGCCGTTGTCCGCTCTTGTCCACTGTATTAGTCTGGACATATGTACTGATTCGTAGTAGAGCCTCCAATCTGGTAGTGCTATACCTTCATATGTTTTGTGTTGGGTGAGAAGAGCGTGGCATGGGGGGGGGGGATATTTTATCTTGCCATAGATATTTTTTTGTGAGTTTCCTAATTGTGGAGAAGAAGGAGAGTGGGATTACAATGGTTTCAACAATGGTTGTCCAAAAACCAATTACCAGTAATATTGTAAATACCATAAAATTATATGTATCCAAAAACAGTCACTAAGGCATAGATGTTATCAGAGGAGTGACTTTAATTCATAGGGCCCCATAGCAATATAAGATGGGGCCTCTACCACCTAGTGTAAGAAAATTAAAACAGCTGCATGATTAACAATAATTAAAAGTATGTATAATAGCACCATATATCAGAAAACCCACATTGCAGTAAAAAGCCACCATATTGGCATTCTCCAGTCTCCACAGAAAGGTTCAATGTTCTTGCACCTGACTGCCCCTTCTCTCAAAAGCTCTGGGCACCATCGTAATTGCTGTGGTTGCTATTGCTATAGTTATGTCCCTGGATGTTAAAATAACAACCTTTGCAAATACCTGTTTCCATATTCTATCCGAAAAAAAAGCCATAGGACACAAAATATTAATGTACAACAACTGTATTATTCATTCTTAAAATATTGCAATAAAAGCTAAGAATCGGAAATGAAGTATGTGCACGCTACGTCCCATTAGCAATGCAACATAAGTTTTTGCCATAGGTGTTTCTTCTTGCAGCTTCCTTGGTTGCATCCCAGGAATGTAACTAGGGAAACTTACTTAAATTGTGACCTTGCACTAACTCCGTTACTACAATTTTAAATATTTTTTACATGAACATACTTCATGTGTAGTTGTCACTAGTATGTATACGTCAATGTCGTAAAATTAAGATTGTCAGATCCACTAGGAACAGTTAATAATGCACTCCCCGTACAGCACTGGTGAATATGGTGCCATTCTTTGAATTAAATCTTTAAATTAAGTATTAGTAAAATTCTTACATATCTTTAATACAATTAAATAAACTATACATTGTTGGAAACAGCAAGTAAATAAAAAAACACATATACAGTATAAAGTACTGTGCTACCACTGAATGACATCATACATACAGTTTTCAGAGTTTCTTATTGATATTGTGTGACTTCCTCAATGTTTCTGTGTGGCTTTTGAATGATGTATGATTAGAGTTGAGCGAACACCTGGAATTTTGGGCTTACCGGGTTCGGTCGAACTTCGTTGCAAAGTTCAAGTTCGGGGCCCGAACGTGACCTGAACTTAACCCCGAACCCCATTGAAGTCAATGGGGACCCGAACTCTGGGGCACTAAAATGGCTCTAAAAAAGTAATGGAAAGGGCTAGAGGGCTGCAAAAGGAAGCACAATGGGGGTAAGAGCTGAACAATTGCCCTGAAAACAAATGTGGATAGAGAAATGACTTAAAATAACATAAAATACATAAAAAATTAAAATAATAATCTTGAACTAGGAGGAGGAGGTCCATATGGAGCAGGAGGTTGAGGAGGCGGTGGACGTGGCGGTGTAGGTGGAAGCAGTGGTAGAGGAAGTAGTCGCCAACAACACTTTTTTTTTTTTTTGGTAGACCCCAAAACATTGGGAAATATAGAAAAGAAAACAAAGAGAAAGTGTGCTGGAGTATAGCAAAGGCTGCGTGTGGCCATATTTCTATTCTGCACAATATACGGACAAGTCCTGTGGAATCCATGCCTGGTTAATTTTAATGAACGTGAGCTTGTCCACATTGGCTGTGGACAGGTGGCTGCGCTTGTCTGTGATAACGCCCCCTGCCATGCTAAACAAATGTTTAGACAATACACTGGCTGCAGGGCGTAAAGGGCAAGCTCAGGCCATGTGCCCAATTTGGGGACACAGAAGTTGAATGTGGCAGACCCATCAGTCAGTACGTGTAGGTGTGGGCGCGCATACTGTTCCACCATGTTGCTGAAATGCTGCCTCCTGCTAAGACGTTCCATATCAGCTGGTAGTGCTGGTTGTTGTGGCGTGCTGACAAAATTTTTCCACATTTCGGCCATGCTAACCCTGCTTCTTGAGGTGCTGGCGGTGCCCCAGTTGCATTGGCGACTTCTTCCTCCTCCTCTGCCTTCACCTTGTGCTTCCACTGAGGCCCCGGTGTCAGATGGGAATGCCATCAGCAGCGAGTCTACCAGCGTACCGAATATATTTCCCAGTCAGGTATGCAGTGCAGGGGTAGTTTGAAAGAAAAAAGGGGTTATGGAGCATCCCGTCATCCAACATCTATTCGCCCTGCTGAAGGATTATTTTGAAAATGTGTAGAAGCCACACGGGGCCCCCATGCTGCAGATTTATCATGGAGACATCATGGAGATTTTAAAGCATATAACTACAGCACCCAACAATGTAAACGCCGCCGAATTTACAGAATATATTTCCCAGTCAGAAATGCAGTGCAGGCCACAAAGGTACTTTACTTTATTTTTTTTACTTTGTACTTAATTTTTTTTTTACCCACAATGTCACAGTTGTACCGTATTTTTCGCCCCATAAGATGCACTTTTTCCCCCCCAAAAATCGGGGGAAAATGCCCCTGCCTCTTATGGGGCGAATGCTGACATTTCACATCGCAGTCTGCGAGGTATGAACGGGGAAGAACTGGGAGGAGGAGCTGGAGGCCGGCAATTGCGGCGGGGCCGGTGCAGTCACTGTACTCCGGCCCCGCCGCTCACATTGCTGCACTATAGGAATATAAAAGTTCTAATTCAATTCCTGCAGCCTTTCAACAAGCTTTATTAAACAGCCAAACACCGAACTTGAACCAAAACTTTTATGAAAAAGTTTGGGTTCGGGTCCAGGTACCAAAAACCCTAAAGTCCAGTACGAACCCGAACTTTACAGTAGAACGAAACAACACACTGAGTACTGTCCGCATTTTTTGCAGGGCCGTTTAAATGAATGGGTCTGCATTCCATTCTGCAAATTTGCGGAATGCATGCGGATTACAAAATGCTGATGTGTGAAAGGACCCTAATAGTGCATATTATCTTTATACTATTATTTGAAATTACATATTACAGCTAGTTTTTTTTTTAAGACAATTTCTTCTATTAAATATTTCCGTATTAGAATAATTTAGGAATCCAAATTTCCATAGAATTGAAAGAAAATCTTGTTACCAGTAGTTGTTACATTCCCATGCTTATAATAACTAGACTTAAATCTGTATAATACTTTCAAAATCCAAATAAATCAAACTGAGCAATACAGAATGTTTTCCAATATATACAGCGGGTATTATATGAGGCCTTTTAGCAATGATGAGATTGACAGTGCAGCCAGTGTGAGTCCTCAGGAGCATTAGCACAACACTTCGCACTTTAGAGATGAAAGATAATTTTATTTATTCCATGATATATTACCTTCCAAAAAAGGCAACATATTTGGTATTCCAGAATAATTCAATTGGCCTGCTAATGTAGAAGTGAAGTGTATATTTTTTGCAGGCTGAGACACAACATGAAAAATTGCATTTTCAAGCACTTAAAGTGAATTTCCAGGGAGAGTCTGCCCAAAATTGTCAAATAACAAGCTGCTCAGTTTACATAGCTTTAGAATTCCGCACTGTCCCGATTGAGATGCAGCCTCTTCAACATAGTTTATAAAATATTTATTTACCCCGATCCTTCTCTCCACCAAAATTATCTTTTGGGGATTAGTTAGGTGCTTCCTATGCACATTAAACTGTCAGCCAAATCTGCAGTTGTTATGGGTATCATTACATTTTGTACAAAGTATCTAATTTGAAGGTATTAGAATAGTTTAGGAGGGAAATGGTATGAGTTCGAAATACTATCATATTGTATGTTCTAATACTTTTTGATTCCTATAATTTAAGGTTGTAATTATCCTTGCCTTACACCAGTGGTAAAATTTAGATTAGGGACTGAGATTTCTGATACATTTAAAACTAATTATGTTGGGATGAATAAAATCATTTACGTGAGAGCATATTATTTTTATAATTCCAAAGAGTCTGACACTAAGGAATTATTGTATTTTAGAAGATTTGTGTATAGGAATTAGGTATGTGGTGGGCTTTCCAGTACTGTCAATTATTTACAGAATTTTCTGCCCTTTATATACTAAGAGTCTGTCTCAACTATAGATATATATTTGCAAGAGGCGTGGGCAGGGGCGTAACTAGAACTGACTGGGCCCCACAGCAAATTTTTGCATGGGGCCCTCTCTTCATGACCATCTTGGCATTGCATGTGTGCATATGTAAGGGTGGATTCACTTCACCTTTTTACCATCTGTTTGACGTATATGTTGGAAAAAGGGGATACAAAAACACAGCACACCACTCTTTTGTATCCTGCAGAATCCGGCAAAAAAGTGTATTTAATTTACAATGGAATCCTATATATGCCACTGTATGACATCAATCTGAGTCATCTGTTAGGTATACGTTTTTTGTATATGTTAAACGCATGGCAAAAATGTGATGTGAACCCAGCTTAAGTGTGCCAAAATAAGCATTAGTACACAGAGAAGGGAGGCTGCCATGTACTGTAAGCTGGTCCTGGTGGTCAGTGGTGTGGACTCATTTACTCTACTGGAAAATACAGGCCACACTACAGCATAATATACTGGAATCTACAGTATACACTGTAAATATGTTAGCCCTACAACCAAAAAATAACACCGCCATACAGTGACATGATAATGCCTGCATACAGGGAACAGATAACACCTACCTACAACGACTGGATTATGCCTAAATACAGTGACCAGATAACTCCACCATATTGGATAACACCTCCATATCTTGACTGGATAATGCCACCATACAGTGACTGGATAATGCCGGCATACACTGGATAACACATCCATACAGTTACTGGATAACGCCTCCATACAGTAACTGAATAACGCCGACATACACTGGATAACACATCCATACAGTGACTGAATAACGCCGCCATACACTGGATAACACATCCATACAGTGACTGAATAACGCCGCCATACACTGGATAACACATCCATACAGTGACTGAATAACGCCGACATACACTGGATAACACATCCATACAGTGACTGAATAACGCCGCCATACACTGGATAACACCTCCATACAGTGACTGAATAACACCACCATACACTGGATAACACATCCATACAGTGACTGAATAACGCCGCCATACACTGGATAACACATCCATACAGTGACTGAATAACGCCGCCATACACTGGATAACACATCCATACAGTGACTGAATAACGCCGCCATACACTGGATAACACATCCATACAGTGACTGAATAACGCCGACATACACTGGATAACACATCCATACAGTGACTGAATAACGCCGCCATACACTGGATAACACCTCCATACAGTGACTGAATAACGCCGCCATACACTGGATAACACATCCATACAGTGACTGAATAACGCCGCCATACACTGGATAACACCTCCATACAGTGACTGAATAACGCCACTATACACTGGATAACACATCCATACAGTGACTGAATAATGCCGCCATACACTGGATAACACCTCCATACAGTTTCTGGATAACGCCGCCATACAGTGACTGGATAACGCCGCCATACACTGGATAACACATCCATACACTTACTGGATAACGCCGCCATACACTGGATAACATATCCATACAGTTACTGGATAATGCCGCCATACAGTGACTGGATAACGCCGCCATACAGTGAATAATCCGATCGGATGGTGTCTAGCGATGTGCATGGAATTCTCTATTAGGCTGCATAGCTATAACCACTGTGCACAATGTATATACAGGCTGTATATAAGACTGCACATACTCCGTGCTACATGTAGCTACATCAAGCTACATGTAGCTGCTCCTGAGGAAGGGGAACCTTTTATCCCCGAAACGCGTCGAGCCATATATATGTTATTAAAGGTGATAGATCTGAAGCTGTGACTCCAGCTGCCATCTCTCACTGACATCTACAGACGATCCTGGCCGGGGGGGTGACAGTCCCAGGTGTCTTGAGCTTATCCTGTGGACAGCCCCCCAGTGAAGTAAGTGCATCTATGATTGCATCCATGACTGCTTCGTTGGAGTAGTGATTTATATACTATCGGTAATCGACCGATTTTTATCTCGATTTTTATTACGACTGTATTGCGACGATTACTATTATCACTGTTATTTTTAATATTTATAATATTCTATACCTCACTGCTTGATTTCTAACCCTGACTGTGGGTACCACCATAAGCGGTGTCCCTTATACAATCAGCACCCTTTACTACTCATCAAGTATACAGGGATAATGTACCATCTTCTCCCTCTTTTTCATACCATAAGTATCTTGCTAATCACATATCGTGCACGTTTCACTTTTCTGGGTCTCCCCTTGGCGCTCTCTCCCCCACTTCCCCCCCACCCCGGGTGAGCTGAATCCCTTTCAGCACACCTGACCTTACACTAGCATTTGTGTGAGTGCCTCTGTTGTAGAGACACTATTGGAGCTGCCTTATTACTGACCCTCCGATCAGTTTTTTACTCTAATTCTCGCCCACCCTAGCGGCGCCCTCTTTTTCTCCACTCCTTGTGGATTTTTATCCGCCGGGTTTTTTGGATTAACTTCCGTTTTTTTCTGTTTCCTTATCATAAGGTGCATCTTATAAAGCGATAAATATGGTAATTTGCCTTTTTGTGGAAGTCTCTTACACCTCCTTTTCTCAAAAGACAAATCAGTAGAGTTCATAATAATAGTGTTCCCCACTGTGATCTTATAATATTTTCCCTTTGTAAATGCATGTATGCAATTCCATTGACTTTACACACACCTTATTATTGCA
The DNA here is from genome assembly GCA_033119425.1 of Bufotes viridis. Classification (NCBI taxonomy): domain Eukaryota; kingdom Metazoa; phylum Chordata; class Amphibia; order Anura; family Bufonidae; genus Bufotes; species Bufotes viridis. Next base: position 245,051,599 of record CM065592.1, on the reverse strand, counting down.
TTGTCCTGTTGGTGTTTCTGGTTGCTAGATGGTTTCTAGCATTTGTCATGCTTCCTACTATGATTTGAACAGTATTGTACTGACTAATGATAGTTGCATATCACTCTGTGGCTTTTATTGTTCTGCCCTTTTGTTCTTTCATAGCAATAACAGTTTTAATGGTGAAAAAAAAGTTCCTGACAGATCCCTCGCTACCAGTGTATATCTATCCTTAAAAGTATGCTTTATGATGATGTATGGTCATGTCAGTGGGGTTGCCAATGACGCTCTGCCATTATCATGTCAATAATGTCAACACCTGACTACAATGACTTGGTTATTGCCTGGCCTACTCATGCAAGTCTGTAAAAAGGTGTGGCTGAGTAGCCTGCAAAAGAAGGGTGAGAAGTTCTAAAGGTAATAAATTCAGATAGTTATTATTTGGAATTTTTAGCATAGTTACAATTTTATTCCTGAAAAATCCTTTAAAATGTTAATTTACTTTTTGTTACTAAATATATAAATCATTTCATTGTTACTTTGTAGTCTAGTGCCTTAGTCCTAGACACATAATTGACATTTCATTGACAACTAATTTACAATATTTTTAGATTTAAAAAAAACCTCACAGTGAATTGGTATCAATTCTGCTTAAATATTGGTTAAAAAAAATGCAAATCAAGAACAAGTTATAGCAGTAGAAAAATACTCATTGTAAAGTGCCCTAGATCAGATATCATCAATAAATCATCAAATTCATGGTTATGAAAACTTGGTCTGTCATAAATAAGGCTTAGGTTTTCCCTTGTCACATTCTTAAGGCTTGTTAACAGAGCTGGATCTTGACATAAGGCTCACTTAATATGGTGGATCTGGTGATCTCTAAAATGAGGACACCCCTTTGCTTGATTTTCTTTCCATAGAGGGATATCTGGTTTTCGGTGTGATGAAGACCGATAACTGGGGCTCCACAGTTATTTTACATATTGCTGTTTCCCAGGGAGCTTTGCACTTTGGATTTATGTGTTGAGACTCTTAAATGAGGCTCCGTTGTGTTTTTTGAAGTTGGTCTCCCCAAGATCAGCTATTGCTTTGTTTGAGTAGTCTCCGAGGCATTGCTCCCGGTTAGCCAGAATCCTACTCCACACTGATGTGAGGCAACACCCAGAGGCAGCTGTCTGTGGATGGATTAATGGCTTAGGTTTCCCCCTCTCACATCCTTACGGCTTGTAATAGAGATGGATCTTGACATAGAGGCAACTTAATATGGCGGATCTAGTGATTTGTTAAATGGGGACACCCCTTTGCTTGATTTTCCTTCCCTGGAGAGATATCTGGCTTTCGCTGTGTTGAAGATCCATAACTGGGGCTCCACAGTTATTTTACATACAAATAAAGTAATGGCTATCATGTAGGACAGTGGTCAGCATCCTTCGACACTCCAGCATGCTTAATTCATTTCTATGGGAGTTCTGAACACAGCTAAGCAGGTGTGCATGCTGGGAGTCGTAGTTTCACCACAGCTGCAGTGCCGAAGGTTGCTCGTTCTTGATGTACAGTAGAAAAAGGGTTTACAAGGCTGCAAGTATGAAGTTTTATAAAGAGGTTGGCTATAAGTGTGGAATATGCAGAAGTTTCTGTGTCATTTTCTATTAGAAAAATAGCTGTAAAGTGGCCCATTTTGAGCCTTAGCAATGCTCCTCTGTCTTCTGTTTACATAACTTTGGAGACCTGCTCAACATTCACTGTGTTATGTAACAGAAGACAGAGGAGCGTTGCTAAGGTTTAAAATGGGCCACTCTACAGCTGTATTAACAAAATGGTTAGTATCACTGCCCCTATCCATTACACAAATAAAAATAGAATGGCAGTCACACTTTAACACTTACTGTATGATTCTGGAGGTTGTGTCGTTTGCGTTTTCATTTTTCTTCCCTATCTTCCTTGAATCATAACTTTTTTGTATTTCCGTTTACATAGCTGTAGGTGGGCTTATTTTTTGCGGGATAAGTTGTACTTCCTAATGCCACCATTAATTATGGCATACAATGAAGTGGGAAGCGGTAAACAAATTCCAAATGGGGTGGAATTGGAAAATAAACGCAATTCCTCCACCGCTTTACAAGTTTTGTACGCACCTCATTGCGTTTGAGCCAAAACTAACCCATGCCCTTCATTCTCTGGGTCAGTACGATTACCCCATATGTATAGGTTTTTTATGTCTAAATAGTGTAAAAAATACATTTGAAAAAAATAATATTTTTTTTACATCACCATATTCTGACCCGCATAACTTTTTATAGTTATATCTACTTAGCTGTGTCTGGGCTCATTTACTGCAGGACAATCTGTAGTTTTTATTGATACCATTTTGGAGTGTTTGACTTTTTGATCATTTATTGGGGTAAGAGAAGCAATGAAAAAATGGCAACTTGGCCATTTTGACCTTTTATTTCGTTACGCTATTCGCTATTTTTATATTTTAATAGTACAGGCACTTTTGGTCACAGTGATACCTATGATGTTTATGTTTTTTTTTATTTAGGTATTTATATTTTTATTATACGGAAAGGGGGGTGATTTAAACTTTTATATTTTGATTTTTTTTTATCTTTTTTGTAATGATTTTGAAGCTCATATATGAGCCTACAAATACTATGTTTTAATTTTTAACTTTGAACAATCATGTATTTTTAAACTGGACTTGAGAATTGCTAATTTCTTATGTTGGCCTGCCATCTGGTGGCTAACATAGCGAGGCTGAGCCCATTGAAATCAATTACTGGCATCCCCATTGGCCGCAGGGGGCACCAGTAACACTCCTGGAAGAGTTTGAAGCAGCAGAGACCTGCCGGCCATGATGCCCACTGCACGTGTGAGCGGTTGCCATGTTTGCCTATCGCTCCAGCGCCGTACATGTATGGCGCTGGTAGTGAAAGGGTTAACAATAAAATTAATTCGACTGTGCAATCTATTCTTGGTAAACTGTCCTCACAGTATGTACTACCAATTCATCATATGAACCTCCACTTATGTCTATTAAGAATCTGCAAACATAATTGCATATTGGGTATAATACATGTTAGAAATGAGTGAATTAATTCTAAACTAATTGGATTTAACCTGAACTTTGTAAAAATATGAGATGGAGCTCAATTAAAAATGTTGTTCATTCAATGCAAGCAAATTTTGGAGAGAGAAAGAGCGAGAAAGAGAGAAAATAAATAATAATGCAACATAAAAAAATGGAGAAACAAAAGAACAAATATAAGTCCTAGGAGACCTCATAGTCTACACAAATTTTTAGGCCAATTTGAGCGCTTTCAATTTGGGTAGAATTGATTCGAACCCACATTAAATCAATCAACAGATTCAGCCAAATTGACCCCAAATCTAATTTTTAATAATTTGTTCATCTTTACTACATTTAAATAAATATATGTATATATGTACAGCAATCTGCTTTAAAATATGTACTGTATGTTTCATAATCTAAGAGCCATTTAAATCTGAACACACCAGCTTTTGATATTTCCATTATTCTGCTGCATTATGGGAGCAGAACAACAAAAATAACAGAAGTGGCTTGATTCAGCACATAACTGAAGTAAACGAAGCCAAACAGCCATGGAATGCATAGAAAGAACCTCTCCTGGAGTCCTCTCTATTTATGTGTGGATGCTCATGAGTCCTCTCAATGCATTCCACGGCTGATTGTAGGTGTATAGCAGGAGAATGGGAGGGGTGTATTGAAATAAAGATTAGAACTCCGTAGTCAGTGGCAGGTGATCTATAGATGCATTACTATACTTATTAGGTTTGCTGAAGATGACACATTCCCTTTAAAGGTGCATATGCCTTTAAATGGATATTCTATCCACCTAAACTGGGTGATAAGTGAACTTGAGGCTCACTGGAATGTCTTTCTATATGTACATATATTAAGTCATATATCAATTTTACAATCTTTGTCAAATTAGGATACTAGTGTAGGTGGCAACGTGACAGATGAGATGCAGTGTGGATAAATCTAAAGTTATGCATCTGAGGAATACAAATATGGATGCTACTTATACCCTAGGCACCAGAAGATAATAAACTTACCAACATACTAGAATTTCAACCTTATTATATTTTATGTATTTATTTATTCGCTATCCCAAATGGTCTATTTTCTATCTCAGTGAAAGTTCATACACTAGAGGCAATTTCAGTGGAAACCAATTAACTTCTAAGAAAAGTTGTTTTTGGCCACTGTTATAGAACTCTTTAGGCTGAATAGTAACAGTCGAGAGATCCTTTGCTGTTCTCTAGTAGACTGCTGTCAAAGCCTATTCTGCTTCTAACACGGCAACCAAGTAGTGAGACCACAAGTCACCTAGAATTGTATACAAAATGATTTAACTGTCAACCATGGAAGTTGACATATTTCCCATGTGGACTTCCAAGTGTTTCACTACACTGGACTAATCTAAGCTTCTGCTGTGACCTTTAAAAGCAGCACAGAGGAGCTTCTGAATGTCACCATTTTGAAAAGTTACACCTTTGGGGGCTTAAATCTTCTAGCCAAAATTGTCAGTTCTTTGCCTGATATGACACTAAAGGGGTTGTCCAGTACCACAATATTGATCACCTGTCCTCAGGATACGTCATTAATATCAGATCAACAGTGTTCTCTCTCCAGACACTCCCGCTGATCAGCTATTTGAAATGGTAGCGGCGCTCGTGCAAGTGCTGTGTCCTTTTGCCTGTTTAACTGCACACAGTCTAGATTGTAGGTGTGGTGCATTGTTACTACAACTGCTTGCCCCATTTATATGAACAGGATGAGCAGATGTAGTTACACCTCCGCTACAAGATAGATGGTGTGCAGTTATGGAATAGTAATTGGTGTAAAAAAAAAAAAAAAGCTCTCATATGGATAAATAAAAAAACATATGTCTCTGGGAAGGCAGGGAGGGAAAAATGAAAACACTAGTATGGAGAATCACTATGTTATGCATTTTTTTGGGAGTGTGGATGGAAACTGGAGGGCCTAAAATAACGATGATGAGGGGATTGTAAACTGGATACAGATTTTGTTGTGGATGAATACAAACCCAATATCCCATTGTTCTAAGGCATCTTTCACCAAAAGGGCATACATTTCAGATAGTCAGTAAGAAAATAATTTAGGGGATTTTATTATATTTTATGAATTTGTCTTCATCATTTTTTACAGAGGTTCACACTTTGCAATTTATAATCCAATATTGTCCAAAGATTATACATATTTATGCATACACAAAATGTGTATAATCGGGACTAGACTGTGTGAATGTAATCCTGATATGCTATGCTCTGTCTGGTTAAAATGTTCTTTTACAAAAAGGTTAGTTTGTAAATTAACCAAAAGAGCAACAGTTATGTAAATTGGTAATTAGCACAAATTTTTAATTTTGGGATTTTGTTCAATAGCTGTGATCAGGGTTGTCACGTTGAACACACTAACAGTAGTCTGCCATCATGTGCCTTGATATCTGTTTTCCATGGTCTTAATGTTCTTGTAGACTCAACGCAGACTATGACTTGTATATACAAGCCTTGTATCTACCTGGTAGGCCTGTTTATATTATTCAGTTTATTTGTAGCCTTGCTTCTAAGCTTCATCTACATGATTAACTATCTATTGAAGTAATTGTACTGCTCTACGATGGATGCATTACCTCTTTCTTTCATCTGTCATCTTGAAAGAGTTTAACATTATTTATTAGTTTCAGCTCTTTGCCTATTTATTATTGTTTGAAAGGACCATTCATGGCTATCTGTGTGATTCAGCCTTTAGATTTTAGCTCATTTGTCTCATATGTCATTCATGCTGATATGTCATACACGTTAATTTGATGTATGATGAACTGTCCAGTTATCGAAAACAGCAGTTATCGAAAACAATACCAGCAATTTGTGGGAAAACTAGACCCGACTAGAATAAACTAATGTGATATTTGAATTCAGCACACAATAATTTACAAAGATCAGGTGTCATCCTGTGGTGAGCAAAATTGAGTGAACTGTAAGCCAACTATATAAAGTATGCACAGTTTGTATATAATGGCTACAATTCATGAAATATATTATTTTCTTATTTTTTATATATCAACTGCAGACACACAATTGTCTGCTCTTCTACTTTTTGTATATACCATACTGTTAGTCATATTTTGCATTCATGCTATCCTGCTAATATTTTCTCTGCCATCCTACACTTTACTATTTCTGCTTGACGTTTAATCCTTTCATTCTCTGCATGTCTAAGTGTTCCTTCTGCTCGCTCTAGGAGTCCTTATACTTATTTATCCACTTCAAGGCTGTCACCCCTACAGAAGATTGATGAATGGATAAGTCATTCTGTAGCAGAGATGTTTTTTCCACTGTAAAGCAACAAATACAGAAGCAATGACAGCAGGTACAGTATACAGCTTTCTTATGCTTAAGTCAAGTGCATTGACTGATGAGCTACTGTATATCACAGCATTCACATTGTTTCTGTGTCCTATATCCTTTTTGTCATAGTATCTTGTGTGATTAATATTTTGAAGGGTGCATTTGCTTTCTGTCAAACATTTAACGCTCACTTAGTGTAATGCTAATGTATTTTTTTTTCTGAGGCCAGTTGACTGTTTGAAAATAGAAATATTTGATCCAGATCATTGTTTAGATGGTAATGCATTGTTTTATATTAAAGGAAACCTGTCATGTTTAAATTGGTACAAAATGAAGGATCGAGCCCTCAAACTCCAGGATATGTGTCTAAGATAGATAGTCGGTGCTAATAAACCTTATACCAACATAGTGTTTAATAAAACAAACATAAAATACACATAAAATGTAATAAAATATTGAACAGGTCCGATCAGTACATATGTATCTCCGGCGTTTTATGGGCTAATGTGGGCGCTCATATTATGTATAGTTCACCCTTGGTATGGTTCACAAAGTCCCCAAAGAATACTGTGTTGGGTTATAATATGCCAGGCAATCAAGCAGTAATATGCTCCAATATTTTCTCAGATTAATTGCTTATGTAGGCATAATTCAATCCCCTAGCCGTGCTAGGAATCAATAATAGTTGTTTCCGACAAGATGTAAAGTTATCTTTCTTGTATTTCCTCTGGAAAACTGAACGGTTCCTCCACTCCACTCCTACACGGCCGCTGCAGGTGGTTTGTGTGCCGCTCTGTTTGATGTGTAATGATGAGTATAGGGGTACAGACCCACTCGCCAGGATTGAACGTTAAACGCGTTTCGGGGTCCTCCTCTAACCCCTTCCTCAGTAAATCACTGTTAGTTTGTTACTATTCGGAGCTCCCGCTAAGAGTACGTCATCTGGTCAGCTGATCGGGACTCGGGAGACTCACCATTACACATCAAACAGAGCGGCACACAAACCACCTGCAGCTGCCGTGTAGGAGTGGTGTGGAGGAACCGTTCAGTTTTCCGGAGGAAATACAAGAAAGATAACTTCACATCTTGGTATCTGGCCTGATTCTGGACTTTGACGTCAATGAGGCAGTGCTATCAGTGATTGACAGCCTTCCTGTCATGTAGGGTTGGGAAGAGTGCAGCCCTGTACTCCACCCGCACCACTGTCCCTGCCTACTTGCATGATCCCCCCAAATGGTAACCCACAACTTGGTGACAATCCACAACTTGACTAAGTGCAGGAGCCTATCCAGGAGTGGTAAAGAGTAGTCAGGCAGAAAGAGGTCAGAACCATACAAGCAAAACCAGTAAAGGATTTGAATCCAAAACTAAGTTAAAAACAGGCAAGAGACCAGAAAGACAGACAAAATACAAACACAGAGTAAAATAACAGGCAGGGATAAAACCAGGAGGTAACATCAGAAATATAATTGGCAGTCATTGGCAAAGCAAAAATGTACAAATGCTGGCATGTCAAAGAAGACTAGTCATAGGCGCCTGTTGCCAGTAACTGCCTGTTTAAATCTCCCACTGAGAGGAAGTACGTTACGCCAGCACCGAGCCTAATTTGCCCAGCAGCCTTGGTTCTTAATAGGCTGGCCAGCTCGGTGTCAGCAGAACCGGTTGCTACAGCAACAGAACGATTGGACTTGCCACTGGAACATGGACTTGTAAGTATGTGACACTTCTCTCTATGACTCTGTATACAGAGATAGCTGTCAATCACTGATAGGGCTGTCTCCTTGACTTCAAAGCCCAGAATGAGCAGGAATAGTTCAATTTTTTCACCCAATTTAAAATTGTGAATGTCGTAAAAGTGTTGTATGGTTGTCTTAGCACCTGTAACACTCAGCATGCTCCCTGTGCGTCTCCATTTACAATGTCAGATTAGCGTCCTACCTCAGTTGCATAAAATTTATGGAAATACAATACATTGTTCTCTATGGAGGGTTTGTGCACACAAATAAGCTGTGTACAGGATCCCTTAACCTCATGGCTAGAAATTTTGGAAAATTCCAAAACTAAAAACGTCAGAAACGTGATTTGGTCCAAGCTGACCAAGCTTTTAAGAATTAGATACTATGGGGATCATTTACTAATCTGAAATATTACTAAATTAGGCATATTTTAGGCCCAGATGTGACTTTTTCCGCTCAATTGTGGGCATGGCATGGGGTGGAAGGGGAAGGGCCAGCAGTCCCATTTCATTCAGCATTTTCTACACTTATTTTAGGCGTAGAAAATTGGTCTAAATGTAAGACAGCTCAGAAGCTGGCTTACATTTAGAACTGGCACTGGATGGAGAGGCCTTTTATTAATATCTGTGTCTAAAACGCCGGTCTTAATAAATGTGCCCCTATAAGTTTAAGTGACAACAGTTTTAGCAAGTTTGAGTACAGGAATTGGAAATCATTATATCTAGGTATATTAATATCATTATTACCATGGAAACAACTAACTATGCTTTACTTGCTCCCTGTTCATGTATAGCCCGTCCCAAAAACTTACAATAGGATGAGTACAATTTGCAACTTTATATTAAATGCAAAACAGCTTAGTATTTAACTAGTATTTCTCTAAACAACAATTATACAGTATATATCATTTGTAGCATAATTCCTACTTCTTGTCCAAGCAAAGCTTGTTGAGGACAGGTGATCTATGTGTGGTATGTTTTACGTGGTTGATGTGTACATGTCAAAACTAAGGGTTTAGTTATTCACCAGCATCAATCTATCTTTGAGATCCTACGTATTTTCCTACAGTAATGTCACCGCTTTTCTGTCAGATAGGAGAACTTTGCGGGAAGTGTTATTCATTACAGCTGCAAATCTGTCACTGGGGTTGGCATGGCTCGTTAATGACAACATTTATTTCAAAGAACCATGTTTCGCTTTGTTGCAGGAGAGTTGACTTTGTGATCGTAAAATGTAATGAAATGCCAAGATGATAAAGTGAAATAAGTTTGCCAAAAATACAACTAAAGTGATTCACAATCTTCTTAAAAATTACCAAGCTTTTGGCTTCTGTTGGAGTATTTAGATTTCTGGTGTCTTGTTACTAGAGCAAAGACTTCATTTGCGCAGGACAGATAAAAAATTCACAGCGCTCTCTTCTTGATTTCTCAATTAGTATAAGCTATGGAAAAGCCATCTATCAAGTAAAGATCAGCCATAATGGGAGCCATTATTATGTAAAGATAAGGCTTTATAAATGTAGTATCTTGTCTTACTATAAGCTATCCTCTTGCCAGAACTGTTTAAGTCAGCAAATAAGCAGCATTGTAGAAAAGCATCAGGACAAGGAAAAGCGTATTGAAACTTTAGCTGTGCCGAGGTTATACTAATCCTGATGAGTTGGTGTTTACAGCTGTAGGAAGAAAAGTGCGAATTATACATGTATATTGGTATGCATAGAGATTTAAAAAAAATGTACATGCCCATTTCAAATGCTGAGACAATGGAACCTCTAATGAATTCTTATCAAAGAGCTGTATTCTTCTTTGTGCCGTTTAAGTGAGGCGTAATAGTATTGCTCAAAGTGATTAGCAACCTATAGTAGCCAGAGTCATAAGGTACATGCTCCTGTGTGTGCATGCTCACAAGCATACCGGACAAATCTAATGTTTGGGCTCATTTGTCTGATTACTGTATATGTGTAAATAAGCTTAATCAGTTGAAGACCATCCTGTTTTTCTCTGATAAGGCCAGGCACAGTATAGATTTTTAAGTGTATGCAGACAGACATAAGAGCTATATATTTTTCCGCATCTGGTTATTCAAATAATAAGGCATCTTTGTTCTGTGATACTAAAGGAAGCATAAAAATAAAAAGTAGTGTCTGTTCATATTGTTATATTTTATTTTAAATCACAAAGTGCTACTAAATTACTTTTTTTTATGTCACCCTTTTGGTTATGGTTGTGTTATGGAAATTGCAGTCACCATCCAGGACACTGCTAGGGTGTTAAAATCCAAAACAAAAAAATATTTATTGTAAAGGATAATTAAAAAGCAAATAATAGTGTAGCCCTGTGTCGGGTATGTGACAGATTAAAACAATCACAATCGGCACTACAAAGAGCCCATTCTCCTGTAACACAACATAGTGTGATTACAGGTGGGTAAATTCAAACAGGCCATGTATATGCCAAGTCGCCTGTGTTACCAGCGTTACAAATACAAGGTTGTCACCGGGCTAACGATGTGCACTCTGTCCCCAGCCCAGAACCCCTATGGATGGATGTAATATACCGGCCCAGATGCAGATACTTGTTGTGGCTCATGAACAGCCAACCACCAGTGATTATAGTAGGCACCGGGATGTAACACCCTATTCCATGAGTTCCAAACTGCTAAAAGATGGGTGTAACTAACCAGCCCCCAGGTAGTCACTTGATGTGGCTCATACACAACCAACCACCGGTGACAAAGGGCACAGTGATATGACACCCTAATCCTAAACCCCAATGTGCATATATTAATTGTACATCAGGTTCACTGTAAACATATTATTGCCGCACTCCTCAGGTTCGAGGGCCAGCGTGTGAAAGATGTGCAAGGCTCTGGTGTGAACCTCGGCGTTGTAGTGGCCGCAAAGTGGCCGCCAGCGCGCTCATCTTTGAAGGGCTGACACCACGCCCCAGGGGAGTGTCCACCGCTGTCATTGCCGAAATGACGGAGGAGGGGCCCTACTGTACTCCCCAGGGCAGCGCTAAGTGCGCTAAAGTAAGTGACAGTGGGAACATTACGGCAGCATATTGCAGGGGCAATAGGATTCATTATGGCAAGTGAGAATTATACCCACAATACCCAGGTTGTCCATAGTAGATTGACATAGATCCGAACATAGTTTAATATTCAAAAATGGGGACCAGTAGATTACGGCATGTCAGATTGATTAGCAATGAGGAAAATAAGATAATATGCATAGATCTGTCACATAGCTACTATAACGGTGCACCTCATATGATATATTATAACATCTACAGGTGATGCTCACGATACAGTGCGCCATATAATATACGGTGCCAGCCAAATTACACTTTTGATAAAAGGTTTAAATGAAATCACCTCATTGAGGCTGGCAGGTCTAATGGTGTTCAGTTTGAATATCCACCTCGCCTCCTTTTGTAATAGGATGCGATCTGTATCCCCTCCTCTTGGTGACAGCTTGACCAGTTCAATACCTTGAAACTTGACAGAGTTTATTCTCCCCTCATGTGCCTCTGCTACAAGTCGTGCCACTAGTGTATCCTCTAATTTCCTTATATCGGAAATGTGTTTGCCAATCCGGCTACTTAATTCACGCTTTGTCTTGCCTATGTATTTGATACCACAAATACATGTCATAAGATAAATGACACCCACTGATTTATAGTTTATGAAGGATCTAATAAAGTTGGTCTTATACTGAGCGCTATCCGTGAATTATTTTCCTTTCTGTATATATTGACAAAATTAGCAGGATCCCTAATGCTTAGGGAATGATTGTACGCTTGTTTCAATACATTCTAAGGATAACCCTGGTGGACAGGGGCGTAGCTAACGGCTCATGGGCCCTGGTGCAAGAGTTCAGCTTGGGCCCCCTTCCCTCAGTCCTTTGTGTGTCTTCTTATGTGGCACAAGGGTCTTTGGGCCCCCTCAGGCTCCTGGGCCCGGTAGCGACTGCTACCTCTGCACCCCCTATAGCTACGCCCATGCTGGTGGATAAAGGGGGTGAATGCCCCTTTTCAAAGCCGCCGTGGGGCCACTTTCCCAATTAAGGAGGTTATTGGTTGCAGTGGGCTTCCTAAAGTTCCTGGTAATAATCTTGCCAGAGGTACTCAGAGAAATAGAAAGGTCTAAGAAAGAGATCTTGGTTTTATTAATCTCTCCCTGCAGATCCTGCAAATTTGGTCAATATATACAGAAAGGAAAATCATTCACGGATAGCGCTCAGGATAAGACCTACTTTATTAGATCCCTTATAAACTGTAAATCAGTGGGTGTCATTTATCGTATGACATGTATTTGTGGTATCAAATACATAGGCAAGACAAAGCGTGAATTAAGGTGCCGGATTGGTGAACACATTTCCGATATAAGGAACTTAGAGGATCAGAGGCGGCTCTAGACTTTGAGAGGCCTTAGGCGAAACTCGAACATCAGGCTCCCACGAACACAAGATATGCAACGTGGTCAACACTCCCCCTCCATGTATCTCTATGGAAGACTCGGAGATACACAAGTGCTGTATCTGCGGCTCTCCCATAGATACATGGAGGGGGCGTGTTGACCACCGCTCCAGGCACAAGGAGATCCGGAGTACCGTACAGGAGATTGTGCGGGATCCCATCGGCCGGACCCCCCCCCAATCAGACACTTATCTCCTATCCTTTGGATAGGGGATTTATTTTCCAATCCCGGAGTACCCCTTTAATATGCAGTGAGTCAGTGACATCACAGTAAAGGGTTAATATGCACCGTGACAACATAGTACAGTGCTTATATTCACAGTGCATATTAACACTTTGCATTAATACTGGCTATGCTGAGATGTCACAGTGCATATTAACCCTGTACTGTGATGTCACATTGCATTAACCCTGGCTATACTGAGATGTCACAGTGCACACATACACTTGTACACATGCAGGCACTGTCACACACAGTCACACATGCAGGCACTGTCACACACACTGTCACTCACACACTGTCACACATGCAGGCACTCATATACACACTGTCATACATGCAGGAACTATTTTACACTACATTACATAGGGATCCCTTCCTCAGCTCCTGGCTCTGTATTGCTGTTTCTTGTGTCCTCAGCCAGGCTCCTCCCCCTCTCAGTAGCAGGCTCAGGCTCCTCCTCCTCTCAGTAGCAGGCCAAGGCTCCTCCCCCTCTCATTAGCAGGGCTTCCCTGGGTCTTTCCTTCCTGGCTGATTAGCAGTGCTAACCCATTGAAGGAGAGGCTGTCAGCGTTTTAAGTGACAGTTTTTAGACCAATCAGCTCTCCTGGTCTGTAAGGCTGGGTCCCCAAGGTCCTAGTTTTGAGAAAATTGCGGTAAAATGTGGTGTTTTTTTGCTGCGATTTTGTAAAAAGCAGACTCCATGGACACAGCCTTACTGACCAGGAGTGCTGATTACACTAAAACCTGTCAGCCCTCCTATCAATAAGCCCCTGAGCAGCACATTATCTTCCAGTCTGAAGTTCAGGAAGGGGGCTCCACACTCACCAGTGCAGTGCACCAGTTTAAGCTGTATGGGCCCCCTCGCACGCTGGGACCCTGTGCAGCTGAAGCAGGCGTTATGTCTGCCCCTGGCTGAGGGTGCAGGTGCTCTGTATATAGGGTGCATTTATGGGGTGATGTATATGGCTGTGGGAGCAGGTGCTCAATATACAGGGTGCAGTTATGGGTGTGATGTATGACCAGGGTGAAGTGTAGGTGATGCTTACAGACTAGGTGCACATATTGGGGCCCTCCTGGTTCTGGGGATCACTGACCTGCTCAGGGCTCCTGGCTGCAGCTCTGGCAGCCGGCAGGAGATGGATGGGTTGGGCTTCTCTGCGTGCACTTCTCACAGCAGCTTGGTAAACTGGAGAGTGGAGACACAGGGGGCGGGACCTCAGCGCTGACTGACAGAAGAAGAACCAATCAATAAGCGGTGCACCTGAGAAGCAGTGTAGGCTGTCCGCAGAGGACAGATGTGATTGGTCAGGACATGTTGTAGTTTCTCTTTCTTTCTCGCCCCTGATTTCTCCCTTCATGAGAACTCCATTTCCCAGCGTGCCTTGCAGCAGCGCTGTACTTGCAGCGGTGTCGGGTGGGAGCCAGAGCGAGGCCCCCACCAGCGAGAAGCCTTAGGCAGCGACCTAAGTGGCCTAATGGAAGAGCCGCCTCTGGGGATACACCAGGGGCACATGAGGGGAGAATAAACTCTTTCAAGTTTCAAGGTATTGAACTGGTCTTTTTTTTTAGAGCACTGTGTGCCAATAATTATTTAAGGTGACACTAGTGTGGTACTAGTATTTTTCAGGGGACAGTTTCTGCAGTATAGTATTGGGAAGCCCAGCGGGCACAGTATTGGGGATGGCAGGATGGGGTGTTCAGAAGATGTGAAGATGATGGAAAAAGGGGAAACTAATGTCTGTTTGTCAATCTCTGCAGAGACGGGAAATGGCTGAAAAATCATCATGGCGGTCTGGTCTGAATGGAGAACATGAGAAAAGAGAACGTCTACATCAAAGGTGGCATCACTGGATGTAAGAGGTAAGTGGCAATCTTAAGACCAGGCTCTGGATCTGCCACTGGGGCGGCGGCGGCAGGAAGGGGGGGGGTTTCCATGGATCAGTTTCGCACCGGGGCCCCGTGCCATTAGTAGGTAGCTGTGATGGCTTCTAAGGGCATACAACTTAAACGCTTGTTGATTGGCTGCCCTGCAGCCTTTCAACAAGCTGTATTAAATGGCCAAACACCGAACTCATACCCCAACTTTTACATAAATGTTCGAGTACGGGTCTGGGTACCAAAAAATCCAAAGTCCAGTACGAACCCGAACTTTACAGTATGGGTTCGCTCAACGCTAGTCCCCATAACTAGGTGAATAGGTGATTGCCTAGACTGGAGCAGTTCTCAGCGATCTTGGAGATGTTGGGTGATGTGCAAACAATTGTAGGTTTTTTTTCCCCATTTCCTTCATATATATGTACATATTGCACAAAACAATACATTATACATACCCCAAAATGGTGACTGTCAAGCCCTCATATAGCCATGTTCATAAACATGAAAAAAGTACAGCTTTTAGAATGTTTATAAAAAGTGAAAGAATTTGCTACCACCTTAAAGGGTTTTTGTTTATGGGATGGCCTGATAGGACATCACTAGCTGATGAGCAGAGGTCCGACATCATTGTTTGCCAGGAGAAGATCTAACTATGTAAATAGGCATCTACTGCTAGTACACAATGAATCTCTATAGGGATGAGTGATCACTACTGCAGTTGCTTGTTCCCATAGAGAGGGGTAATTACTGCATGTAAATGCAGTTCTCCCCTGTGATCAAAGATAGGCAATTATCAGGATCTGTCTAGCTGCCTGTCGGTCTATCTGTCTATCTAACTTAATCTTTCGAGACATCTTTTGATTTCTTCTCACTGTATCATTTGTTATCGAGGGTTCTGCATCCCAAGAAGTTATCTGATCATTTTTATTCTTAATAAATGACTAGAAATAAGCAAAGTTTTGAAAAATTAGATTGAGCAACTTTGCCGAAGTTAGCCAAGAAATTTGATTTGTTCCGAATCAATGAATCATGAATTGCTATAAATCAAGTATACCCAGGCCACTCTGTCCTAGGCTACAGGCACAGGGAGCAACGTGCTGCGGGCAGGTTGCGGCCATGCTGTGGTGAAGAACCGAGTGGCTTTCATGAAATAATGAAGACCATAATGTATAGTCGGTCTTCATTGTTAATGGCCGCCCAGCACCTTTAAATAGGCGTTGTTGCTGGTATGGGGTTTCGCTGGTCTGTAGACTGGCTGGCTGCACGGCATTATGGGTAATTTTGCGTTCCTGGGCTTCTTACTTTCACTTTATAACATGTGCAGCTGCCATTTTAGGAAAAACTGATGAGTTACCATGAAGCACGAGGAAACTCGGATTCATTGTGACTCGAAGTTTTCCTAAACTATGGACCAAATTCTGCTTTGAATGCTTCGCTTCGCTCAACACTATAAATGACCAAGAGATTTTATTTTATCAATGTATTGACCATTTACAAAGGCATTTAGCTGTCAAGACTCTTGAAGCCTATGAATTCATTATCATTGGAATGAACATCATCCAGTGTAATTGCTATTTGCTAATATTCCTCAGACAGAAAACATGAAGTCACTTTGTCTAGACATAGAGGTTCCTATCTATCAATTCTTGATTATTAAGCAATATATTTTTGGAGCAAAAAATTTTTTTTTAGTTGATGTGGATTTGCAGAAAGATTTCTTTGAATCACAAGTCAAACAGGGTAATTATACTTCATCAGTTTCTGTGCTGTTAGAAAGGAAAAAACTAATTCTGGTAAATGACAAAGAAACACATGTATAACTTAGAACCTACTATCATTATTCTTTTAGGTTGGCTAAAATTCATCAATCGGATATCTTCAAGTAACATTGCACTTCCAGAAAATGTATTATTTTTTTTCAGTGCTCACCACTGCAAAGAAATTTAGATAAACTTGACATGGGTGAAAAAGAATACAGTGGGAGTATAGTGAATACTCATATTCATATAAACCTGTATGAAGGGGCTTCCATTATCATCCACTGGTGATCACATTGACTGAACTTTGGGCAGTTTAATACAGCCCTTACTTTGTGACAGAATTTCGGGACAAAATTTAGTCACAAAATTATTAAATTTAAGCCATGTTTTTTCCCATAAACCCACACCTCTTTCCAACAAAGCCATGCCCCTTCAGTGAATGAGACAGTGCATTATTCTTTTTGGCTTGTTTTCTTTATAAATATGTATAAGGCTACATGCATTTCTTGCACGTGGTAGAGGTTCCTGCAAGATCCTCCATTGCAGATTCTGGCAAAAATAAAGGACAAAATACCATTGCATGCAGCAGTGTTTCACATGACAAAATACAGGCAAAGAGATTTTTCAGGAAGAGATGGCGGTTTTATTTGTACTATTCTAGGGTGCATATGACTTTTTGATCGCTTGGTATTACACTTTTTGTGATGTAAGGTGGCAAACAATAGCTTTTTTAACACAGCTTTTATTTTTTATTTTTTACGGTGTCCACCTGAGGGGTTAGTTCTTGTTATATTTTTATACATCAGGTTGTTACGTACGCGGCAATACCTAATATGTATACTTTCTTTTTTTTTTACACAATACAAAAAAAAATTATATTTTAGTGTCTCCATATTCTGAGAGCCATAGTTTTATTTTTTTTTTGGGCGATTATCTTAGGTAGGGTCTCAATTTTTGTGGAATGGGATGACTGTTTGATTAGTATAATTTTTGGGTGCGTATGACTTTTTGATTGCTTGGTATTACACTTTTTGTGATGTAAGGTGACCGTTTTTTTTTTTTACGGTGTTCACCTGAGGGGTTAGGTCATGTAATATTTTTATAGAGCAGGTCGTTACGGATGTGGCAATATCATAAGATTTATACTTTTTTAAATTTATTTTATTAAAGTTTTACACAATAATATTTGTGAAACAAAAAAAATCATGTTTTAGTGTTTCTACAGTTAGAGATGAGTGAATTTTTTACAAATTCGATTAGCCAGTTTGTCGAATTTTTGGCAAAAAATTTCGTACGATCCAAATTTCTTTGCGGTGAATTTCACTAAAAAAAATGCTATTTCCTGGCTGCAGAGAGCCTTTATAGTGGTGTAGAACACTGTGCCTTGCAGAAACACACATAGGGAGTCTGCTTTGGTAGTGAAATAATACTCTGAGTCCGTATGACGTGCAGATGACAGGCGTCGCTCTTAGAATCACTGCACACTTCACTTATTTGGGCAGTCACGGGCCCCAAACTGACCAAATAACTCAATTATGATCTCAGCCTTACAGGTCGATGTTAGCGCCAAGAAGAAGCGCACTCCTTTTACATCGTCGTCAGCTGATTCCACATAGATGTCTACAGAACCTGTTCTATTAAACGCTTATACAAGTAGAGTTCCCCGGCAGAGTGGACAGGGTGTTAGCAGTAAGTTTGTGTTGACATCACTGATTAATGAGCCCTTCCTCTGATCTTTCAGAACAATAAGCCCCAAAAACTGATCCTGTCTGTTGAGCATCCGCCTTCACTCGGTCAGCATTTGGTCAGTAATCCATCAGTATTGCTAATGCCCAAAAAAACAGAAGTGGATCCAAAACAGAGATGACACATGAATGGAATATTTGCATGTCTTCTGTGTTTTGTACCCACTCCTGCTTTTGGCTACCAAATCAAAAGCCAATTCTGATGAGACCATACAGTCCTTACAGCTGCTACACAGTCAGGATCCATTGTGCATCTCATTTTTCCTTGCTTCTGACAGTTCAGAAGAAGGGACGAATATATGATGATGTCAGCCAGGCCGAAAGGCAAAATACTAGACCAGTCATGAAGTGGGGAGGTTGGGAACAGCATGAGAAGTCCACAGAGTGGCCCTATGACATAGTGGTGAGGTGGAAGTAGCATGAGGAGGCCACAGAGTGGCACAATAACAGTGTGGAGGTGGCAGCAGCAGCATCAGTAGACCACAGGGTGGCACAATGACAGTGTTGAGGTGGCGGCAGCAGCATCAGGAGGCCACAAAGTGGCATAATAACAGTGTGGAGGTGGCGGCAGCATCAGGAGACCACAGAGTGGCAAGGTGGCATAGTGTGGAGGTGGCAGCGGCATTAAGAGACCACAGAATGACCCGGTGACATAGTGGAGAGGTGGCAGCAGCATCTGGAGATCACTTGGTGTTGCACTTTTAGTGATGTAAGGTGACAAAAAATGATTTTTTTTAGCATAGTATTTTATTTTTTTGATGGTGTTCATCTGAGTGGTTAAGTCATGTGATATTTTTATAGAGTCGGTAGTTGCTGACATTGCGATACCAAATATTTTTTTTATCTATTTTATTTTCTATTTTTTTAACAATTTTATGTGTTTTATTATGGAAAACAGTTTTTTTAACTTTTTTTTCCCCCCTACTCTGGGACTTCAACTTCAATACCTCTACAAAAATGTTGAGCTTGGTTTAGATGTTCCCCTCTGCAATGCATTACAATACATTGTATATTGTAATGCATTGTGTGTCAGCTTGTATTCTGACAGCCTCCCTGTGCGACCCAGCCTAAGGGCTGGATCTCAAAGGCTTCCATAGAAGGCAAGCCCTGATGCCGCTGCAGTGACGAGGACCCGATGGGGAAGCGGCGCGCACGCATACCCTCCGCAAACCCGTTCATGCTATTGTCAGCTTTGACCGTGACATACATGGGGTTAATACGCCGGCATCCGTGTTTTCACTGATGACGACATATGCAGCAGGGATCCGGCTGTCAGTGTCTGCCGGACCCCTGTCGCTGATCGAGCGGGCGCAGCACCTGTACCTGCCCTGGTCCTTAAGTCACGTCCACCAGCGCCGTACATGTACGGCGCGGGTCCTTAAGGGGTTAAGGTACAGGTTTGGCTGGTAGCAGGCTAGGGTGACTAAAGTATGGATGTATAATATTGTGTGTATGAGAATTAAATGACCCAACCTCTGTTTTATTCATAAAGATGGTCTAGACATTGCATTGTTATAGCAAACATTTTTGAATTCAGCAACTTCTTTATAACTGGTTTCTCTTGATTCCAAACAGCCAGTAAATCGGTTTTGAGCAATGTATGAGTCTTATCATCTTAAACCTTTCGGGACACAGCATATTTTTTATTTTTAGTTTTCCTTCCCTACTTTCCTAGAGCGATAATTTTTTTTGTTTGTTTTCTGTTCACATAGCCATATAAGGGCTTATTTTTTGGAGGACAGATTGTACTTTTTAATGGCACTGTTTATTTTACCATAACTTGTATTTGAAAAAAGGAAAATAAATTCTTTGTGGGGTTATACTGAAAAAATCAGACAATTCTGCCAAGGCTTTTTGAGTTTTGATATTACGCTGTTTATTGTGTGCTAAAAATTACATGACGTCCTTACTCTGCACATTGGTATGATTGAGGCAATACTAAATTTGTATTAGACTTATTTTGCTTTATTACTTTTAAAAAATAAAAATCTTAAAAAAATAAAAGTTTTCTTTACATCACCATTTTTTTACAGCCATAACCTTTGTATATGTCCATCTACAGAGCTGTATGTGGGCTTGTTTTTTGCATGGCAAACTTTAGTATGTCTTTTTGATCACTTTTATTCAATTTTTGGGGGGAGACAATGTTACCAAAACAATGGAAAATCAAGTGATTTTATTTTTTTCTACTATGGCATTTATAACGCAGGAAAAATAATTTTAAATTTCACAAGTTCGGGCATTTTGTGATGCTGCAATACCTATGGTATTATGTTTATTTATTTATTTTGTTTATTTTTCGATGTAAACTAGAGAAGGGGCGTGATTTGAATTTTCATATTATTTTACAAGTTTATCACTTTTTAAAAGTCCCCCTGGGGAGCATGATCTTGTTTCTCCCATTGTAATCTATGGTAGAATTCCTGTGTTCCTAAGGAGCCCTGCCACAGAGCTCAGAGGAGCCGTTGACGCAGGGGAGCCATTTAAGCGCCAGGATTGCAGCGCTCCTGGGGAAAGGCACCTTAGATGTCATGGGCACAATTGACCACAGCATCTGAGGGGTTAAGTGACCACCATATGCATCATCGGCAATCCCAGTCATTGAGGCCAAGTGCCGGCTATATTACACAGCTGGCCCCTCTGCGAATGCATTGGGTTTGCCTGCTCTAACCTCGTTACAGCACACTATGAAGTAACTTGGTATGTGTAAGGGTTAAGATGATCCTACAAACTAGATAGAAGTTGGTTGATGGTTGAACGCCAGTTGAGCAAATAATCATCTGATCATTTCGCAGACAGTCATACACGATCAGTCCATATTGGCCGTTACATTTAGTCAAACTGGAAACTAATGAAACTGGGCGGTGGATGAAAGAGCTATCCGGGAACATTTATTCAAAGAAAGATCTATTGTCCATGAATGATATTTAAATGAAAGAGCTTTCATCTGACTATTGGCTGAAAATGTAAAGCACGGGTGATTATTTTTTATATGATGATGGTCTGTCATTTTTGCCAGCTAAAACAATCATTGGTTGGTAAGTTTAATACTAGAACATTTTTTTTAGTTGAAATAGTCCATTTTGATCAACTAATGTGTATGGTCACCTTTAGTGTTACCTCTTTGATTTAATCTCTGTAAGAGTATCCAGTGCCAGTTGTATGGATATGTCTTTGTTTTCTCTCGTCAGTCATCTCCTGGCAGTTGATGACCACAGTATCACATACAGAACCATATACAGTATATTGACTGTGTCACCTCTGCAGCCATTAACATATCTTAATTTTACAAATATCATAATTACCAATAGTGGAGTACATTTACCTGAATCTTACTATTAGTAAACCTTTAAAAAACAGTAATGTAATTTATAAACTATAAAAATGTGGTGAAAGTGCCAGACGGGCCAGCTTAGATCACTATTACATCTATTTTCAAGCCATTTTCTATAAATAAAAGTGCCAGTTTGAAACTGTGCCTTTAGCACTCTGACATGGATTTAGGAAGATTTTTTTTTTATTATTTCAGCTTCAATCCCAGAGCAACCTTGAAGTAGCAAAATGCTAAGGCAGACAAAAGCAGAAATATTGTATCCATTATAAAGTATGTATTGCGGTGTAGAGTCCAGCAAAGCACATTCAAGAGAACATCAGATGTTTAAATAAAAAAAATACCTCTACAAAAATGTTGAGCTTGGTTTAGATGTTGTTGCCTTCACTTGGAGGTATATGTTTTATGTTTTATTCCCCAAAGGATATCTCTGACGGAAGGCTGTAACATATGCTATCTTAAAGGCATACAGTAGCATATGTCACCAATAGGCTTGTATACTGCACAGTCAATTTTTTTAACATATGCCTCTGTACAGGAAAGTGCAGCAGACTACACTTTCCTATAGAATGAAAAAAGGTATGTTGATGCAAATAATCTGAACATACAGTATGACAAAATGAGGGTCTTTGGGTACAGGCCAGGCACATGGGGCCTTATGGATATGTTTAGCGTATTTAGCGTATGTGTTAAAAAATTATGTGACAAGATTTTTTTTTTTGGAAGGATTTCATATCTTCCTTCCTTTATCAAAGCTTTGTCTGAAAAGGAACTCACAACAGCACAAGTTATAAAATAGAAAATAACTGGCCTCAGTGTTGATGACAGTAAGTACAAAACATAAGCAATGAGGCCAGTGATTGGCTGCAGCAGCCATGTCATTGCCCTGGAATGTAACTAAAGACCACTGGATATTCACAAAAACTGACCCTATCTGGGTATAGGTATATTTACATAATAGAATTCTCACACAAAAAGAGCTAGAAGCGTTAGTACGTCTTGTAAATAACAATATTTAACTACCTGAATAGACGTATAAAAATAAAAATAATGAATACTTTATTGAATGATCAAGGGTTAAAAAGACAACCCTTGATCATTCAATAAAGTATTCATTATTTTTATTTTTATACGTCTATTCAGGTAGTTAAATATATTTACATAATAGACCAAAATAACCTTGCGGGCTAAATATCAGCTTGACCCAGGTATTAGTGTTTAACTAAAATATCACTTTTAATCACTACCAAAACAGAAAAGGAAATAAAAATAAACTGTTTCCTATCTCAGCGACTGACTTATATGTGTTTAGTGTATTTTGTATTCATTAACCCCTGCAGGGATGTGCACTCTCCACGCTTAGGTCAATCAATGACTGATGGTATATGACTAGGGTTGAGCGAACTCGAACTGTAAAGTTCGGGTTCGTACCGAACTTTAGGGTTTTTGGTACCCGGACCCGACATCTCCGTAAAAGTACGGGTTCGGTGTTCAGTGATTTCTTGCCGCTTTTTGAAAGGCTGCAGAGCAGCCAATCAACAAGTGTTTCACTAGTCTGCCTTTAGAAGCCATCACAGCCATGCCTACTAATTACATGGCTGTGATTGGCCAAGAGCAGCATGTGAGCCAGCCTCTATATAGGCTGGATTCACGTAGCGCCGCACTTCACTCTGCTCTTCTTAGTGTAGGGATAGGATGCTGCTGCTGCTGTGAGGGAAAGATTAGGGAAGAATTCTATTGAACTTGGTGGTGTGTTCAATCTTCAAACTACAGAGATTATTGGGGGTGCTATGCTACATTTTTGTACCCAGCCCTGAATCCAGTACACTGAAAAAAAAGTTTTAATACATCTGCTACTTCGGTGGGCGTCGGCGGCCATATTTGAAAGTGCAGTGCCCTTGCAACTGCATGTGAACTGCATGTGTGCAAGGGACATTACTTTAATTCTGTTCTGGTAGCGATGGAGGACAAATTCCCGTTCAAGCACCCCTGCGGCCTGCAGTGCATACCTGGCAGTGAAAATTATTCAATTACATTAGTCTGACACATTTTTTTATGACCTAAAGCGATTTTTTATCTGTCTCCAACAGGCACTGCATATCTGACAGTCCAATAAAACCACTAAATACTGCAGTTACCTTGCTGATGTAAAAAAGCACACTTTTTTGAAAGATAGTAAATTTACGGGCTATGCTGCATTTCTAACAGTCCAATTAAAACGTTACATACTGCAGTTACATTGCTGCTATAAAAAAGCACAACTTTTTGTGCTAGATAGCACATTTGCATGCTACGCTGCATTTCTGACAATTCAAGACAACAGTAACATACAAACATAAAAAATCGTCTGTTACATTGGTGGGTGACTTTTTGCCAGTTTTGCCACATACAGACCCCTGCTATGCATAGGTGATAGGGAGGTAAATTTCTAAAAATTATCTGTTACATTGGTGGGTGACATTTTGTCAGTTTTACTGTATACAAACCCCTGCTCTGCATAGGTGACAGGGAGGTAAATTTCTAAAAATCATCTGTTACATTGGTGGGTGACATTTTGCCAGTTTTGCCGTATACAAACCCCTGCTCTGCATAAGTGACAGGGAGGTAAATTTCAAAAATTTATCTGTTACATTGGTGGGTGATATTTTGCCAGTTTTGCCGTATACAAACCCCTGCTCTGCATAGGTGACAGGGAGGTAAATTTCTAAAATTTATCTGTTACATTTGTGGGTAGTGATGTCGCGAACATAAAATTTTCAGTTCGCGAACGCGAACTTCCGCAAATGTTCGCGAACGGGCGAACCGGGCGAACCGCCATAGACTTCAATTGGCAGGCGAATTTTAAAACCCACAGGGACTCTTTCTGGCCACAATAGTGATGAGAAAGTTGTTTCAAGGGGTCTAACACCTGGACTGTGGCATGCCGGAGGGGGATCTATGGCAAAACTCCCATGGAAAATTACGTAGTGGACGCAGAGTCGGGTTTTAATCCATAAAGGGCATAAATCAACTAACATTCCTAAATTGTTTGGAATAACGTGCTTTAAAACCTCCAGTGTGTGTATACGATCAGGTATGATGTTGTATTGATCAGGTAGTGTAAGGGTTACGCCCGCTTCACTGACATTGACAGACCAAACTCCCCTTTTAATGCACCGCAAACAGTTCATTTGCACAACCGCAAACTCCCCATTTGCACAAGGTTGGATACCAAGCTAGCCACGTCCCGGTGATGTTATTGAAGGTTTCTTCCTCCACCCAGCCACGTACAACACCAAGGGTCCCCAAAAGATGAATTTAATTGATTTTTCGAACGGTGAAATGGTTAAAAAAACGCTGGCTCCCTCCCCTTTGTTTTTATCCACGGTGACTGCGTCTGCGCCGTGCAATTTACTGTCACACCCGATATGAGTTGTATTTTCTGTAGTACTATTCTCATCAGTTTAATCCCTCTAACGTCCCCAATCTGGGGGCCATTTATTGAATAGATTTTTCGAACGGGGAGATGGTTAAAAAAACGCTGGCTCCCTCCACTCTGTTTTAATCCACGGTCACTGCGTCTGCGCCGTGCAATTTACTGTCACACCCGATATGAGTGGTATTTTCTGTAGTACTATTCTCATCAGTTTAATCCCTCTAACGTCCCCAATCTGGGGGCCATTTATTGAATAGATTTTTCGAACGGGAGATGGTTAAAAAACGCTGGCTCCCTCCACTCTGTTTTAAACCACGGTAACTGCGTCTGCGCCGTGCAATTTACTGTCACACCCAATATGAGTGGTATTTTCTGTAGTACTATTCTCATCAGTTTAATCCCTCTAACGTCCCCAATCTGGGGGCCATTTATTGAATAGATTTTTCGAACGGGAGATGGTTAAAAAACGCTGGCTCCCTCCACTCTGTTTTAAACCACGGTCACTGCGTCTGCGCCGTGCAATTTACTGTCACACCCGATATGAGTGGTATTTTCTGTAGTACTATTCTCATCAGTTTAATCCCTCTAATGTCCCCAATCTGGGGGCCATTTATTGAATAGATTTTTCGAACGGGGAGA
This sequence comes from Bufotes viridis, assembly GCA_033119425.1. Taxonomy (NCBI): domain Eukaryota; kingdom Metazoa; phylum Chordata; class Amphibia; order Anura; family Bufonidae; genus Bufotes; species Bufotes viridis. The sequence goes on along the minus strand of CM065592.1, from coordinate 245,025,995 downwards.
TGGTTAAAAAAACGCTGGCTCCCTCCACTCTGTTTTAAACCACGGTGACTGCGTCTGCGCCGTGCAATTTACTGTCACACCCGATATGAGTGGTATTTTCTGTAGTACTATTCTCATCAGTTTAATCCCTCTAATGTCCCCGACTCCCCAATCTGGGGGCCATTTATTAAATAGATTTTTCGAACGGGGAGATGGTTAAAAAACGCTGGCTCCCTCCACTCTGTTTTAATCCACGGTCACTGCGTCTGCGCCGTGCAATTTACTGTCACACCCGATATGAGTGGTATTTTCTGTAGTACTATTCTCATCAGTTTAATCCCTCTAACGTCCCCGACTCCCCAATCTGGGGGCCATTTATTAAATAGATTTTTCGAACGGGGAGATGGTTAAAAAAGCGCTGGCTCCCTCCACTCTGTTTTAATCCACGGTGACTGCGTCTGCGCCGTGCAATTTACTGTCACACCCGATATGAGTGGTATTTTCTGTAGTACTATTCTCATCAGTTTAATCCCTCTAACGTCCCCAATCTGGGGGCCATTTATTGAATAGATTTTTCGAACGGGGAGATGGTTAAAAAAACGCCGGCTCCCTCCACTCTGTTTTAAACCACGGTGACTGCATCTGCGCCGTGCAATTTACTGTCACACCCGATATGAGTTATATTTTCTGTAGTATTATTCTCATCAGTTTAATCCCTGTTACGTCCCATATCAGGGATTGCCTTTTGTGAAAAAAAATTTAGGCCGGGTACCTTCGACTGCCTTCACAGTGACAGACCAAACTCTCATACACTAAACTGAATTGATTTCAGGAACCGGGAGATGGAAAAAGCAGCTTGGTCGGTCCTCTTACTCCCAAATTGGGGCACTGCGCGTGCACAGAGCAATGTGCTGTGACACCCTATATGAGTGGTGTCTTAACTAGTACTATTCCTATCAGTTTAATCCCTGTTACGGACCCTATCCGGTCGAATTGATTATCCATTGTCGAATTAGCGAACCATTACGACATCATGAAATAATTTAGTTCTGAGCTCTGTACTTGCTTTGTATTGGAATTGATGGGGATTTTTTAATTGCCTGCATCATTTCTAATAAACTATTAAGAGACTTTATTATGATTTTTTATTTTATGTATTAAAAACCCATACAACATATAAAAAAAAAGGTAAATTAATGTTTTTCTATGAAATATTATCCAGCCGTCCGATCGCTTTTGGTCTGACCATAATGAAGCAACGGCCTTATCATCTGGGGTGTGGCAACATTGCCAACACACTTATAGAGGTGATGATTGCTTCATTGTGATACGCAAGCCCCTTCACCACAACAAGGTAACGATCACGAAGGGGAATTGACACTTGTATGTGCCTTTTTTTTGGTTTGTTTCTGCAGCCACAGTGCTGCACCATAGGACAGAAAAATTAGGCATGTACACATGCCTGAAAAATAATGGCACTGTTGCAGCCGCTATTGTAGCAGCGGCCGGAAAAATTTATGTTTTCCAGGCAGAAAAGTGACTAAAACATTGCGGCTTGAACCCTAGTTGGTGGTGGAGAATTCACGAAAGTCATCCGGTATGCAGACATTAAATACAGCAGCGTGGGGACCATTTTGAGGCCAAGGCATGTAATCAGGCCTTTTGTTAGTCAAGCGTATCCCCCACTGTCAGTCCCTTCGGGATCCATGCCTCATTCATCTTTATGAAGGTGAGGTAATCAACACTTTTTGACCGAGGCGACTTCTCTTGTCAGTGACAATGCCTCCTGCTGCACTGAAGGTCCTTTCTGACAGGACACTTGAAGCAGGGCAGGCCAGAAGTTCTATCGCGAACTGGGATAGCTCAGGCCACAGGTCAAGCCTGCACACCCAGTAGTGAAGGGGTTCATTGCTCCTCAGAGTGTCGATATCTGCTGTTAAGGCGAGGTAGTCTGCTACCTGTCGGTCGAGTCGTTCTCTAAGGCTGGATCCCGAAGGGCTGTGGCGATGAGTAGGACTGAAAAAGCTCTGCATGTCCTCCATCAACAACACATCTGTAAATCGTCCAGTCCTTGCCGCCGTGGTAGGAGGAGGATTACACTCACCTCTTCCCCTGTTAGATTCCCGTTGTGCTGTGACATCCCCCTTATAAGCTGTGTAAAGCATATTTTTTAGTTTGGTTTTGAACTGGTGCATCCTTTCCGACTTTCGGTAATTTGGTAACATTTCTGCCACTTTCTGCTTATACCGGGGGTCTAGTAGCGTGGCCACCCAGTACAGATCGTTCTCCTTTATCCTTTTTATACGTGGGTCCCTCAACAGACATGACAGCATGAAAGACCCCATTTGAACAAGGTTGGATGCAGAGCTACTCATTTCCCGTTCCTCGTCCTCACTGATGTCATTGACGGTCGTACAACACCATGGGTCCCAGATAGGTGACAACAACGAGCACCCTGGGGTGCCTGCTGTGGTTGGTCTTCCTCCTCCTCAAACCTGCCACATTCCTCCTCTGACTCCTCTTCCTCATACTCCTCTTCCAGCGTTGCTGCAGGTCCGGCAAGAGATGATGACAAGGCTGTTTCTGGTGGTGATGGTGACCACAACTCTTCCTCTTCCTCTTCACGGTCATCTACAGCCTGATCCAGAACTCTTCGCAGGGCACGCTCCAGGAAGAAAACAAATGGGATGAGGTCGCTGATGGTGCCTTCGGTGCGACTGACTAGGTTTGTCACCTCCTCAAAAGGACGCATGAGCCTACAGGCATTGCGCATGAGTGTCCAGTAACGTGGCAAAAAGATTCCCAGCTCCGCAGAGGCTGTCCTAGCACCCCGGTCATACAAATACTCGTTGACGGCTTTTTCTTGTTGGAGCAGGCGGTCGAACATTAGAAGTGTTGAATTCCAACGTGTCGGGCTGTCGCATATCAAGCGCCTCACTGGCATGTTGTTTCGCCGCTGAATATCGGAAAAGTGCGCCATGGCCGTGTAGGAACGCCTGAAATGGCCACACACCTTCCTGGCCTGCTTGAGGACGTCCTGTAAGCCTGGGTACTTAGACACAAAACGTTGTACGATGAGATTCAACACATGTGCCATGCACGGCACATGTGACAACTTGCCCAAATTTAATGCTGCCAACAGATTGCTTCCATTGTCACACACCACTTTGCCGATCTCCAGTTTTTGCGGGGTCAGCCACTGATCCACCTGTGCGTTCAGGGCGGACAGGAGTGCTGGTCCTGTGTGGCTCTCTGCTTTCAGGCAAGTCAACCCCAAGATAGCGTGACACTGTCGTATCCGGGATGTGGAATAGCCCCTGGGGAGCTGGGGGGAATCAGTTGATGTGCAGCCAGACGCCGCAGCAGAAGAGGACTCAGCCGAGGAGGATATTGAAGAGGATGGAGTAGGAGTAGAGGAGGTGGCAGTAGGTCTGCCTGCAAGTCGTGGTGGTGTCACCAACTCCACTGCAGAGCCACGCATTCCATGCTTGTCAGCCGTCAGAAGGTTGACCCAATGTGCAGTATACGTGATATACCTGCCCTGACCGTGCTTTGCAGACCAGGTATCAGTGGTCAGATGGACCCTTGCCCCAACACTGTATGCCAGAGATGCCATGACTTCCTTTTCAATGACATGGTAGAGGTTTGGGACTGCCTTTTTTGAAAAAAAATTTCGTCCGGGTACCTTCCACTGTGGTGTCCCAATAGCGACAAATTTTTTGAAGGCCTCAGACTCCACCAGCTGGTATGGTAAAAGCTGGCGGGCTAAGAGTTCCGTCAAGCCAGCTGTCAGTCGCCGGGCAAGGGGGTGACTTTGTGACATTGGCTTCTTATGCTCAAACATGTCCTTGACAGACACCTGACTGTGGGCAGATGAGCAGAAACTGCTGAAGGTGAGAGATGGAGTGGCGGGTGGTTGAGAGGGGGCAGGGAGGACAGCAGTGGTTGACGTGGCTGAAGATGCTGGACCAGGAGGAGCATGGTGGCTTTGAGTTTGTGTGCTGCTTGTACTCATGTGTTGATCCCATAGGCGTTTGTGATGTGAGATCATGTGCCTTCGCAAAGCAGTGGTACCAAGGTGGGTGTTGGACTTCCCACGACTCAGTTTCTTTTGGCACAGGTTGCAAATGGCATTGCTTTTATCAGAGGCAGACACACAAAAAAATGCCACACTGCTGAGCTTTGCAATGACGGCATTCTAGTGGTGGCAACAGCATGCGTTGACTGGCGTGCTGTCTGGCTGACCCCAGGTGCCGATACATGCTGTCTGACTGTGCCACTAACTCCTTGCGACGACCTCCCCTGCTTCCAACTCGTCTCCTCATTCTCTCTGTCTCCCCTTCAGAACTTTCCCCCTCTTCTTCTCTTCGAGCAGGCACCCACGTGGCATCCGTGGACACATCGTCATCATCAACCGCTTCACTTGTATCTGACACCTCAGCAAAGGAAGCAGCAGCGGGTACAACATCATCATCATCATCATCACACTGTACGTCCATGTGTGTAATCCTGCCTGACTGAGACATATCCCCGTAATCTACATCATCTGGCAATAATGGTTGCGCATCACTAATTGCATCCAACTGATGTGTAAATAACTCCTCTGACGGATCAAGTGAAGCGGCTGTGGTGGCTGTGGTGGTAGTGGTGGTGGTGGCGACGGGCGGGTGCGTGGTAACTTGAGAGCAGGTGACCGAAGCTGAGCTGGAGGAGGATGGTGCGTCAAGGTTCTTAGCGGAAGCTGTTGAAGATTGGGTGTCATGTCTAAGCCAGTCAACTACGTCCTCTGAATTTTTCGGGTTCAGGGTACGTGGCCTCTGAAAATCTGGGCATTATTCCAGTGGAAATCACAGCACCACGACCACGACGGCCCCTGCGCGGTGGCCTGCCTCTGCCTGTCATTTTTTTTAGATAAGTGGTACTACGCGTGCTAGGGTACTGTGCCACCCGGTATGAGTGGTTGGCACTGGCAGTGGGCACACTACAGTCAGTGGAAGCGGGCCTGACACACACTGGCAGCAGGCAAGCAACTGAATTTAGACTACTGTCTAAAAATGAAATGCCTTATTTATCGGCAAGCTACTGTGCCACCCGGTATCAGTGGTTGGCACTGGCAGTGGGCACACTACAGTCAGTGGAAGAGGGCCCAACATACACTGGCAGCAGGCAAGCAACTGAATTTAGACTACTGTCTAAAAATTAAATGCCTTATTTATCGGCAAGCTACTGTGCCACCCGGTATGAGTGGTTGGCACTGGCAGTGGGCACACTACAGTCAGTGGAAGCGGGCCTGACACACACTGGCAGCAGGCAAGCAACTGAATTTAGACTACTGTCTAAAAATTAAATGCCTTATTTATCGGCAAGCTACTGTGCCACCCGGTATGAGTGGTTGGCACTGGCAGTGGGCACACTACAGTCAGTGGAAGCGGGCCTGACACACACTGGCAGCAGGCAAGCAACTGAATTTAGACTACTGTCTAAAAATTAAATGCCTTATTTATCGGCAAGCTACTGTGCCACCCGGTATCAGTGGTTGGCACTGGCAGTGGGCACACTACAGTCAGTGGAAGTGGGCCTGACACACACTAGCAGCAGGCAAGCAACTGAAATTACACTAAAGTGTAAAAATTAAGTGCCTTTTTTTAAGCAAAGTCCTGTGCCACACGGGATGACAGGGGTGGGCACTGGCAGTGGGCACACTACAGTCAGTTGAAGTCGGCCTGACACACACTAGCAGCAGGCAAGCAGCTGAAATTACACTAAAGTGTAAAAATTAAATGCCTTTTTTATGCAAAGTCCTGTGCCAGCCGGTATGAGTGGTGGGCACTGGCAGTGGGCACACTACAGTCAGTGGAAGTCAGCCTGACACACACTGGCAGGCAACTAACCTTAGATTAAAGTGTAAAAATTAAGCGCCTTTTTTTAAGCAAAGTCCTGTGCCACACGGGATGACAGGGGTGGGCACTGGCAGTGGGCACACCACAGTCAGTTGAAGTCGGCCTGACACACACTAGCAGCAGGCAAGCAGCTGAAATTACACTAAAGTGTAAAAATTAAATGCCTTTTTATGCAAAGTCCTGTGCCAGCCGGTATGAGTGGTGGGCACTGGCAGTGGGCACACTACAGTCAGTGGAAGTCAGCCTGACACACACTGGCAGGCAACTAACCTTAGATTAAAGTGTAAAAATTAAGTGCCTTTTTTGATGCAAAGTCCTGTGCCACACGGGATGACAGGGGTGGGCACTGGCAGTGGGCACACTACAGTCAGTTGAAGTCGGCCTGACACACACTAGCAGCAGGCAAGCAGCTGAAATTACACTAAAGTGTAAAAATTAAATGCCTTTTTATGCAAAGTCCTGTGCCAGCCGGTATGAGTGGTGGGCACTGGCAGTGGGCACACTACAGTCAGTGGAAGTCAGCCTGACACACACTGGCAGGCAACTAACCTTAGATTAAAGTGTAAAAATTAAGTGCCTTTTTTTGATGCAAAGTCCTGTGCCACACGGGATGACAGGGGTGGGCACTGGCAGTGGGCACACTACAGTCAGTTGAAGTCGGCCTGACACACACTAGCAGCAGGCAAGCAGCTGAAATTACACTAAAGTGTAAAAATTAAATGCCTTTTTTATGCAAAGTCCTGTGCCAGCCGGTATGAGTGGTGGACACTGGCAGTGGGCACACTACAGTCAGTGGAAGTCAGCCTGACACACACTGGCAGGCAACTAACCTTAGATTAAAGTGCAAAAATTAAGTGCCTTTTTTTGATGCAAAGTCCTGTGCCACACGGGATGACTGGGGTGGGCACTGGCAGTGGGCACACTACAGTCAGTTGAAGTCGGCCTGACACACACTAGCAGCAGGCAAGCAGCTGAAATTACACTAAAGTGTAAAAATTAAATGCCTTTTTTATGCAAAGTCCTGTGCCAGCCGGTATGAGTGGTGGGCACTGGCAGTGGGCACACTACAGTCAGTGGAAGTCAGCCTGACACACACTGGCAGGCAACTAACCTTAGATTAAAGTGTAAAAATTAAATGCCTTTTTTTGATGCAAAGTCCTGTGCCACACGGAATGACAGGGGTGGGCACTGGCAGTGGGCACACTACAGTCTGTGGGCCTGCAGCTCCTCACACACAGGCAGGCCAGGCAACTGCAATATGTATATAAAGGGGAAAAAAAGCAGACTAATGTTGCAGCCCTAAAAGGGCTTTTTGGGGTGCTGTCAGGACGCTGTCCTTACAGCAGAGATCAGATGAGTCTTTCAGGACTGGAGTGGACACTGAATTCACTAGCCTAGCTATCGATTTCCCAATTAAATCAGCAGCAACTACACTCTCCCTCCTCTCACTAAGACTGCAGCTTCAGAATGAATCTAAAAAGGATGCTGTGCAGGAGGTGGGAGGGTCTGGAAGGGAGGGTATGCTGCTGATTGGCTGGAATGTGTCTGCTGACTGTGAGGTACAGGGTCAAAGTTTGCTCAATGATGATGTATAGGGGGCGGACCGAACATCGCATATGTTCGCCCGGCAGAGGCGAACGCGAACAAGCTATGTTCGCCGGAAACTGTTCGCCGGCGGATAGTTCGGGCCATCTCTATTTGTGGGTGACATTTTGCCAGTTTTTACAAACCCCTGCTCTGCATAGGTGACAGGGACGTAAATTTCAAAAAATCATCCGTTTCATTGGTGGGTGACATTTTGCCAGTTTTGCTGTATACAAACCCCTGTTCTGCCTAGGTGACAGGGAGATAAATTTCTAAAAATTGTCTGTTACATTTTTGGGTGACATTTTACCATTTTGCCGTATACAAACCCCTGCTCTTCATAGGTGACAGGGAGGTAAATTTCTAAAAATCATCTGTTATATTGGTGGGTGACATTTTGCCAGTTTTGCTGTATACAAACCCCTGCTCTGCATAGGTGACGGGGATGTAAATTTGTATAAATCGTTGGTTTCATTGGTGGGTGACATTTTGCCAGTTTTGCCGTATACAAACCACTGCTCTGCATAGGAGACAGGGAGGTAAATTTCTAAAAATCATCTGTTACATTGGTGGGTGACATTTTGCCAGTTTTTCCGTTTACAAACCCCAGCTTTGCATAGGTGACAGGGAGGTAAATCTCTAAAAATCGCACAGATACAACAAAACTCCACTGGCGCTGATTAAAGACGATAAGCTGCAATATCACTGTATGGCCGTATCTATACAGTACGACTGAAACCAATAATCTTTTAAACTACTGATATCGCGCTCACCCTACATATGCAACTACTGTGAATGTGCTAGGCTAGATTCTAACTGCTATTGCGAATACTTTTGGTGCGAATACTTTTGGTATATCTTCCCACCTTGTTTGTGTCGCTTGCAGTGTCCTCCTTTTTGTCCTTCAAGCAGGTTCCAAAGCCAGGATGTTACTTGTGAGTGGTGTCTGTATTCCAAACTAGGAGCGTGCTCCGGCCGGTAACACTTTGCTCCAAAAACGTCCTTGCGCTGACGCTCCGTACAGGAGCAAGTGTCGTTACTCTCTCTGAGCTACGGGTTGCTGGAGGAGGCAAAACAGTCCATCCAGCGTGTTTCGAACGATGTAAGTCGTTCTTCCTCAAGGATTCCTATCTGTGGTGCCTGCCTCCTATTTATAGACTACCCTCACTTCTGACTTAACTCTTTCTTTCCCTGCTTCTCCGCTGTCTGCAATCATTCTCTCAGTGCTGCTCCCTATTGGAAACCAAACAGTACAATGTACATGTTTAACCCTTTAGGGGCTAGAGTATCCATGTTAAAAATCCATCTCGTTTCCACCTTTGACATCTTTTTGATAAAATCACCGCCTCTTGCGTCTTTCTTCACTAATTCCAGGCCATAAAATAATCAACCCTTAAATTGACAACCATGTTTTTCCGGATAATGTCTCGATAAAGGGTGTCCCTCCACTTTTTTCTTTATATTGTTCACATGTTACCCTAATCTTTCTTTTAGCACCCTTTTGGTGCGACCAATGTATATCTTATTGCAAGGGCATATTATCGCATAAATTACTCCCCTGCTATTACAGGCTATATGTTGTTTTATACTGTACTTGTAGGTACCCTCTGTATTCTGTATTTCTGTTTGCTTTGTATTTCAGTTTTTTTGACATCCCTGACACTTTTTACAGGGAAAAAAGCCGATCGGTAAACCTCTATTGGGATCTTTTCTTCCTGTGTGTTCTATGGCTGCACATTTGTTGATTAACGCAATCATATTCCCTAAGTTTGCCGATTTGCGATATACAAAATTAGGGGCCATCGGGATTTTATCTCCCATAGTTTTGTCCTCCCTCAAGATGCTCCAATATTTATTAATTATTTTTTGGAACTGCCTAGTTTGTCCATTGTAGGATATGATGATAGGTGGGATCTCCTCATGTACTCATTTTTTATTTTATTTATTCTCTCCTTTATTAGTATCTATACATTTGTTTTCTAGTAGTTCCTCTCTCTCCATTTTTCCTATATTCATTTTCTCAAGTATTATTCTATCCTCATCATAACCTTTAGATATGAATTTTTTGCATATTTTTAGCTTCCTTCTCATACTATTCTAGGTCTGTGCAGTTCCTCCTGATCCGTAGAAACTGACTCCTAGGTATGTTACCAAGCCATCTGGGGAGGTGGCAGCTGTTTCTGGAAATCAAACTGTTAGAGTCTGTTGGTTTTATGTAGGTCCTTGTTTTAATTGTTTGTCCCTCCGGATATATTACTAGATCTAAAAAATTAATTTCCCTGTTGTTATATGTCCCTGTAAATTCTAAATAAAAATAATTTTTATAAATTTCACTTAAAAACTCCACTAGGGTCTCCTCCCCCCTTCCCATATAAATATAATATCATCTATGAAGCGTTTCCATAGGACGAGGCCAGCCCGGAGCTCGCAGTTGGGAAATATATGTTCATATTCCCAACGTCCAACGTACAAATTCGCGAACCCCGATGCGAACCTCGTCCCCATGGCCACGCCCCATGTTTGCAGATAAAATCTTTGTTTGTATCTAGAATAGTTTTTTTCCAAAATAAAAAGTATACATTGTACAATAAAATCTATCTGTGCGTTAGGGATTTCTCCTTTTTTACGCATGAAAAAACGGGCTGCTTTACATCCTTTCTTGTTTTCAATGACAGTATAAAGGGATTTTACATCTAGGGTTCCTAGAATGTAATTCTCTTTCCATTCTAGCTTTTCCAATATTTGTAATATATGCTTAGTGTCTTTCAAATATGCTGGTAAAGATTGTGCACATGATTGCAGATAATTATCTATATATCTAGATAAGGAACTGGTCAGAGATCCAATTCCGGAGACAATGGGTCTACCTGTTTTTTTTTTATATCTTTATGTATTTTTGGATTTTGATAAAATACTGCCACTTTTGGGTTTATAATTTCTATATATTCTGCTTCCTGTTTTCCTTTTTCCCCTTTTGTACTAATTCCTTAAATTCTATTTAAAAATTTTCTGTAGGGTCCCCTTTAAGAGCCCTATATGTTTTTCCATCTGTTAGTATATTTAACGCTTCTCTGTCATAGTCTTTTTTATTTAGCACCACTATACCTCCCCCTTTATCTGCGGGCCGTATGATAACCCCGTGGTTTTCCTGCATTTGAATAATTGCTTCCGTCTCTTCTTTATTAATGTTGCTCAGGTATTTACTATTGTTTGCAACTTTAATTTTTCTAATGTCTCTGGTGACCATATTCATAAAAGTTTTGAAAGCTGTTGAAGGAATTATTACAAAAGGGGAAAAGGGAGGGTATTTTAAATAAAAAAAAAAACAGGGAGACCTGCAGGCCATGGGCATCTATTTAGCACCTCACCCCCTTGCAAATCAGCCAAGCAGTTTGAGCCCCAAGTCATGCAGCAGTCTCTTATGCTTTTTGATGAGTCTACTGGCAGTTTTTCCCAGGGCCATCCACCTAGCCCTGCCCCAGAAGTGGAAGAAATTAAGTGCACCGATGCCCAACCACTTATGTTTCAGGATTTGGACATGGGAGGACCACCGCATCACGTCTCTGATGACAAAACACAGGTGCCAACTGCTGTGCCTTTTTGCAGTGTGCAGACCGACAAGGAGGGCAGGGGTGAAGAGTAAGTGGAAGATGATGTGAAGGATGATGAGGTCCTAGACCCCACAGGGAATCAAGGTCATGCGAGTGACGTGTGCAGTTTAGAGGGAGAGGTGGTGGTCGCACAGAGCCACCAGCATAGCAAAAGAGGGAGCAGGGTGCAAGAGCAGAGCGGCCGTCCCCTAGACAGTACGCCTGCTATTGCCCACCCCACCCAGAGACCGAGCACACCTGAGCCAAATTCAAAGAGTTCCCTGGCGTGCCAGTTCTTCAGACAATGTGCTGATGACAAGACACGAGTGGTTTGCACGCTGTGCAATCAGATCCTGAAGTGAGGCATAAACGTTCTAAACCTGAGCACAACCTGCATGACAAGACATCTAAATGCAAAGCTCGATCTGCAGTGGAGTAAACACCTCAAAAACCAAGAAAGGTCTCAGGCTCCTCCTTCTCCCTCTTCTGCTGCAGTCTCGGCCTCTTCCTCCCCCTCTGGAGTGACAGTGGCACCTGCCACCCAGCAAACAGAGGATGTGGCAGCAACACCACCTGAGTCACCAAGCATCTCCACAATGTCCCATGGAAGCGTTAAGCTGTTTAACTCCCAAACACTGGAGAGAAATAGGAAGTACCCTCCTACCCACCCGCGATCCCTTACCCTGAATGCCAGCATTTCAAAATTCCTGGCCTTTGAAATGCGTTTTGAAACCTTATGGCGTTGACTGTCCCACAGTACGTGGTTCCCAGCCGCCACTACTTTTCCAGGCGGCCATCCCATACCTGCACAAACAAGTGGCAGACAAAATCAGGTGTGCACTGCGCAACGCCATCTGTGGAAAGGTCAACATAACTAACGATACATGGACCAGTAAGTATGGGCAGGGATTTTATATCTCCCTAACAGCACACTGGGTAAATGCAGTGGTGGCTGGGCCTGAGGCGGATAGCTGTTTGGCGCATATACTTTCGCCACCAAGGATTGCAGGACATTTCTCTTTTCCTCCTGTTGCCTCCTCCTCCTACTCCCCTTCCTCCTCTTACACCTCCTAATCCAGTCAGCATAACACCTTCACCAGCAACTTCAGCACAGCCAGGGGAAAACGACAGCAGATAGTTTTGAAACTCATATGTTTGGGGGACAAACCCCACACCGCACAGGAGCTTTGGATGGGCATGGAACAACAGACCGATGAGTGGTTGGTGCCACTCAACCTCAAGCCCGGCATGGTGGTGTGCGATAATGGGCGAAATCTCGTAGCAGCTCTGGGCCTAGCTGGTTTCACGCACATCCGTTGCCTGGCGCATGTGCGGAATTTTGTGGTGCAGGAACTCCACCTTGCACATGCTGGAGAGACTGTGCGAGCAGCAGCGGGCGATAGTGGAGTACACACGGGTGCGTCGCTCTGCGGAACAGCACCACTTCACCACCACTGAGTGGGCCTCCATGCGAGACCTGTGTGCCTTGTTGCGCTGTTTCAACTGCTCCACCAACATGGCCAGTGCCGATGACGCTGTTCTCAGCGTTACTATCCCACTTCTATGTCTCTTTGAAAAAAACACTTCGGGTGATGATGGAAGAGGGTGTGGCACAGGAGTAAGAGGAGGAGGAGGAAGAGCGATCATTTCCACAGTTCTTAGGCCAGTCATTCACAAGTGGCTCAGAGGGTGGGTTCCTGCACTAACATAGGCTAGGTACACAATTGTCCAGCCAGGGCCCAGTTCTGGAGGATGAGGAGGATGAGGAGGAATCGTGTTCACAGCAGGGTGGCATCAAAAGCAGCTCAGTTCCATCACTGCAGCGTGGCTGGGGGGATACTGAGGACACAGATGATATACCTCCCACAGAGGACAGCTTGTCGTTGCCTCTGGGCAGCCTGGCACACATGAGCTTTTCCATGTTGCAGTGCCTGCGCAACGACCGCCGAGTTGCCCACATTCTAACTTGTGCTGATTACTGGTTGGCCACCCTGCTGGATCCCCGTTACAAGGACAATGTGGATCCAGCAGGGTGGCCGGAAGATGGCGTGATCGGAAGATGTGTGAGTACAAGCGCATGCTGATAGATGCGCTGCTGATTGCATTTCCACCTGACACTGGTGCCTCAGTGGAAGCACAATTCAAAGGCAGAGGAGGAGGAAGAGGTCGCCAACGCATCCGGGGCACCGCCAGCACCTCAGAAGGCTCTTCAAGCATCTGCACTGCATATCTGTCAGGTATGCAGTGCAGATGTATTTCACACAAAAATTGGTTTGTTGCCCACCTAACTAACAGACGAATTACATATTATATTTGTGTGGCAGGGGTACAAAGATGTTGCATTGCAGCCACAAAAAAAACACAGTAGGAAGGTCTCCCACAGAATTAACAGCCAGATAAATTATCTTTCTATATCAGGGGTGTAAACATGGTGTATTGCACATGTGCCCTGGCTGGACACCTGTGTACCTGGCATATGTTGGTGCAGTAACTCACCCTCCAAGCCACTTGTTAATGACTGGCCTGATAACTGTGGAAATGTCCCCCCACAATCTAACAGATGGATTTACTGAATTTATTTTCCTGTCAGGTATGCAGCGCAGGCCGCAGGGGTATTTCACAGCAAAATAAGTGAATTTGTCACCCCACAATCTAACAGATTGATTTACTGAATTTATTTCCCTGTTAGGTATGCAGTGCGAGTTTACTTTACAGCAAGAATGGGAATATATCACCCACGAACTAACAGACGGATTAACTATCTTAATTTCATTGTCACGTATGCAGTGCAGGTTTACCTCATACCAAACATTCGCTATAGGTCACCCACAGAATTAACAGCCAGATTATTACTTATATTTCTGTGTCAGGGGTACAGAGTTGGCGGATTGTCACCCACACAAATTCGCTATAGGTCACTCACAGTATTAACAGCCAGATTATTACTTAGATTTCTGTTTCAGGGGTACAGAGATGGCGGATTGCACCCACAAAAATTCGCTATAGGTCACCCACAGTATTAACAGCCATATTAACGCTATAGGTCACCCACAGAATTGTGAATGAGCCCTAAGCTCAATGTGAAAGATTGATATTAAATCATTGCTAACATTTAAATAAAATTATTTCTGTCAAATTTTGTGAAACTAAAGCATGAACAACTGTTTTGAAACAGACATACTGCCTGTAGGGCTCATCCTTCTTTTGTCTGTATGCTAAACAGCTGCAGAGATATCTGTGTTTTTATTCATATGCAAATCAGCATGTTGTAGCACCACAGGGTGGGGTAGAATCCGTGAAGCACTGATTTTGTAACACCTCCTGTGCTTTGCAAGTTCCCAACATTCCTTTGATTGACAAGGACATACATCGGTATGCTGAGGGCAGAGCTGTGTTCACATGTACATATCATATACACTATGTATTATAACCTTACCACATTGAGAAGAGTGGATTTCTATGCTTAGAAAGCTAATACATATTACTGGTTTATTCACAGGCACATTACATGATCATAATGAAACAAGGAATATGTAGCTTTCTAAGTATAGAAAAACTACAGTTCTTAATATGAGGCTGTATCTTGAAGGTAAGTGGTCAGCCTTGTATGTAGAGATCCAAGATTTGAATGTTGGGAGAGACTTTCAGATTTTTTGTCTTTAGATATTTTTTCTGTTCCTCATTTAATACATAATAAAATTCTATAGCTCTATTATATTGAGAATAGTGTTTTTATGGTAAGCTTGTACATATTGCTGGTTTCTTTATAATTATATATTGTACCTATGAATAAACCAAGATAAATAAATAGTTACAGAACTACTGTATAATAACCTCCTGTAAAGAGTGACTTACTTATACACTGAAAAAACCTATACAAAACTGAGTCACCAAAGCTTTAATGAATAAATATAGCTTTATTGAAACACAATCAAAAAAGGAAAAATATTTGTTAAAAAACAGGATGAATCACTACAGCAAAATATTTTGATTTTCCTGAGGGATAATGATACATAGTATATGGCAAATGTAGCATAAAACAACATAGTAATTGGATGTTGGAATAATCAGCTGTCCATCCAAACAAAAATATATATGCGGACTATCCCAGAGAAAACATCAAAACCACGGTGTGACATAACATGTTTAATCAGCCCCCCAAAAATGCATTTTTTTTGCTGTAGTGATTCATCCCGCCCCTGGTGCTCCAATGTGTTCATTTGCATGAAATAGAACATGAATCAAATAACATATATATCTCAGATAGAGAAGGAGTGTTTCAATAGCGTTTTTTCTTGTTACCCAGGTGTGGCTGCAGTATCAAAGTAGGACCACACGTAACTACTGTGTGAAACAATACACTTGAAAGAGAAATCTAGGATACCGAGCACTAATCTGCCTGCTACTACATATACTTATGCTCTACAGTGATGCAATGTTTTACAAGTTAGTATTTAGTTGGCAGCCTGCGCTTACACAGAGCGGTCAGTGACATCACTCCTGCAACTAAGGATAGTTGCAGGTGCCAAAATTACTTCAACTAATTTCGGACAGTACGCGATACTTCCTCAGGGTGAATTACAGGGCCCTACCTTGATGCTCTCTCTAATTGTGCCTTCTCTAAGGCAAGGGTGCACAACCTTTTCTGGTCGAGGGCCACATTGTCAGCCTGAACCAATTCCAAGGGCCGAAAATAAAACTTAAAGGTGTATTAACCGCTTCAGGACCGCCGTACGCAGGATTGCGTCCTGCGGGCGGTCCTGTTCTTCTGATCGGACGCGCCGGGGCGTCATCTCGCGAGACGCGAGACTTCCTGTGAACGCGCGCGCGGGCGCGCGCGCGTTCACAGCGTCTAGCGTCTGAAGAGTTGTACTACAGCCTGCCAGCGATGATCAATCGCTGGCAGGCTGTAGATGCGATATAAATCGCATCAAACAGCTATATCAGACGCTGTTTTATGAACAGCGTCTGATATAGCTGCTACCTGGTCCTCTGGTGGTCCCATTTTCTGGGATCGACCACCAGAGGACAAGGTAACACAGTAAAGTTGCACCAAACACTACACTAACCCCCCTCACCTATTAACCCCTTGATCACCCCATCTAGACCCCTGATCACCCCCTGTCATTGATCACACCCCTTGTAAGGCTCCATTCAGACGTCCATATGTGTTTTGCGGATCCGTGAATTCACAGGTCCGTGGATTCACGGATCCGCGGATCCAATCCGCGGATCCGATCCGCAGATCCTCAAAACACGGACACCGGCAATGTGCTTTCCGCATTTTGCAGATCCGCACATTGCCAGAACTATATAGAAAATGCTTTTCTTGTCCGCAGTGCGGACAAGAATAGGACATGTTCTATATTTTTGCGGAACGGAAGTGCAGACCGAAGCGCGGATCCGTAATTCCGGATCCGAGCGGGACAAAGTCTGTCCCCATAGAAATGAATGGGTCCGCAATTCCGTTCCGCAAACAGAATTGCGGACGTGTGAATGGGGCATAAGGGTCCCCTATCACCACCAGTTAGTTAGCTACTTGTTAGGTAGCTAGCGCCCAGCCCACCGCACCGCAGTCACTGATTTTGGCAGAGATTTATTCATCCACATTGATCGATGCGAATGAAGAAATCTGTGCCGTTCATTTTTTTTTTCAGCGCAGAGGCTGAACGGAAAAAAATCTCATTACCCGTATGCTCAATATACGGAGAATCGCAGAAACTCCTAATGCTGGCCATACGTGTAATGATTGCGGAGACCCTCAAATGCCAGAGCAGTACAAAACCCCACATGTGACCCCATTTTAGAAAGAAGACACCCCAAGGTATTCCGTGAGGGGTATGGTGAGTTCATGCAAAATTTTATTTTTGTCACAAGTTAGTGGAATATGAGACTGTAAAAAAAAAAAAAAAAAAAACAATTTCCGCTAACTTGTGCCAAATTTTTTTTTCTGTGAACTCGCCATGCCCCTCACGGAATACCTTGGGGTGTCTTCTTTCCACAATGGGGTCACATGTGGGGTATTTATACTGCCCTGGCATTTTAGGAGTGCTAAAGCGTGAGAATCCAAATGCGTAAAAATGGCCTGTAAAATCCTAAAGGTACTCATTGGTTTTAGGGCCCCTTTGCGCATCTTGGCTGCAAAAAAGTGTCACTCATGTGGTATCGCCGTACTCAGGAGATGTAGGGCAATGTGTTTTGGGTGTATTTTTACATATACCCATACTGGGTGTGAGAAATATCGCTGTAAACGACAACTTTTTACATTTTTTATTCAAAGTTGTCAATATACAGAGATATTTCTCTCACCCAGCATGGGTATATGTAAAATACACCCTAAAACTATCGCCCTACTTCTCCTGAGTACGGCGATACCACATGAGTGACACTTTGCAGCCAAGATGCGCAAGGCCCAAATTCCAACGAGTACCTTTTAGGAAGGGTATTTTTACGCATTTTTCTTCTCACGCTTTAGAGCCCCTAAAATGCCAGGGCAGTATAAATACCCCACATGTCACCCCATTTTGGAAAGAAGACACCCCAAGGTATTCGCTGAGGGCATAATGAGTTCATGAAAAATTAAACTTTTTGTCAAAAGTTAGCGGAAGGGAGACTTTGTGAGAAAAACAATAAAAATCAATTTCCACTAACTTGTGCCAAAAAAAATATTCTATGAACTCGCCATGCCCCTCATGGAATACCTTAGGGTGTCTTCTTTCCAAAATGAGGTCACATGTGGGCTATTTATACTGCCCTGGCATTTTAGGGGCCCTAAAGCGTGAGAAGAAAATGCGTAAAAATGCCCTCCTAAAAGGTACTCATTGGAATTTGGGCCCCTTGCGCATCTTGGCTGCAAAAAGTGTCACACATGTGGTATCGCCGTACTCAGGAGAAGTAGGGCAATGTGTTTTAGGGTGTATTTTACATATACCCATGCTGGGTGAGAGAAATATCTCTGTAAACTGACAACTTTGAATAAAAAATGTAAAAGTTGTCGTTTACAGCGATATTTCTCACACGCAGCATGGGTATATGTAAAATACACCCCAAACACATTGCCCTACTTCTCCTGAGTACGGCGATACTACATGAGTGACACTTTTGCAGCCAAGATGCAAAGAGCCCTAAAACCAATGAGTACCTTTAGGATTTCACAGGGCATTTTTATGCATTTGGATTCTCACACTTTAGGGGCCCCTAAAATGCCAGGTGAGTATAAATACCCCACATGTGACCCCATTTTGGAAAGAAGACACCCCAAGGTATTCCGTGAGGGGCATGGTGAGTCCACAGAATTTTTATTTTTTGCCACAAGTCAGCGGAAATAGTTTTTTTATTTTTTTTATTTTGTTTTTACAAAGTCTCATATTCCACTAACTTGTGACAAAAATAAAATTTTACATGAACTCACCATACCCCTCACAGAATACCTTGGGGTGTCTTCTTTCCAAAATGGGGTCACATGTGGGGTATTTATACTGTCCTGGCATTTTAGGGGCCCCTAAAGCGTGAGAAGAAGTCTGGAATCCAAATGCGTAAAAATGCCCTGTGAAATCCTAAAGGTACTCATTGGTTTTAGGGCCCTTTGCGCACCCAGGCTGCAAAAAGTGGCACACATGTGGTATCGCCGTACTCAGGAGAAGTAGGGCAATGTGTTTTGTGGTGTATTTTTATATATACCTATACTGTGTGTGAAAAATATCTCTGTAAACGACAACTTTTAAAAATTTTTATACAAAGTTGTCAGTTTACAGAGATATTTCTCTCACCCAACATGGGTATATGTAAAAATACACCCCAAAACACATTGCCCTACTTCTCCTGAGTACGGCGATACCACATGTGTGACACTTTTTGTAGCCTGGGTGCAAAGGCCCAAATTCCAACGAGTACCTTTAGATTTTACATGGCGGCTCACAATTAGCCCCGCCCAAAATGCCAGAACAGTAAACACACCCCACAAATGACCCCTTTTCGGAAAGTAGACACCCGAGGTATTCACTGAGGGGCATAGTGAGTCCGTCTGAGATTTCTTTTTTTGTTGCCAGAAGTTAGCAGAAATTGAAACTTTTTTATTTATTTTTTTCTCAGAAAGTGTCATTTTCCGCTAACTTGTGAAAAAAATGAAATGATACATGAACTCACCATGCCCCCGTGAATACTTTGGGGTGTCTTCTTTCTAAAATGGTGTGATTTGGGGGTATTTATACCATCCTGACATTCTAGCACCTGAAGAAACATGACAGGCGCTCAGAAAGTCAGAGCTGCTTCAAAATGCCGAAATTCACTTTTTTGCACCATAGTTTGTAAACGCTATAACTTTTACCCAAACCAATAAATATACACTTATTGGACTTTTTTTATCAAAGACATGTAGAACAATAAATTTAGAGAAAAATTTATATAGAAATGTAGTTTTTAAAAAAATTTACAACAGAAAGTGAAAAATGTCATTTTTTTGTAAAAATTTCGGTAATTTTTGATTAATAGCAAAAAAAGTAAAAATGTCAGCAGCAATGAAATACCACCAAATGAAAGCTCTATTAGTGAGAAGAAAAGGAGGTAAAATTCATTTGGGTGGTAAGTTGCATGACGGAGCAATAAACGGGTAAAGTAGTGTAGTGCGGAATTGTAAAAAGTGGCCTGGTCTTTAAGGGTGTTTAAGCTAGGGGGGCTGAAGTGGTTAATAACTGAAATACTGTATTTCTGGCATATTGAACATACAGTATATACTATAAATGTCTAGTTACAGTTCTAGGACTCCCATCTAATAGGAGAATACATGAAAGATACATGTAAGAAGCCATAAGACATAGACCTACATGTCTTTTAACAGATGTTTGGGGGCCGCACAGAATGGTATCGAGGGCCGCATGTGGCCCCCGGGCCGCAGGTTGTGAACCCCTGCTCTAAGGTGTTGCTAGTTTAACTCGTTGTTATCCACACCTGTTGTGATGTATCCCAAAAGGCAGGCTACTTTGTATACACATTCTTGTGTTATTCAAAAGCAAAAAATTCTATCTCAGTATTCAAACCGCTGGGTATTAGGGAATTCGTATTAAATATCCATTTTTGTTTCAGCTTTGGACATCTCTTTAATTAAATCACCACACCTTTTATTCTTTTTAACTACTTTTTTTTTTTTCCTTTTTTTTTCTTTTTATTTCTAAAAAATATCAAATACAATATCATAATAACAGAAAAATTAACAAATGTAACTCCCCCCCCAACCACCCCCTTCAAGCATGCCCGGAAAAAAAAAAAAAAGGAACAACCTCTCCTCCTTTATTCATTCCACCAGTTCCATATCTTAACAAATTTTGCATTAGACCCTCCTTGTTTATAGAGAATCTGCTCGTACTTTTTAACTTTATTAACCAGATTTAACCATGTTCGGTGGTTTGGAGAATGCGAGGCAAACCACAGTCTAGCTAGAAAATCCACAGCCTAGCTAGAAAAGACACTTAACTAAAAAAATAAGCTTTGAAGACAGGCTATCTCAGAAAAATTACCCAGGATCCATACCCCAGGCACAAGAGGAATCTGGATTTGGAGTTTTTGGATTAGGGTTCTTTGAACCAGATGCCACTACTCCTTCACTGGAGGACAATCCCAAAACATGTGTAAATGGTCAGCACCAAGGCAGTCACAGCGCGGGCAATTGGAAGAAGTCCTAAGTTCTCTCTTCTGTAGCCACAGCGGTGATATGTATATCTTGTGAATAATATTAAACTGTACTACAGTGTGATTAAAGTTATGTGAAAGATAGGTTGTATTCTTCAGAATGTTTTCCCATACTAGTGGGGCAAAATTTTCCAGTGTAGTGGTCCAGGCGTTTTGTCCTGGAGAGTCACGCTCAGAAAAATAAGATTTAATTAAGTGCTTGTAGGAATATTACATTTTTCTTGTAGTAACCTATGAAGAAAAGGTGGAGCTTCTATATTAAAGAGTGCTTATCTATAATAGAAGAAAGTGCAGAACATAACTGAAAATATGGATACCATGCTACCTCACCCAAATTTTCCTTTTGTGTGAGCTCCAGAGTAGACAACATTTGCCCATTTTTTACCACTTGATTGAGATATTGAATATTTTTTGTCCTCCTCCATTTTTTGTCCTCCTCCTCAAGTTCAAGAGAATATAAAACCTTTTATTGTGCCATAGTGGAGTACAAATCAGTGATGCTGTGAGTTTACACCATTTCCTAATCATCTTCCAAGCTCTTATAAACAAACTAGAGAAGGAAATATATTCTCGTGTGTTCTTAGATAGATAGCTAGATTCCAATAATGTGTAAAAATCTAAAAAACCTGCTTCTCTTACTAATTTAGTGCATAAGGGACTATATCCAGTCATTAAAAAAGCATAACTGTGAGGCAACAAAATATCCCTTAAAATACGGGAGATTTAGGCCCCCCTGCTCATATGACATGGAAAAATAGTCCACCTTCACACTAGTCCAATCTCACACGTTTCCTCCCCCATAATAGATCGTTAATCATTCTTTCTATAATCTTGAAGAATGTGTCCTCAATCCAAATGGGGGAGTTTCGGAGTACATAAAGCACCTGGGGAAGTACCACCATTTTGATCAAAGAGATACTATCTGCTCTAGTAAGCGGAATTTTCTGCCATACTTTAATTTTAGATCTAATTTTTGTCAATATTGGTATCAAGTTAAACTGTAAATAATCTTGAACTTTGGCGGTCACCATAATTCCCAAGTACTTCAGTGACTCAGAAACAGTCAAACCCTGGACTCTAATTTCAGTAGATAGTTCATCCAATGGTAAAAGGCAAGTTTTCGCCCAGTTGACTTCTAGGCCTGAGACCTCGCTATAAGCATTAACAATCTCCATAACCCGGGGTATTGTGTTTTCTGACTGTTGTATGAAAAACAGAACATCATCAGCATATAGAGAAACTTGATCCTCTGTTCCCATAACTCCAAACCCCAACATCCTCAGGTCTTGTCTAACTTTAGCCGCCAGGGGTTCAATGTAAATGTTGAAGAGGAGTGGGGAGAAAGGACAACCCTGACAGGTTCCTCTTTCCAATGAAAAGCTCCCTGTCAACACATCATTAATCCTCAACCTGGCTACAGGGGCTTTATATAACAACTGTATCATCATGGTAAATCTTGGGCCAAAACCCATTCTTGCCATCACCCTCCAGAGGAATCCCCACTCAACCCTGTCGAAGGCCTTAGTGGAATCAAGAGACAGGATGGAGCGGGTACCATCCGAGGAGGACTGAATATTAGCAAAAAGATAATGTAAATTATAATGTGTGCCCCTCCCAGGCATAAATCCATTTTGATCAGGGTGAATAACAGACGTAATTACTTTAGAGAGTCTATTAGCAAGGACCTTGGAGAGTAGTTTAACATCAGTATTTAATAAGGAAATTGGTCTATAAGAATCCAATTCCCTTTGATCT
Organism: Bufotes viridis; assembly: GCA_033119425.1. Lineage (NCBI taxonomy): Eukaryota > Metazoa > Chordata > Amphibia > Anura > Bufonidae > Bufotes > Bufotes viridis. Next base: position 245,003,503 of record CM065592.1, on the reverse strand, counting down.
TTATATTTTTTGGGATTAGCACTATCAATGCTTTCGCCATTGAATTTGGGAGAGCACCTCCCTGCAATGCCTGAGTAAAAACCTCTACGAGATATGGTAAAATAGTAACCCGATATTTTCGGTAGAACTCATAGGGGAGACCATCCAAACCCGGCGCAGAATTTCCTGATATCATTTTGAGTGACTCCTGGATCTCTTGTAGAGTCACATCCCTATCTAAAAAAGTCCACTGAGAGTCTGTTAGAACCGGGAGAGAAACAGTATCCAGATATCGATCCATAGAATTAGTGGATGTGGTCTGAACTGATCTATACACTTGGGAAAAGTAATCTAAAGAAGGTTTTCTGATTCCCTCCGGGTTACGAACAGACTCTCCATCAGCTCCAAAAATTAAAGTAATATCCTTTTTTTTATTATCCTGTTGTGCAATAATTCTGGTAAGTAATCTGCCTGGTCGCCCAGATTCTACAAAATACTTTTGCCCTTTAAAGAATAAGCTATGCTGAGCTTTTTCAAAAAGAAATTCCTTTAGGGCAGAGCTTGCTTTCTGCATTTCCTCCCTATAGTATTCTGAATATTGTGCAGTAAATTGTTCTGTTGCTTGGGTCGCCCTCTTAACCAGTTCCTCCTCCCTTTTCCTAAAGCCCCTCCTCCTTCCCATGATATCACTCATAAGAACCCCCCTCATGTATGCTTTCAGGGTGTCCCAAACCGAGTTAATACTAGCAGAAGGGTAGTTGATTTCCCAGAAAGTGGAAATACGCTATTTAATGGAATCTTGATTCTCAATAATGGTGAGCCAGTATGGATTCAGCCTAAAAAAGGACCTCGAGGTATCTGAAACCGCTCTGACCCCATATCGGATAGCTTTTATGTTCTTTAAATTACTACTATTCGTCAGGGCCAGATCAATTCTAGACATTGCCCTCCCTCCTTTACTGACACAGGAATATACCTGTTTCCCCCTTCCATAGTACTCCCATATATCCACCAAACCAGTCTCTTGGCAAAACTGAAATAAAGGGGAAGCCCTTGCATATCTCCCTAGATCTACATCCATGGATATTCTATCCCTCTTAGGATCCATAACCGCATTAAAGTCTCCCATAAGGACGATCTGGCATTCTGGTCTCCGTTCCATAAATGACAAAAGAGCATTAACCACTTGCCGCCACGCTAACGCCGATGGGCGTCAGCGTGGCGGCTCTCTCGGGTCTCAGTCACGCCTATCGGCGTCATCTTGTGAGACCTGAGATTTCACATGAACGCGCGCGCGTCGTGCGCGCGCGTTCATGTGATCGGAGCCGGGACAACTGAAACTACAGCCTGCCAACGCTGATCATGCGCTGGCAGGCTGTAGATGCGGAAAAAAACGCATTTAAATGGCATATCACACGCTGTTTTTTAAACAGCGTCTGATATGCCTGCTGTCTGCTCGTCTGGTGGTCCCTTTGTTTGGGACCACCAGAGGAAACATAGGAAAAGTGCAATCACTACACACCCCCCCCACCCCCCATCACTGATTAACCCCTGATCACCCATGTCACCCCCCCTGATCACCCCCTGTCACCCCCCCTGTCACTAATCACCCCCCTACAGGCTCATTCAGACGTCCGTATGTGTTTTGTGGATCCATGGATCTGCGGATCCATGGATCTGCGGATCCATGGATCTACAGATCCGCAAAATACGGACACCGGCAATGTGCTTTCCGCATTTTGCAGATCCGCGACAGAACTATATAGAAAATGCTTTTTCTTGTCCGCAATGCGGACAAGAATAGGACATGTTCTATATTTTTGCGGAACGGAAGTGCAGACCCGAAGCGCGGATCCGTAATTCCGGATCCGAGCGGGACAAAGTCTGTCCCCATAGAAATGAATGGGTCCGCAATTCCGTTCCGCAAACAGAATTTCGGACGTGTGAATGGGGCATAAGGGTCCCTTATCACCGCCAGTTAGTTAGCTACTTGTTAGGTAGTTAGCGCCCACCGCCCCGCAGTCACTGATTTTGGCAGAGATTTTTTCATCCACATTGATCGATGCGAATGAAAAAATCTGTGCCGTTCATTTTTTTTTTTTTTTTCAGCGCAGAGGTTGAGGAAAAATCTCATTACCCATATGGTCAATATAAGCAGAATCGCAGATACTCCTAATGCTGGCCATGCGTGTAATGATTGCGGAGACCCTCAAATGCCAGGGCAGTACAAACACCTCACATGTGACCCCATTTTAGAAAGAAGACACCCCAAGGAATTCGCTGAGGGGTATGGCGAGTTCATGCAAAATTTTATTTTTTGTCACAAGTTAGTGGAATATGAGACTGTAAAAAAAAAAAAAAAAAAAAACAATTTCCGCTAACTTGTGCCAAATTTTTTTTTCTGTGAACTCGCCATACCCTCACAGAATATCTTGGGGTGTCTTCTTTCCACAATGGGGTCACTTGTGGGGTATTTATACTGCCCTGGCATTTTAGGGGTCCTAAAGCGTGAGAATCCAAATACTTAAAAATGCCCTGTGAAATCCTAAAGGTACTCATTGGTTTTAGGGCCCCTTTGCGCATCTTGGCTGCAAAAAAATGTCACACATGTGGTATCGCCGTACTCAGGAGAAGTAGGGCAATGTGTTTTGGGGTGTATTTTTATATATACCCATACTTTGTGTGAGAAATATCACTGTAAACGACAACTTTTTAAATTTTTTTATACAAAGTTGTCAATTTACAGAGATATTTCTCTCACCTAACATGAGTATATGTAAAAATACACCCGAAAACACATTGCCCTACTTGTCCTGAGTACGGCGCTACCACATGAGTGACACTTTTTTGCAGCCTGGGTGCGCAAAGGGGCCCAAATTCCAACGAGTACCTTTAGCTTTTACATGGCTGCTCCCAATTTAGCCCCGCCCAAAATGCCAGAACAGTATAAACACCCCACAAATAACCCCATTTTGAAAAGAAGACACCCCAAGGTATTCGCTGAGGGTGTGGTGAGTCCATGAAAATTGAACTTTTTGTCAAAAGTTAGCGGAAAGGGAGACTTTGTGAGAAAAACAATACAAAATCAATTTCCGCTAACTTGTGCCAAAAAATCTTCTGTGAACTCGCCATGCCCCTCACAGAATACCTTGGGGTGTCTTCTTTCCAAAATGGGGTCACATGTGGGGTATTTATACTGCCCTGGCATTTTAGGGGCCCTAAAGCGTGAGAAGAAAAATGCGTAAAAATGCCCTCCTAAAAGGTACTCATTGGTTTTAGGGCCCCTTTGCGCATCTTGGCTGCAAAAAGTGTCACTCATGTGGTATCGCCGTACTCAGGAGAAGTAGGGCAATGTGTTTGGGGTGTATTTTTACATATACCCATGTTGGGTGAGAGAAATATCTCTGTAAATTGACAACTTTGTATAATGTTTTTTAAAAGTTGTCATTTACAGAGATATTTCTCACACAAAGTATGGGTATATATAAAAATACACCCCAAAACACGTTGCCCTACTTCTCCTGAGTACGGCAATACCACATGTGTGACACTTTTTGCAGCCTGAGTGCGCAAGGGGCCCTAAAACCAATGAGTACCTTTAGGATTTCACAGGGCATTTTTACGCATTTGGATTATCACGCTTTAGGGCCTCTAAAATGCCAGGTGAGTATAAATACCCCACAAGTGACCCCATTTTGGAAAGAAGACACCTCAAGGTATTCCGTGAGGGTCATGGCGAGTTCACAGAATGTTTTTTTTTGGCACAAGTTAGCAGAAAATGATATTTTTTTATTTTTTTTATTTTTTACAAAGTCTCATATTCCACTAACTTGTGACAAAAAATAAAATTTTACATGAACTCACTATACCCCTCACGGAATACCTTGGGATGTCTTCTTTCCAAAATGGGGTCACATGTGGGTATTTATACTGCCCTGGCATTTTAGGGGCCCCTAAAGCGTGAGAAGAAGTCTGGAATCCAAATGCGTAAAAATGTCCTGTGAAATCCTAAAGGTACTCATTGGTTTTAGGGCCTTTGTGCACTCAGGCTGCAAAAAGTGTCACTCATGTGGTATCGCCGTACTCAGGAGAAGTAGAGCAATGAGTTTGGGGTGTATTTTTATATATACCCATGCTGGTGTGAGAAATATCTCTGTAAACGACAACTTTTAAATTTTTTTATACAAAGTTGACAATTTACAGAGATATTTCTCTCACCCAGCATGGGTATATGTAAAAATACACCCCAAAACATATTGCCCTACTTCTCCTGAGTACGGCGGTACCACGTGTGTGACACTTTTTTGCTGCCTGGGTGCGCAAAGGGGCCCAAATTCCAACGAGTACCTTTAGGTTTTACAGGGCTGCTCAAAATTTAGCCCCGCCCAAAATGCCAGAGCAGTAAACACACCCCACAAATGACCCCATTTCGGAAAGTAGACACCCCAAGGTATTCACTGAGGGGCATAGTGAGTCCTTCTGAGATTTTATATTTTTTTGCCAGAAGTTAGCAGAAATGGAAACTTTATTATTATTTTTTTTTCCTCAGAAAGTGTCATTTTCCGCTAACTTGTGAAAAAAAATGAAATGATACATGAACTCACCAATCCCCTCCGTGAATACTTTGGGGTGTCTTCTATCTAAAATGGAGTCATTTGGGGGGTATTTATACTTTCCTGGCATTCTAGCACCTGAAGAAACATGACAGGTGCTCAGAAAGTCAGAGCTGCTTCAAAATGCCGAAATTCACTTTTTTGCACCATAGTTTGTAAACGCTATAACTTTTACCCAAACCAATAAATATACACTTATTGGATTTTTTTTTATCAAAGACATGTAGAACAATAAATTTTGTGAAAAATTTATATAGAAATGTAGTTTTTTTAAAAAAAAATTACAACAGAAAGTGAAAAATGTCATTTTTTTGCAAAAATGTCGTTACATTTTTATTAATAGCAAAAAAAGTAAAAATGTCAGCAAGAATGAAATACCACCAAATGAAAGCTCTATTAGTGAGAAGAAAAGGAGGTAAAATTCATTTGGCTGGTAAGTTGTATGACCGAGCAATAAACGGTGAAAGTAGTGTAGTGCGGATTTGTAAAAAAGGGCCTGGTCACTAGGGGGGTATAAACCTGTGGTCTTCAAGTGGTTAAGGGGCTGTATAGAAAAGGGAGGCGGTATATAAAAAAAAAGGCAAATATATACGGCTGACCACAAAGTCTACCATAAAGGAAAATAAATCTTCCCTGACCATCGATTTCAGAATAAATTAGACTAAAATCAATTGCACGATGAATCAAAACCGAAACTCCTCTTGAGGAGCCATTAAATGTTGAATGGTATTTCTGAGAAGACCATCCCATACCCAGACGAGAAACTCTGGTGTCTGTAAGATGGGTTTCAAATAGACAGATTATTGCTAGGAGGTGTCTCCTCGCTGCATCCATAACTGCTTGTCTTTTTACCCTCTCTCCAAGGCCCCTTACATTCCATGATACAATCTTAACTGACATTGCTTATATGCGGAAAAAAATAAATAATAAAAAACACACCTCGGCATGCTTGAACCCTCCCGATCCCCTCCCTCCCTCTAATGGTCTACCTGGATCATCCAGTAAACCTCTCAACATTGGCCACTACTCCTCCCCCGAACCTGCGACCACGGTTTTTCGCCAAATCATCCCGGATCAGTTATATATCACTCTGTACTGACCCCAGCTGCGTCGCCATATTTTGCATTAACAATCCGTTATTCTTAACAGTTAATAAAATTTCTTCCATAACTGCTGGGTCTACCTTCGAGCGGCTGAAAAGATCTTCCTCGCCATCCTTCATATCCGCACCCACATGTTCAACCTCAGAGGGATCATCTGAAGAGGTAATATTAACATTGTTTTTTAAAGGTCTCCCTTTAAGTGCCCCTTTTTCCTGAACACCAGGTGATTTCAGATAGTGGTCAATTTTTCCCACTTCTGTTGATTTTACTCCTTGTCTATTGAACGGCGTTTGGGAGCCATTTTTTTCTTTTATCTCCCCCCTTGCTCCTCCTTTCTTTTCTTTTCATTTTCTTTTCTTTCCTTTAGTCTTCTACTTATCTCCCCTACTTTTTTTTTTCTTCCCTTTCCTTTTGTTCTTCTCTCCTCTTTATTTTTTTTTTATTTTTTTTTACTAAGGCCCCTTTCACACGGGCGAGTTTTCCGCACGGGTGCAATGCGTGATGTGAACGCATTGCACCCGCACTGAATCCTGACCCATTCATTTCAATGGGTCCGTGTACATGAGCGTTTTTTTTCACGCATCACTTGTGCGTTGCGTTAAAATCGCAGCATGTTCGATATTCTGCGTTTTTCACGCAGCCCTAGCCCCATAGAAGTGAATGGGGCTGCGTGAAAAACGCATTGCATGCGCAAGCAAGTGCGGGTGCGTTGCGTTTTTCACTGATGGTTGCTAGGAGATGTTGTTTGTAAACCTTCAGTTTTTTATCACGCGCGTGAAAAACGCATCAAAACGCATTGCACCCGCGCGGAAAAAACTGAACAACTGAACGCAATCGCAGGCAAAACTGAATGGTTTTGTCTGTGAAATCGCACAGTTTTCACTGAACGCATCCGCAACGCATCCGGACCTAATCCGGACACGCTCGTGTGAAAGAGGCCTAATTCTCCTTTAATTCTCCTTCCCCCTTATATACTACTCCCCTTCTTTTCTTTCTTCTTTTTTTCCCTCTTAACCTTCTCTTCACCTCTCCTCTATTTTACTCTATTTATATCCACTTTATATCCACTTTATTTATGTATATGCACGTACAGCTTATCTTTCTTTTAGCCAAGGGGAACTGTCACTGTACAGCAATGGGGAAAAAAAAAATGTCCATGTAGATAATCTTCAAGGAGTCCATGAATGAATCTAACAAAGGATCCTCATGCAAAGGTGGTCCAATAAGTCCAGGGTCCAGAGAGGCAGGAGGAGGGGGGAACACGTCCACACGAGACCACAGAAGACCGGAGGAGCGGGGTTGCGTCGACCAGCAGCCAGTAGATGGCAGTGTGGGGAGAAGCAGAGGCGAACCAGCCGAGAATCACAGCAAAGCCGCAGCAGAACCGCCAACCCGCAGCAGAAAAAGCACGGAAACCACCAAAGGCAGGAGGCAGGAAGCAGGAGGTACACGACAGAAGGCAGGAGACAGGCAGGCAGGCAGGAGAGAACCGGCCAATGCATCGGCAGGCAAGCGCCGAGTCAATCGGCAGGCAGACGCCGAGTCAAACCCCGACCCCAAGACAGGTGAGGTGGAGCCGGCACATCAGTGAGCTGGGAGCACTGTCGTAGGGGGGAGGTGAGAGGCCCGGAGGAGAACATGACATGGACCTCACGTCTTCACGTCATCACGCCAACCTGAACACTGTGACAACTTTTTAACTACTTCTAACCTGAAAAAAGTTGATCCACTTAAGTTTCCTTCATGTTTTTCTTTATAATATCAGGATAGTGGGTGTCCCTCAGATTTATTTTCAATATTATAACATGTTCCCCTATTCTTTTCTTGAGCTGCCTTTTTGTGCACCCAATGTATATTTTATTACATGGGCATGTTGTCATATATATTATTCCCCAGCTACTACAGATAATGAATTGCTTGATGTCACTTTGTAAGAACCTTCAGTATTAGTTATTTGCGTTTGAATTTTGTTTCTACATGATTTTCTACAGCCCACACACCTTTTACAGGGGTAAAATCCTTTTAAGTGGCTTACACTCTGTATCTCTTTACTGTTATTCTTAGATATACATTTATTTGTGGATGCCACTATTCTACCTATATTTCTGGCTTTTCGGTATATAAATCTTGGTTCTGTTGGAATCAATTCACCAATTATTTTATCTTCTTTTAGGGTGTCCCAATGTTTATTAATAATTTTCTTGAAATGTGAGCCCTGGTACAAAAAGGAAGGAATCTAGGGATTCTATACAAAAGAGAAGCGATATATATCAATATGGAATACCCTAGCATTGCAGCATTCTACCATAATCCTAAGGGTACTTTCACACTAGTGTTTTGGATTCCGTTTGTGAGATCTGTTTCAGGGTTCTCACAAACGGTCCAAAACGGATCACCAATGCATACTGAATGGATAAGGATCAGTTTAGAATGCATCTGTTCCGCCTCTATTTCGTTTTGGAGGCGGACACCAAAATGCAGCTTGCAGCATTTTGGTGTCCGTCTGAAGAGGCGGAGCCTACCGCATCCGTTTTTAATTACAATGTAAGTCAATGGGGACGGATCCGTTTTCAATAACACAAAATGGTGCATTTGAAAACGGATCCGTTCCCCATTGACTTTCAATGTAATTGGATTTTGTCATTTTTCTTTTAACTAATGCAAACGGTCAACGTTCTGAACGGATACAAATGTTTGCATTACAGGTGCGGATCCGTCTGTGCAAATAAACAGATGGATCCACACCAACGCAAGTGTGAAAGTACCCTAAAATACATAAAAATACCCTCGGAAAAATGTTTTGTGGATAGATGAGACCAAAATCTGGTTTGATTTTAGCAGAAAACCAGACTGATTCACCACCTGGAGAATAAATAGTAGGGGTGGGCCATCCTTGAGCCAATTTGAGACTCTTGCCTCAGGTTGCTCTCTTCCAGGGGATGGCAATTAAACCAAGTCTTGCACTTTTGCACAGTTTGCATATGTTTGTGTCTTTGGGGAATAATTACTATAGCCACCACAAAGCCACAACAAAACCACAATCTACAATAATGCCTAGGCATAGGGATTGATTGTCAGGGTCAGGCAAGATGATTTTGTTGGAACCTGACCCAGCCACTTAAGTTGGAGAGGTAGGGGCTATTTGAGGAAGCAGCAGAATTAGAAGGTGCACAAGGTGGCTTTGGACCCCCCTTAGTGCACTTAACTACTAATTTGCATATGAATTTAAGTACTTTTTCTCCAGGATGAAGCAATTGATTGCCAAATGAAATTTATCATTAGATTCAGCTGAGCTAGCTGGACAGTAACTTCCTGGTTACAGACTACCTTTAAAGATATGCTCAAATTTTAGCCATGGTTTACACTAGCTTCATGGCTTCTGTTTCTAACACAACCATAGCAGCTATGCTAGATCTGTTATTATGTATAAAGGCAAGTCCTGATATGCCCATTAATTGTTCCAATATTCTAACATTTTAGATGGCAATAAAAGCAGTTCCTTGATACCCTGGTATAAACACTAACAGGCTCTATTAACACATGTGTGAAAAGGGACCTTACTAATTAAAGGGTTCTTTTCTGGCAAGATTTATATTTTATGTTTTTCGCTGATACATTGATTACTAATTACTATGTGCTTTAACAGATTCTAATTCTTTTAAAAATGTAAAATACTTACTGAATAAAATATACAGTATTTCCATAAATACCATATATGAGTTTTGAGCTAGTTGGTCATTTCATTGATATTCTAAATGGTTTGTTTTCATTTAACAATAAGCTTAATTGATGCTTCCATGAATATTTATTAACTAAAACTAAATGTCCCAGCTGACAACTTTTAAGTAGAAGAAATATAGAAAAAAAGAGAAGTGATTCAATCCAGTTGTGCTACATTAAAATAAGCTTAACACACGTCTTTGCAAAGTAACATTTCCTGTTTAATAAAGATAGTCATTCTAGAGCGCATATCTCCAACCACAGCTAATGCCTATGATTGCTTTTGGGAGATGTGAAGGAAAGTACATAATTATACTGGTGTAGATGTATGGCACAACAAAATTGTTTCCTTTATGGTAATGTAAAAGGCAGGAATCCGTAACAGTCTCAGCTCTGGGTTTAATCGTCATGCCATTATAGAGCTATTATCTACTTTGTGAATGTTAGCAATCCTGGCACTCATTGTACAAATAGAAAACTCACAAGGACTTAAATAACTTTTCTTTTTAGAATTAATTCCTCCAAGATATGATGATTGGAAGTCGTGCTGGGGTGCTGTAACCGTAAAGCTGTAAAAATATCACTGCTATATCATCAATTTAATATTTATGATTTGCTCTGAGAAATGTTCTATAATTTCAAGATGTTACAGATAAACTTTCTGGCAATATTATTGCTGTATATTTCATATCTGAAACATAATGATCTCATCATTTCACTTTATTTTACCTTGAAAATTTTCAAGTGATAAATATCTGTACATTAATTGACTTGTTTTGTATCTATTGGATTGGGTGTTAGCATAATGTCACTTATAAATAATCAGAAATTGTACAGCTGCTCAATTACATTGTTGACATTTCTGCTGAAATAATAAAAACCTTGGAAAAAGTTATAAATATGGACATGCAGAACATGTTTATAACCCTACAAAGATGAATCAAGTTACTCTTGTAGAATTAACACAACTACACTTTATATTTTTGAGGTATTCTTTTGGACTTTCTGATTTTGTTACAAAATGCAGGAGCGCAAATGTATAATTAAAGGTGTTATTCCATATAAAGTATTACTATGCAATTAATATGGCATTTCAAGTTTATTGCAATATACAGTATATAGAATAAAATACTGCAAGGTTTATGTACAGTACATTTTCCTCTCTTGTAGCACCCCCTGCTGTTTATCTTTTTGATCCACCTTCTCCTGTATTCAGAGGTGGACTTGCATGTTCAGTAGCTTCCCTGCTCTCTTCCTCCTCTCAGTGCTTGCATAGAGATCTCATAGTGAATCAAGTAAAGCAGCCCACATACCAATCATTCATTTGTTCCTACTTCTAAACCCATGAAAATATACAGCTATATCTCTCTCTAGACACCGGAAAAGGAAATTGTGGGGCATTACATATCATATTTATCTCTGCAGGGGAGGAAGGGGTTAATAAAAGTGAACTGAGATAGATCCTTCGAGTTACTTCAGCCAAAGAAAGGTAAGAATGTCATCCAGATATGTAAGTAAAAAAATGTTAAAAAAGAGTTGTAAATGTTGTGGGATAAACCATTTAATGCAGTCCACTCTTTTCATTGATAAGTAAAAAATTGTTTTCCTCTCTTTTTTGAATATATTTATTACATCCTCATTGATTTCTAAGGAATTCTAAGGTATGAAAAACTGAGAACAATCTGCTTTTCATTTTTTTTTTTTAAATCTACTTTTTTTTGTAGAAGCAGTGAATCTTCCAGAAGCATAGAACTGGAAGCGGCAGTATGGGTAATTTGGAAGAAATGAATAAATACACAGATTGATATAAATGATACAAAATTACCAATGTTTTGACCACCCAGCAAATTCAGTAACTTCTCATAGCAACCAATCATGAAAACAGAAGGTTATTGGTTGTTGTGGATAAGAAGGATACATTTACTATTTCTCATTATACACAATGGCCACTAAATAATGATAGCTAAGTGGTAGCAACCGAAGCTAAAAAAAAATATCTAGAGGAAAAATTAACAGAATAATAAGTTAAGTAAAGCAGAAAGAAGAATTGAAGAAAGCCAAGAGGAGAAAGAACCAAGGATGGATACAAGCATCTAAGTGTATTGTTCATCAAGAATGCAAAACCTAGATACCATAAGTAGTGTGTGTCTAGTGAAATATCACAAGAAATGATCAAATAGACAATGAGGGTGAATTAAAGCAGTTAAAACATAACTTTCGAAATAGGATATTAATAAAATAGAGTAATAAACTTTCCTCAAACATCAAGATGAGGGACATATTATCACATAAATTATTTGGGGTACATGGTGGCATCCACAAACAAACAGTGAAATATTAGAACCAGTAAGTTCTTACCACCTCCTGTATACAGATCGGATATCCCTTGCAAAGGTCCACACGTTGGTGGAATATTATTCATCATGACTTCACAAAGAGATATGAAGATCACTGCATAACTGCTATGTTCTTCCTCTGTCAGTCCATTGGCCCCTCGCACCACACGATTGTAAGGGGCCAATGCATTGCCATGACAGCTAAGAAATGCCATCACTATCTGCCTCTTAGGCCATGACAAAGGCATGCAATACTGACAAACTATAATGCTTTAGAATACTAATTATTCCAAAGCATTATACATGTGATTAAATGATCACAACTCAGTGAAAAATAAATCATAAATCAAAAAAATAGATCAAATTATGTTACATTTTTTTTTTTTTTAAAAAGGTTTATGAGAGTTAAAATGTTGGCTATCTGCAGCAGCAACTAGAAGGATCATAAGACTTAAATCATGTTTCTAAATTCAACTCAACTTAATAGGCACAGCCTATAAAAAGGCACAAAAACAACAGTACATAATTACAGTAAATCCAAATCCTTTATTTTGGTGACAAGAGAACAGCCATAAACCAATTAAAATCAGATAAGTAGGGGAGACCTCAGCGGCAGTTGCTGGCCCAAAGATTATTGCAGTCAACACGGTGGGTCGGCAACTGCCGCTGTGGTCCATATTTATAAATAATTATGTAATGGAATACACTTGCTGCTGTAATGTATGTTAGTGTAATTGTATAGCTAGTTTGTGGGGTGGAATTGGGATTGTAAGTAGAATAGTTAGGATTATTGTATGTGTAGTAGTGTTGTAGTGTTGTAATTGACTACTGTATTACTGTGTGGCTATAAATATATATATTCATATTCCCTTGTATATGGATATATATGATTATAGACTATAGACGTGTATTGTGTTAATAAATACCTTTTATTATTTAAGTACAGCGTGTAGTCTTTTGTTATCATAGGCGCCACAGTATATAGTAGCAGTGTAAGTCGTACGTAGTTGAGTTCAGTGAATAGTGTAAGGCAAAAGGAGGTAATTAGTCTTTATGTAAGGTATAAATAGGCGGAGTCATCAACAGATGCCCAGCCTATTTATGAATATTAATTATTGATATTTGCATAAATATTAATAATTATTTCCCCCCTTAACTTATTGTTTATGAATATTAATTATTGATATTTGCATAAATATTAATAATTAATATTCCCCCTTAACAATAGTAAGTTTATTTTCCTTATTGTCGATTTATGTTTAGAGAACCTGTCTTTCATTTTGATCGACGTCTCCCCAACACATAGTAATCCACATGGGCATTTTAAGATATAGACCACAAAATTACTGTCACAGGTAAAAAAAACTTTTATGGAAAATGTCTCTCCAGAATGAGGATGTGAAAAATGTTCTCCTTTAATGACACTGAACAATGAATACTTTGTAGACACGGAAATGTGCCTTTTCTAGGTGTAGAAAGTGTCATTTGTCGTAGTGCGGTCTTATTGCTGCCTAAATCTGCTCTAATGATAGTGTCCCTAATATTTTTGGACCTTTTGTAACAGATTATAGGTAGATTTTGGAATTCTGTTACCAATGGATACGCTTTTCTTAAAATATCCCAATGTCTGTTAATAACATTTCTAAATTTGTTGAACCATGGGTGATACTTTACCACCAATGGGGTACGTGTTTTTTTCGGAGATGAAGATTGAGTTATTGTGGGAACATTTTTAATTTTATCTTGCTGTGTTTCAAGCAATGATTGTGGTTATCCCCTTACTTGAATTTTTTTTGTCATCTCATTGATTCTCATCTCTCTATTCTCAGTGTCTGAAACAATCCTGTCCACTCATCGATATTGGGAATAAGGTAATGATATTTTTGTCGCAGGAGGGTGATTACTAGTAAAGTGTAGTAAACTGTTGCGATCAGTTTCCTTGAGATATAGGTCGGTTTGTAGAGAACCATTGTCATTTTTAATGATCCAAGCGTCAAGGAAACTGATTTTTTTATTATCCCAATGTATTGCAAATTTAAGTTCCTGCCATACTGAATTTAAGTAGGTGGTGAAGTCAAGCAAGGATTGAATGCCACTCCGCCATACGCAAAAGACATCATCATTATTGTAAATATGCATATATTCAAACCAAGCCATGTAACTATTTGCGTATGGCGATGTGGCATTCAAACCCATCGCGGTTCCCCGTCGCTGTTGGTAGAAGGTGTCTTGAAATAAAAGAAAATTTTCTCTCAAAACTATCTCTAGGAGTTTAAAAAAAAAATCCCTTTCTTATGGTGAGTAAATAGAGGATTGAAGAATCCATTCTACAGCTATAAGACATTTCTCATGTTGAATTGATGTGTACAAACTGCACACATCAAAAGTCACCCCTGCTGATAAGGGGGGCGCCCTTGTCCTTATGGACAAGGATTATTACATTTCAGAAATTTTGGGACAGCTAGCATATAGGAACACTTATGTACCTTTGGGACATGACCCTGTCTATGACATTAAACGCAAACTCACAGATGTTGTTATGGAATGTAGAGGTAGGGATATTCTGGATGATAAGTTATGTACCTTATTAATTAATAAATATCTCATCACTCCGGTTTTTTATACCCTACCTAAGGTTCAAAAATCTCTGACACAACCCCCGGGACGCCCCATTGTTGCATCCCCCAATTCTATCTTATCTCCACCAGCTATTCTTCTTGAAAAGATCTTGACTAGTGTTGAGCGAACAGTTCGAAAATCGTTCGTGTCCGTACCGAATTTTGGGGTGTCCGTGACACGGACCCGAACCCGGACATTTTCAAAAAAGTTCGGGTTCGGGTCCGGTGTTCGTCGATTACTTCCCACTTTCTGAAGGGCTGCACAGCAGCCAATCAGCTAGCGTTTTACTTCTTGCCCTAAGAGCCCATCACAGCCATGCCTACTAATGGCATGGCTGTGATTATCCAAGTGCAGCATGTGACCCAGCCTCTATTTAAGCTGGAGTCACGTAGCGCCGCACGTCACACTGCTCTGACTAGTGTAGGGAGAGGATGCAGATTCTGTGAGGGCGAGATAGGCAGGGATAAAAAGTGATTGAATGATCTACCTTTCTACACCTGTGCATCAGAACAACTCAGCTGAGCTGTTCACTGAAAGTCACTATTTTGTTGAGACTGGCCAGAGCGATTTTTACTGGCACATGTAACTGGGCTGACCGGCGGTGGCCATTTTGGGACTTGTGGTGCGCCAACACAAGCTGCCACAGAGTCTAAACCAAAGCTCCAAAGTGTAAAATCTACACCTGTGAATCAGAACAACAGCGATTCAGCTGCTCAGTCAAAGTCTATTTCTTTTCTGGATGGGCAGACCGTTTTCTGGCACATGTTACTGGGCTGATAGGCGGTGGCCATTTTGGGACTTGTGGTTCTACAGCAAAAGCTGCCACAACGTCCATTATTCTAATGTAATAGTCGATTTTTTCATAGATATACTACATCAGGGGTTTGGCTGTGCTTGTGTCACCCATACTAACTGCAAAGATATTTAATATATCAGTGGTGAAACTGAAAGTAACCCACTTGGATAGCAAATCCCATGAATGTGCTGTTCCAGCTAGGCTAGCCAGTCCCACTACAGCCAGCCAAGTCCAATACTGTCAGCCAGAAAAAAAAAAAAAATTTATGTGCCAGAAATATAAATTAGAAAAAGCTTTCACCGTAATAATAAAATTATTCTGGTGTTAGACCAGAAGAAGCACTCCAGTCGTAATTAATACTGTAAAAAGGCTTAGGCAATATTTCTCCCAGTGTGGGAAATTTATCTAGCAAAACTAGCATTTTAAAAATTCGGGTGTTCTGAAATACCAGCAGTTTTCTTGTAACTAATACCGCCAAAAGGCATTATTGTCCAGTGTTGTAATTTTGGAGAAAAAAAGGCCAATTTAATCAATCTGGTGTTTGTTAGACCAGAAACACTAGACCTCACGTTTTTACTCCTGTAAAAAGGAATTATATCTCCCCGTGTGGGAATCTATGTACTGTGGTAAGGTGCAGGGTGCCGTCGTGGATGGCAGGTATGTGTCACCGAGGTTCATAGCCTCGGTGAGGTAAGAGCCCGTTTTTGTTGATGTCAGCAGCAGCTAGTGCTACTGACAGAGTTTAAATAGCATGGCTGCAAAGCCGATCCGGGCCGGCTCTTACCGGGAGCAGCTAAAGTGTAGGGTGGGTGGCTGCTCCCCACGACCCAGTCCTGGTTTTGGGCTGGGTTTAAAAGCTCAGCCAGCTCAGCAGCTGGAGGCTGTGATTATCCTGGAGCTGCTAACAGGGCTGAGGAGTTCTCTGTCCTGGAGGAAAGAGCTCAGCAAGGAGGTGTTTTGTTCCTGGCTACCTGAAGCTGGATTCTCCTCGCGGCTGGGCCGACAGCGTGGTGCGAACCTGCACCTACACCTCCCAGGTGACTGAACCTGTGTTGGCCTGTTTTTGTTTTGCCACGTTATTTCCGTTGTGTGTGAACTGTCACCAAAGAGACTGTTTTTCATTTATGGTGTGCAAGTGTGAATAAAACACTGTTTGTTGCACAATCTGGACTCCTTGTTTTGCCTCTAAACTGCACCCGCACCGCTGTCTACCAGAGCGACTCCCACATTTGGTGGAGGATGCGGGCATGCGCAGTGAGGCTGGCGTGAACGCCGAAGTTTTGTTTTTCTAAAGTGCATGGAATATATTAAGCCAGCAAAGCTGCAAGCAGGAGTTTCTGGCAACATGGAGGCTGCTGTGAAGGCTCTCATAGAGGCTAACGTGCAGCAGCGGGAGACCAACCAACTACTGCTACAACATGTGATGGCGTTACAGGCGGCAGGAGCGTCCCACCACGTCCATGATGCCCGGAAGCGGTCCGTGCGGCGATCCCAAAAATGACCCCCGCAGACGGCGTTGAGACGTACCTGGCGGTTTTTGAGAAGGTCGCCGTGAGGGAAAAGTTACCCCGTGACCAGTGGGCCGAGGTGGTTGCTCCGTTCCTGGCATCCGGACCCCAGCAAGTTTTTTGATTTGGCAGACGACCAGGCTGCTGACTATTCCACGGTGAAGGGGAGATCCTGGCCAGACTGGGGGTAAACGTGTTGGTCCGGGCTCAGCGGGTCCACCAGTGGGACTTCAAAGTGGCTGAACCCGCCAGGCCGCAGTACTATGAGTTGCTGCACAGGTTGCAAAAATGGCTGCAGCCTGAGGTTCTAAGTCCGACTGCTATGCTGGACCGGCTGCTGGCTGACATGTTTTGGAGGGCCTTGCCTTACCCCTTCAACACTGGATCGGCCAGGTATCCCCCACCAATGCCCTTGAGATGGTCGACCTGGTGGAGCGATATGAGGCCACCAGAAACCTGCAGGGGGTTCTTTTGGGAGGGGCCAGTCAAACCCCGGAAATCTCCACCCCAGTCCCGGCGGCCGGCCAAACCCGCCCGGGATGTACCTCTTGCAGATCCGTCCCCAGTGGTCTGCTGGCAGTGTCGGGAGCCTGGACACATAAGGGCCAACTGTCCACAGTGGGGGAACCCATGGAGACTAATTATGGGTACCGGGCTTCCATGTATGCCCGGAGACTGTGTGCGACCGGCATCCCGGGACAATAGACAATCGTCATCTGTGCCAGGTGCAAGTCGGGGATAACCTGGCAGTGGCGCTGTTGGACTCAGGGAGCCTGGTAACCCTGGTAAGTGCTGCCCTGGTACAGCCCACCCAGTATACGGGCCGGACAGTGGGTGTGGTGTGCATACACGGAGACTTAAAGGACTATCCCACTGCTGTAATGTCTCTGTCCACGGCGGTCGGCACCTGGACTTGTGAAGTGGCGATCTCCACAAAGCTGCCCTATGAACTAATAATTGGGAGAGACTTCCCTGGTTTTCCGTCACTGTGGCCTGAGATGAAAGTGACTAATAGCCCTGAGACAGGGGTAACCCTAGCAGAGTGGCCTGATACCCCTGGAAGGCCAGAACCCTGGGAGCCCGAGTCTGAAGGGCCAGCGGTAGGGGTGACCACTGCTGCAGCGGTAGTGGGGAGACAACCCCACTGAGTGTAATGGTGGGAGACACGGAGGACTTGCCACCGGGACCTGAGTTGGCAGACCTCAATGTCTCCGGGAAAATTTTGGGACCGCACAACACTGGGACCAAACCCTAACCAGGGCCTGGGAGAATGTGCTGGAAATTGATGGTAAACCCCAGAAACCAGGGGCTGAATTAATGTTCCCACGATTTATTGTTCTGCAGGATATGTTGTATCGGGTGAACCAAATCCGAGGTGAACCTGTTGAACAGTTGGTGGTGCCCACAGCGTATCGCAAGCTTGTCATGGAGCTTGCCCACCAACATGTTCTTGGGGGACACCTGGGGTGGCAGAAAACCCAGGACCGCATACTGCAGCGGTTTTATTGGCCCAGTGTGTTCAAGGAAGTAGAAAATTATTGTAAGTCCTGTCCAACCTGTCAGGTAACTAGCCCCCAGCCACATTTCCGTAGTCCTCTGGTACCTCTGCCAATTATTGAAGTACCGTTTGAGCGAATTGCTATGGATTTAATTGGGCCTGTACCAAAAGTCTGCTAGGGGCCACCAACACATTCTGGTAGTTCTCGACTATGCCACTCGGTATCCGGAGGCGGTGCCTCTGCGACATACCTCAGCTAAGCTCATTGCCAAAGAGTTAATGGAGATGTTTTCCCGTGTGGGCCTGCCAAAAGAGGTTCTGACAGACCAAGGGACCCCTTTTATGTCCAAAGTAATGAAGGAACTGTGTAAATTGTTGCGTATAAAGCAGTTACGGACGTCCGTTTACCATCCGCAAACAGACGGTCTTGTTGAGAGGTTTAACCAAACTCTAAAGAATATGTTAAAAAGGGTGGTGTCTAGAGATGGGAAGGACTGGGACCTGCTTCTGCCCTATCTCATGTTCGCAGTGCGAGAGGTACCCCAGGCCTCTACTGGGTTCTCGCCCTTCGAACTGCTTTATGGCAGACACCCTCGGGGCCTGTTGGATATCGCCAAGGAAGCATGGGAACAACAGCCTGTCCCCCACAAAAGTGTCATTGAGTATGTCACCCAGATGCAGGAACGGATAGAAAGGGTGTTGCCGTTGGTCCGGGAGCATATGGAGGCAGCGCAACAAGCCCAGAGTAGGGTGTATAATCGTCAGGCTCGGGTACGGGGCTTCAATCCGGGAGATCGAGTGTTGGTTCTGGTACCCACCCTTGACAGCAAATTCCTAGCTAGGTGGCAGGGCCCCTATGAGGTGGTCGAGAAGGTAGGGAAGTAAATTACAAAGTACACCAGCCAGGCGGCGCAAGCCGGAGCAGGTGTACCATGTGAATTTGCTAAAGCCGTGGAAAGATAGGGACACGGCCGACGACCACAGCCCCCGGCCAGGGCTTCTAGGTGAAAAGGGTCCAGCCCCACAGTTCGAGGCCTGTGAAGCCGTAACCACGGTAAAAATTGCAGACAGCCTGTCTTCCACACAAGTTCAGGAAGTCAGGGAGTTCCTCAGTCGGAACACGGATGTGTTCTCGGACCTCCCTGGCCGCACGTCTCTCATCCGACATGACATCGTCACTGAGCCTCAGGCCAAGGTCCGGTTAAACCCATACCGGGTACCCGAGGCTCGGCGGCGGGCCATCGCGGAGGAAGTGCAGTTAATGTTGAAGCTCGATGTCATTGAGGAGTCGAAAAGTGAGTGGGCCAGTCCCATAGTCCTAATACCCAAGCCGGATGGGACGTTGCGGTTCTGCAACGACTTTCGCAAGTTAAATGAAGTATCCAAGTTTGACGCGTATCCCATGCCCCGAGTAGACGAGCTTGTTGAAAATTTAGGACAAGCCCGTTATTTTTCTGTGCTGGACCTCACTAAAGGGTACTGGCAGGTACCCTTAACGGAGGCGGCTAAGGAAAAAACCGCGTTTGTTACCCCGCAGGGCCTGTATCACTACAAGGTGTTACCCTTTGGCCTGCATGGCGCCCCCGCCACTTTCCAGAGGTTAATGGACATAGTGCTGCGACCACATCGTCGGTACGCCTCGGCCTACTTAGATGATGTAGTCATCCACAGCACCGACTGGGAAAGCCATTTACCCAAGGTGCAGGCGGTAGTGGATGCCCTGAGGAAAGCTGGACTAACCGCCAATCCAAAAAAGTGTGCGATTGGGTTGGAAGAGACCAAATATCTGGGATATGTAATTGGGCGGGGAGTCATCAAACCTCAGGTAACTAAGGTAGAGGCCATTCGTAGCTGGCCCAGACCGGTCACCACCAGGCAGGTAAAGTCGTTCCTGGGGATTGTAGGATACTACATGAGGTTTGTGCCCCACTTTGCCATAATAGCAACGCCATTGACAGACCTGTTGAAGGGACGAAAGTCTAGGAGGGTTAGCTGGAGTGAGAAGGCGGAGGAGGCTTTCTCCGCGTTGAAGTCGGCCCTGTGTGGGTCCCCGGTTTTGGTGACACCCGACTTCAACAAGGAGTTTGTCGTACAGACCGACGCCTCGGAGGTAGGCCTCGGTGCGGTACTGTCGCAGGAGGTCAACGGGGAAGAACATCCCGTTGTCTTCCTGAGCCGTAAGCTCAGTCCCGCCGAGTCCAGATATAGTATAGTGGAGAGGGAGTGTCTGGCTATCAAGTGGGCACTCGAATCTCTCCGCTACTACCTGTTAGGGAGGAGGTTCCGTCTGGTGACCGACCATTCCCCCCTCAAATGGATGAGTCAGGCCAAGGAGAGGAATGCTCGGGTCACCAGGTGGTTCCTATCCCTTCAAAATTTCAAGTTCTCCGTGGAACATAGGGCAGGTCGCTTGCAGGGAAATGCAGATGCCCTTTCCGCGTCCACTGCCTCACATGTGTCCACCCCTCAGGGTTGAACAAAGGGGGTGTGGTAAGGTGCAGGGTGCCGTCGTGGATGGCAGGTATGTGTCACCGAGGTTCATAGCCTCGGTGAGGTAAGAGCCCGTTTTTGTTGATGTCAGCAGTAGAGTTGAGCGAACACCTGGATGTTCGGGTTCGACGAGTTCGGCCGAACTTTCGAAAAATGTTCGGGTTCGTGATCCGAACTCGACCCGAACTTCATCCCGAACCCGAACCCCATAGAAGTCAATGGGGACCCGAACTTTTGGGCACTAAAAAGGCTGTAAAACACACCCGGAAAGGGCTAGAGGGCTGCAAAAGGCAGCAAAATGTAGTTAAATCCCCTGCAAACAAATGTAGATAGGGAAATGATGAGTTAACATAAAATAAATAAAAATTAAACAATATTAATTGGAGTGAGGTCCCATAGCACAGAATCAGGCTTCAAGTCACCCACCAATGGAGAAGGTCACTTACTATTATTTTGACCACAGCACCCAGACAAAGGAGAGAGGTCCCACAGCAGAGAACCAGGCATCATATCACCCACCACAGGAGTAGGCCACCATTTAGTTACTTTGACCCCTACACCCAGACGGAGGAGAGAGGTTACACAGCAGAGAATCAGGCATCATATCAACCACCACAGGAGAAGCCACCATTTAGTTACTTTGACCCCTGCACCCAGGAAGAGGAGAGAGGCCCCACAGCACATATTCTGGCATCATATCAGCCACCACAGGAGAAGCCACCATTGAGTTACTTTGACCCCTGCACCCAGGAAGAGGAGAGAGGCCCCACAGCACATATTCTGGCATCATATCAGCCACCACAGGAGAAGCCACCATTGAGTTACTTTGACCCCTGCACCCAGGAAGAGGAGAGAGGCCCCACAGCACATATTCTGGCATCATATCAGCCACCACAGGAGAAGCCACTATTGAGTTACTTTGACCCCCGCACCCAGGAAGAGGAGAGAGGCACCACAGCACATATTCTGGCATCATATCACACACCACAGGAGAAGGCCTCTTTCAGTGATTTAGGCCTTTGGACCCAGACAGAGGAGAGAGGCACCACAGCACATATTCTGGCATCATATCAGCCACCACAGGAGAAGCCACCATTGAGTTACTTTGACCCCTGCACCCAGGAAGAGGAGAGAGGCCCCACAGCACATATTCTGGCATCATATCAGCCACCACAGGAGAAGCCACCATTGAGTTACTTTGACCCCTGCACCCAGGAAGAGGAGAGAGGCCCCACAGCACATATTCTGGCATCATACTAACCACCACAGGAGAAGCCACCATTGAGTTACTTTGACCCCGCACCCAGGAAGAGGAGAGAGGCACCACAGCACATATTCTGGCATCATATCAGCCACCACAGGAGAAGCCACCATTGAGTTACTTTGACCCCTGCACCCAGGAAGAGGAGAGAGGCCCCACAGCACATATTCTGGCATCATATCAGCCACCACAGGAGAAGCCACCATTTAGTTACTTTGACCCCGCACCCAGGAAGAGGAGAGAGGCACCACAGCACATATTCAGGCATCATATCACACACCACAGGAGAAGGCCTCTTTCAGTGATTTAGGCCTTTGGACCCAGACAGAGGAGAGAGGCACCACAGCACATATTCTGGCATCATATCAGCCACCACAGGAGAAGCCACCATTGAGTTACTTTGACCCCTGCACCCAGGAAGAGGAGAGAGGCCCCACAGCACATATTCTGGCATCATATCAGCCACCACAGGAGAAGCCACCATTGAGTTACTTTGACCCCTGCACCCAGGAAGAGGAGAGAGGCCCCACAGCACATATTCTGGCATCATATCACCCACCACAGGAGTAGGCCACCATTTAGTTACTTTGACCCCTACACCCAGACGGAGGAGAGAGGTTACACAGCAGAGAATCAGGCATTTAGATCACCCACCACAGGAGTAGGCCCCAATTTAATGGGACCCCGGCAACCATGTCAGATGGCACAACCATCAGCTTCATATAAATCAGCACAGGAGAAGGCGACTTTGAAAGACTTTGACCCCTACACCCAGACGGAGGAGAGAGGTTTCACAGCAGAGAATCAGGCATTTAGATCACCCACCACAGGAGTAGGCCCCCATTGAAGCAGACCCTGGCAACCATGTCAGATGGCACAACCATCAGCTTTATATCAATCAGCACAGGAGAAGGCGACTTTGAAAGACTTTGACCCCTACACCCAGATGGAGGAGAGAGGTTTCACAGCAGAGAATCAGGCATCATATCAGCCACCACAGGAGAAGCCACCATTGAGTTACTTTGACCCCTGCACCCAGGAAGAGGAGAGAGGCCCCACAGCACATATTCTGGCATCATATCAGCCTCCACAGGAGAAGCCACCATTGAGTTACTTTGACCCCTGCACCCAGGAAGAGGAGAGAGGCCCCACAGCACATATTCTGGCATCATATCACCCACCACAGGAGTAGGCCACCATTTAGTTACTTTGACCCCTACACCCAGACGGAGGAGAGAGGTTACACAGCAGAGAATCAGGCATTTAGATCACCCACCACAGGAGTAGGCCCCAATTTAATGGGACCCCGGCAACCATGTCAGATGGCACAACCATCAGCTTCATATCAATCAGCACAGGAGAAGGCGACTTTGAAAGACTTTGACCCCTACACCCAGACGGAGGAGAGAGGTTTCACAGCAGAGAATCAGGCATTTAGATCACCCACCACAGGAGTAGGCCCCCATTGAATCAGACCCTGGCAACCATGTCAGATGGCACAACCATCAGCTTTATATCAATCAGCACAGGAGAAGGCGACTTTGAAAGACTTTGACCCCTACACCCAGATGGAGGAGAGAGGTTTCACAGCAGAGAATCAGGCATCATATCAACCACCACAGGAGAAGCCACCATTTAGTTACTTTGACCCCTGCACCCAGGAAGAGGAGAGAGGCCCCACAGCACATATTCTGGCATCATATCAGCCACCACAGGAGAAGCCACCATTGAGTTACTTTGACCCCTGCACCCAGGAAGAGGAGAGAGGCCCCACAGCACATATTCTGGCATCATACTAACCACCACAGGAGAAGCCACCATTGAGTTACTTTGACCCCTGCACCCAGGAAGAGGAGAGAGGCCCCACAGCACATATTCTGGCATCATATCAGCCACCACAGGAGAAGCCACCATTGAGTTACTTTGACCCCGCACCCAGGAAGAGGAGAGAGGCACCACAGCACATATTCAGGCATCATATCACACACCACAGGAGAAGGCCTCTTTCAGTGATTTAGGCCTTTGGACCCAGACAGAGGAGAGAGGCACCACAGCACATATTCAGGCATCATATCACACACCACAGGAGAAGGCCTCTTTCAGTGATTTAGGCCTTTGGACCCAGACAGAGGAGAGAGGCACCACAGCACATATTCTGGCATCATATCAGCCACCACAGGAGAAGCCACCATTGAGTTACTTTGACCCCTGCACCCAGGAAGAGGAGAGAGGCCCCACAGCACATATTCTGGCATCATACTAACCACCACAGGAGAAGCCACCATTGAGTTACTTTGACCCCCGCACCCAGGAAGAGGAGAGAGGCACCACAGCACATATTCTGGCATCATATCAGCCACCACAGGAGAAGCCACCATTGAGTTACTTTGACCCCTGCACCCAGGAAGAGGAGAGAGGCCCCACAGCACATATTCTGGCATCATATCAGCCACCACAGGAGAAGCCACCATTTAGTTACTTTGACCCCTTCACCCAAACAGAGGAGAGGTTCCACATCAGAGAATCAGGCATCATATCAACCACCACAGGAGTAGGCCACAATTTAGTTTATTTGACCCCTGCACCCAGGAAGAGGAGAGAGGCCCCAAAGCACATATTCTGGCATCATATCACACACCACAGGAGAAGGCCTCTTTCAGTGATTTAGGCCTTTGGACCCAGACAGAGGAGAGAGGTCCACAGCAGAGAACCAGGCATCATATCACCCACCACAGGAGTAGGCCACCATTTAGTTACTTTGACCCCTACACCCAGACGGAGGAGAGAGGTTACACAGCAGAGAATCAGGCATTTAGATCACCCACCACAGGAGTAGGCCCCAATTTAATGGGACCCTGGCAACCATGTCAGATGGCACAACCATCAGCTTCATATCAATCAGCACAGGAGAAGGCGACTTTGAAAGACTTTGACCCCTACACCCAGATGGAGGAGAGAGGTTTCACAGCAGAGAATCAGGCATCATATCAACCACCACAGGAGAAGCCACCATTTAGTTACTTTGACCCCTGCACCCAGGAAGAGGAGAGAGGCACCACAGCACATATTCTGGCATCATATCAGCCACCACAGGAGAAGCCACCATTGAGTTACTTTGACCCCTGCACCCAGGAAGAGGAGAGAGGCCCCACAGCACATATTCTGGCATCATATCAGCCACCACAGGAGAAGCCACCATTTAGTTACTTTGACCCCTTCACCCAAACAGAGGAGAGGTTCCACATCAGAGAATCAGGCATCATATCAACCACCACAGGAGTAGGCCACAATTTAGTTTATTTGACCCCTGCACCCAGGAAGAGGAGAGAGGCCCCACAGCACATATTCTGGCATCATATCACACACCACAGGAGAAGGCCTCTTTCAGTGATTTAGGCCTTTGGACCCAGACAGAGGAGAGAGGTCAGAGATTAGCTTCATATCCCCCAGCACAGCAGAAGACCGCTTTATTTGACTTAGGCCTCAGCACCCAGACAGAAGACAGAGGTAGCATGGCAGAGGTTATGGCTTCATGTCACCCGTTAGTTTAACCGGCCACTTTCATCTGGTTAGGCCCGGCGCCCAGACAGAGAAGAGTTTCATTCAACTGTGGGTTTCATAAAATTTGTATCAAATAAAGAAGTGGCCCGTAGCACAACAAGACATGTTTTAGGCAGTTAATAAGGACTACTCTGCACAAGGGAGGGACAGGTCCTGTGGGATCCATGCCTGGTTCATCTTTATGAAGGTCAGCTTGTCCACGTTGGCTGTGGACAGGCGGCTGCGCTTGTCAGTAATGGCGCCCCTGCCGTGCTGAATACGCGTTCAGATAAAACGCTGGCCGCCGGGCAGGAAAGCACCTCAAGGCATAACATGCTAACTCTGGCCACGTGGACAATTTCGAAACCCAGTAGTTGAATGGGGCCGAACCATCCGTCAGGATGTGGAGGGGTGTGCAGACATACTGTTCAACCATGTTAGTGAAATGCTGCCTCCTGCTAACACGTTCCGTATCAGGTGTCGGTGCAGATAGCTGTGGCGTGGAGACAAAACTTTTCCACATTTCTGCCATGCTAACCCTGCCCTCAGATGAGCTGGCCGTGACACAGCTGCGTTGGCGACCTCTTGCCACTCCTCTGCCTTCACCTTCCACCTGTTCCCCTGTGACATGTGGGAATGCTCTCAAGAGCGCCTCTATCAGCGTGCGCTTGTACTCGCGCATCTTACGGTCGCGCTCCAGTTCAGGAATTAAAGTGGGCACATTGTCTTTATACCGGGGATCCAGCAGGGTGGCCACCCAGTAGTCTGCACACGTTAAAACGTGGGCAACTCTGCTGTCGTTGCGCAGGCATTGGAGCATATATTCGCTCATGTGGGCCAGGCTACCCATGGGTAAGGACAAGCTGTCCTCTGTGGGAGGCGTATCGTCATCGTCCACCGTATCCCCCAGCCACGCACCAGTGATGGGCCTGGGCTGCCACCCCGCTGTGAACTTGCGTCATCCTCGTCCCCCTCCACCTCCTCCTCCTCATCCTCCTCGTCCTCCAGTACAGTGCCTTGGCTGGCGACTTGTGAACCTGTCCTCTGCTGCTTAAACAAACCTCCCTCTGAGCCAATTCGAACAGACTGGCCCGAAAGTGTTAGAAACGAGCCCTCATCCTCCTCCTCCTCCTCCACCTGGGCCACCTCCTCTAACATCATTGCCCTAAGTGTTTTCTCAAGGAGACATAGAAGTGGTATTGTAACGCTGATAACAGTGTCATCGCCACTGGCCATGTTGGTGGAGTACTCGAAACAGCGCAGCAGGGCACACAGGTCTCGCATGGAGGCCCAATCATTGGTGGTGAAGTGGTGCTGTTCGGCAGTACGACTGACGCGAGCGTGCTGCAGCTGAAACTCCACTATGGCCTGCTGCTGCTCGCACAGTCTCTCCAGCATGTGCAAGGTGGAGTTCCACCGGGTGGGCACGTCGCATATGAGGCGGTGAGCGGGAAGGCCGAAGTTCCGCTGTAGCGCAGACAGGCGAGCAGCGGCAGGATGTGAACGGCGGAAGCGCGCACAGACGGCCCGCACTTTATGCAGCAGCTCTGACATGTTGGGGTAGTGGTGAATGAACCTCTGCACCACCAAGTTCAGCACATGTCCAGTAGCAGGCGAACTCTGGGGGCGGCGGCTCGTCTGCTTTGGCCCCCTGCTCCCTCTTTGGCTTCGCTGTTGTCTCGGTCTCACCACTACCTCTTCCTCTGAACTGTGAAAGTCATCGCCACGACCTTCAGTCCATGTGGGGTCTAAGACCTCATCGTCCTCTGCATCGTCTTCCACCCAGTCTCCCTCCCTGACCTCCTCCTGTTCAGTCTGCACACTGCAAAAAGACGCGGCAGTGGGCACCTGTGTTTCGTCATCATCAGAGACGTGCGGACTCCGATGAGGTGGTATTCCCATGTCCTCTTCATCTGGAGACATAAGTGGTTGTGCGTCAGTGCATGGTATGTCTTCCTCCACTGGGGAAGGGCTAGGTGGACGCCCTGGGAAACCCTGGAAGCAGAGTCTTCAAACAGAAGAAGAGACTGCTGCATAACTTGTGGCTCAGACCGTTTCCCTGATATGCTTGGGGGTGATGTGACAGACTGATGGGCTTGGTTTTCAGGTGCCACCTGTGCGCTTTCCGCAGAAGACTGGGTGGAAGACCATGTGGTGAACGTGCTGGAAGCACTGTCGGCCACCCAATCGATTAATGCCTGTACCTGCTCAGGCCTTACCATCCTAAGAGCGGCATTGGGCCCCACGAGATATTGCGGTACATTCTGCCGGCTAGTTGAGGGAGTTCGTTCCCTACTGTGTGCGCCTGGGGCCGAGCGGCCACGTCCTCTACCAGCAACAGAGGCTCCACGGACACCACCACGACCGCGTCCTCGTCCCTTAATAGTATTTTCTTCATTGTTGCGATTCAACTCGCACCACAATGAAATATATTATTTTTATAAGCAAAATCCCCTCACTGGAATACTTTCCAGTCTTTTGACTGTATGGATTACAGATGGAATGACTGTTATATGTGAGTACCGCTTTCTTTGACAGATTCTAGTATGGGTACATATATGTTTTCCCAACCCCAGCACATTAATTTGCTAATTCCAGATGTATGAAACGCAGGCCTAACTGTATCTAGTATATTGAACGCCAGATAAACTAACTTGGCCTTTTTAAATAAAAAAATTCCCTCACTGGAATACTTTCAGTCTTTTGACTGTATGGATTACAGATGGAATGACTGTTATATGTGAGTACCGCTTTCTTTGACAGATTCTAGTATGGGTACATATATGTTTTCCCAACCCCAGCACATTAATTTGCTAATTCCAGATGTATGAAACGCATGGGCCTAACTGTATCTAGTATATTGAACGCCAGATAAACTAACATGGCCTTTTTAAATAAAAAAAATTCCCTCACTGGAATACTTTCAGTCTTTTGACTGTATGGATTACAGATGGAATGACTGTTATATGTGAGTACCGCTTTCTTTGACAGATTCTAGTATGGGTACATATATGTTTTCCCAACCCCAGCACATTAGTTTGCTAATTCCAGATGTATGAAACGCAGGCCTAACTGTATCTAGTATATTGAACGCCAGATAAACTAACTTGGCCTTTTTAAATAAAAAAATTCCCTCACTGGAATACTTTCAGTCTTTTGACTGTATGGATTACAGATGGAATGACTGTTACATGTGAGTACCGCTTTCTTTGACAGATTCTAGTATGGGTACATATATGTTTTCCCAACCCCAGCACATTAGTTTGCTAATTCCAGATGTATGAAACGCAGGCCTAACTGTATCTAGTATATTGAGCGCCAGATAAACTAACTTGGCCTTTTTAAATAAAAAAATTCCCTCACTGGAATACTTTCAGTCTTTTGACTGTATGGATTACAGATGGAATGACTGTTATATGTGAGTACCGCTTTCTTTGACAGATTCTAGTATGGGTACATATATGTTTTCCCAACCCCAGCACATTAGTTTGCTAATTCCAGATGTATGAAAGCATGAGGCCTAACTGTATCTAGTATATTGAGCGTCAGATAAACTAACTTGGCCTTTTTAAATAAAAAAATTCCCTCACTGGAATACTTTCAGTCTTTTGACTGTATGGATTACAGATGGAATGACTGTTATATGTGAGTACCGCTTTCTTTGACAGATTCTAGTATGGGTACATATATGTTTTCCCAACCCCAGCACATTAGTTTGCTAATTCCAGATGTATGAAACGCAGGCCTAACTGTATCTAGTATATTGAACGCCAGATAAACTAACTTGGCCTTTTTAAATAAAAAAATTCCCTCACTGGAATACTTTCAGTCTTTTGACTGTATGGATTACAGATGGAATGACTGTTATATGTGAGTACCGCTTTCTTTGACAGATTCTAGTATGGGTACATATATGTTTTCCCAACCCCAGCACATTAATTTGCTAATTCCAGATGTATGAAACGCAGGCCTAACTGTATCTAGTATATTGAACGCCAGATAAACTAACTTGGCCTTTTGTAAATAAAAAAATTCCCTCACTGGAATACTTTCAGTCTTTTGACTGTATGGATTACAGATGGAATGACTGTTATATGTGAGTACCGCTTTCTTTGACAGATTCTAGTATGGGTACATATATGTTTTCCCAACCCCAGCACATTAGTTTGCTAATTCCAGATGTATGAAACGCAGGCCTAACTGTATCTAGTATATTGAACGCCAGATAAACTAACTTGGCCTTTTTAAATAAAAAAATTCCCTCACTGGAATACTTTCAGTCTTTTGACTGTATGGATTACAGATGGAATGACTGTTATATGTGAGTACCGCTTTCTTTGACAGATTCTAGTATGGGTACATATATGTTTTCCCAACCCCAGCACATTAGTTTGCTAATTCCAGATGTATGAAAGCATGAGCCTAACTGTATCTAGTATATTGAGCGCCAGATAAACTAACTTGGCCTTTTTAAATAAAAAAATTCCCTCACTGGAATACTTTCAGTCTTTTGACTGTATGGATTACAGATGGAATGACTGTTATATGTGAGTACCGCTTTCTTTGACAGATTCTAGTATGGGTACATATATGTTTTCCCAACCCCAGCACATTAGTTTGCTAATTCCAGATGTATGAAACGCATGAGCCTAACTGTATCTAGTATATTGAACGCCAGATAAACTAACTTGGCCTTTTTAAATAAAAAAATTCCCTCACTGGAATACTTTCAGTCTTTTGACTGTATGGATTACAGATGGAATGACTGTTATATGTGAGTACCGCTTTCTTTGACAGATTCTAGTATGGGTACATATATGTTTTCCCAACCCCAGCACATTAGTTTGCTAATTCCAGATGTATGAAAGCATAGGCCTAACTGTATCTAGTATATTGAGCGTCAGATAAACTAACTTGGCCTTTTTAAATAAAAAAATTCCCTCACTGGAATACTTTCAGTCTTTTGACTGTATGGATTACAGATGGAATGACTGTTATATGTGAGTACCGCTTTCTTTGACAGATTCTAGTATGGGTACATATATGTTTTCCCAACCCCAGCACATTAATTTGCTAATTCCAGATGTATGAAAGCATAGGCCTAACTGTATCTAGTATATTGAACGCCAGATAAACTAACTTGGCCTTTTTTAAATAAAAAAAATTCCCTCACTGGAATACTTTCAGTCTTTTGACTGTATGGATTACAGATGGAATGACTGTTATATGTGAGTACCGCTTTCTTTGACAGATTCTAGTATGGGTACATATATGTTTTCCCAACCCCAGCACATTAGTTTGCTAATTCCAGATGTATGAAACGCATGGCCTAACTGTATCTAGTATATTGAACGCCAGATAAACTAACTTGGCCTTTTTAAATAAAAAAATTCCCTCACTGGAATACTTTCAGTCTTTTGACTGTATGGATTACAGATGGAATGACTGTTATATGTGAGTACCGCTTTCTTTGACAGATTCTAGTATGGGTACATATATGTTTTCCCAACCCCAGCACATTAGTTTGCTAATTCCAGATGTATGAAACGCATGGCCTAACTGTATCTAGTATATTGAGCGCCAGATAAACTAACTTGGCCTTTTTAAATAAAAAAATTCCCTCACTGGAATACTTTCAGTCTTTTGACTGTATGGATTACAGATGGAATGACTGTTATATGTGAGTACCGCTTTCTTTGACAGATTCTAGTATGGGTACATATATGTTTTCCCAACCCCAGCACATTAGTTTGCTAATTCCAGATGTATGAAACGCTAGGCCTAACTGTATCTAGTATATTGAACGCCAGATAAACTAACTTGGCCTTTTTAAATAAAAAAATTCCCTCACTGGAATACTTTCAGTCTTTTGACTGTATGGATTACAGATGGAATGACTGTTATATGTGAGTACCGCTTTCTTTGACAGATTCTAGTATGGGTACATATATGTTTTCCCAACCCCAGCACATTAGTTTGCTAATTCCAGATGTATGAAACGCAGGCCTAACTGTATCTAGTATATTGAGCGTCAGATAAACTAACTTGGCCTTTTTAAATAAAAAAAATTCCCTCACTGGAATACTTTCAGTCTTTTGACTGTATGGATTACAGATGGAATGACTGTTATATGTGAGTACCGCTTTCTTTGACAGATTCTAGTATGGGTACATATATGTTTTCCCAACCCCAGCACATTAATTTGCTAATTCCAGATGTATGAAACATGCAGGCCTAACTGTATCTAGTATATTGAGCGCCAGATAAACTAACTTGGCCTTTTTAAATAAAAAAATTCCCTCACTGGAATACTTTCAGTCTTTTGACTGTATGGATTACAGATGGAATGACTGTTATATGTGAGTACCGCTTTCTTTGACAGATTCTAGTATGGGTACATATATGTTTTCCCAACCCCAGCACATTAGTTTGCTAATTCCAGATGTATGAAACGTAGGCCTAACTGTATCTAGTATATTGAACGCCAGATAAACTAACTTGGCCTTTTTTAAATAAAAAAATTCCCTCACTGGAATACTTTCAGTCTTTTGACTGTATGGATTACAGATGGAATGACTGTTATATGTGAGTACCGCTTTCTTTGACAGATTCTAGTATGGGTACATATATGTTTTCCCAACCCCAGCACATTAATTTGCTAATTCCAGATGTATGAAACGCAGGCCTAACTGTATCTAGTATATTGAACGCCAGATAAACTAACTTGGCCTTTTTAAATAAAAAAATTCCCTCACTGGAATACTTTCAGTCTTTTGACTGTATGGATTACAGATGGAATGACTGTTATATGTGAGTACCGCTTTCTTTGACAGATTCTAGTATGGGTACATATATGTTTTCCCAACCCCAGCACATTAGTTTGCTAATTCCAGATGTATGAAACGTAGGCCTAACTGTATCTAGTATATTGAACGCCAGATAAACTAACTTGGCCTTTTTAAATAAAAAAATTCCCTCACTGGAATACTTTCAGTCTTTTGACTGTATGGATTACAGATGGAATGACTGTTATATGTAGTACCGCTTTCTTTGACAGATTCTAGTATGGGTACATATATGTTTTCCCAACCCCAGCACATTAATTTGCTAATTCCAGATGTATGAAACGCAGGGCCTAACTGTATCTAGTATATTGAACACCAGATAAACTAACTTGGCCTTTTTTAAATAAAAAAAATTCCCTCACTGGAATACTTTCAGTCTTTTGACTGTATGGATTACAGATGGAATGACTGTTATATGTGAGTACCGCTTTCTTTGACAGATTCTAGTATGGGTACATATATGTTTTCCCAACCCCAGCACATTAATTTGCTAATTCCAGATGTATGAAACGCAGGCCTAACTGTATCTAGTATATTGAGCACCAGATAAACTAACTTGGCCTTTTTAAATAAAAAAAAATTCCCTCACTGGAATACTTTCAGTCTTTTGACTGTATGGATTACAGATGGAATGACTGTTATATGTGAGTACCGCTTTCTTTGACAGATTCTAGTATGGGTACATATATGTTTTCCCAACCCCAGCACATTAGTTTGCTAATTCCAGATGTATGAAACGCATGAGCCTAACTGTATCTAGTATATTGAGCGCCAGATAAACTAACTTGGCCTTTTTAAATAAAAAAATTCCCTCACTGGAATACTTTCAGTCTTTTGACTGTATGGATTACAGATGGAATGACTGTTATATGTGAGTACCGCTTTCTTTGACAGATTCTAGTATGGGTACATATATGTTTTCCCAACCCCAGCACATTAATTTGCTAATTCCAGATGTATGAAGCATGAGGCCTAACTGTATCTAGTATATTGAGCATCAGATAAACTAACTTGGCCTTTTTAAATAAAAAAAAATTCCCTCACTGGAATACTTTCAGTCTTTTGACTGTATGGATTACAGATGGAATGACTGTTATATGTGAGTACCGCTTTCTTTGACAGATTCTAGTATGGGTACATATATGTTTTCCCAACCCCAGCACATTAGTTTGCTAATTCCAGATGTATGAAACGCATAGGCCTTACTGTATCTAGTATATTGAACGCCAGATAAACTAACTTGGCCTTTTTAAATAAAAAAATTCCCTCACTGGAATACTTTCAGTCTTTTGACTGTATGGATTACAGATGGAATGACTGTTATATGTGAGTACCGCTTTCTTTGACAGATTCTAGTATGGGTACATATATGTTTTCCCAACCCCAGCACATTAATTTGCTAATTCCAGATGTATGAAACATAGAGCCTAACTGTATCTAGTATATTGAACGCCAGATAAACTAACTTGGCCTTTTTAAATAAAAAAATTCCCTCACTGGAATACTTTCAGTCTTTTGACTGTATGGATTACAGATGGAATGACTGTTATATGTGAGTACCGCTTTCTTTGACAGATTCTAGTATGGGTACATATATGTTTTCCCAACCCCAGCACATTAGTTTGCTAATTCCAGATGTATGAAACGCAGGCCTAACTGTATCTAGTATATTGAACGCCAGATAAACTAACTTGGCCTTTTTAAATAAAAAAATTCCCTCACTGGAATACTTTCAGTCTTTTGACTGTATGGATTACAGATGGAATGACTTTGTTATATGTGAGTACCGCTTTCTTTGACAGATTCTAGTATGGGTACATATATGTTTTCCCAACCCCAGCACATTAATTTGCTAATTCCAGATGTATGAAACGCAGGCCTAACTGTATCTAGTATATTGAGCACCAGATAAACTAACTTGGCCTTTTTTAAATAAAAAAATTCCCTCACTGGAATACTTTCAGTCTTTTGACTGTATGGATTACAGATGGAATGACTGTTATATGTGAGTACCGCTTTCTTTGACAGATTCTAGTATGGGTACATATATGTTTTCCCAACCCCAGCACATTAGTTTGCTAATTCCAGATGTATGAAACGCAGGCCTAACTGTATCTAGTATATTGAACGCCAGATAAACTAACTTGGCCTTTTTAAATAAAAAAATTCCCTCACTGGAATACTTTCAGTCTTTTGACTGTATGGATTACAGATGGAATGACTGTTATATGTGAGTACCGCTTTCTTTGACAGATTCTAGTATGGGTACATATATGTTTTCCCAACCCCAGCACATTAATTTGCTAATTCCAGATGTATGAAACGCAGGGCTAACTGTATCTAGTATATTGAACACCAGATAAACTAACTTGGCCTTTTTAAATAAAAAAAATTCCCTCACTGGAATACTTTCAGTCTTTTGACTGTATGGATTACAGATGGAATGACTGTTATATGTGAGTACCGCTTTCTTTGACAGATTCTAGTATGGGTACATATATGTTTTCCCAACCCCAGCACATTAATTTGCTAATTCCAGATGTATGAAACGCAGGCCTAACTGTATCTAGTATATTGAGCGCCAGATAAACTAACTTGGCCTTTTTAAATAAAAAAATTCCCTCACTGGAATACTTTCAGTCTTTTGACTGTATGGATTACAGATGGAATGACTGTTATATGTGAGTACCGCTTTCTTTGACAGATTCTAGTATGGGTACATATATGTTTTCCCAACCCCAGCACATTAGTTTGCTAATTCCAGATGTATGAAACGCAGGGCTAACTGTATCTAGTATATTGAACGCCAGATAAACTAACATGGCCTTTTTTAAATAAAAAAAAATTCCCTCACTGGAATACTTTCAGTCTTTTGACTGTATGGATTACAGATGGAATGACTGTTATATGTGAGTACCGCTTTCTTTGACAGATTCTAGTATGGGTACATATATGTTTTCCCAACCCCAGCACATTAGTTTGCTAATTCCAGATGTATGAAAGCATAGGCCTAACTGTATCTAGTATATTGAACGCCAGATAAACTAACTTGGCCTTTTTTAAATAAAAAATATTCCCTCACTGGAATACTTTCAGTCTTTTGACTGTATGGATTACAGATGGAATGACTGTTACATGTGAGTACCGCTTTCTTTGACAGATTCTAGTATGGGTACATATATGTTTTCCCAACCCCAGCACATTAGTTTGCTAATTCCAGATGTATGAAACGCAGGCCTAACTGTATCTAGTATATTGAGCGCCAGATAAACTAACTTGGCCTTTTTTAAATAAAAAAATTCCCTCACTGGAATACTTTCAGTCTTTTGACTGTATGGATTACAGATGGAATGACTGTTATATGTGAGTACCGCTTTCTTTGACAGATTCTAGTATGGGTACATATATGTTTTCCCAACCCCAGCACATTAATTTGCTAATTCCAGATGTATGAAAGCATGGCCTAACTGTATCTAGTATATTGAACGCCAGATAAACTAACTTGGCCTTTTTAAATAAAAAAAATTCCCTCACTGGAATACTTTCAGTCTTTTGACTGTATGGATTACAGGTGGACTGGTATTAGTAGGGGTGACACAAGCACACCCAAGTCCCTGATGTAGGATTTCTATGGCACAGACCACTATTACAAGTGATTAATGGACGTTGGGAGAGATTGTGCTGCAGCACTAGTCCCAAGATGGCCGCCGCCTATCAGCCCAGTAACATGTGCCACAAAATGGTCTGCACAACCTTTAAAAAAAATAGCCTTGGACTGTGCTGCTAAATCGCTATTGGTCTGAATCCCAGGTGTAGATGTCTGACTTGTTTGGAAATTTGGAATGCACACTGTGGCAGCTTCTGCTGCAGCACTACAAGTCGCAAAATGGCGTCCGGCGGTCAGCCCAGGTACATGTGGATGGAAAAATCACTCTGGCCACTCTAAAAATAGCCAATCCCTTTAAAAAAAGCAGCTCAGCTGCAGTTGTTCAGATGAATCACAGGTGGAGGAGAGAAATTTGCTTCCAGTTATTCAATTATCCCTGCCTATTCTCGCCCTAGCATCAGCTGCGTCTATCCCTGTTCTATTCACATCGGGAGTGAGCACGTCCCGACGTGCGCACAAGCTTATAAAGAGGCTGAGTCACATGCTGCACTCGGCCAATCACAGCCTTGCCAATAGTAGGCATGGCTGCGATGGCATCTTAGGGCAAGTAGTATGATGCATGTTGATTGGCTGCTTTGCAGTCTTTCAAAATGCGCCTAAATACATGCCGAACGACGAACCCGAACCCGAACTTTTTTGAAAATGTCCGGGTTCGGGTCCGGGTCCCGGACACCCCAAAATTCGGTACGAACCCGAACGATGCTCGAACTGTTCGCTCAACACTAGTCAGCAGCAGCTAGTGCTACTGACAGAGTTTAAATAGCATGGCTGCAAAGCCGATCCGGGCCGGCTCTTACCGGGAGCAGCTAAAGTGTAGGGTGGGTGGCTGCTCCCCACGACCCAGTCCTGGTTTTGGGCTGGGTTTAAAAGCTCAGCCAGCTCAGCAGCTGGAGGCTGTGATTATCCTGGAGCTGCTAACAGGGCTGAGGAGTTCTCTGTCCTGGAGGAAAGAGCTCAGCAAGGAGGTGTTTTGTTCCTGGCTACCTGAAGCTGGATTCTCCTGCGGCTGGGCCGACAGCGTGGTGCGAACCTGCACCTACACCTCCCAGGTGACTGAACCTGTGTTGGCCTGTTTTTGTTTTGCCACGTTATTTCCGTTATGTGTGAACTGTCACCAAAGAGACTGTTTTTCATTTATGGTGTGCAAGTGTGAATAAAACACTGTTTGTTGCACAATCTGGACTCCTTGTTTTGCCTCTAAACTGCACCCGCACCGCTGTCTACCAGAGCGACTCCCCACAGTACCAAAACTATCATTTTAAAAAATCTGATGTCCACTTTGCAGCAGTTTTCTTGTAAATAATACCGCCAAAAGGCATTATTGTCCAGTGTTGTAATTTTGCTGAAAAAAGGCCAATTTAATCAATCTGGTGTTTCTTAGACCAGAAACACTAGGCCTCACGTTTTTACTCCTGTAAAAAGGAATTATATCTCCCCGTGTGGGAATCTATGTACCAAAACTAGCATATTAAAAATTCTGGTGTCCACTTTGCAACAGTTTTCTTGTAAATAATACCGCCAAAAGGCATTTTTGTCCAGTGTTGTAATTTTGCTGAAAAAAGGCCAATTTAATCAATCTGGTGTCTGTTAGACCAGAAACACTAGGCCTCACGTTTTTACTCCTGTAAAAAGAATTATATCTCCCCGTGTGGGAATCTATGTAGCAAAACTAGCATTTTAAAAAATTCTGATGTCAAATTTGCAGCAGTTTTCTTGTAATTAATACCGCCAAAAGGCATTATTGTCCAGTGTTGTAATTTTGGTGAAAAAAGGCCAATTTAATCAATCTGGTGTTTGGTAGACCAAAAACACTAGGCCTCACGTTTTTACTCCTGTAAAAGGAATTATATCTCCCGTGTGTGAATCTATGTACCCAAACTAGCATTTTAAAACTTCAGATGTCCTATTTGCAGCAGTATTCTTGTAAATAATACCGCCAAAAGGCATTATTGTCCAGTGTTGTAATTTTGGTGAAAAAAAGGCCAATTTAATCAATCTGGTGTTTGGTAGACCAAAAACACTAGGCCTCACGTTTTTACTCCTGTAAAAAGGAATTATATCTCCCCGTGTGTGAATCTATGTACCAAAACTAGCATATTAAAAATTCTGGTGTCCACTTTGCAGCAGTTTTCTTGTAAATAATACCGCCAAAAGGCATTATTGTCCAGTGTTGTAATTTTGCTGAAAAAAAGGCCAATTTAATCAATCTGGTGTTTGTTAGACCAGAAACACTAGGCCTCACGTTTTTACTCCTGTAAAAAGGAATTATATCTCCCCGTGTGGGATCTATGTACCAAAACTAGCATTTTCAAAAATTCTGATGTCAAATTTGCATCAGTTTTCTTGTAATTAATACCGCCAAAAGGCATTATTGTCCAGTGTTGTAATTTTGGTGAAAAAAAGGCCAATTTAATCAATCTGGTGTTTGGTAGACCAAAAACACTAGGCCTCACGTTTTTACTCCTGTAAAAAGGAATTATATCTCCCCGTGTGGGAAACTATGTACCCAAACTAGCATTTTAAAACTTCAGATGTCCTATTTGCAGCAGTATTCTTATAAATAATACCGCCAAAAGGCATTATTGTCCAGTGTTGTAATTTTGGTGAAAAAAAGGCCAATTTAATCAATCTGGTGTTTGGTAGACCAGAAACACTAGGCCTCACGTTTTTACTCCTGTAAAAAGGAATTATATCTCCCCGTGTGGGAATCTATGTACCAAAACTAGCATATTAAAAATTCTGGTGTCCACTTTGCAACAGTTTTCTTGTAAATAATACCGCCAAAAGGCATTTTTGTCCAGTGTTGTAATTTTGCTGAAAAAAGGCCAATTTAATCAATCTGGTGTCTGTTAGACCAGAAACACTAGGCCTCACGTTTTTACTCCTGTAAAAAGAATTATATCTCCCCGTGTGGGAATCTATGTAGCAAAACTAGCATTTTAAAAAATTCTGATGTCAAATTTGCAGCAGTTTTCTTGTAATTAATACCGCCAAAAGGCATTATTGTCCAGTGTTGTAATTTTGGTGAAAAAAAGGCCAATTTAATCAATCTGGTGTTTGGTAGACCAAAAACACTAGGCCTCACGTTTTTACTCCTGTAAAAAGGAATTATATCTCCCCGTGTGTGAATCTATGTACCCAAACTAGCATTTTAAAACTTCAGATGTCCTACTTGCAGCAGTATTCTTGTAAATAATACCGCCAAAAGGCATTATTGTCCAGTGTTGTAATTTTGGTGAAAAAAAGGCCAATTTAATCAATCTGGTGTTTGGTAGACCAAAAACACTAGGCCTCACGTTTTACTCCTGTAAAAGGAATTATATCTCCCGTGTGTGAATCTATGTACCAAAACTAGCATATTAAAAATTCTGGTGTCCACTTTGCAGCAGTTTTCTTGTAAATAATACCGCCAAAAGGCATTATTGTCCAGTGTTGTAATTTTGCTGAAAAAAGGCCAATTTAATCAATCTGGTGTTTGTTAGACCAGAAACACTAGGCCTCACGTTTTTACTCCTGTAAAAGGAATTATATCTCCCGTGTGGGATCTATGTACCAAAACTAGCATTTTCAAAAATTCTGATGTCAAATTTGCATCAGTTTTCTTGTAATTAATACCGCCAAAAGGCATTATTGTCCAGTGTTGTAATTTTGGTGAAAAAAGGCCAATTTAATCAATCTGGTGTTTGGTAGACCAAAAACACTAGGCCTCACGTTTTTACTCCTGTAAAAGGAATTATATCTCCCGTGTGGGAAACTATGTACCCAAACTAGCATTTTAAAACTTCAGATGTCCTATTTGCAGCAGTATTCTTATAAATAATACCGCCAAAAGGCATTATTGTCCAGTGTTGTAATTTTGGTGAAAAAAAGGCCAATTTAATCAATCTGGTGTTTGGTAGACCAAAAACACTAGGCCTCACGTTTTTACTCCTGTAAAAAGGAATTATATCTCCCCGTGTGTGAATCTATGTACCAAAACTAGCATATTAAAAATTCTGGTGTCCACTTTGCAGCAGTTTTCTTGTAAATAATACCGCCAAAAGGCATTATTGTCCAGTGTTGTAATTTTGCTGAAAAAAAGGCCAATTTAATCAATCTGGTGTTTGTTAGACCAGAAACACTAGGCCTCACGTTTTTACTCCTGTAAAAAGGAATTATATCTCCCCGTGTGGGAATCTATGTACCAAAACTAGCATTTTCAAAAATTCTGATGTCAAATTTGCAGCAGTTTTCTTGTAATTAATACTGCCAAAAGGCATTATTGTCCAGTGTTGTAATTTTGGTGAAAAAAAGGCCAATTTAATCAATCTGGTGTTTGGTAGACCAAAAACACTAGGCCTCAAGTTTTTACTCCTGTAAAAAGGAATTATATCTCCCCGTGTGTGAATCTATGTACCCAAACTAGCATTTTAAAACTTCAGATGTCCTATTTGCAGCAGTATTCTTGTAAATAATACCGCCAAAAGGCATTATTGTCCAGTGTTGTAATTTTGGTGAAAAAAAGGCCAATTTAATCAATCTGGTGTTTGGTAGACCAGAAACACTAGGCCTCACGTTTTTACTCCTGTAAAAAGGAATTATATCTTCCAGTGTGGGAATTTATGTACACAAACTAGCATATTAAAAATTCTGGTGTCCAATTAGCAGCAGTGTTCTTGTAATTAATACCGCCAAAAGGTATTATTGTCCAGTGTTGTAATTTTGCTGAAAAAAAGGCCAATTTAATCAATCTGGTGTTTGTTAGACCAGAAACACTAGGCCTCACGTTTTTACTCCTGTAAAAAGGAATTATGTCTCCCCGTGTGGGAATCTATGTAGCAAAACTAGCATTTAAAAAAATTCTGATGTCAAATTTGCAGCAGTTTTCTTGTAATTAATACCGCCAAAAGGCATTATTGTCCAGTGTTGTAATTTTGGTGAAAAAAAGGCCAATTTAATCAATCTGGTGTTTGGTAGACCAAAAACACTAGGCCT
This sequence comes from Bufotes viridis, assembly GCA_033119425.1. Taxonomy (NCBI): domain Eukaryota; kingdom Metazoa; phylum Chordata; class Amphibia; order Anura; family Bufonidae; genus Bufotes; species Bufotes viridis. The sequence continues at coordinate 244,962,554 of CM065592.1, read as the reverse complement.
CACGTTTTTACTCCTGTAAAAAGGAATTATATCTCCCAGTGTGTGAATCTATGTACCCAAACTAGCATTTTAAAACTTCAGATGTCCTGTTTGCAGCAGTATTCTTGTAAATAATACCGCCAAAAGGCATTATTGTCCAGTATTGTAATTTTGGTGAAAAAAAGGCCAATTTAATCAATCTGGTGTTTGGTAGACCAAAAACACTAGGCCTCACGTTTTTACTCCTGTAAAAAGGAATTATATCTCCCCGTGTGGGATTCTATGTACCAAAACTAGCATATTAAAAATTCTGGTGTCCACTTTGCAGCAGTTTTCTTGTAAATAATACCGCCAAAAGGCATTATTGTCCAGTGTTGTAATTTTGCTGAAAAAAAGGCCAATTTAATCAATCTGGTGTTTGTTAGACCAGAAACACTAGGCCTCACGTTTTACTCCTGTAAAAGGAATTATATCTCCCGTGTGGGAACCTATGTACCAAAACTAGCATTTTCAAAAATTCTGATGTCAAATTTGCAGCAGTTTTCTTGTAATTAATACCGCCAAAAGGCATTATTGTCCAGTGTTGTAATTTTGGTGAAAAAAAGGCCAATTTAATCAATCTGGTGTTTGGTAGACCAAAAACACTAGGCCTCAAGTTTTTACTCCTGTAAAAAGGAATTATATCTCCCCGTGTGTGAATCTATGTACCCAAACTAGCATTTTAAAACTTCAGATGTCCTATTTGCAGCAGTATTCTTGTAAATAATACCGCCAAAAGGCATTATTGTCCAGTGTTGTAATTTTGGTGAAAAAAAGGCCAATTTAATCAATCTGGTGTTTGGTAGACCAGAAACACTAGGCCTCACGTTTTTACTCCTGTAAAAAGGAATCATATCTCCCTGTGTGGGATTCTATGTACCAAAACTAGCATATTAAAAATTCTGGTGTCCACTTTGCAACAGTTTTCTTGTAAATAATACCGCCAAAAGGCATTATTGTCCAGTGTTGTAATTTTGGTGAAAAAAAGGCCAATTTAATCAATCTGGTGTTTGTTAGACCAGAAACACTAGGCCTCACGTTTTTACTCCTGTAAAAAGGAATTATATCTCCCCGTGTGGGAATCTATGTAGCAAAACTAGCATTTTAAAAAATTCTGATGTCAAATTTGCAGCAGTTTTCTTGTAATTAATACCGCCAAAAGGCATTATTGTCCAGTGTTGTAATTTTGGTGAAAAAAAGGCCAATTTAATCAATCTGGTGTTTGGTAGAACAAAAACACTAGGCCTCACGTTTTTACTCCTGTAAAAAGGAATTATATCTCCCCGTGTGGGAAGCTATGTACCAAAACTAGCATTTTCAAACATTCTGATGTCAAATTTGCAGCAGTTTTCTTGTAATTAATACCGCCAAAAGGCATTATTGTCCAGTGTTGTAATTTTGGTGAAAAAAAGGCCAATTTAATCAATCTGGTGTTTGGTAGACCAAAAACACTAGGCCTCACGTTTTTACTCCTGTAAAAAGGAATTATATCTCCCCGTGTGTGAATCTATGTTCCAAAACTAGCATTTTAAAAATTCTGGTGTCCAATTTGCAGCAGTTTTCTTGTAATTAATACCGAAAAAAGGAATTATATCTTCCAGTGTGGGAATTTTGGGGCTAAAAAATAATATATTTTATTGTGGTGCGAGTTGAATCGCAACAATGAGGAAACATTCTATTAAGGGACAAGGACGCGGTCGTGGTGCTGTCTGTGGAGCCTTTGTTGCTGGCAGAGGACGTGGCCGTTCGGCCTCAGGCGCACAAAGTAGTGAACCAACTCCCTCAAGTAGCCGGCAGAATTTACAGCGATATTTGGTGGGGCCCAATGCCGTTATGAGGATGGTAAGGCCTGAGCAGGTACAGGCATTAGTCGATTGAGTGGCCGACAGTGCTTCCAGCACGTTCACCACATTGTCTTCCGCCCAGTCTTCTGCGGAAAGCCCACAGGTGGCACCTGAAAACCAAGCCCATCAGTCTGTCACATCACCCCCATGCATATCAGGGAAACTGGCTGAGCCTCAAGTTATGCAGCAGTCTCTTATTCTGTTTGAAGACTCTGCTCCCACGGTTTTCCAGGGGCGTCCACCTAGCCCTTCCCCAGCGGTGGAAGACATTCCATGCACTGACTCACAACCACTTATGTATCCAGATGATGAGGACATGGGAATACCACCACAGCAGAGTGACCGAGTGTCTGATGATGACGAAACACAGGTGCCCACTGCCGCGTCTTATTGCAGTGTGCAGACTGAACAGGAGGAGGTCAGGGAGGAAGACTGGGTGGAAGACGATGCAGAGGACGATGAGGTCTTAGACCCCACATGGACTGAAGGTCGTGCCGCTGACTTAAATAGCTCAGAGGAAGAGGCAGTGGTGAGACCGAGACAACAGCGAAGCCAAAGAGGGAGCAGGGGGCAAAAGCAGAACAGCCGCCGTCCAGAGAGTTTGCCTGCTATTGGCCAGCGCCAACAGGGACCCAGCACCCCAAAGGCATCTTCAAGGAGTTCCCTGGCATGGCACTTCTTCAAACAATGTGCTGAGGACAAGACCAGAGTGGTTTGCACGCTGTGCCATCAGACCCTGAGGCGAGGCATTAACGTTCTTAACCTGAGCAGCACCTGCATGATCAGGCATCTACATGCAAAGCATGAACTGCAGTGGAGTACACACCTTAAAAACAAGGAACCCGCTCAGGCTCCCCTGCTCCCTCTACTGCTGCTGCCTCGGCTTCCGCCTCGAGAGGAATGTTGCCACCTGCCGAGCAGCAAACAGAGGATGTGCCACCGACACCACCACCACCACCGTCACCTAGCGTCTCCACTATTTCACACAGCAGCGTTCAGCTCTCCATCTCTCAAACCTTTGAGAGGAAGCGCAAATTCCCACCTAGTCACCCTCGAGGCCCTTGGCCTGAATGCCAGCATTTCTAAACTACTGGCCTTTGAAATGCTGTCATTCCGGCTGGTGGACACAGACAGCTTCAAACAGCTGATGGCCATGGCTGTCCCCCAGTATGTGGTTCCCAGCCGCCACTACTTCTCCAAGACAGCCGTGCCTTCCCTGCACATGCAAGTGTCCGATAAAATCAAGTGTGCACTGCGCAGCGCCATTTGTGGCAAGGTCCACCTAACCACAGATACGTGGACCAGTAAGCACGGCCAGGGACGCTATATCTCCCTAACTGCACACTGGGTAAATGTAGTGGCGGCTGGGCCCCAGGCGGAGAGTTCCTTGGCGCACGTCCTTCCGACGCCAAGGATCACAGGGCATCATTCTTTGCCTCCTGTAGCCTTCTCCTCCTACTCGGCTTCCTCCTCCTCCTCCTCTGCTTCCACCAGCTCATCCAGTCAGCCACGCACCTTCACCACCAACTTCAGCACAGCCCGGGGTAAACGTCAGCAGGCCATTCTGAAACTCATATGTTTGGGGGACAGGCCCCACACCGCGCAGGAGTTGTGGCGGGGTATTGAACAACAGACCGACCAGTGGTTGCTGCCGGTGGGCCTTAAGGCCGGCCTGGTGGTGTGCGATAATGGGCGAAATCTCGTGGCAGCTCTGGGACTAGCCGGTTTGACGCACATCCCTTGCCTGGCGCATGTGCTAAATTTGGTGGTGCAAAAGTTCATTCACAACTACCCAGACATGTGAGAGCTGCTGCATAAAGTGCGGGCCGTCTGTGCGCGCTTCCGGCGTTCACATCCTGCCGCTGCTCGCCTGTCAGCGCTACAGCGGAACTTCGGCCTTCCCGCTCACCGCCTAATATGCGACGTGCCCACCCGGTGGAACTCCACCTTGCACATGCTGGATAGACTGTGCGAGCAGCAGCAGGCCATAGTGGAGTTTCAGCTGCAGCACGCACGGGTCAGTCGCACTGCGGAACAGCACCACTTCACCACCAATGATTGGGCCTCCATGCGAGACCTGTGTGCCCTGTTGCGCTGTTTTGAGTACGCCACCAACATGGCCAGTGGCGATGCCACTGTTATCAGCGTGACAATACCAATTCTATGTCTCCTAGAGAAAACGCTTAGGGCGATGATGGAAGAGGAGGTGGGCCAGGGCCAGGAGGAGGAGGAGGAGGATGACGGGTCGTTTTTAGCACTTTCAGGCCAGTCTGTTAGAAGTGGCTCAGAGGGAGGTTTTTTGCAACAACAGAGGGCAGGTACAAATGTGGCCAGCCAGGGACCAATACTGGAGGATGAGGAGGATGAGGAGGAGGTGGAGGAGGATGAGGATGAAGCAGGTTCACAGCGGGGTGGCACCCAGCACAGCGCAGGCACATCCCTGGTGCGTGGCTGGGGGGATACAGAGGATGATGACGATCGCCTCCCACAGAGGACAGCTTGTCCTTACCTCTGGGGAGCCTGGCACACATGAGCGATTACATGCTGCAGTGCCTGCGCAACGACAGCAGAGTTGCCCACATTTTAACGTGTGCTGACTACTGGGTGGCCACCCTGCTGGATCCACGGTACAAAGACAATGTGCCCACTTTACTTCCTGCACTGGAGCGTGATAGGAAGATGCGCGAGTACAAGCGCACACTGGTAGACGCGCTCCTGAGAGCATTCCCAACTGTCACAGGGGAACAGGTGGAAGGCCAAGGCCAAGGCAGAGGAGGAGCTAGAGGTCGCCCACGCAGCAGTTTCACGGCTAGCTCCTCTGAGGGCAGGGTTAGCATGGCAGAAATGTGGAAAAGTTTTGTCTCCACGCCACAGCTAACTGCCCCACCACCTGATACGGAACGTGTTAGCAGGAGGCAACATTTCACTAACATGGTTGAACAGTACGTCTGCACACAGCTCCACGTACTGACGGATGGTTCGGCCTCATTCAACTTCTGGGTTTCCAAATTATCCACGTGGCCAGAATTAGCATGTTATGCCTTGGAGGTGCTGGCCTGCCCGGCGGCCAGCGTTTTATCTGAACGTGTATTCAGCACGGCAGGGGGCGTCATTACTGACAAACGCAGCCGCCTGTCCGCAGCCAACGTGGACAAGCTGACGTTTATAAAAATGAACCAGGCATGGATCCCACAAGACCTGACCCTCCCTTGTGCAGAGTAGTCCTTAATAACTGCCTTAAACCATGTTGTCTTGTACTCCTGGCCACTTCTTCATTGAAAAATCTATTTTTGAAATTAAGTAGGATCTTGGGGTGCAACCCAGAGTTGAATGAACTGTCTGGGTGCCGGGGCCAAAGTACATGAAAGTGTCCTTCTCCTGTGCTGGGTGATATGAATGTTATACTTGTGCTGTCTGACATGTCTCCTTTGTGTGGGTGCAGGGGGCCAAAGTCACTGAAAGCGGCCTTCTCCTGTGGTGGGTGATCGAAATGCCTGATTCTCTGCTGTGGGACCTCTCTCCTCCGTGTGGCTGCAGGGGTCAAGGTCTCTAAAAGTGCCCTTCTCCTGTGGTGGTTGATGTAAAACTGATGCTTGTGCTATCTGACCTGTCTCCTCTGGGTCGGTGCTAAGGCCTAAGTCACTGAAAGCGGCCTTCTCCTGTGCTGGCTGATATAAATGCCTGAATCTCTGCTGTGGGACCTCTCTCCTCAGTGTGGCTGCAGGGGTCAAAGTCTCTAAAAGTGGCCTTCTCTTGTGCTGGGTGATGTGAAGCTGATGTTTGTGCCATCTGACATGGTTGCCGGGGTCTCATTAAATGGTGGCCTACTCCTGTGGTGGGTGATCTAAATGCCTGATTCTCTGCTGTGAAAACCCCTCTCCTCCGCCTGGGTGCAGGGGTCAAATTCTCTCAAAGTGGCCTTCTCTTGTGCTGGGTGATGTGAAGCTGATGTTTGTGCCATCTGACATGGTTGCCGGTGTCCCATTAAATGGTGGCCTACTCCTGTGGTGGGTGATCTAAATGCCTGATTCTCTGCTGTGAAAACCCCTCTCCTCCGCCTGAGTGCAGGGGTCAAAGTCTCTCAAAGTGGCCTTCTCTTGTGCTGGGTGATGTGAAGCTGATGTTTGTGCCATCTGACATGGTTGCCGGGGTCCCATTAAATGGTGGCCTACTCCTGTGGTGGGTGATCTAAATGCCTGATTCTCTGCTGTGAAAACCCCTCTCCTCTGTCTGGGTGCTGGTCCAAAATACATGAGAGTGGCCTTCTCCGGTGGTGGTTGATATGACGCATGATTCCTTGATGTGGGACCTCTCTCCTCTGTCTGGGTGCTGGTCCAAAATACATGAGAGTGGCCTTCTCCGGTGGTGGTTGATATGACGCATGATTCCTTGCTGTGGGACCTGTATCCTCTGTCTGGGTGCTGGTCCAAAATAAATGAGAGTGGTCTTCTCCGGTGGCGGTTGATATGAGGCATGATTCCTTGATGTGGGACCTCTCTCCTCTGTCTGGGTGCTGGTCCAAAATACATGAGAGTGGCCTTCTCCGGTGGTGGTTGATATGACGCATGATTCCTTGCTGTGGGACCTGTATCCTCTGTCTGGGTGCTGGTCCGAAATAAATGAGAGTGGCCTTCTCCGTTGGTGGTTGATATGACGCATGATTCCTTGATGTGGGACCTGTATCCTCTGTCTGGGTGCTGGGCCGAAATAAATGAGAGTGGCCTTCTCCGTTGGTGGTTGATATGACGCATGATTCCTTGATGTGGGACCTCTCTCCTCTGTCTGGGTGCTGGTCCAAAATACATGAGTGGCCTTCTCCGGTGGTGGTTGATATGACGCATGATTCCTTGCTGTGGGACCTGTATCCTCTGTCTTGGTGCTGGTCCAAAATAAATGAGAGTGGCCTTCTCCGGTGGTGGTTGATATGACGCCTTATTCCTTGCTGTGGGACCTCTCTCCTCTGTCTGGGTGCTGGTCCGAAATAAATGAGAGTGGCCTTCTCCGGTGGTGGCTGATATGACGCATGATTCCTTGCTGTGGGACCTGTATCCTCTGTCTGGGTGCTGGTCCCAAATAAATGAGAGTGGCCTTCTCCGGTGGTGGTTGATATGAGGCATGATTCCTTGCTGTGGGACCTCTCTCCTCTGTCTGGGTGCTGGTCCTAAATAAATGAGAGTGGCCTTCTCCGGTGGTGGTTGATATGAGGCATGATTCCTTGCTGTGGGACCTGTATCCTCTGTCTGGGTGCTGGTCCGAAATAAATAGAGTGGCCTTCTCCAGTGGTGGGTGATATGACGCATGATTCCTTGCTGTGGGACCTGTATCCTCTGTCTGGGTGCTGGGCCGAAATAAATGAGAGTGGCCTTCTCCGTTGGTGGTTGATATGACGCATGATTCCTTGATGTGGGACCTCTCTCCTCTGTCTGGGTGCTGGTCCAAAATACATGAGAGTGGCCTTCTCCGGTGGTGGTTGATATGACGCATGATTCCTTGCTGTGGGACCTGTATCCTCTGTCTGGGTGCTGGTCCAAAATAAATGAGAGTGGCCTTCTCCGGTGGGGGTTGATATGATGCCTTATTCCTTGCTGTGGGACCTCTCTCCTCTGTCTCGGTGCTGGTCCGAAATAAATGAGAGTGGCCTTCTCCGTTGGTGGTTGATATGACGCATGATTCCTTGATGTGGGACCTCTCTCCTCTGTCTGGGTGCTGGTCCAAAATAAATGAGAGTGGCCTTCTCCGGTGGGGGTTGATATGACTCATGATTCCTTGATGTGGGACCTGCATCCTCTGTCTGGGTGCTGGTCCAAAATAAATGAGAGTGGCCTTCTCCGGTGGTGGTTGATATGACGCATGATTCCTTGATGTGGGACCTCTCTCCTCTGTCTGGGTGCTGGTCCGATCTAAATGAGAGTGGCCTTCTCCGTTGGTGGTTGATATGATGCATGATTCCTTCATGTGGGACCTCTCTCCTCTGTCTGGGTGCTGGTCCGAACTAAATGAGAGTGGCCTTCTCCGGTGGTGGTTGATATGACGCATGATTCCTTGATGTGGGACCTGTATCCTCTGTCTGGGTGCTGGTCCAAAATAAATGAGAGTGGCCTTCTCCGGTGGTGGTTGATATGACGCCTTATTCCTTGCTGTGGGACCTGTATCCTCTGTCTGGGTGCTGGTCCAAAATACATGAGAGTGGCCTTCTCCGGTGGTGGTTGATATGAAGCATGATTCCTTGCTGTGGGACCTGTACCCTCTGTCTGGGTGCTGGTCCCAAATAAATGAGAGTGGCCTTCTCCAGTGGTGGATGATATGACGCATGATTTCTTGCTGTGGGACCTCTCTCCAATTGATATTGGTTAATTTTTATTTATTTTATTTTAATTCATTTCCCTATCTACATTTGTTTGCACGGGATTTACCTACATTTTGCTGCCTTTTGCAGCCCTCTAGCCCTTTCCGGGAGTCTTTTACAGGCTTTTTAGTGCCCAAAAGTTCAGGTCCCCATTGACTTCTATGAGGTTCGGGTTCGGGATGAAGTTCGGGTTGAGTTCGGATCACGAACCCGGACATTTTCCGGAAGTTCAGCCGAACCTCTCGAACCCGAACATCCAGGTGTTCGCTCATCTCTAATCTTGACCCCTTTAACTAAAGAGATGCCTTCCTCTCCCTAAATCCGGAAGATGTGTTGGTAACTTTCGATGTGTGCAGTTTGTACACATCAATTCAACATGAGAAATGTCTTATAGCTGTAGAATAGATTCTTCAATCCTCTATTTACTCACCACAAGAAAGGGATTTTTTTCTGAAACTCCTAGAGATAGTTTTGAGAGAAAATTATTTTTTATTTCAAGACACTTTCTACCAACAGCGGCGGGGAACTGCGATGGGTTCGAATGCTGCACTGCCGTACGCAAATAGTTACATGGCTTGGTCTGAATATATGCATATTTACAATAATGAATTATATGAAAAACACTGTATATTGTGGCGACGCTTTATAGATGATGTCTTTTGCGTATGGCGGGGTGGCATTCAGTCCTTGCTTGACTTCACCACCTACTTAAATTCAGTATGGCAGGAACTTCAATTTACAATACATTGGGATAATAAAAAAAATCCGTTTTCTTGACACTTGGATCATTAAAAATGACAATGGTTCTCTAAAAACCGACCTATATGTCAAGGAAACAGATTGCAGCAGTTTACTACACTTTACTAGTAATCACCCTCCTGCAACAAAAAAATCATTACCTTATTCCCAATATCGACGAGTGGACAGGATTGTTTCAGACACCGAGAATAGAGAGATGAGATTCAATGAGATGACAAAAAAATTTCAAGTAAGGGGATATCCACAATCATTGCTTGAAACACAGCAAGATAAAATTAAAAATGTTCCTACAATAACTCAATCTTCATCTCCGAAAAAAACACGTATCCCATTGGTGGTGAAATATCACCCATGGTTCAACAAATTTAGAAATGTTATTAACAGACATTGGGATATTTTAAGAAAAGCGTATCCATTGGTAACAGAATTCCAAAATCTACCTATGATCTGTTACAAAAGGTCCAAAAATATTAGGGACACTATCATTAGAGCAGATTTAGGCAGCAATAAGACCACACTACGACAAATGACACTTTTTACACCTAGAAAAGGCACATTTCCGTGTCTACAATGTATTCATTGTTCAAGTGTCATTAAAGGAGAACATTTTTCACATCCTCATTCTGGAGAGAAATTTTTCATAAAAGATTTTTTTTACCTGTGACAATAGTTTTGTGGTCTATATCTTAAAATGCCCATGTGGATTACTATGTGTTGGGGAGACGTCGATCAAAATGAAAGACAGGTTCTCTAAACATAAATCGACAATAAAGAAAAAGAACTTACTGTTAGGGCTCGTTCACACTGGCGTTTTTCCTTTCCGTCCTAGAGTTCCGTCCTCGGGGGACGGAAAGATACTGATCAGGATTTATCCTAATGCATTCTGAATGGAGAGCATTCTGTTCAGGATGCATCAGGATGTCTTCCGTTCAGTATGTGAACATTTTTTGGACATTGACAAAAAATCCACACAACGCAAGTGTAAAAGATGCCTTACCTATACCGTCTCATTTTGATCGCTGTCGCCACAACATCTCCCAACTGAGATTTCAGATCATTGAGCAGGTACAATCCCCTTGTAGGGGAGGTGATAGAGTCCAATTTCTAAAAAAACGCGATGCCTTCTGGATCCATAGGCTACAAACTTTGGAACCAAGAGGATTAAATTGCGAATATGAATTAAATGCCTTTTTATAGGATTTAATCCGTATATTTTTGTTTCCAATTGCAGAAAACCTGATGTGAAATGGCACCAGCTCCACAGTTTTCTCTCTTTCTTATTTATTTGCTTGCATTCCTATATGTTAACTTGTCCTATAATTTTTTCTGTCAGTAAACACCAGATAGTGACACATATACTTTATTTTTTATCTGTTTTTATTTTCTGGTTTCCTGCATGATTATGGGGGCCACCTGCCCTCTTGCCTGAGCTGTTCTTAATAACATTTAGAGATATGCTTGACAGTAGCTGCCATGGGACTATTAGTAAACACAAAACCTGTCCAAATGACACAGGAGGACAAGTTACTTCAGAACAGTGAGCTAAAGATCTACCTCATCCTCCTCTCTTCTCTGCTTGTCAGGGATTATGATTAGAGATGAGCGAATCGCAGCTGACGAAGTGAAATTCGCGCTTCGTGGTAACTAATTGCAATTAATCCTAAAATGGCAGCTACAATGGTGGCTACACATGTGAGGAGATGGGGCAAGGAACTGTGGGAAGGCAGGATCACCCATAATGCCATGCATGCAGCCAATCAGTAGCCAGACAGCCCTGTGATGTCACAGCCCTATAAATACCCACACCCATCTTGGATTCTGCCATTTTACAGCATTCTGAGTGCAGGGAGAGACGTTGCAGGCGCTAGGGAGAGTGATAAGGAAAACCTCACTGCATTGTGAAAAAAAAGAGATTTATAAGAGCAGGAAAAGGATAGGGAGGAATCATTTCACAGCATCTTAGTGCAGGGAGAGACGTCAGAACTGGCTCTAGGAACAGTGATTGGGAAAACCTCATTGTGAATTGATTTACAAATGCAGGGAAAAGATTATTTGGGGATCCAAATAGCCATTATACAGCTCTGTCTGTCATTCCAGCAATTTGTTCTTGGGGTGCAAGTGCTATGTTGAAAAGCCTTTAGTGGCTTATATCTGTGGTAAAAGAAAAATATATATGCAGTTCACTTCTGCAGCTATATATGGTAAAAGCCTTTAGTGGCGTATTTCAGTATAAAAAGAGAAATATATACGCAGTTCACTTTTGCACTTATTTGCACTAAAAGGGTTTACTAGACTATATAAGTGCAAAAAAGAGAAATATATATACACAGTTCACTTTTGCAGATATTTACACTAAAAGCATTTACTGTTTTTTTTCAGTACAAAAAGAGAAATATATTTGGCGCTTTTTTAATTTTAAAATTTCATTTTAAAATTTCATTGGGCAAGTAGTGATAAGGAGAGTGGCGTGGGAGCTGGTCTTGCGACCGGTCAGGCTCCTGACCCAGAGACTATTGAGGAGGACATCAGTGACGTGCAGATAGTACTCCATGATGATGAAGCTGATCGCACTTTGGAGCTGGGAGAAGAAAGGCATCGTCATCATCAGGAAAAGAGGTTAGCAGCTTGCCCGTGAGACAGCGGCTGAGCCAGCAAGCCGCTACCGTGGTTGGGAGTCAGCAGGGTGGCAGCAGTGGGAGGTTGGGAGCCAAACGGGCACGGGGTAGACCACTCGCTTAGCAGCAACCTACCTGCCTGGAAAGGAGTGGTGCACGGGTTCGTGGAAGCAGTGGCGGTAGCAGTCAGCCAGTACGTAGTGTTGGGGGTAAAATCAGCTACTCAGCAGTTTTTTGTGAAGCTGCCGGAGGAGGTCAACATGGCCATATTTAGAATATGTGGGCAGAAGGTTAAGCATGGCCAGGATGCCTGTGCTGGCACAACAGCCCTGCGTCAACATATGCAGTCACCTTAAAGTGCCATGGCAGAACTGTGGCTCCGATGTGGTGGTCCAACCTGCCACAACAACAACTGCATCACCCAGTGGCATGCTGCACCGATTTCATGTAGTCAAGGCTCCACCACCTCAGCTGAAGGGAGCTGTCTGTTGTTCCCATTGTCTGCTGGTCCTGATGCTCCTGCTCCTCCTCATTCTACAACTTATCAGTCATTCTGTCAGAAATCGATAACCAAAGTGATTGCCAAGAGACAACAGTATGCGTGCACGCATCCATTGGCGCGGAAGTGCAACGTGCTCCTGTCCAAGTTGCTGGTGCTGCAGTCTCTTCCTTTCCAAGTGGTGGACTCTGCACCTTTCAGAGAACTGATGGCTTGTGCCAAGCCGAGGTGGAGAGTCCCAAGCCGTCATTTCTTTGCCAAAAAGGCAGTACCTACCCTGCACAAACATGTAAAACAGAAGGTGAGCCAGTCCTTGAGCCTGTCTGTGTCTGCCAAAGTGCACGGGAACTCCGACGTGTGGAGCTGTAACTATGGTCAGGGATAATAAATGTCCTTTATGGCCCACTGGGTGAATGTGGTTCCTGCACAGCCACACCAGCAACTTGGTGGTGGAATACTTGGACAGCATTCTGCCAGCAGTCATTGAAGATCCGCTGGACTACTGGGCAGCCAAACTGGATTTGTGCCCGCAATTGACCGAGTTTGCCCTGGAAAAGCTGTCCTGCCCTGCCAGTAGTGTGGCATCAGAGTGGGGGTTTAGTGCAGCGGGGGCCATAGTTATCCCAAGGAGAACTCGCCTGTCCACCCAAAATGTGGAGAGACTGACCTTCGTCAAGATGAATCAAGCGTGCTTGAAGCATCTGATTAGATCATTCGTGCCACCTCACTCAAACCTTGAAAAAAGGGTTCGCTTTCTTCTGGCTACCTGCCTCAGCTACTACCAGCCACCCGCTGCTGTCACCCGCCTGATGCCAAGTGCTCCTTCTTTAACCCACCTTCATCAGCTTGTACTGGTATTGCCACCCACCGCCCCACTCTGTCACTTCGTGGTCTCCTGATGCTGCTGCTATCATCTCCATACTATGTCACCTTGCCACTCTGTGGTATCCTGATGCTGCTGTGGCTGCTGCCATCTCCACGCAATGTCACCTTGCCACTCTGTGGTATCCTCCTAATGCTGCTGCCGCCACCTCCCCACTTGGGCCACTCTGTGGTCTCCTCATGCTGCTGCCCCTCCAGACTTTGTCATTGTGCTGCTCTGTGGTCTCCTCATGCTGCCGCCACCTCCAGACTCGGTCAATATGTCACTCAGTGGCCTACTCATGCTGCTGCCACTTCCACACTCTGTCATTGTGCCACGCTGTGGCATCCTGATTCTGCTGCCACCTTCAGACTCAGTCATTGTGCCACTCTGTTGCCTACTCATGCTGCTGCCACCTCCACACTCTTTCATTGTGCCACTCTGTGGCTTCGTCATGCTGCTGCCACCTCCACACTCAGTCATTGTGCCACTCTATGGCCTACTCATGCTGATGCCACCTCCACACTCTGTCATTGTGCCACTTGGTGGCCTCCTCATTAGTGATGAGCGAGCACCAAAGTGATTGGGTACTCGATCCGAACACATAGCAATATTCGTGCGCTCGACCGAGCACCCGAGTATAATGGAAGTCAATAGACGACAATCAGGCACCCGCTGCTCGGATGAGGGGAGGGTGCCTGGTTGATAGGCAAAGGTCTGAAAGTGATGGAAATACCTCTGAAATCGATCAGGAACAGAAGGGGGACCATGTCTGGATGCATCTTGGACTCCAGTTTCGCTGCTGGGAACCATGTTGTCTGAGTTGTAAGCCACTTTTACTGACTGACAAAAATGCGCACAAACCACCCCCCCAAAAAAAAAATTACAATTTTCTTAGAAAAATTGGTAGGAAACATTCTTTCCAGTATATTCAATTAAATATACATTGCAAGTGCTGCCAAAAATTACAATGAAGAAGCACTCCGATACAGCCTGTATTTTACTAAAAGTAAAGCCTCATTCACATTGTGGTACAATAGTTCAGGTAGTGGGACTCCTACGACTATGCACTAACTGAAAGGGATACCAAATATTACAAGGAACAGGCACTCCAATAGACCATTTCTTACACATAAAGGAGGGCATCATACAGACACCCTTGAAAAATTATCTTTGATGGCCTGCTGGTGACCCTCCAAAACATTCGGAGCAATGGCCTGCTGATCTGACCATCTAAGAAGTTAAGTGACCCGGTCAGCACAGAAAGAATGACCAATTTCAATTTCAAATTTTTATTTTGGGTTAGAGATAACATTAACGTCAGATAGCAGAGTTAGCGCAGTGAATGGCGGTCAGCCCCGGCTGCGAAAAAATGACATTGCATTTCACAGCTATATTTTGCATGCGCTAATGTTACTCTGCAGATTGAGCGCAGGAAATGTCATTTAGCACCGGCTAGGAAAAAAGTTTGAAATATTTACCCCAGTGCAACTATAGCAAAACCCGAATCCTGCAAAAAACACATGCGCGAAAGACTCACCACCGAAGGAAAGCAAATTATGTTTCCTTCCAAGTCTGAAACATAGAAAAGAATATACCATGTGAGCTGACCCCCAAAAAATTGTAGGTGAGGGCCTGCAGGTGAGCTGACCCTCCCTGAGGAGGGACATGAGGATATCTTATGCACTGATCCCCAAACTCTTCAGCCTCCAAAGTCAGAAGAAGATGACGTGGGGGAATGGCAATTATTGTTTCACTTGGTGGATGATGGGGATGTGACACAGTTGTCAATAAGTAGGGTCTTGTTAGGTCAACACAAGTCAGCAGGATGACCAGTGCGAGTAAGTGGATTGGGAGATGGGGGACGATTACATCACTAACCAAACCTGGGAAGGTGGAAAGCCAAGCGAGGACAGCAGGACAGAAGGGGAGGAAATCCACAGCACCGCAACAGGCTGGAAGAGGCTGTGGGGTGGTGAAAGGGAGAAGGCGGGCCACAATAAACAGGCCCGCAACTGTTTCCTCTTGCACAAATCTCCCTTGCCGCAGTCTGGGACATTTTTGAGGAAAATGAGGACGAAAAATGATTTTTAATTAGCAAACTATGCCATACCAATTTAAGTACTCAACATTTCATAAATAACAATAACCATAACATATTTTACATCCTATTAATAAACTAACTCAAACCATAACAATAAAACCTCAAACACGGGAACATAATGGGGGAAGACTGTACACTGGAGGCTAAATAAGAAGGATTGGGAACACTAGCAACCTCAACACCACCAGCATGATCCGCCACATGGCATCACAGCACCCTAATAGGTGGGCCGACCCCCTGGGTCCACAATCAGTGTCTGTGGGTCACTACCACTTCCTCCCCTGTGTTATGTGCTGGCCAATCCTCTGTCCTAGACCCAGGTCTGGATGACTCCCGCCCTGCAGCTGGGCATTCGTAAGCACCATCAGCTAGCACACCCACTTCTGTGTTCAAGCACAGCGTAAAGATGTCCCCAAGCCTTTGAACGTAAGCGCCAATACCCTGCCACCCACAGGTACAATTTGGAGCCAAGGAAATGTTGCAATTTAGGCCTGTGGACACTGAGGCTTTCCTAGGCCTCATGGCGTCTGCCGTCCTTTTTTACTCGGTCCCCAGCCGCCACTATTTTTCTCGGTGTGCCATCCTCGCATTACACCAGCAATTATGTCCTATAACATCACCAGTGCCCTGAACAACAACATTATTTGGAAGGTCCACTTAACGTTGGACACAAGTGCTTTTGGCCAGGGATGCTACATTTCCGTGATGGCACACTGGGTGAACCTTGTGGAGGCCGGTAGCGAGTCATACCCTGGGATGGCACAGGTGCCATTGACACCAAGGATTGCGGGCACTACTTCCATCAGGATTTCTGCCACCACCTACATTAGTGGCTGCAAGCCCCCCTTCTTCTCCTCCGCCTCCACCTCCTCCTTCACTGCAAACTCTGAATTCTCATGGGAAAGCGGCAACAGGCCTTGCTGAAATTTATTTGCTTGGGTGACAAACAGCACACCGCCGCAGAGCTGTGGCAGTGTATAAGGGACCAAGTCGGTTGTGTGTAATAATGGCCATAACTTGTTGGCAGCTTTGTAGGTTGGCAAGCTCACACGGCAATTATACAGCATATATGTACTATGCACAACAAACCTCCCAAAATTATACGTTAATAAAACTAAAAACCTAGCACACAAGAGTGGAGGTAAACCAATGGCATAAACTTTTTAAGAACTCATAAATAACCAAAAACCTATAACATATTTTATTTTACAGCCTAGTCAGAAACTCAAACCATAACTATAAAAAAATCAAACCCTGGAACAGCAAATCAGGGCCATCACAGGGGCAGAAAACAAACTCTGCCCCGTGAAGAAGTGAAAATTGTACATGGGACAAATGCTGATATGGCCATGTGGATCCCACCTTAATGTTCAGGATCCGGCCATACCATGCCTAGGCCATGTGTTCTCAATTTTCTCCCAACCTACCCTATTTTGCCTGAGGTACTGGTGAAGGTGCGCCGTGTGTGTGCCCATTTCTGAAAGTCATCTACAGCTGCCGTCGGTTTGGCAACGCTGCTGCAATGCTTGCATTTGTCAGCTAACAGACTATTGTGCGACACAAGCACGTGCTGGAACTCTACGTTCTACATGTTATCCATGCTTTGTGAGCAGCAGAGGGCAGTAGTGGAATACCAGCTGCAACATGTTCTTGTAAGTCTGACCTCTGTGAGGTTTTACACAACTTTGAGGGATAAACACAGATGGTGAGTGGCAATGCCGCTATTATTAGCCTAACCATACCACTTCAGTGTCTAGAGAAATCCTGTCTGGTAACGATGAAGGCGGATGCTTCACGTGTGGAAGAAGTGAAACTAGGGGGAAGACATTACACAGGGTGATAGCCAGAACACCATCAGTTCGACTTCTCAGTGTGAATTAGATGATGATGAGGAGGAGGAGGAGGAGGAGCAAGAGACAGTTGCCTATGCTACAGAGGGTAGTAACAATAGCAGGTCTATTTCATTTGTTCTGCATAGATGAACAGGAGAGGAGGAAGGGGAAGAGGAGAATGAGAGTCATCCTCCTGATGACAACAGCGAAGTCTTGCCAATTGGGAATCTGGCACACATGGCCGACTTCATGTTAGGCTGCATTTCCCGCGACCCATGCATTACACGCATGTTAGACAACACAGATTACTGGTTGTTCACCCTTATCGACCCCCGCAACCCCCCCCCCCCCTCCACAAAGAGAACTTTCCATCTCTCATTCCTGTAGTGGAGAGGACGAGCAAAACAATGCAATAACAGAATTTCCTTGTTTAAAAATTGCTTAGAAAATTTTAGTAGGTCCCATTTAAAGAGGCAACCTTGGTGTGATGAGTGGGCCTTTTGATCAAAATGTAAACTAATGCCTCTGGTACAGCATGCAGTATAGGGGGCTGTACACATTAATAGAATGCTGAGAAGCAATAGATCAAAGCATAGCATTATGGCTCTACGACCCAGTGCTCTCTCTCCTGGATATTTGCATGTTTAGTCTTTCTTTTTCATTACTGGTGTCAGCACTCCTCCCATTTGGCACAGGTGGTTTTAATTTCGCAGAGGTCTGCATAAAAGTGGTGATTGACCTGCAGTTCCTGATAATGGACATGTGTTAGACTGTTCACATGGTGCAGTACTGCGTGGTGGCCTTTATTTTATGGTGCTGCGCTGGTGGGATGGTGGGACCCAGTGCCATGGGTGGCATTGTCGGAAAGCAGGGTTGCTGTTTGACACCTGGGTCCCGCCACCTACCAGGGCAGTACCGCTTTGTCACCGCATTGTACTGCGCCCCTTTGTCAGAGTAGGTCCCACTCAAAGAGGCAACCTTGGCGTGGTGAGTGGGCTTATGCCTTTTGATCAAAATGTACACTAAAGCCTCTGGTACAGCATGCAGTATAGGGGCTGTACACATTAATAGAATGCTGAGAAGCAATAGATCAAAGCATAGCATTGTGGATGTGCGACCCAGTGCTCTCTCTCCTGGATATTTTAATGAATATAACGGTTGCAGATTGAATGCACACACAGATGTGGCACAAATTAGGTTAATTTCCCCAGAAAAAAATATTTCTCTGATGGCGTAGTGTATATCTCACTAGCAGGCACACTCTAGTGAATAAGCCCCTTTTTATAATGTCTGCTAAACACACTGCTTTCTGATGGCGTACTGTAGATCTCACTTGCAGACACACTCTAGTAAATAAGCCCCTTTTTGTTATGTCTGCTAAACACACTGCTTTCTGATGGCGTACTGTAGATCTCACTTGCAAACACACTCTAGTGAATAAGCCCCTTTTAATAATGTCTGCTAAACACACTGCTTTCTGATGGCGTACTGTAGATCTTACTAATATCAAATCTTTTAGTCTTTTAAAAACTTTTGGGTACTTAAAAAAGCGATTTTCTAGTCCTGCACTATCTGTCCCTTCCTGAAGATGCCTGTCCCTGATACTGCTGAATTTAACCCCTGTAAAAATAAAAATATGGTGCTGCACTGCTGTCAAACACACACTGTAGTCCTTAAGAGGACTGTTTGGTCTTTCAATAGTTTTTTTGGAGTTAAATCTGTGAATTTCCAGCAAAACGCTATCTGTCCCTGCCTGCTGTCTGCTCTCCCTGATGCTTAATGATCCGAGCGTGGGACGGCTCCTATAAAATTGGTATCACATGTTCCTGCCAGCCAATCACTGTAAGGCTAATAGCTAACATGACTATGGCATTACACTGAAGGGAATTACTTACCTGAACGTTGATTGGCTGCTTAAGAGGCTCCAAAAGTGTGGGGAGGAGACTCGAGCAATGCGACGAGCACACATGGTATTCGGCCAAGTACCGCCACATGCCGAGCATAGTAATGCTCGAGCCGAACCGTTACTCGACCGAGCATGCTCGCTCATCACTACTCCTCATACTGCTGCCACCTCCAGACTCTGCCATTGGGCCACTCTGTGGTCTCCTCATGCTGTTCCCACCCTCCTCACTTCATGACTGGTCCACTATTTTGGCTTTCGGCCTGGCTGACATCATTGTTTATTTGACCTTTCTTCTGATCTGTCAGAAGCAAGGAAAAATTAGACGCACAATGGATCCTGCCTGAGTAGCAGCTGTAAGGCCTGTATGGTCCCATGAGAATTGGCTTATGATTTGGTAGCCAAAAGCAGGAGTGGGTACAAAACACAAAAGACATGCAAATATTCCATTCATGTGTCATCTCTGTTTTAGATCCACAACTATTTCTTTGGCATTAGCAATATTGATGGATGCTGACCAAGTGAAGGCATATGCTCCACAGACAGGATCAGTTTTTTGTGGGTTATTGTTCTGACGGATCAGAGGAAGGGCAAATTAATCAGTGACGTCAACACAAACTTACTGCTAAAATTGATAGTTTTGCTGGGCACACCTCACCTGGTCTTGCATATGTGTATATCAATGTATCGCAATTTGAACAATCGATGCTGTCACTCAATTTTAGTATGTACTTGTAACAACTAGTTTATTCATAAAACCATCAATAAATAAAACAATACAAAAAATTTATTTAAAAAAAGTGATTTAAAATATATCAATAACAAAAATATCAAAATAAAATAAAATCGAGGATCAGATCATGAACGCTGGTTCGTATTTAGCGTTCACCCAGCATACATATATATGCACAATGTTCAGCAGATATCTATTGGATATACATGAGGATGTGGTACCTAGAATGCAATCGACACTATATTCCCATAACGTTGTATATCATAATATGTATAAAACTCCGATATAGTATGTCCAATGGAGTTCTTATTTACGGTTTTTTTCCCCCGGGTTTGGGTTTTTTGCCTTTTGCAGTTTCTCAGAATGCACTTTCAATCTTACATATATAGTATTTTAATCCACAGGGGTTATTATGCCCAATTCATGAAATAATTTTAATACTTGTTGAATACAATGTCCAGCATTTGTTGTAAATTTTAAAGAATACCTGGATAACAGCCACGTGATATGCTGCGCTAGAATATCATTATAATAGATGTTATGATCATCTTCCTGCTGTGTATAAATGCTTGTAACTCACAGATTATTTGTAGCAATCTTAAATAGTTAGTGAGTCGCACTGCAGTTGCACAATGTTGCAGAATGAAATCAAACTTGTCCGCCTATTCGGCGTTACTCAAAGTTCAGGAGTGCACGGAGCTCCGTGCTGAATGCGGCTATTAATGAAAGCAGCTGAGGATAGAAAACTTTCGGCGTTCCACGTGGCTGAGGTGTATTGAGATAAATCTGCGTGCCGTTTCCAGGTTATTTCACGACTTGTATTTCAGTTAGGAGCGCTCCTATTAGAAAAAAATTGTAGTCGCTGTACACATCTGCGGGGGGGCTTCTTTCCCAAACGCGTTTCGAAGACGCTACTGTCTTCTTCTTCAGTGGTTGAAGCCCCCTTGCGATCCTCCCCCTCTATTTATACTGCATGCTGGTCATCTTGGTTGTGGAAAAACACGGTGATGGACTATTCATCCACTCCACTGGTCTCCAATTCACCATTGTATGTTCATCCCACTCATTAAATGTATTTTCAACTTATTTGTGCATATATTGTTTGCTTATATAATGTGATTGTTTGTATTTATTCAGACTTTTGGTTAAATTAATGTCCACCATATCTGAGAATAATCAAAAACACTTGGTGATCTTCCTGCGTTTTTAGTGCGTTTTATCCGGGTTTTTAGAAATCATGGATTATAAACAATAAGTTGCAGTATATATAACCCATATCGGATATTTTCAGCTTTGGGAAAGGGTATACATTGTTAATCACTTCGCCACATTTCTAAATCTTAAATCATTATAATTTAAATCACTATTTCAACTTGTTCTTTTCAGTACATCCATTGAAATTGCATAGTAGTGTTCAAAATGTGTTTCCCTTTGGTAGACTATTTATTTAAACTCATTAGCTGAAAAATCGCACTTGCGTTTTTATTGCGTTATACATGCGTTTTTTCAACTAATTAATAATATGTAATTTTTATGGTGCATATAACAGAATTATCACTTATTTATACTTGTTTTAACTATATTCCTACTTTTTGCTCGGCCCTAATGGGTTGATAACCTTTATATTAGAAAAAAGAGAGATATTTACAAAATGATCGACCTAAATATACTAAATTGTGCCATTAAATGATTTGTATACTGGTGATGGAGGGGGTCCCCGGCACAGAGTGAGGATAGGGGTGCTGGAATTACAGCCTGACCTCTATCCTCAGTCTGAGGCGGAGCACCCCTCAAAACGAAGATAACGAAGTATTCTACATCTTTAGCAACCTATTCGTCAACTTCGCTAATTCTAGCAATCAAATAGGAAGGTTGACTATAGAGACAACTGTGTTTAATTCACTATGCGATTAAATATTTTTTTTTTATAAATATAATAATTATAATAATTATCAAGTAATATAATTCGCATAGCGAATTTAACAAAGCTGTCTCTATAGTCAACCTTCCTATTTGATTGCTAGAATTAGCGAAGTTGACGAATAGGTTGCTAAAACGAAGATGTAGAATACTTCGTTATCTTTGTTTTGAGGAATATGACGAATACATTCGTCATATTCACTAATACTACCAAGCCAACCATAGTAAACCAGGTCTAAGTAGAAATCGCAATGCGATTAATTCAAGTTATATTTATCGCATTGCGATTTCAACTTAGAGCTGGGTTTATAATGGGTCAGCTTGCTAGAATTAACGAAGTTAACGAATATGGAATATAGCAGCAGTGCTAAGTTGAAATCGCAATGCGATTAATTTAACTTGAAGTAATCGCATTGTGATTTCAACTTATCACTGCTAGTGCTATATTCCATATTTGTTAATTCTAGCCTATGTAAGATAGCAGTGCTAAGTTGTAGTCGCAATGCGATTAATATAACTTGAATTAATCGCATTGCGATTTCAACGTAATTCCTCAAATCCGACAGTACATTTTAGTATATGGAGACTTTCCCATGGTGATGGGGACGCTTCATGAGCACGGAAGTCGGCAGAAGCGGCAACGGGCACTGACTAGAGCAGCCAGGAAGCCAGGAATCCTCAAGACAGGTAGTTCTTACTACTTTTGGGAAGTGGGAAAAAAAAAAAACGAATATTCGAAATAGCGAATTTATAGCGCTATATTCGAAATATTCGCGAATTAGCGAAGTGCCGATATTCGCTAAAAAAATTCGCTATTCGAATATTCGCGCTCAACACTAATGGAGACTGCATACAAGTGCTGCTGCTCATTACCTCTCTCCTCTCTGTACTTCATGACTCCTCATGATCTCCATTTCTACAGAGATTCAGCTGAAGATATCAGCTGTATTCATAATCCCATGTAGAGCAGAGAGGCAGATGAGGCAGCTCGTTGCCTCAGTGTTGTGAAGTAACTTGTCCTCCAGTGTGATTAGGACAGGTTTTGTGTGTACTAATAGGATGGTGGCCATTTTATTTCTCCTAATGATTGCTCAAGAGACTAAACAAGCCATTACTGTATAACTAGTGAAAGTAATTTAGGAATATATTTATAATAAAGTAATATATAAGTATATTCATTTTCTTAATTCCCAGAGAACCCCGTTAATACTCAGATGCCATGGTCTGTTATAACCTTGGCATCTGAGGTGGCTTTCCCCAAGAGTGCAGCACCACAAATAGTGGTCCGCAATGCATAGGTACCAGCCGAGTGCAGGCAATTTACAGATATGGACCTATTCACTTCAATGGGTCTGCGATACGCAAAAAACGTTCTGCACTGCAAAATGATAGAACATGTTCAATTTTTTTGCTGTGCTGAGACACAGACCGAAATCCTTTGTAAGCACTTTGTAGTGCTTCTGTGGGCTTCTGCTCTGTGCCTCCACTCCACACCACTCTGTATCTTGCGGATTGTGGACCCATTCAAGTCCATAGGATGTTTGCTGTCCGCAATACAGACATGGGGCACCCACGCTCGTGTGCATGAGCCCTTAGACTGCAAATGCTAATTCACAGCAGTCTATAGGAGAAGCAATCTAAAGATTGCATGTTCAGATCTCCTAGGAGGACATTTTTAATATTAAAATCATCAAATAAATATAGAATAAAAAAATGATCTTTACCCCCCTTTCCAAAAAATTATCACTATTAAAATACGTATCCCATAGGGTGAACAGTACAACTGAAAAAAAATATCAAAATGGCCAATTTGACCTTTTTCATAGCTTCATTGAGAAAAAAAAAGAATAAAAAGAGATAAAAAAAACCACTCACACACTCCAAAGTGGTATAAATAATAAAACTAAAGATCACAATGCAAAAAATGAACCCTCAATCATCAACATAGACATAATTCTAAAACAGAAATGGGGATTAGAATATAGAGATGCAAAGAAAAGAATATATATATTTTTTAATTATATTTTTCAGTATTAAAAGAATAAATTAGCAAATGTGGTATTTCTGTAATTATGCACTTGGCAGATTAATTAATTTATTTTTTTACATTCCACCCCATCTGAAAGAAAAAAAAAATGGAAAATGGCCTGCACCTGAAGGGGATAAAGGGGTTGTCCTTCCATATATATTCATGACCTATCATCAAGATAGGTCATCAATATCGGACCGGCAGGGGTCCAACATGCGGCACCACCGCTGATCAGCTGTATGAAGAGAAGTCGCAGCTTCCTGGTTATTACACTATGTGTCGTCTCCTATGCAGAGGCATTGTATAATTACAAGCACTGGCTCCATTCACCTGAATGGATTGAGTATTTTTATTACACTGGACTTGCGAGATGACAATCTATGTAATGAAGAGGAAGCCGCGCTCGCATGGAGCACTGCATCCTCTTCATCCAGCTAATTGGCGGGGATGTCGGGTGTCAGGTCCCCACCGATCAGATACTGATGACCTATACATAGTAACATGGTAACATAGAACATAAGGCCGAAAAAAGACATCTGTCCATCCAGTTCGGCCTGTTATCCTGCTAGTTGATCCAGAGGAAAGAAGTACTCCCTGGATCAACGACCCATCTCTAGTAGCTATAGCCTGTAATATTATTACACTCCAGTAATACATCCAGGCCCCTCTTGAATTCCTTTATTGTACTCACCATCACCACCTCCTCAGGCAGAGAGTTCCATAGTCTCACTGCTCTTACCGTAAAGAATCCTCTTCTATGTTTGTGTACAAACCTTCTTTCCTCCAGACGCAGAGGATGTCCCCTCATCACAGTGACAGTCCTGGGGATAAATAGATGATGGGAGAGATCTCTGTACTGCCCCCTGATATATTTATACATAGTTATTAGATCTCCCCTCAGTCGTCTTTTTTCTAAAGTAAATAACCCTAATTTTGATAACCTTTCAGGGTACTGTAGTTGCCCTATTCCAGTTATTACTTTAGTTGCCCTCCTCTGAACCCTCTCCAGCTCTGCTATGTCATCACGGGCGTCTATGCCCCTTTTGATGCAACCCATTATCTTATTGACCTTGGCGACAGCTGCCTGACACTGGTTTTTACAGCTTAGTTTGCTGTTTATTAAAATTCCTAGATCCTTTTCCATGTCGGTGTTACCGAGTGTTTTACCTTTTAGTATGTATGGTTGACTTGCATTATTCCTTCCCATGTGCATAACTTTACATTTGTCAGTGTTAAACCTCATCTGTCATTTCTCTGCCCAAGCCTCCAATCTATCCAGATCCCTCTGTAGCAGAAAACTGCCCTCTTCAGTGTTAATTACTTATTACTAATCATTAATAAATATATTGAAGAGAATAGGGCCCAATACTGACCCCTGAGGTACCCCACTAGTGACATTGACCCAATCTGAGTATCTACAGTTAATAACCACCCTCTTTTTTCTGTCACTCAGCCAGTTACTTACCCACATACATTTAACTGTTCCGCAGAACGGCAAATAATATATATATTTTTTGCCACTAATACACACTAAAAAGGGCTATAATTTTCTCACTTCATCACACAATTGCAAATACTTTTTTATGTGCCACTAATACATGACAAAAAGGGCTTTAGAACATATAACTGCATCGCTGAATGGCAAATAATATATTTTTTGCCACTAATACACGCCAAAAATTGCTTTAGAACATATAATTGCACTGCTGAATGGCAAATAATATATATATTTTTGACACTTATACACGCCAAAAAGCGCTTTAGAACATATAACTGCACCACTAAACGGCAAATAGGCCCCCTACTTTTTTCCACTTATACACTCCACAAAAGGTTTAAGAACATATTTCTGCACCGCTGAACAGCAAATAATATATATTTTTTTTGCCACTAATACATGCCAAAAAGGGCTTTAGAACATATAACTTTACTGCTGAACTGCAAATAATATATATTTTTTTGCCACTAATGCATGCCAAAAAGGGCTTTAGAACATATAACTGCACCACTGAACGGCAAATAGACCCTTATTTTTTTCCACTTATACACGCCACAAAAGGCTTTAGAAAATATAACTGCACCGCTGAATGGCAAATAGTATATATTTTTTTGCCACTAATATAGATTAAAAATCGCTTAAGAACATGTAACTGCACAGCTGAACAGCAAATATATATTTTTTTGCCACTAATACATCCCAAAAATGGCTTTAGAACATATAACTGCACCGCTGAATGGCAAATATATATAATCCTAAACATAGTGTCCAAGCTGTTAGCTTGAAGATGGAGATACCAAATGTCATTACAGGTCTACAAAGAGCCTAACGCTAGCAAGTTATGTTTAGAGATGTCCCGAACTGTTCGACTGCGAACAGTTCCCTTCGCCTTCGCTTCTGCCAGCGAACAAAATGCTATGTTCGATTTGCCCTGCATTCTTACATTCAGCTTACCTTCCTACCAAAGCCAGGCATAGTAAATTCAATCTAAAGCTACAATGTTAAAGCAGGGAGAGTATTACCTAATGTTCTCTGTCCACCCCAACCCTCAAACCAAAAAAAGTCCTTTCTGAAAATGATATATCATTAATAATCATTTTCTTTTACATTTAACTTAAACCACTCAATTCATGCCAAAAGCCAGGTATGTGCAGGCTGACTATCTATCCATAAGACAGGGTGTCAGCATACCTTACAATGACAATCATGAGCTTTCAAACATAAGTTCTCAATCCAAAAGGAGAGAAATTGCTTAGCATTGGTTGGCTATCTAGAGGGGCCTGGACCCTAGACCATTATCATTAGGGCGACAAAAATTGTAATTTTATATGCCAGCCTAACTCCTCTCTCACTGCCTAAGAGAGCTGCATAAACATTTCCCAACATTTAAATCTCATTTGCATACACATGACCAAGAAATGCTAATGAGCAATATAGCAGTATCTGCCTTGTTTGTAAACTGAAACACGATTTGCATAGCTTTCCCATAGTCCCATGGTATGCAAATGAGTTTATATGACAAAACAGAATAGAAAGATTATAAAGTTAGTCTTTAAAAATTGCAAAATAAAAAAACTGTGCAGCCTTCCTAATCATTGAGATGAGAGCTAGGTGGCATATAAAAAAAAAAAAAAAAAAAAATGTTGTCACCCTAATGATAATCATCTATGTGCACAGGTCCCCCTAGATACCGAACACTAAACAGACAATTTCCCTTCTGGGAAAATTCCTTCTGGGAAAACTGTTAAAACCCAGGCTGCCTTGCTAAGGTATGCTGATGATCTGTCTGTCTGATGGATTGTTGGTCCTGCATATACCTGGTGCTTGGCGGCCATAGGGAAGAACTGTTCTGTGTTGTCCATTAAATGTTTTATGTAATAATACAAATAATAATAAGATTTTATGATAGGCAGGCTAGGGTAAATGTCTGTAAGTCTGTCTTTGTCTGTTTTATAAAATACAAAGTGACATTAGTTTTTTAGTCAGCTACCTTACTGTATGTTTGATTGAGTATTATACCTTAAAGGGACAGGCTGTTTTACCCTATAGAAATATATCTATATATATATATAGTCCTGTATTAGGATCCTTGATCTCAGAAAAACTATGCTATTATCATCAAACACTGTCTTTGCATAATGTCTATAAAACGTTTTTATTCATAATTGTTGTCCTTTATAAAACAGACAAAGACAAAATTATTATGTTTGCTTGTCAAAGCCAACATATTGTTATTCGATTATTTCAGCTTATTATTGTTAGTATTATTATTATTATTCTCCGCCCCCGTTTTTCTAAACGCTACTCCTACAGTTTTTGTGCTACAGACCCCAAACTTTCCACACTTTTTCGGCCTATAGCGAAGTACGTTGCTTGTGCTTTATTAGCTGATCCCACCCTCGGGGCCCCTGGGGCAGGCCCCGAACACCCACTTTTTCCTTTTTACTTTGACAGGGAAAATTTTCAAATCGCTCCCACTCGCACAATTTTGAAGCTACGCTCCCCAAACTTGGATCACATATTGTTGGTGTCAACCCGAATAAATGGGTAAATTTGAGGGGACACCCCAAAGTGGGCGGAGCTACCAACAGCCAATGAAAATTTAGCAAATTTCTATACGCTACTCCTCCCACAGTTTTAGGATTACCAAACTTTGCACACTTGTTCGGCACATACCCGAATAGGTTGCTTGTGCTTTTTAACCGATCCCACCCTCCGGGCCCCTGGTGCGGGCCTCGAAGATCCCATTTTTCCCATAGACTTTCATTGGAAAAATGTAAACTTTGTCACTCAAACAGCTTTAGAGTTAAAGTCACCAAACTTGGGTCACTTAGTCATGGGGTCAACCTGAAAATTTATGTCACATTTTGGGGACATTAAAAAGTGGGCGGAGCTACAACCAATCAGATTTTCCCTATTGACTTCAATAGGAAAACTTTAAAAAGCTACCATTCTCACAGCATTTAAACGAGAATACCCAAACTTGGCACCGTGGGTCATTGGGTGACTGGGGTCAAAAATTTTATAAGTGGGCGGAGTCTAAATCGGCCAATCAAATTTCAGCAATTGGTTTAAATGGGAAAATTTTAAACTGCCGCTGCTCGTAGACGGTTATTGGCACAGTCTTCAAACTTGGCACAGTTGGTCATTGGAGGACTGGGATTAGAATTCTGAAAAGTGGGCGGGGCCAAAATCAACCAATCAGATTTCTTTGAGTGTGAAAAATGTGAAAATTTGAAAAATTTTAACTTCCAAAAATGCTGCAATTCTCAAATTTTTGATGTCAGGGGCTTCAAATTGCAGAAATCAGGTGGCAAGTTACGTCAAATTCAAAATTAGAAAAAGTGGGCGGAGCTACAAACAACCAATCAGATTTTCCCTATTGACTTCAATGGGAAAACTTTAAAAAGCTACCATTCTCACAGCATTTAAACGAGAATACCCAAACTTGGCACCGTGGGTCATTGGGTGACTGGGGTCAAAAATCTTATAAGTGGGCGGAGTCTAAATCGGCCAATCAAATTTCAGCAATTGGTTTAAATGGGAAAATTTTAAACTGCCGCTGCTATTAGAATTCTGAAAAGTGGGCGGGGCCAAAATCAACCAATCAGATTTCTTTGAGTGTGAAAAATGTGAAAATTTGAAAAATTTTAACTTCCAAAAATGCTGTAATTCTCAAATTTTTTATGTCAGGGGCTTCAAATTTCAGAAATCAGGTGGTAGGTTATGTCCAATTCAAAATTCGGAAAAAGTGGGCGGGGCAAACTACAACCAATCAGATTTTCCCTATTGACTTCAATGGGAAAACTTTAAAAAGCTGCCATTTTCACAGTATTTAAATGAGAATACCCAAACTTGGCACCGTGGGTCATTGGGGTCAAAATTGTTAAAAGTGGGCGGAGTCTATATCAGCCAATCAAATTTTAGCAATTGGTTTAAATGGGAAAATGTAAAACTGCCGCAGCTCCTAGCCTGTTATTGGCACAGACTTCAAGCTTGGCACAATTGGTCACTTGAGGACTGGCATTAAAATTCAAGAAAGTAGGTGGAGCCACAAACAGCCAATCATATTCCAAGCCAACATCCTGTGGTTTCTTCAGAAACAGCACTTTCTAGTTATTATTGTTGTTTGTATTATTACATAAAACATCCAATTACCAACACAGAACAGTTCTCCCCTATGGCCGCCGAGCACCAGGTATATGCTGGACCAACAATCCATCAGACAGACAGGTCATCAGCATACCTTAGCAAGGCAGCCTGGGTTTTAACCAGTTTTTCCAAAAGGAAAATTGTCTATTTAGGGTTAGGTATCTAGGGGGACCTGTGCGCATAGATGATCATCATTAGGGTGACAACATTTTTTATTTTTTTTAATATGCCACCTAGCTCTCATCTCAATGATTAGGAAGGCTGCATAGTTTTTTTTTATTTTGCAATTGTTTAAAGACTAATTTTATAATCTTTCTATTCTGTTTTGTCATATAAACTCATTTGCATAACATGGGACAGCTATGCAAATTGTGTTTCAGTTTACAAACAAGGCAGATACTGCTATATTGCTCATTAGCATTTCTTGGCCATGTGTATGCAAATGAGTTTTAACATACAGTAAGGTAGCTGACTAAAAAAACTGATCTTTGTATTTTATAAAACAGACAAAGACAGACTTACAGACATTTACCCTAGCCTGCCTATCATGAAATCTTATTATTATTTGTATTATTACATAAAACATTCAATGGACAACACAGAACAGTTCTCCCCTATGGCTGCCAAGCACCAGGTATATGCAGGGCCAACAATCCATCAGACAGACAGATCATCAGCATACCTTAGCAAGGCAGCCTGGGTATTAACCAGTTTTCCCAGAAGGGAGTTTTCCCAGAAGGGAAATTGTCTGTTTAGTGTTCGGTATCTAGGGGGACCTGTGCACATAGATGATTATCATTAGGGTGACAACATTTTTTTTTTTTTTTTTTTTTATATGCCACCTAGCTCTCATCTCAATGATTAGGAAGGCTGCACAGTTTTTTTGATTTTGCAATTTTTTAAAGACTAACTTTTTAATCTTTCTATTCTGTTTTGTCATATAAACTCATTTGCATACCATGGGACTATGGGAAAGCTATGCAAATCGTGTTTCAGTTTACAAACAAGGCAGATACTGCTATATTGCTCATTAGCATTTCTTGGTCATGTGTATGCAAATGAGATTTAAATGTTGGGAAATGTTTATGCAGCTCTCTTAGGCAGTGAGAGAGGAGTTAGGCTGGCATATAAAATTACAATTTTTGTCGCCCTAATGATAATGGTCTAGGGTCCAGGCCCCTCTAGATAGCCAACCAATGCTAAGCAATTTCTCTCCTTTTGGATTGAGAACTTATGTTTGTTTGTCTAAATTGCTCAAACCTGTCATTGTAAGGTATGCTGACACCCTGTCTTATGGATAGATAGTCAGCCTGCACATACCTGGCTTTTGACATGGTGTAGAGTGATTTTTTTTATTTTACAAGTAATTAAAATATGTTAAATAACTAAATTAGCATTTAAAAGTAGGTTAGAAAATAAAATGTTAGGGTAGATTTAGATGTCATAAAATAGGTTAGCTAGAATGAGTCACTGTGGGTTTTAATATTCGCCTGCCAATAGAGGTCTATTGCTGTTCGCCTGTTCGCAAACATTTGAGTAAGTTCGGGTTCACGAACAGAAAATTTTATGTTCGCGACATCTCTAGTTATGTTGTGGTATCCAGTGTTGTGCCTGGATGCTAAAAAAAGGTGGGGGGCAGGAGAAGTGTTAAAAAGGAGAGTTTGATGCTAAAAAAGGAAGTGCAGAGTAACTATGTATAGTGCCAGAGTGTGCTAAGCAAGTAGGCCCTAGTGCAGCTGCTGTAAAATACACTGGTGGGCTGAAGGCAAAGACAGTAGAGTTTTATGGGTATTGTGCAGCAAGGCCCAAGTACAGCTACTGTAAATTAGGTCAGTGGACTGGAGAAAGAGACTGAAAAATCTGAGAAACCTGGGTGGTTCAACAAAGCAAGGTCCAAGTGTAAGGCCTTATTCACACATCCGCAAGTGTTTTGCGGATCCACGGAGCCGCGGATCCGCAAAACACGGACACACCGGCAATGTGCATTCCACATTTTTGCGGACCGCACATTGCCCGAACTCCATAGAAAATGCCTCTTCTTGTCCGCAATTGCGGACAAGAATAGGACATGCTCTATTTTTTTGCGGAGCCGCGGACCGGAAGATCGGCGGCGCGCTCCGCAAAATCGGATGCAGAGAGCACAGTGTGTGCTCTCCGCATCGTTCCCGGCCCCATTCACAGTCAATGGGTCTGCATGTATTCCGCAAAATTGCGGAATACATGCGGACTACATTGCGGATGTGTGAATAAGTCCTAACTGCAGTAAAACAAGCTCGTTAAGCTTGTAAACAGCCTGAGAGACTTTGGAATCCATTACTTGGTTAGCATCAGCTGTGATTGTGCCAGAGTTGATGTGACAGTGAGGATGTAGCTGCCCTGAGGTCTATGGAGGACTTGTTCACCATAGTCTAGGAGAGTGAGTGAATTTTAGGAGGTAACAAGCCAAGTGTATAAATGGAAGATAAATTCAAGTATAATGTGTTATGTCTCCTCCTGTATATAAAATGAAGGTTCAAGTGTTGCGCTGTAACTGCAAGCCAAGATAACATGTTAATGTTACCTTTACACCACTGTTATAGGTTAATGTGAGAGGTCCTTTAACGAGATAGTACCCCATTTCTAGATTGGGACTGTGTTAGCCACGCTATGGATCTGGGACCATACTCCAATGTAGTACAGAGTACTTTGTGACATATTTGTTCCACATTCTCAGCCGTGGGTAGCCAGGAGAGGTTATGGTGTAGCAGCAAGGACGGTACCATTCAAACTAATGGACTCCTGCAATCCCACCAGTGTCATATAGGCAAAACAGGCTGTGGCAGAGAATAGCTTCTCAGAGACCCACAGTGACACATTTGGATAGGCTAAATGCCAACTATCACTTTGCCACAATCTAACTCAGTGGGACTTTAGAAGTGCTGTGAGGCCCCTTGACCTTGTGCATGAACTTGTCATTGTCATTCTGCCTGTATTGATAAAAATAAAAGTTACCTATCCAGAACACAAAAATCCTGACCTATTATTATGCTTAGGGGCCAGTGGGAAAACTGCAAGGTTATATACATTAAAAATATATAGTGACATTAAAAAAAACGAATCAAAAATGGTAATAAAACATATATAACAACGTGATTTAAACAATAGGTAGTTTTCTGATGACACTTTCCCTTTAAAATATTTTTTTAGATTTTGAAATCTGGAATATGGTAGTTATCTAGCTCAAGTGTTTGTGAAATTGCGCTGCCATGTGGGAAACTTGCTATTGGCCTGAAAATTAATTTAAGGACTTTGGGGGAAATGCATTATTCCCCTCTATCCTCTTTTTGGGGTAGAAAAGTTGAAAATCCATCAAATTTGTGACTTTTCAATGCATTTGTGACTTTCCTAGTTGCAACCTGCATTTTATGCTGCCCTTGCCAAGTCAGCGAAAAGGGAGAGAAGTTATGGCGTTATGAGGGCAGTGCTATTGGACTTGTACATAATGAGATCTATGGCAGCTCCAAACTGCTGTAGATTTCATTACGGCACATGGAGAGCCTGAGGAGGCAGTTAACTTATGACAAGGTCTGCTCTAGTAGAGCAGGCCTTATTAAGGCCGGCATAGCACACGCTGGCCTTGATAAATCTAGAATTTGTAGACAGGTGGAACCAAGCAAGCATTGCTTCCATCAATCAAGTGACAGTACCAAGTACAGGGCCTTGTTTACTGGTACATGGCTTGAGTTTCCATCTGGTGAACAGTATTTGTTTTATGTGACAATTAAATAATTTTCTCAGCCATAAACATATGAAACAGGACAAGCAAGCTTTGACGTACCAAAATTTAATGATTTAGTTTATTGAGCTGTGATGCTTAGTTGAGTGTTGAGATACTGTGAAAGAAACCAATGAACATGTGTCATATATTCCAGGAGGAGAAATGACTCATTCAATAATAGTCAGGAACCCAAATGAGAATCATTAATTGAAGTGTTTTTTTTTTAGACTATGAGTCAATTTATTCAAATTATTTCATTTAATTAGCCATTGTTTATGCCTAGGCCTCAGCAGCCATGACACATAAACTTCATTATGTAAAACTTAGCCTGGAAAACATTCCCTAGTTCAGTCACCCCAGAAGTCAATCATTCTGAAACAATTAACTGTTTGACTTTATAATTTTTGTCTATAATTAGCATCTCTAGTTATTTATTTTTTTGCATGAATCACAAATAAAATGAAAGCTATTAAACTATTCATCTGGCTATAGTGCAGTGCTCCCCAATCTGTGTCTCTCCAACTGCTGCTAAAAGGACCCAGCATGCCCTGACAGCCGCAGATGTTGATTTGCAACATTTGGAGAGCCACATTTAATTCAATATGTATAATGTATTAAAGGGAGTTTCCTAGGGAACCTTTTTTTTATCTTGCCAATATCCAATAAAATTTTAAAAAAATAATCCTTATTCCCATCACCAATCCCCTTCCACTGCTGTAGTCCCTGCTGCTCTCCATAAATTACTGGAAATGACTGTTCAGTCACCAGCCAATGTGATGAGCTGCCTCAGTCGGTGATTACAGTTTTCCAGACTGCATAAGATGAACCACTGATCATATTTCATTTAGTTCAGTGGGGCAGATTTACTAATACAGTCTATTTTTTGACAGTTACATAGTTATATATTTAGTGTTGGGTGCGAATATTCAAATCGCAAACTTTTTAGCAAATATCGCCACTTCTAGAATTTGCGACAATTTAGAATATAGTGCTATATATTCATTTTCGTAAATATTCTAGATTTCTTTTTCCACTGAACCCATGATCCCTCCCTGCTTCTTGCTTGTTGGCCAACGAGAAGGCTGCAATGTCTTTGTCTGAGCTTAGCAACATCCATAGCAACCAATAGGAAAGTTTCCTACTCCTTTACTATATAAGAACCTTTCAGTTCTGAGAGAGATAGCAGTGTCATTGCTTTACTGTGTCATTACTTCAGATAGTTAGTTAGCTTATATATATATATATATATATATATATATATATATATTACAGATAGTTGGTGGGAGATAGTCAGTGTAGGTTAGATTGTGATCTAGTGTAGCTGTCCATACATACATGCTACAGAAATAGTGCTGTGATGTCACACCAATACTTAGTACACCAATCACTAATATGTAGTCAGACCTGCTAAAATTTGAAGGTGCACGTATTGCGCAAAATATGTGCATCATTAATTGCCGATATACGCAATCGTGAATATATCAGAGCACTCTATCTGCATATAAAGCTATTGTAATGTGCTGCCGTGCCAACCATTTTCTCCAGTCTCAGGAAACATCTACCAGCTTGAAAATTGTAGCAATAGTGACCCACGCCTGTATTGCTCGTGCAATACGCAAATATTACATTGCCGATTTTTGCAATCAAGAAAATAATCGCAAACTCTCAAATTTACGAATTTATGATGAATACACGTCCAAATATTTGCAAAATATCGCGAAATCGAATATTGCCCCTGCCGCTCGTCACTAGTTATTAGTGTTGAGCGAGCATGCACGGCAGAACACCAGTTCGGCTCGAGCATCGCTATGCTCGGCACATGGCGGCATTCGGCCAAATACCGCATGTGCTCAGGCTCAATGCTCGAGTCTCCTTGAAGGACTACTGTGTGTGGCAGCAATATCTATTTTTAGCGCATCCTAAATAGTGTGCAATAGTTAGGCCCCTGAAGATAACGCCACATCTCCAGTGTAAAAAATATCCCAAAAATATCTGTGACATCCAGTGTACTTTTTCCGTAGATGGGGTCTGCTGCAGACAGTGACATTAGCTGCGCACCATCCCCTGTGTAACGTGTGCGCATCCAGAAAAAATAAGTGACATCCAGTGTACTTTTTCCGTAGACACTGACTTCTGCAGACAGTGACATTAGCTGCGCAACATCTCCAGTGTAAAGTGTGTGCATCCACAAAATATCTATCACATCCAGTGTACTTTTTCCTGAAAATGGTGTTCGCTGTGGACAGTGACATTAGTTAGGCAACATCTCCTGTGTAAAGTGTGCGCAACCAAAAATTATCTGTGACATCCAATGTACTTTTTCCGTAGACGGTGTCTGCTGCGGACAGTGACATTACCAGCGCACCATCTGCAGTGTAACGTGTGCGCTGAAAACATTTATCTGTGACATACAGTGTACTTTTTGAATAGACGGTGTACGCTTCTGACAGTGACATTACCAGGGCCACATCTGCAGTGTGATGTGTGTGCTTAAAAAGTTTATCTGTGACATACAGTGTACTTTTTCAATAGAAGGTGTCCGCTTCTGACAGTGACATTACAAGTGCCACATCCCCAGTATAACGTGAGTGCTTAAAATTTTTATCTCTGACATACAGTGTATTTTTTCCGTAGATGCTGCGGACAGTGACATTACCGGTGGTACCTCTCCTGTCTAACGTTTCCTTATCTCAAATACCTGTGACATTCCCTGTAATTTTTTATTAGCCGCTGGTAACAGCATTGACATTTTCTGCGGGATATCTCCTGTGTGACGTTTCCACATCCCAAACACCTTTTTAATTTTTTTTTGCGCATACACTTCCAAATTCTACGCTACTGTATGCTATTGTACGTGTGACATACTTTCAAGCATATATAACATTTATTATGAAGAAGGCGAGCAGTAAAGGACGGGGAAGTGGCCGTGATTCTGATGGTGCACGAAGAGGCAGTGGCCCTGGGCGCATTGAAACTGTGCCTGCTGCCAGAGCACAAGAAAAACAATCATCCACGATACCTAGCTTCATGTCCCAGTTTGCAGGGTGGCACAGGACACCACTCTTAAAGTCAGACCAGTGTGACCTGGTGGTCGGTTGGATTGCAGCAGATAATGCCTCCATTCGTTTAAGTACCACCCTGTCTTCATCCAGTCTCAGTAGCCCAGGCCCTCGCATATAATTTTTTACAGGGTCAGCTCACCTGTAGGCCCTCACATATAATTTTTTACAGGGTCAGCTCACCTGCAGGCCCTAAACCTACAATCTTTTACAGGGTCAGCTCAGCAGCCAGCAGACCCTCACCCCTAATGTTTCATTGGGTCAGCTCATCAGCAAGCCCTCGCCCCTAATGTTTTAGATGGTCAGATCAGCAGGCCCTTGCTCCAAATGTTTTTGAGGGTCACCAGCAGGCTATCATAATGTTTTACAGGGTCAGCTCAAAAAAAACTAATGATGTTCGTATGGCATCCATTGTAACAATGCTTATCCTTGTTCGCAAAATGGACAAGAATAGGACATGTTCTATTTTGTTTGTGGGGCTACGGAACAAACAAACGGATGTGGATAGCCCACGGTGGGCTGTCCGCATTTTTTGTGGACCCATTGAAATCAATCAGTCCCAAAAAACGGAATGGATAAGGAAACAAAATACGTTTGTGTGAATGTAGCCTTATACATAGTTGCTAACCATCCCAAATTTGCAGGGACATTCCCTAATTTTCAGAGACAGTCTCCGCAAATCCAGTCTTTCTCGGAATGAAAATTAGCTGGGCAAATATGAACTCCACCCATCCTCAGGAGGTTTTGGGTGCTCTCAGGGGTGAGAAATGTAAATATGACATCAGCAATACTTCTCTCAATAGTGATTAACATCTGGATGGAAAAATTAAATTAGTGGCATCATGATAAATGGAATAAAAAGCAGAAGCACATACGTGATAAACAGCTTGTTTGAAGTTGATAGGCATATAAAAGTACTTAGAAACATCTTCCTTCAGTTCTTTTAAGTGTCCCTTGTACCCACTGTCACCATGTATTTCAGACCAAGAATCTTCTTGTTTCATTTGACAGGTCCTCATGAATTTTAATATGCCGATTCTATATTCATAAAAGCAATGTAGTCACTATGAGACATAGCAGGGAAATGACTTTAAACATATAGTAACTTGCATTTTATAAAGCTTTTGCTTTCCATAGCTGTATGCTCAATTAGCACGTATTTTATCTGTCAATCACATATGAGTATTGTCGAATTGTTATATAATCCTCTTTTTCAAAGCTTGCAAAATTGTGTCCTTCATATCAAGAAGGTCAATATTATACACATAGAAAACTTTAGGTTCCATAAATAAAATAGAAATAATTATAGTTTCATTCTTAGTTTATTTCTATTAAAATTTAAATACAACACAACTATTTTTCATACAATTCATTGTATTTTTCCTTTCACTTTGCTCGGAGCACATTTGTTTATGCAAACTAATGCCAGCTAGAGGAATCAGGTTCAATGGTTTATCTACAGATAGCAGAGCGAAATTGTTAGTAAAGAGCGCAAAGCGGTTTAAAAAAATAAATAAAACAAAACTCACTTTATCCATTCTTTTCTGCTCCTGTTCCGAAGGTCACTGGGTACTGTTCTGGTCAAAACACAGGAAATGCCAGGAAAGGCCCACAAAGCCAATCACTGGCTGAGGTTGGTCACAGCTGTGGACAGTGAATGACTGAATGGGCATCTCCTGCCACTTTCTGTTTGTCCAACCCAGATCATGAACTTCAGACCAGCTAGGGACTAGTGATGAGCGGTAGATTTGCAAATTTGAGAATTCACAATTATTTTCTTGATTGCGAAAATCGTCAATCTAATATGCACGTAATGTGCACGCAATACAGGCGTGGGTCACTATTGTTACATTTTTCAAGCTGCTAGAAGTTTCCTGAGACTGGAGAAAATGGTTGGCACGGCAGAACATTACAATAGCTTTATATGCAGATAGAGTGGTCCGATATATTTGCGATTGCGCAAATCAGCAATTAATAATGCACATATTTTTGCACAGTACATGCAACTTCACTTTTTAGCAGGTCTGACTACATATTAGCCAATAATATTATTGGTGCACTAAGTATTATTGTGACATCACTGCGCTATATCTGTAGCATGTATGTATGGACAGCAGAACCTATCCGACTACCTAACACCATGCACTGGAACCTATCAGCTACACTATATCACAATCTACCCTACACTGACTATCTCCCACTAACTATCTGTATGATATTCTGAATAATAGGAATAGCTCACTCTTGTGTGACTTTGGAATAGGTGCTCAGGTCTATATGCTGTTTCACCCTTACAGGAATAAATACTTAAAATAAACCAATAATAGACCACACTCTAACTGTGTGTGTTTGTGGTTCCGGCACACTCTGCTGATTCGGATAAGTCATAAGTCAACTTTATCTGAATCAGCGATCGCAAATCCCGCGAGACCTCATTGCAAGCCAGGTGATGCCGGCGTCCTAATCAGGGGAGTGTGCCGGGACCACACAGCGGAATGAACAGAGATTCACTGCCCGACTTTTGGGTATGTAAGTACTTATACATCAGCCTAAGCATTGAAAGGTAAGAGCGATCTACCTATCTGAAAATTGATATTGACGCTGATACAGAAATCGTGGAATCTCGGTCAATAGAGCCCGGACCTTCATACATTTGATTTATATATTACCAATCTATATTGGGCACACTGTCTGGACTTATACAAAGGTGACCAGCAGAGCAAGGCCCGACATAAAATATAAGAAGATATCTATAAACGGGACGGTAGAAGTTTGCGATCACCGGTGTCATGCAATTGAACCCGATAATCACATAATTAAGATACTTGAGGGAATGCGTTTTTTCTAAATAATTTTTTATATGATGCCTAAAAAAACATAAGTGAAATTCCTTGAAGTCTTGGAGGACACATGCGAACCAAGAAAAACAATTGTTGCGATACAACTATTTACAATCCCACCATTAGGGAATTAGGATTTAAACAATCCATTGTTGTACATTGTCACCAAGGACAATTGCGGATATATCTAAAGATTGAGACCGGTATGGTCTACGAAGAGATTATTTCTATGTGTACTCAGCTATAGGATTAAGAGATTATTGATATAGATGTATTCAGCGATATATGTACTCAGCTATAGGATGAAATACGTGTGATGGCAATGTGATCTTGTTTTTACTTACTTGCATTTATCTGTGGTTTATCATTAAATTTTAATGGTTTTAAAATATACTAGTGGACCTATAAGCAATATGTACAAACATGAACACGAGGAAAAAGAAAAACGGTGGCACTGTCAACCCCTAAATATGACAGGAAAAGTCCAGCAAAATCACGTCCAGCAAGCACAAGAGATCAGTGCAGGGAGAGCCAGGTAGAACGCATATGAAACCGACTAGTTGGTGGTGTTGCTCAGCCTTAGATGTATGAGTCCATCCATATAGAAAGCAGCGAAGATACATAAGAGAAGTGGCGGCACTCACCCAAGTCCGGTGCAAGGAAGGCAATACCTTTATTGAGGAAATAGCAGAATCAGTACTTGAAACTGCGCTGTAGATGCGAGGGGGGGGGAGAGGGACAACCTCCCGTAGTGCGGTGGCGGTGACGGCCGTTTCGAGCGGCTTGCACTTCTTCTTACCGCAAGTACGTCAGAAGAAGTGCAAGCCGCGCGAAACGGCCGTCACCGCCACCGCACTACGGGAGGTTGTCCCTCCCCCTCCTCGCATCTACAGCGCAGTTTCAAGCACTGATTCTGCTATTTCCTCAATAAAGGTATTCCCTTCCTTGCACCGGACTTGGGTGAGTGCCGCCACTTCTCTTATGTATCTTCGCTGCTTTCAATCTGTACAAACACACACAGTTAGAGTGACGGTCTATTATTGGTTTATCTGTATTATATACAGTATATAAGCTAACTAACTAACTAACTAACTAACTAACTATCCAATGTATTGTGACACATCAAAGCTCAGAGCACAGCAATGACACTGCTATCTCTTTCAGAACAGCAAAAAAACTGCAGAAAATGGCTGCTGGGGATGTTCCTTTATAGTAAGGGGTAGGCAACTTTCCTATTGGTTGCTAGGGATGTTGCTAAGCTCAGACAAAGACATTGCAGCCTTCTAATTGGCCCACAAGCAAAAAGCAGGAAGGGTTCATGGGTTCAGAAGAAAAAAAATCTAGAATATTCGTGAATACAAATATATAGCACTATATTCTAAATATTCGTGAATTCTTGAAGTGGCGATATTCGAGATTAAAATTTGCGATGCGAATATTTGCACCCAACACTACTGGGGACATGATAAGCATTGAAATGGGAGTGGTGGGGTGAACACTTTACTAAAGATTTTTTTCCCACTAAACAAGCTGTTTTACTCTTCCATATGGCATAGTAAGACAGTAGTATTAAACAGTATCTCACAAAAGTGAGTACATCCCTCACATTTTTGTAAATATTTTATCTTTTAATGGGAAAACACTGAGGATATGACACTTTGATACAATGTGTTTTCCTTAGTGAAAATTACCAAATTGTGTCCAAAGTGTCAATATTTTGTGCGGCCACCATTATTTTCCAGCACTACTTTAACTCTCTTGAGCATGGAGTTCACTAGAGCTTCACAGGTTGCCGATTTGGTCATTTTAACTTAGGGGTGTACTTACTGGGGGTGTACTCTCAAAGATGCTGTACTGGCCAAGCATGTCTCCAGACCTAAACCGTATTGAGAATCTGTGGGGCATGGCTTGCTGTAACTATGTCCTGTGGTCTGATAAGACAAAAAAAAAAAAGTTTTTGGATCAGATGGTGTCAAGCAGGTGTGGTGACGACCAAGTGAGGAGTACAAAGACAAGTGTATCTTGCCTACAGGCAAGCATGATTGTGGGACTGTCATGGTTTGGGGCTGCATGAGTACTACCGGCTGTGAAGAGCTACAGTTCATTGAGGGAACCATGAATGTCAACATGTACTGTGACATACTGAAGCAGAGCATGATCCTTTCCCTTTGGAAACTGTGTTGCAGGGCAGTATTCCAACATGAGGACCCCAAACACACTTCCAAGATGACCACTGCCTTGCTAAAGAAACTGAGGGTAAAGGTGCTGGACTGGCCAAGCATGTCTCCAGACCTAAACCCTATTGAGCATCTGTGGGTCATCCTCAAATGAAAGGTGGAGGAGTGCAAGGTCTCTAATATCCACTAGCTCCGTGAAGTCGTCATGTAGGAGTGGAAAAGGATTCCAGTATCAACCTGTGAAGCTTTAGTGAACTCCATGCTCAAGTAAGTTAAGGTAATGCTGGAAAATAATAGTGGCACTTTGACACAATTTGTCCATTTTCACTTAGATGTGTACTCACTTTTGTTGCCAGCAGTTTAGACGTTAATGGCTGTATGTTGAGTTCTTTTGAGGGCACACCAATTTATACAAGCTATACACTGACTACTTTACATTGTGTCAAAGTGTCATATCTTGAGTGTTGTCCCACCAAAAGATATAATAAAATATTTACAAAAATGCGAGGGGTGTACTCACTTTTGTGAGATATTGTATATGGCATAGTGGGGGATCAGTGAGGTGAAAATTACTTATTTTATGTTTTTAAAGTATTCTCAGAAGTTTTAAAAAAGTTAAATACCACGACAAACGCTTAAAGCCAACAGACAATATGCCCATCACTTAGCAATTTTTCATAGAATAGTATCTCTATTACATAGACTGCAGTCCACCATCTTCAACAATGAGTTAAACTTTTACCAATACCACCAAATATAATAAGAAACATATTCACACCATGCTTGGCCGAATACCGCGTGTGCTCGAGCGCGATGCTCGAGTCTCCTCCCCGCACGTTTGTTGGCTGCTACGCAGCCAATAAACGTGCAGGTAAGTACTGCCACTCACTGTAATGCCGTAGCCATGTTGGTTAGTGGCGTTACAGTGATTGGATGGCCGGAAAGCGTCATCGTGTTCTATAAAGCACCCGTTGACTCATGGTTTGGCTCAGTCTTAGTCAGGGAGAGCTGTGCTGTAGAAGGGACAGATAGTGTAGGGAATTTAATTA
This sequence comes from Bufotes viridis, assembly GCA_033119425.1. Lineage (NCBI taxonomy): Eukaryota > Metazoa > Chordata > Amphibia > Anura > Bufonidae > Bufotes > Bufotes viridis. The sequence continues at coordinate 244,920,558 of CM065592.1, read as the reverse complement.
AATTTTTTCTCTAGGGCAGGGTTGGTGTTAGAGACCCAAAAGTCCTTTTAAGGACTATTGTTGTGTCTGGCAGCAATACATATTTTTAACATAACCTGAGCTAAATTGTGTGCAATTATAGAGACCCAAAAGTCTGTCACCCACTCGTTATATGCATTTTGGCCAACACCGATTACGGGTTGTTCACCCTTCTCGACCCCTGCTACAAAGAGAACTTCTCAACTCTCATTCCTGTGATGGAGAGGACTAGCAAAATGTAGCAATACCAGAAGGTCCTTGTGGAAAAACTGCTCCAAATATTTACAGCTGACAACGCTGGCGGCAGAGTACGTAGTTTCTTGGGCAACCAAGGAGGGGAGATGAGGGAAACACACAGCAGTTCCAACAGAGGCAGGGCATCACTCTCCAAGGCCTGGGACAGTTTCATGACACCCCACCAGCACCCTCACCCTGATGTGCGGCCTACTTTCAAAAGGAGGGAAAAATTTTGGAAGATGGCGAAGGAGTACGTAGCAGACGTGTCTACATCCTCAATGATCCCTCTGTGCCTCAGAACTATTGGGCATCCAAGCTGGACACATGGCACAAACTGGCACTCTACGGATTGGAGGTGTTGGCCTGTCCTCCCGCCAGCGTTTTGCCAGAGTGGGTATTTAGTGCTGCTGGGGGCATAATAACTGATAAGCGCATCCGCCTGTCAACTGAAAATGCTGACCGGTTGACTCTTATAAAAATTAACAAGGCCTAGATTGCCCCTGACTTCTCTACTCCACCAGATGAAACATAACAGGCACTTTAAATGTGGCTTTTATGGTGTATTGAATACACTGTATTCCCAAGCACCCCTTCATCCACAAAAAAGGATATATGGTTCAATCTTCCTTTTCTCATCCTCCTCCTCCATCATATCAACATGCTTGTTAGGCTGCCCTCATTCCTAATGTTTTAGAGGGTCAGCTCAGCAGCAGGCCCTATACCTTAATTTTTTCGATGGTCAGCTCAGCAGCAGGCCTTTGCCCATAATTTTTTCCATGGTCATATCAGCAGCAGGCACTCGCCCCTAATGTTTTAGAGAGTCAGCTCAGCAGTAGACCCTCAACCATAATTTTTTCGATGGTCAGCTCTAGAGATGACCGAATCGAAGCTGACAAAGTGGAATTCATTTAGAATTTCAGGAAAAATTTGATTCGCAATGAATGCGAATTTCCTCGTGCTTCATGGTAACGAATCACAATTTTCCTAAAATTTTGGCTACACATGTGAGGACTAAGGACATGGGGCAAGGAACTCTGGGAAGACGGGATCACCCAGATTGACATTCCTGTATGCAACCAATCTGCAGCCAGCCAGCACTGTGATGTCACAGCTCTATAAAGACGTCAGCCATCTTACAGTCAGACATTTTCCAGCGTTCAGAGTGCAGGGACAGACTTGTGAAGATGCTAGGGACAGCAAGTGGAAAAACGATTATCAAAAAAAAAGACAGAAAAAATGATTTATAAGTGCAGGGAAAGGATAGGGAGGAATCATTTCACAGCATCTTAGTGCAGGGAGAGACGTCAGAAGGTGCTAGGGACATTGATAGAAAAGTGATTTACAAGTGCAGGGAAAGATTATTTGGGGATCCAAATAGTCATTAGACAGCTCTGTCATTCCAGCTTTTTCTTATTGGGCTGCAAGTGTTATGTTGAAAAGCCTTAAGAGGCTTATATCTTAGTATCTTATTATTACTTATTACTACAAGAAAAAGATATACGCATTTCACTTCTGCAGTTATTTCTGTTGAAAGCGTATAGGGGAGTATTTCAGTAAAAAAGAAAAATATATATGCACTGCACTGTTGCATTTACTTCTGTTGACAGCGTATAGGGGCATATGTCAGTAAAAAAAGAAAAATATATACGCACTGCACTGTTGCAGTTATTTCTGGTGAAAGCGTATAGTGGCCAATTTCAGTCCAACAAGTTATATATATTCTCTGGTCACTTCTGCAGTTATTTCCGGGGAAAGTATACAGTTACCTATATCAGACACAACCAAAATTTGACGTTGAGTGAACGTCTAACAATCTGAAAACTCATATATATATAAACGCCAAAGAAAACTCTACCAGATCCGATAAAGAATTATTATTTTATTGAAAATCCACAAACATGATTCACTTTATTTTTAAAAAAACTTATTATATATAAAATTACTACAACATGATTGGTGGTGCAGATAGCACGCAGGATAAAACTCCACACAGGGGTATATATTAAGATTCAATAAATAGATTACAATAACATGCATCTAAACAGTTAACCATACAAAAATGCCATACCAAGGAAATCTTATAATAAAATGCTTGCGCCATTACAAGGCAGAATGTAATGGCGCAACCCCCGTGTCCCTTGGGGGTCCCACGGGGGTTGCGCCATTACATTCTGCCTACCAGGTATACTTATATGTTCCTATAATAGATTAGTGAACAGTTTATTTGACTTTAATCTGCTTCAGATTAGACACATGTCTTTATACGTCTATTTTAACTGAAGTCATTTACTAAGCATTTTATTATAAGATTTCCTTGGTATGGCATTTTTGTATGGTTAACTGTTTAGATGCATGTTATTTTAATCTATTTATTGAATCTTAATATATACCCCTGTGTGGAGTTTTCTCCTGCGTGCTATCTGCACCACCAATCATGTTGTAGTAATTTTATATATAATAAGTTTTTTTTTAAAATAAAGTGAATCATGTTTGTGGATTTTCAATAAAATAATAATTCTTTATTGGATTTGGTAGAGTTTTCTTTGGCGTTTAGTTACCTATAGCAGTCTAACAAGAAATATATATTCTCAGGTCACTTCTGCAGTTATTTCTGGAGAAAGCCTAGCGAGGCATATTACAGTAAAAAAAGAAAAATATATATTCACTGCATTGTTGCAGTTACAGTTGTGTTCAAAATTATTCAACCCCCAATGCTGTAAAGGGTTTTAGGGAATTTAGTGTACATTTGTAATTGCATAACTTACAGAAAAAAGATGCACCACATGGATAAGCAACTGACAACACTGGCTACTCCCTCACTTGGATGTTAAAAGCTGAGAGATTCGCCAATATTTCCAATCAGGAACATATCGGAGCCCCTTCAAACACCACATCACGGTATCTCAGCATGGCATGGGGTCCTACCACTAGACTACCTATGGTGTGTGAACAAGGTCTGAAAAGGTATTAAGCAGCCTACAGCCCCCTCCCACTCACCTGCATTGCAGGACCAACAATGCAATGGGGAACAAATGAGGCCACAAGCTACACCTACAACAGACCATGTGACACCGGCTTCCAGGTGCAACAGAATGTTTACCAGCCATATGCAATGGCACATTCAATACATATAAAACAAGAATCACAGAAATAAACGTGGCCTAAATGGGTGGGACTGTGTTCAGAATGAAATCTTACAAGGACTTTTTAAAGAACCAAATGCAACTAAAATGACATCAATTGTTTTTGTAATACAGTATTAAAAGTTTTTTTTTGCGATTTCTTCATTGACACAATTATTCAACCCCTTAAAGACTACCACTCTTAAGAACAGAGGTTCATTCAAGTGTTTTCAATCAGGTATTAAAAACACCTGTGGATGTCAAGGAGCAGCAATCAAGCATAATAAGCACCAGTTAGGCAGATTTAAAATGACTGATACTCAACTCCTTTTAGACATTTACTGGTGTGTTTACAAACATGGTGAAGTCAAGAGAATGGTCCAGGAAGACAAGAGAAGAGGTGATTTCTCTTCACAGGAAGGGCAATGGCTATAAGAAGCTTGCAAAGATGTTAAACATACTAAGAGACACCATAGGAAGCATCATTCGCAAATTCAAGGCAAAGGGCACTGTTGAAACGCTACCTGGTCGTGGCAGAAAGAAGATGCTGACTTCGACTGCTGTGCGCTACCTGAAGCGCAAAGTGGAGAAAAGTCCCTGTGTGACTGCTGAGGAACTGAAAAAAGATTTGTCAGATGCGGGTACTGAAGTTTCAGCTCAGACAATAAGGCGCACACTGCGTAATGAAGGCCTCCATGCCAGAACTCCCAGGCGCACCCCCTTGCTGTCTCCAAAGAATAAGAAGAGTCGACTGCAGTATGCCAAAAGTCATGTGGACAAACCACAAAAGTTTTGGGATACTGTTCTGTGGACTGATGAAACAAAATTAGAACTGTTTGGGCCCATGGATCAACGCTATGTTTGGACTGGAGGAGGAAGAACAAGGCCTATGAAGAAAAGAACACCTTGCCTACTGAGAAGCATGGCGGGGGGTCAATCATACTTTGGGGCTGTTTTGCTTCTACAGGTACAGGGAAGCTTCAGCGTGTGCAAGTTACCATGAATTCTTTTCAGTACCAGGAGATATTGGATGAAAATGTCATGCAGTCCGTCACAAACCTGAGGCTTGGGAGACGTTGGACCTTTCAACAGGACAATGATCCCACGCATACCTCCAAGTCCACTAGAGCATGGTTGCAGATAAAAGGCTGGAACATTTTGAAGTGGCCATCGCAGTCACCAGACTTAAATCCGATTGAGAACCTCTGGTGGGACTTAAATAAAGCAGTTGCAGCACGCAAGCCTAAGAATGTGACTGAACTGGAGGCTTTTGCCCATGAAGAATGGGCGAAGATACCCGTAGATCGCTGCAAGACACTTGTGTCAAGCTATGCTTCACGTTTAAAAGCTGTTATACCTGGAAAAGGATGTTGTACTAAGTACTAAGATTGAATGTCACTTGGGGGTTGAATAAAACTGATAATGATGTGAGCACAGAAAAGACATTTGTGGTTATTTCATTATAAATGTTATGTTATATTTGTCTGACTTACAAGTGCCTCTTTGATTTAATTGTAAACAAGATGACTGAAATGTCAAACTGGCCAAAACACTCAATTTCAGTGGGGGTTGAATAATTTTGAACACAACTGTATTTCTAGTGAAAACGTATAGTGGCCTATTTCAGTCCAACAAGAAATACATATTCTCAAGTCACTTCTGCAGTTATTTCTGGTGAAAATGTATAGTGGCCTCTTTTAGTCCAACAAGAAATATATATTCTCAGGTCACTTCTGCAGTTATGTCTGGTAAAAGCGTAGAGAGGCGTATTTTAGTCCAACAAGAAATATATGTTCTTAGGTCACTTCTGCAGTTATTTCTGGTGAAGGCGTATTTTTCGTAAAAAAATAAAAATATATATGCACTGCACTGTTGCAGTTATTTCTGGTTAAAGCGTATAGTGGCCTATTTCAGTCCAACAAGTAATATATATTCTCAAGTCACTTCTGCAGTTATTACTGGTGAAAGCATAGAGAGACATATTTCAGTAAAAAAAGAAAAATATATATGCCCTGCACTGTTGCAGTTATTTCTAGTGAAAACGTATAGTGGCCTATTTCAGTCCAACAAGAAATATATATTCTCTGATCACTTCTCCAGTTATTTCTGGTGAAAGCGTATAGTGGCCTATTTCAGTCCAACAAGAAATATATATTCTCAGGTTACTTCTGCAGTTATTTCTGGTGAAAACGTATAGTGGCCTATTTCAGTCCAACAAGAAATATATATTCTCAGGTCACTTCTGCAGTTATTTCTGGTAAAAGCGTAGAGGTGTATTTCAGTCCAACAAGAAATATATATTCTCAGGTCACTTTTGCAGTTATTTCTGGTGAAAGCGTATAGGGGTGTATTTTATAACAACAAGAAAAATATATTCTCAGTGCATTTCTGCAGTTATTTGTGGTGAAAGCGTTTAGTGGTCTATTTCAGTCCAAAAAGAAAAATATATTTGTCACTTTTAGGGGAGTTTTAATTTCCGTTTTATTTGTTTAGTTCAGCTACAAGTATGTCAGACAGAGAAGTGCCAGGCCATGCACAGAGGAGTGGCAGAGGCCTGAATGTTTCTGGCAAAAGCAGAGGTCGCAGCAGAGTAAGGAGTCGTGGCAGCAGTAGTCGGAGCAAGAGGCCTGAGCTCCTGGTGTCATTTACCGGTCGTGTCTTGACCAGCAACCTAGCGGTTCCTGATTGGTTATCTCGGTCATTCACGTCATCCCAAGTGACATCTGACACCCCTAGCCAACAGTCGGTGGATTCGTCAGACACAACCCTTGGCATGGCCCGGGAGTAGGCCCTGTGCCGTCACCTGTCCTCAACCTGCCTCTGGCCTTTTCTGTTCCCTTACCACGAGAAGTAAAACATGCAGTGGGCTCAGTTTCACTTTTCAGCGAGGAACAGCTACTAGAGGACAGTCAGCAGCTACTGCCCAGCCAAGATGTGGGGGAGACATCCACCGCCTCCTCTGCTAGGCTGGCAAGCAGTGATGAAGAGAGTGGCATGGCAGCTTGTGTTGCGAGTGGTCAGGCTCCTGACCCAGAGGCCGTTGAGGAGGACATCAGTGATGTGCAGACACTACTCGATGATGATGAAGCCGATCACACTTGGGAGCCGGGTGAAGAAAGGGCTTCATCATCATCAGGACAAGAGGGTGGAAGCTTGCCCGTCAGTCAGCGGCTGAGCCTGCAAGTCACTAGCATGGCCAGGAGTCAGCAGGGTGGCAGCAGTGGGAGGTTGAGGGACCAAACGGGCACAGGGTAGACCACCTGCTTTGCAGCAGACTACCTGCCCGGAAAGGAGTGGTGCACAGGTTCACAGAAGCAGCGGCAGTAGCAGTCAGCCAGTGAGCACTGTTGGGCGGAAAATCAGGTACTCGGCGGTGTGGCATTTTTTTGTGAAGCCGCCAGAGGAGGTCAACACGGCCAAATATAGAATATGTGGTGTGGGGAGTCGCTCTGGTAGACAGCGGTGCGGGTGCAGTTTAGAGGCAAAACAAGGAGTCCAGATTGTGCAACAAACAGTGTTTTATTCACACTTGCACACAAAATGAAAAACAGTCTCTTGGTGACAGTTCACACACAACGGAAATAACGTAGCCAAACAAAAACAGTCCAACACAGGTTCAGTCACCTGGGAGGTGTAGGTGCAGGTTCGCACCACGCTGTCGGCCCAGCCGCAGGAGAATCCAGCTTCAGGTAGCCAGGAACAAAATACCTCCTTACTGAGCTCTTTCCTCCTGGACAGAGAACTCCCAGCCCTGTTAGCAGCTCCAGGATAATCACACTCCCCAGACACAGCTGCTGGCTGCGTTTTATATCCAGCCCAAAACATGGACTGGACCGTGGGGAGCAGCCACCCACCCTACTCTTTAGCTGCTCCCAGTAAGAGCCGGCCCGGATCGGCTTTGCAGCCATGCTATTTAACAAAGTCAAACAGCACTAGCTGCTGCAGACAAAAACCCGGCTCTCACCTCACCGAGGCCAGCAACCTCGGTGACACGTACCTGCCATCACATATGACACCTTGCACCTTACCACATACCCCCCTTTGTTCAACCCTGAGGGGTGAACACACGTGAGGCAGTGGACGCGGGACAGGGCATCTGCGTTGCCCTGCAAGCGGCCTGCCCTGTGTTCCACGGAAAACTTGAAATTTTGAAGAGATAGGAACCACCTAGTGACCCGAGCATTCCTCTCCTTGGCCTGACTCATCCATTTGAGGGGGAATGGTCGGTCACCAGACGGAACCTCCTCCCTAACAGGTAGTAGCGGAGAGATTCGAGTGCCCACTTGATAGCCAGGCACTCCCTCTCCACTATACTATACCTGGACTCGGCGGGACTGAGCTTACGGCTCAGGAAGACAACGGGATGTTCTTCCCCGTTGACCTCCTGCGACAGTACCGCACCGAGGCCTACCTCCGAGGCGTCGGTCTGTACGACAAACTCCTTGTTGAAGTCGGGTGTCACCAAAACCGGGGACCCACACAGGGCCGACTTCAACGCGGAGAAAGCCTCCTCCGCCTTCTCACTCCAGCTAACCCTCCCAGACTTTCGCCCCTTCAACAGGTCTGTCAATGGCGCTGCTATTGTGGCAAAGTGGGGCACAAACCTCATGTAGTAACCTACAATCCCCAGGAACGACTTTACCTGCCTGGTGGTGACCGGTCGGGGCCAGTTACGAATGGCCTCTACCTTAGTTACCTGAGGTTTGATGACTCCCCGCCCAATTACATACCCCAGATATTTTGTCTCCTCTAACCCTATGGAGCACTTCTTTGGGTTAGCGGTCAGTCCGGCTTTCCTCAGGGCATCCACTACCGCCTGCACCTTGGGTAAATGGCTTTCCCAGTCGGTGCTGTGGATGACTACATCATCCAAGTAGGCCGAGGCGTACCGACGATGTGGTCGCAGCACTATGTCCATTAACCTTTGGAAAGTGGCGGGGCGCCATGCAGGCCAAAGGGTAACACCTTGTAGTGATACAGGCCCTGCGGGGTAACAAATGCGGTTTTTTCCTTAGCCGACTCCGTTAAGGGTACCTGCCAGTACCCTTTAGTGAGGTCCAGCACAGAAAAATAACGGGCTTGTCCTAAACTTTCAACCAGCTCGTCTACTCGGGGCATGGGATACGCGTCAAACTTGGATACTTCATTTAACTTGCGAAAGTCGTTGCAGAACCGCAACGTCCCATCCGGCTTGGGTATTAGGACTATGGGACTGGCCCACTCACTTTTCGACTCCTCAATGACCTCGAGCTTCAACATTAACTGTACTTCCTCCGCGATGGCCCGTCGCCGAGCCTCGGGTACCCGGTATGGTTTTAACCGGATCTTGGCCTGAGGCTCAGTGACGATGTCATGTTGGATGAGAGACGTGCGGCCAGGAGGTCCGAGAACACATCCGTGTTCCGACTGATGAACTCCCTGACTTCCTGAACTTGTTTGGAAGACAGGCTGTCTGCAATTTTTACCGTGGTTACTGCTTCACAGGCCTCGAACTGTGGGGCTGGACCCTTTTCACCTAGAAGCCCTGGCCGGGGGCTGTGGTCGTCGGCCGTGTCCCTATCTTTCCACGGCTTAAGTAAATTCACGTGGTACACCTGCTCCGGCTTGCGCCGCCCTGGCTGGTGTACTTTGTAATTTACTTCCCTACTTTCTCGATCACCTCATAGGGGCCCTGCCACCTAGCTAGGAATTTGCTGTCAAGGGTGGGTACCAGAACCAAAACCCGATCTCCCGGATTGAAGCCCCGTACCCGAGCCTGACGATTGTACACCCTACTCTGGGCTTGTTGCGCTGCCTCCATATGCTCCCGGACCAGCGGCAACACCCTTTCTATCCGTTCCTGCATCTGGGTGACATACTCAATGACACTTTTGTGGGGGACAGGCTGTTGTTCCCATGCTTCCTTGGCGATATCCAACAGGCCCCGAGGGTGTCTGCCATAAAGCAGTTCGAAGGGCGAGAACCCAGTAGAGGCCTGGGGTACCTCTCGCACTGCGAACATGAGATAGGGCAGAAGCAGGTCCCAGTCCTTCCCATCTCTAGACACCACCCTTTTAACATATTTTTTAGAGTTTGGTTAAACCTCTCAACAAGACCGTCTGTTTGCGGATGGTAAACGGACGTCCGTAACTGCTTTATACGCAACAATTTACACAGTTCCTTCATTACTTTGGACATAAAAGGGGTCCCTTGGTCTGTCAGAACCTCTTTTGGCAGGCCCACACGGGAAAACATCTCCATTAACTCTTTGGCAATGAGCCTAGCTGAGGTATGTCGCAGGGGCACCGCCTCCGGATACCGAGTGGCATAGTCGAGAACTACCAGAATGTGTTGGTGGCCCCTGGCAGACTTTGGTACAGGCCCAATTAAATCCATAGCGATTCGCTCAAACGGTACTTCAATAATTGGCAGAGGTACCAGAGGACTACGGAAATGAGGCTGGGGCTAGTTATCTGACAGGTTGGACAGGACTTACAATAATTTTCTACTTCCTTGAACACACTGGGCCAATAAAACCGCTGCAGTATGCGGTCCTGGGTTTTCTGCCACCCCAGGTGTCCCCAAGAACATGTTGGTGGGCAAGCTCCATGACAAGCTTGCGATACGCTGTGGGCACCACCAACTGTTCAACAGGTTCACCTCGGACTTGGTTCACCCGATACAACATATCCTGTAGAACAATAAATCGTGGGAACATTAATTCAGCCCCTGGTTTCTGGGGTTTACCATCAATTTCCAGCACATTCTCCCAGGCCCTGGTTAGGGTTTGGTCCCGGTGTTGTGCGGTCCCAAAATTTTCCCCGGAGACATTGAGGTCTGCCAACTCAGGTCCCGGTGGCAAGTCCTCCGTGTCTCCCACCATTACACTCAGTGGGGTTGTCTCCCCTCTACCGCTGGAGCAGTGGTCACCCCTACCGCCGGCCCTTCAGACTCGGGCTCCCAGGGTTCTGGCCTTCCAGCGGTATCAGGCCACTCTACTAGGGTCACCCCTGTCTCGGGTCCCTCAGATACCTTTATTGCCGGCCACAGCGCCGGAAAACCGGGAAGTCCCTCCCAAGTATTAGTTCATGTGGGAGTTTAGTAGCGACAGCCACCTCGTGGGTCCACCTACCAGCCGCTGTGGACAAAGTCACTAGTGCAGTGGGGTAGTCTTTCAGGTCTCCGTGGATGCACAGGACCCCGACTTTACGGCCAGTATACTCCACAGGCCGTACAAGGGCAGCCCTTACCAGGGAGACTAAACTCCCGGAGTCCAGCAGAGCCACCGCCAGCGAATCTCCCACCTCTACCTGACACAGGTGGTTATGGTCTTGCACCTCACGGGTGCCAGTTGCGCACAGCTTCCGTGCATACAAGGAGTGGCGACTCCCATAGTTCACCTCCATCGGCTCATCCCGATGCGGACAGTCGGCCCTGATGTGGCCTGGCTCCTGACACCTCCAGCATACCACGGGAGGCGGACTCGCAGGGGGTATCTTCCGTACAGGCCGCTCTGTCGCCGGACGTCGGAACTGGGGCAGAGGCCTCCGGGTTTGACTGACCCCTTCCCAGCAAGACTCCCTGCAGGTTTCTGGTGGCCTCGTACCGCTCCACCAGGTCGACCATCTCCAGGGCATTGGTGGGCGATACCTGGCCGACCCAGTGCTGGAGAGGGTAAGGCAAAGCCCTCCAGAAGACATCGGCTAACAGACGGTCGAGCATAGCAGTGGGAGTCAGTATGTCTGGCTGCAGCCATTTTTGCAACCGTTGTAGCAAGTCATAGTATTGTGGCCTGGCGGGTTCAGCCACGTTAAAGTCCCACTGGTGGACACGCTGAGCCCGGACCAAAACATTCACCCCCAGTCTTGCCAGGATCTCACCTTTCACAGTTGGGTAGTCAGCTGCTTGGTCATCTGGGAGGTCAAAAATACTTGCTGGGGTCCAGACGCCAGGAACGGAGCGACGACCTCTGCCCACTGTTCTCGGGTAATTTCTCCCTCACGGCCACCTTCTCGAACACCGCCAGATAGGTCTCCACATCATCCGAGGGGGTCATCTTAGGGATCGCGGCACGGACAGCTTTCCGGGCATCATGGACGCGGTGGGACGCTCCTGCCGCTTGCAACGCCATCACGTGCTGTAGCAGTAGCTGGTTGGTCTCCCGCTGCTGCACGTTAGCCTCTATGAGGGCTTTCACAGCCGCCTCCATTTTGTCGGGGATCACAGGCTGCAACTTTGCCGGCTTAATATAGGACATTCACTTTTTCTCAGCAAAAACAAAGTTCGGCGTTCACGCCAGCCTCACTGCGCATGCCCGCATCCGACACCAAATGTGGGGAGTCGCTCTGGTAGACAGCGGTGCGGGTGCAGTTTAGAGGCAAAACAAGGAGTCCAGATTGTGCAACAAACAGTGTTTTATTCACACTTGCACACAAAATGAAAAACAGTCTCTTGGTGACAGTTCACACACAACGGAAATAACGTAGCCAAACAAAAACAGTCCAACACAGGTTCAGTCACCTGGGAGGTGTAGGTGCAGGTTCGCACCACGCTGTCGGCCCAGCCGCAGGAGAATCCAGCTTCAGGTAGCCAGGAACAAAATACCTCCTTACTGAGCTCTTTCCTCCTGGACAGAGAACTCCCAGCCCTGTTAGCAGCTCCAGGATAATCACACTCCCCAGACACAGCTGCTGGCTGCGTTTTATATCCAGCCCAAAACATGGACTGGACCGTGGGGAGCAGCCACCCACCCTACTCTTTAGCTGCTCCCAGTAAGAGCCGGCCCGGATCGGCTTTGCAGCCATGCTATTTAACAAAGTCAAACAGCACTAGCTGCTGCAGACAAAAACCCGGCTCTCACCTCACCGAGGCCAGCAACCTCGGTGACACGTACCTGCCATCACATATGACACCTTGCACCTTACCACAGTGGGCAGAAGGTGAAGCGTGGCCAGGGTGCCAATGTTGGCACCATAGCCCTGCGTCAACATATGCAGCGTCAACATGACGTGGCCTGGGAGGAACGTGGCTCTGATGTGGTGGTCCAGCCTGCCGCAGCTACCGCTACATCACCCAGTGGCACACACCCAGTTTCAGCCAGTCAAGGCTACACTACCTAAGCCGAAGGGAGCTGTCTGTCAATCCCATCTTCTGCTGGTCCAGATGCTCCTGCTTGTACTCCTCGGCAGTCATTCCGTCAGCCATTGATCACCAAAGTGATTGCCAAGAGACAACAGTATGCGTGTACGCATCCAAAGCCGCATAAGCTGAACGTGCTCCTGGCTAAGTTGCTGGTGCTTCAGTCCCTCCCTTTCCAACTGATGGCTTGTGCCGAGCCAAGGTGGGGAGTCCCAAGCCATCATTTCTTTGAGAAAAAGGCAGTACCAGACCTGCACACACATGTAGAACAGAAGGTGGGCCAGTCCTTGAGCCTGTAGGTGTTTGCCAAAGTGCACAGAAGAGCCGACGTGTGAAGCTGTCACTACGGTCAGGGACAATACATGTCCTTTACGGCTCACTAGGTGAATGTGGTTCCTGCACAGCCATACCAGCTACATGAACAGGTCACGCCGCTTCCGTGTCCACGTTGTCACGCCATTGGTACTGCGACAATGTCTGCCTCTGCCTCCTCATCCTCCACCATGTCCTCAGCCTCCACTGCAGGGACAAGTCACAGTACCCCTCCAGCATACCAAATGTGCAGGGCTTGGCAGTGTCACACTGTTCTGCACCTGGGGAGGAACTGCTCCGTGTGATGCATCAAGAAATCGAATCCTGGCTTTCTCTGCGACAACTGAAAATCGGAACCATGCTGACCGACCACGGGAAGAACATGGTGTCAGCGCTGAGTCAAGGAAAGCTGAGCCATGCGCCTTGCATGGCACACGTGTTCAATCTGGTTGACAACTTTGGTTTCTGACATCTTCCACCCATCTGCAGGACATTAGCCACTCGTACACCACAAAGCACACCCTCCTTGAACAGAACGGCATCCCCCAATATAGGCTGATATGCAACGTTTCCACCTGTTGGAATTCCACCCTCCATATGTTGGACCGACTATCCGAACAGAGAAAGGCCATCAACGATTTCTTGAGGATGCAAGTGGATAGGAGTAATCCCCTGTGTAACTTCGATGTCAGCCAGTGGCAGCTCATGCCCTTTGAGGACGCCACGTTATTTGTCAGTTGACAGGACTACGGGATGAATGACGTCATTCCACTGCTTCATGTCCTGGAACAGATGGTGGTAACAATGGCTGGTCAGGAGACAGGAGACGTGGCGCCTCGATCTCACGGCCACATGAGCCCTGTGAGTGCTGAACTGGAAGAGGAGAAGGTGTGGGAGGAGGATATTGAAGCACAGGAAATGTGTAGCCAAATGGGTGGTTTTTCTACTCAGCTGACAGGACAGGAGGAGCAGAAGCAGCCAGGTGAGCTACAGGGCGATGATGAAGACTAGACAGAGGACCCAGACACACCATGGCAGTTTGCAGTGGAGATGGAGTCCCTCCGGGGCACTTGCACAAATGGCCCGATGCATGCTCACTTGCTCACATTCGGCAGAGGGATAAATTCTGGCTCTCCACCTTGTTGAACCCTTGCTACCGGTGCAGAATGAGGGCCTTTTTTACACCCGAGGGAGGGCAAACTGGACAAACTGAACTACTATTGAGACATCCTATGTAGTCAGTTGGCCGCTGCCTATCTGCACCATTGTCCATCCTCTCACAGGTCTGACCGGGGGGCCCTCTGTGCTCATGTTCCACTGCCATGGCTGCTGGGGAGGGGTGGGGTGGCCAGAGCAGTATGAGCTCCATCAGCAGCAGCCTGAACCAGCAGGTGGTGGCATACTTGGACAGTCCCCTGCCACCTCACATTGATGATCCGCTGGACTACTGGGCAGCCAAACTGGATTTGTGGCCGCAACTAGAATAGTTTGCCCTGAAAATGCTGTCCTGCCCGGCCAGTAGTGTGGCATCAGAGCAGGTTTTTAGTGCAGCGGGGACCATAGTTAGCCCAGGGAGAACTCGCCTGTCCACCCAAAATGTGGAGAGACTGACCTTTGTCAAGATGAATCAGGCGTGGATCAGACAGGATTTCCAAACACCAATTCCTGATGCATCAGACTACATCATCCATGATCAACCAACACTTTGATACAAGAGAGTTTCTTCTGACTACCTGCCTCAGCTACTACTTTGATGCTGCAACCCGCCTGATGCCACACATCTGTTGCCAAGTGCTCCTAATTTCACCCACCTTCGTCAGCAGGTACTGGTATTGACACCCAATACCTCACTCTGTTACGGGGTCACTTTGTGGTCTCCTGATGCAGCTGCTGATGCTATCTCCAAACTATGTCACCTTGCCACTCTGTGTTATCCTGCTGCCTCCATCTCCACACTATGTCACCTTGCCACTCTGTGGTCTTCTCATGCTGCTGCCATCCCCACACTATGTTACCTTGCCACTCTGTGGTATCCTCCTGATGCTGCTGCCTTCTCCACACTATGTTTCCTTGCCACTCTGTGGTATTCTGCTTCTGCTGCCATCTTCACACTATGTCACCTTGACCCTCTGTGGTCTTCTCATGCTGCTGCCACCTCCAGACTCTGTCATTATGCCACTCTGTAGCCTACTCATGCTGCCGCCACCTCCAGACTCTGTTATTGTGCCGCTCTGTGGTCTCCTCATGCTGCTGCCACCTCCAGACTCTGTCATTGTGCTGCTCTGTGGTCTCCTCATGCTGCCTCCTACAGACTCGTTCAGTGTGCCACTAAGTGGCCTCCTCATACTGCCGCCACCTCCAGACTCTGTCATTGTGCCACTTGGTGGCCTCCACATGCTGCCGCCACCTACAGACTCGGTCATTGTGCCACTATGTGGTCTCCTCATGCTACTGCCACCTCCATACTCTGTCATTGTGCCACTCTGTGGCCTACTCATGCTGCCACCTGCAGACTCGTTAATTGTGCCACTCAGTGGCCTCCTCATACTGTTGCCACCAGACTCAGGGTGTAGGTGTTTTAACTACAAAGCTCAACAAGCCAAACTTGGCTCTAAATCAATCTTGACCCAGATTTACAATACTTGTTAAAATATAACTTTTATTCCTCACTGTAAAATGGGCTGTGAGCCTGGCCCTACTCATGCTGCTGCCACCCCCAGACTCTGTCATTGTGCCGCTCTGACATGTGGCTCGTAACTAAAGAGCCAAAACGCGTCACAAATATGCTTGGAATGTCACAAATAATCTAAATTTGCATATCTACAAGTGAGTGCCGTTCTTATCTATGCAAACTCCTTCTTATCTGTCAGATCCTGTCTGTGTAGCAGCTGTAAGGACTGTATGGTCCCATTAAAATTGGCTTATGATTTGGTAGCCAAAAGCAGGAGTGGGTACAAAACACAGAAGACATGCAAATATTCCATTCACGGGTCATCTCTGTTTTAGATATTTTGCCTTTAGCAATACTGATGGATTATTGAGCAAATGCTGACCAAGTGAAGGCGTATGCTCCACAGACAGGATACGTTTTTTCGTGGGTGACATCAACACAAACTTACTGCTGACAACTTCTCCACTCTGTCAGGGAGCTCTACTTGTATAAGTGCTTAATAGAATAGGTTCTGTAGACGTCTATGTGGAATCAGCTGATGAGGGTGTTAAAGGAGGGCGCTTCTTCTTGATGCTAACATCTACCTGATAGGGTTCATTCACACATTCGTGGTGTGTTGCAGATCTGCAACACATCCGGCCGGCACCCCCATAGAGCAGCCTATTCTTGTCCGCAGCTGTGGACAAGAATAGAACATATTCTATTTTTTTCCGGAGCTGCAGACTGGAAGTTCGGCGGCGCACTACGGAAATGCAGATGTGGAGAGCACACTGTGTGCTCTCCGCAACCATTCCATCCCCATTCAGGACACTTAATGCGGACGTGTGAATGGACCCTAAGGCTGAGTTCACACTTGAGTTTATTTGGTCAGTTTTGGCCCCGTGACTACCCAAATAAGTGAAGTATGCAGTGATTCTAAGAGTGATGCCTGTCATCTGCATGTCATAAGGACTCACATTTACGTATTATTTCACTACCAAAGCAGACTCCTTATGCTTGTTATTGCAAGGCACAGTGTTCTAAACCACCACTATAAAGGCTCTCAGCACTTACTTTTTACGTAATTCGTAGCGAATATATTCAGATCGAATCAGATTTTTCCCGAAAAATTCTGCGAATCTCTAGTCAGCTCAACAGCAGGGTCTCGCCCATCATTTTTTCATGGTCAGATCATTAGGCCCTCACCCCTAATGTTTTAGAGAGTCAGCTCACCAGCAGACCCTCAACCATAATTTTTTCGATGGTCAGCTCAGCAGCAGGCACTCGCCCCTAATGCTTTATATCAGGCATCCTCAAACTGCGGCCCTCCAGCTGTTGCAAAACTACAACTCCCAGCATGCCTGGACAGCCTACAGGTATCAGCTTGCAGCAGTGCATTGTGGGAGTTGTAGTTTTACAACAGCTGGAGGGCCGCAGTTTGAGGATGCCTGCTTTATATGGTCAGCTCAGCAGCAGACCCTCACCCCTAATGTTTTAGATGGTCAGATCAGTAGCAGGCCCTCACCCCTAATGTTTTAGATGGTCAGCTCAGCAGCAGGACCTCGCCCCTAATGTTTTAGATGGTCAGCCCAACAGCAGGCTCTCACCCCTAATGTTTTAGATGTCAGATCAGCAGCAGGCACTAGCCCCTAATGTTTTAGAGAGTCAGCTCAGCAGCAGACCCTCACCCCTAATGTTTTAGATGGTCAGCTCAGCAGCAGACCCTCACCCCTAATGTTTTTGATGGTCAGCTCAGCAGCAGGCCCTCGCCCCTAATGTTTTAGATGGTCAGATCAGCAGCAGTCACTCATCCCTAATGTTTTAGAGAGTCAGCTCAGCAGCAGACCCTCACCCCTAATGTTTTAGATGGTCAGCTCAGCAGCAGACCCTCACACATAATGTTTTAGATGGTCAGATCAGCAGCAGGCCCTTGCCCCTAATGGTTTAGAGGGTCGCCAGCAGGTCCTGGCTCCTAATGTTTTTGAGAGTCGCCAGCAGGCCATCAATCATAGGGTGTGTATGATGCCCTCCTTTATGTGTAACAAAGGGTGTATTGGATTGCCGGTTCCTTGTAATTTTAAGCAGCCCTTTCACTTAGTGCATAGTCTTTATGAGTGTAGGAGTCCCACTACCTTAACAATTGTACCACAATGTGAATGAGGCCCTCCTTTATGAGATGTACAGATTGTGCCTCTTCCTTGTAATGTTTGGCAGCACTTGCACTTTATATACAAGTAAATATACAGCAAAGAATGTTTCCTAAAAATTTTTCCTCTAAAATCGATTTTATCTTTGGTTTTGTGCGTATTATTGTCAGACTGTAAAATTGGCGTAATACTCGGACAACATCGTTCCCAGCAGCGACCTGAGAGTCCAAGATGCACCCAGACATCCTCCCCATGCTGCTTCTAAACCATTTCAGTGGTGTTTCCATCAATTTCTGAACAATTCATGTGAACCAGACACCCTCCTCTCTTCAGAGCAGGGGGTGCCTGGTTTAATGCTTGGGTTATCTCATTGACTTACATTGTGCTCGGGTGCTTGGTAGAGCACCTGAGCATCCAGAGGTGTTCTACTCAAGCACCTGAGCACTTTGGTGCTCGATCAACACTAGAGAATAGTCATTTTACCCTACTGGGAACACAAGATTATTTCAAATGTATTGGCAAATTTTGGCATTGTTGCTTTTGCCTCTAAAACATTTTCCAATCTATATCTATTTTCAGATTCTATGTTTAAGCAAATGATTGTGTTTCCACGTTTTTTATTTTTTTTAAATGACCCTTTTTACAAATTTTAGGACAGTATTATGTTACAAATCTGGGTATTTAACCGTTCCCATCTTGAATGTGCCACTTATTATAGATTTGCATTAAATTATTTAGTATTCTTTCTCTTGACAGAATTTGGCAAGTGCAAAAATCAGAGGATAAGTCTCCCTGCCTGTGCTTATGCCATAGGCTGGTTAAATGTTTATTAGCTATAACAGCTCCTGGTCCAACAATTCTATAGAGTTTATGTGCCCCACAGTTTATATTTACTACATTTATTAAATGCAAACACTTTAATCCCTTTATTTTAAAATGAATATATTTCCATGTTGCACATTATTTTTGACAAAAAAGTCTAAAGGACTATTTAGAATAGTGTAATTTGCCCATTGAGAGAGCAATTCATGTGTACCATCTGCCAATGTTTTATGTATGATTCTATTTCCTAAATTACTGGCATGCATTTTTGTGATACTGTGAAATATTTATTGCATGGAGTATATTATTTGGTACATGATATAGCTGTAGGAGAAGTATTCAATTAATATTTTATTTAGTTTTAAATTAAACATTCTTGGTTTTTTCTATATTACTAGTGATTAGTGCCCCATCTCCCAGTAAAGACAAAATACTATTATTGTGCTTAGTATCTCCTGCAGCAAGTCAGCATTATTGCATTTTTATTTGAACGTATGTATCCTCTTGACCTAAGAGAATTTAGTAGATTATTAATATTATATATAGCTGAATAAAACTTTGATTAATACTTAAGAAATGATAATTTCATAGCTGTTTATGTTAGCACATCATTTCTTAACTAAAAAAGATATGCAAATTTATTGAATGCATTGTCACATAGACTTTCAAAATATTACTTTTATGTTCTAATTAGGCAGTAAACTAAACACCAGTTTGCAATTTACATCTAAAATGATTTTACATAAAAAGTTGAGTATATATGCTACATTTCCTATCTGATTCCTATCGGAAACAGGCCGAACTGGATGGACAAATGTCTTTTTTCGGTCTTATATACTATGTCACTATGATTCTGATTAAAGGCCCCTTTAAACTGCCCGACAATCAGGGCTATTATTAGGAAGTAGCATTACTAGGAACGCTCGTCCATGATAATTGCCCTGTGTGAAGTTGCCACCTGTCACACAATGAACAAGCAAATTCTCGTTCATTGGGTAAAAGAATAACCCCTGAAAATGCTGTGTAAATCTGCTGCCCAGAAACAATAAATCTGTATGGAGACAAGCTATCGCATGTAAATGCAGCTCTCACCTCTGTTGAAGAGCAGGCAAGTAATGGGAATGAACAGTTCTTTCCCGATGATTTCCTGCTCAGCCGTCCTGCGTAAATGGGCCTTTACATCCACATTTGTTTCGACTTGAATTGATTTGTCACAAATCGAAGTTGCTCCGATTGTTCTGAAAATTGTTATATAACACTCTCTAGCTCAGTTGTAGTTTTACAACAGCTGGCGAGCCGCAGGTCCTTGCTGTAGTCTCTTAGAACTAAGGCTTTTTATGAAAATATGTTATCTCTTTTTATTAGTTATTTAGACATTTTGCTCTCCCTCTTCCCCCCTTTTAAGCTCTTGAACACAATGATAGCAATAGCAAATAACTGACATATATAAATACACATGCATCCATTCTTAATCGGTCTCTGTGAGCCAGTGTGTTGTACATTACCTGTACATGAAAGACAACAAAAGCTATTGAAAAACCTTTGAAACACTGCACAATGTACCATTGTTATGCAGAAAGTGCATCAAGAGACCAAACAAGAATGAATACATTTGTAAGGATAAATGCATGTTTTTTTTTTTATTTCATTTTATTCAATACAAATATAAATCACATGATTCATACATCTAAAAAACCCACTGGACACAAAATAATATTTATGATTAATAATTATACCCAAAATATAAACCAATACACCCATACTACTCCATGGGAGAGGAAAAGGAAACAGGGGAAAAAAAAAAACAAGAAAACCCATACTAATCCTAACTGGACCAAATCTTAGTCTATACCTTTAGACATGGGCGTAGCTATAGGGGGTGCAGAGGTAGCAGTTGCTACCGGGCCCAGGAGCTTGAGGGGGCCCAAAGAGCCTTGTGCCGCATAAGAAGACACACAAAGCACTGAGGGAAGGGGGGCCCAAGCTGAACTCTTGCACCAGGGCCCATGAGCCATTAGCTACGCCCCTTTAGATTATTACGAGTTTTGTACTCTATCTGCTTGTAGTGCTTTATCTTCTTAACCAGATTAAGCCAGGTACAGTAGAAAGAGTGGGGAGCTCTTTGGCCATCCAACTTCTGGCAATTACTAACCTTGCCAAGAACAAAATTATACAAATGCAATTTCGGATGTTTTTCGTGGCAATAGATCTATCTAAGTCATTCAGAATAGCAGTCCAGATATCAAATGGTTTTCTAACATCTAATTTTAACCACTACCCGACCGCCTAACGCAGGGATGCGTTCTGCTTGCGGCCGGGTTATTCCTCCTTGACGCATCGGCGCGTAATCTCATGAGAGGCGAGATTTCCTGTGAACGCGCGCGCATGTGAGCGCGCATTCACAGAACCGTGCAGCAGACAAGTTATACTACAGCCTGCCAGCGATGATCATTCGCTGGCAGGCTGTAGATGTAAAATAAATCACATCAAATAGGTATATCAGACACTGTTTTGTTAACAGCAGCTGCTATACCTGCTACCTGGTCCTCTGGTGGTCCCATTTACTTGGATCGACCCAGAGAGGACACAGGCAGCTCTGTAAGTAGCACCAAGCACCACACTACACTACACCCCCCCTGTCACTTATTAACCCCTTATTAACCCCTGATCACCCCATATAGACTCCCTGATCACCCCCCTGTCATTGATCACCCCCTGTAAGGCTCCATTCAGACATCCATATGTGTTTTACGGATCCGCAAAACACGGACACCAGCAATGTGCTTTCCGCATTTTGCGGATCCGCACATTGCCAAAACTACATAGAAAATGCCTTTTCTTGTCCGCAATTGCGGACAAGAATAGGACATGTTCTATATTTTTGTGGAACGGAAGTGCTGACCTAGAAGTGCGGATCCGCGATTCCGGATCCGAGCGAGACAAAGTCTGTCCCCATAGAAATTAATGGGTCCGCAATTCCGTTCCGCAAAATGCGGAACATAATTGTGGACTTGTGAATGGGGCCTAAGGGTCCCTTATCACCGCCAGTTAGTTAGCTACTTGTTAGGTAGTTAGCGCCCACCGCACCGCAGTCACTGATTAGTCGCTGATTAGTCGCTGATTAGCGTTATCGCTGTCGCTAATTAGCACTAGTACTATATAGTATCTGTAAGTGATCAAGACTGATCGCAATCAGATCTATATCAGTACATTACGGTCACCTTAGGCTCTACAAAAAACGCAGTGTTCGCCTGATCAGGCTGGATCTTGTGCGCACATTTGCGTTCAGTCCGCCCCTTCGCAGTGTCAGAATTTTTTTTTTCTGATCACTGCAAAAACACTGTAAAATCGCTGCGGCGCTATAAAGATCACTTTTGAAATGTTTGGATCTTTATTAGCGATCGCAGCTTTACTTCGCAAGCACTCCTATGTCCTTTCCTCTCTTTTTTTTTTTTTGCACATTTTTTGGCAGAGATTTTTTCATCCACATAGATCGATGCGAATGAAGAAATCTGTGCCGTTCTTTTTTTTTTTCAGCCCAGAGGCTGAACAGAAAACAAAAATCTCATTACCCGTATGCTCAATATAAGGAGAATAGCAGAAACTCCTAATGCTGGCCATACATGTAATGATTGCGGAGACCCTCAAATGCCAGGGCAGTATAAATACACCACAAGTGACCCCATTTTAGAAAGAAGACACCCTAAGGTATTCAGTAAGGGGCATGGCAAGTTCATAGAAGATTTTTTTTTTTTGGCACAAGTTAGCGGAATTTTTTTTTTTTTTTTCTTACAAAGTCTCATATTCCAATAACTTGTAACAAAAAATAAAATTTTACATGAACTCATCATACCCCTCACGGAATACCTTGGGGTGTGTTCTTTCTAAAATGGGGTCACTTGTGGGGTATGTATACTGCCCTGGCATTTTAGGGGCCCCTAAAGCGTGAAAAGTAGTTTGGAAACCAAAGGCGTAAAAATGCCCTGTGAAATCCTAAAGGTACTCATTGGAATTTGGGCCCCTTTGCGCATTTTGGCTGCAAAAAAATGTCACTCATGTAGGAGAAGTAGGGCAATGTGTTTTGGGGTGTATTTTTACATATACCCATCCTGGGTGTGAGAAATATCTCTGTAAATGACAACTTTTACATTTTTTTTATACAAAATTGTCAATTTACAGAGATATTTCTCTCACCCAGCATGGGTATATGTAAAAATACACCCCAAAACACATTGCCCTACTTCTTCTGAGTACGTCGATACCACATGTGTGACACTTTTTTGCAGCCTAGGTGCGTAAAGGGGCCGAAAGTCCAACCAGTACCTTTAGGCTTTACAAGGTTGCTCACAATTTAGTCCCGCCCAAAATGCCATAACAGTAAACACACCCCACAAATGACCCCATTTCGGAAAGTAGACACCCCAAGGTATTCACTGAGGGGCATAGTGAGTCCGTGGAAGATTTTTTTTTTTTTGCCAGAAGTTAGCAGAAATGGAAACTTTATTATTATTTTTTTTCCTTAGAAAGTGTCATTTTCCGCTAACTTGTGAAAAAAAATTAAATCATACATGAACTTACTATGCCCCTCCACGAATACTTTGGGGTGTTTTCTTTCCAAAATGGTGTCATTTGGGGGGTATTTATACTATCCTGGCATTCTAGCACCTCAAGAAACATGACAGGAGCTCAGAAAGCCAGAGCTGCTTCAAAATGCGGAAATTCACTTTTTTGTACCATAGTTTGTAAACGCTATAACTTTTACGCAAACCAATAAATATACACTTATTGGATTTTTTTTTATCAAAGACATGTAGAACAATGAATTCTGACACAAACTTGTATAGAAATGTAATTATATTTGAACAATTTTATTTTAAAAATACACTTTTTTTGAGAAAATTGCGGTCTTTTTTGATTAATATCAGAAAAACGAAAAATCTCAGCAGCAATCAAATACCACCAAAAGAAAGCTGTATTTGTGAGAAGAAAAGGAGGTAAAATTCATTTGGGTGGTAAGTTGTATGAACGAGCAATAAACAGTGAAAGTAGTGTAGTGCAGAATTGTAAAAAGTGGTCTGATCATTAAGGGGGTTTAAGCTAGGGGGGCTGAAGTGGTTAATTTGCTCCTAATTGGATCATAGACTGAGCATTAGAAATTCTCGACACCCATACAGGACCAACAAAGATGTTTAAAGTCTGCTAGGGCTATAGTCACTTTGAGGACAGTTAGGCCTTTTATTAATAAATTTTTTTGCAATTATTGCAGGAGTGAGATACAAATGATGTAAAAATTTAAATCGCACCATTATATGATTAATAATAAGTGAACAGGTACTCATATTTTTATATATTTATTCCCAGTCCTCTTTCCTTATCTGTGGCATATCATGTGTCCACAACCGATGACTAGGGAAGAAAATACAATTTGAAAAAACATTTTTCAATCATTTAAAATTGGTCGAAATCTTAATTGTGCAACTTTGTGTCGCAGCCAAATATTCAATATGTTCATTAAATTGATATGATAGAACTCTGAGTTTTTAGTTCTAGTATATGCAGAGTGCAATTGATGGTACCTAGTACAATCCTCCTCCTTCAAACCACTGATTTCGAAAAGTATCATATGACATGTATGACATACAGTCATGGCTGCAAGTGTTGGCACCCCTGAAATTTTCCCAGCTAATGAAGTATTTCTCCCAGAAAATTATTGCAATTACACATTTTGTTCCTTTGTGTGTATTGGAACAACACAAAAAAAAATAAAAAAATAAAAAAAAAAGGCAAATTGGACATAATTTAACACAAAACTCCAGAGATGGTCCAGACAAAAATGTTGGCACCTTTTCAAAATTGTGGGTAAACAACTTTTTTTCAAGCATATGATGCTTGTTTAAACTCACCTGTGGCAAGTAACAGGTGTGGGTAATATAAAAATAACGAAACAATAGCAAAGACAAGTGCACTCTGCGATAATACTAAACTGATGTAATGTATTCAAAAGTCAGGTATCAGGTCCTCGCTAATGGATCCACCATAAACACGTGCTCCAAACGCGCTATTCTCTTATTCAGGTAATTCTCTTATTCTCGTAATTTCACTCCGAACACCAACTGAAACTCTCCATATCCAGAATCTCTTTGAAAAACGGGAAACAGATAGCACAATACCCCAAGTAAAAGGTTAAAAACAACTTTATTCTACTGACAGGTTTACACCTTGTAGTTAGCGTGACAGAAAAACAGCACAATCCTGACCCGGGTTTCGCGACGTTGGCTTCGTCAGGGGCTTATCAGTGACTGGCACCTGAGATCCTTTTATTACCTCCTTGTGTTCTGCTCAATTTCCGGCTATCTTGCTTCCTTAGGTCATGGGCCAAACTTTATACATGTATAATTAAAATTAAATTAAACCAAAAATATATGATATACATAAAAGATATATATAAAATGACAGTATCGCAGTCATTATTACATAATGCGATATAAACCGAATAATATCATACAAATATTAATGCAATCTTTATAAAGATACAAAAACATTTATGAATATTAAATATAGGGCTAAAATATCCAATCTTTCTGTAAATCAAATGACTACTTAATTTAAGAAAAATAATGTATATAGATAAGGAATAGGATCTATGTGCAGTACTTACGGCGCATCACACCAGAATTATATCGAGATCGTGAGAACAGGCTTAGAGTTGATACATTACACCTGGGTGAATTTTACTATTTATATAGCTCATGGCTACCTAACGGCAGGCAACGGAAAGGTAGGGGAGAAGGAGGAGGGAAAAAAAGGGTGGCTAAAGACGGTAAGGGGGGAGGAGTCATTCAAATTAGATCAACGGAAAGGTAGGGGAGAAGGAGAGGGGAAAGAAAAAAGGTTAAGAAAAGTGGGGGGGGGGGAGCCATTCAAATTAGATCATACTTGCTGATTTTATATCCCATTTAGTGTTGAGCGAACAGTTCGAAAATCGTTCGGGTCCGTACGAGACCCGAACCCGGACATTTTCAAAAAAGTTCGAGTTCGGGTCCGGTGTTCGTCGATTACTTCCCGCTTTCTGAAGGGCTGCACAGCAGCCAATCAGCTAGCGTTTTACTTCTTGCCCTAAGAGCCCATCACAGCCATGCTTACTAATGGCATGGCTGTGATTGGCCAAGTGCAGCATGTGACCCAGCCTCTATTTAAGCTGGAGTCACGTAGCGCCGCACGTCACACTGCTCTGACTAGTGTAGGGAGAGGATGCAGCTTCTGTGAGGGCGAGATAGGCAGGGATAAAGAAATGATTGAATGATCTACCTTTCTACACCTGTGCATCAGAACAACTCAGCTGAGCTGTTCACTGACAGTCACTATTTTGTTGAGACTGGCCAGAGCGATTTTTACTGGCACATGTAACTGGGCTGACCGGCGGTGGCCATTTTGGGACTTGTGGTACGCCAGCACAAGCTGCCACAGAGTCTAAACCAAAGCTCCAAAGAAGTGAAAAATCTACACCTGTGAATCAGAACAACAGCGATTCAGCTGCTCAGTCAAAGTCTATTCTTTTTCTGGCTGGGCAGACCGTTTTCTGGCACATGTTACTGGGCTGATAGGCGGCGGCCATTTTGGGACTTGTGGTGCTACAGCAAAAGCTGCCACAACGTCCATTAATCTCATGTAATAGTCGATTTTTTCATAGATATACTACATCAGGGGTTTGGCTGTGCTTGTGTCACCCATACTAACTGCAAAGATATTTAATATATCAGTGGTGAAACTGAAAGTAACCCACTTGGATAGCAAATCCCATGAATGTGCTGTTCCAGCTAGGCTAGCCAGTGCCACTACAGCCAAGTCCAATACTGTCAGCCAGAAATATTTTTTTTTTTTATGTGCCAGAAATATAAATTAAAAAAAGCTTTCACCATAATAATAAAATTATTCTGGTGTTAGACCAGAAGAAGCACTCCTGTTGTAATTAATACTGTAAAAAGGCTTAGGCAATATTTCTCCCAATGTGGGAAATTTATCTAGCAAAACTAGCATTTTAAAAATTCCGGTGTTCTGAAATACCAGCAGTCCTCTTGTAATTAATACCGCAAAAAGGCATTATATCGTCCAGTGTTGTAATTTTGGTGAACAAAGGGCCAATTTAATCAATCTGGTGTTAGTTACACCAGAAACAGTAGGCCTCACGTTTTTACTCCTGTAAAAAGTAATTAATACAGGAAAAAGGCATTACATTATCCAGTGTTGTAATTTTGGTGAAAAAAAGGCCAATTTAATCAATCTGGTGTAAGTTAGACCAGAAACAGTAGGCTGCACGTTTTTACTCCTGTAAAAAGGAATTATATCTCCCCGTGTGGGAATCTATGTACCAAAACTAGCATTTTAAAAATTCTGGTGTCCAATTTGCAGCAGTTTTCTTGTAATTAATACCAGAAAAAGGAATTATATCTTCCAGTGTGGGAATTTATGTACACAAACTAGCATTTTAAAAATTCTGTTGTCCAATTAGCAGCAGTCTTCTTGTAATTAATACCTGAAAAAGGCATTACATTGTCCAGTGTTGTAATTTTGGTGAAAAAAAGGCCAATTTAATCAATCTGGTGTTAGGTACACCAGAAACAGTAGGCCTCACGTTTTTACTCCTGTAAAAGGAATTAATACCGGAAAAGGCATTACATTGTCCAGTGTTGTAATTTTGGTGAAAAAAAGGCCAATTTAATCAATCTGGTGTTAGTTAGACCAGAAACAGTAGGCCGCACGTTTTACTCCTGTAAAAGGAATTATATCTCCCCGTGTGGGAATCTATGTACCAAAACTAGCATTTTAAAAATTCTGGTGTCCAATTTGCAGCAGTTTTCTTGTAATTAATACCGGAAAAGGGAATTATATCTTCCAGTGTGGGAATTTATGTACACAAACTAGCATTTTAAAAATTCTGGTGTCCAATTAGCAGCAGTCTTCTTGTAATTAATACCTGAAAAAGGCATTACATTGTCCAGTGTTGTAATTTTGGTGAAAAAAAGGCCAATTTAATCAATCTGGTGTTAGGTACACCAGAAACAGTAGGCCTCACGTTTTTACTCCTGTAAAAAGGAATTAATACCGGAAAAAGGCATTACATTGTCCAGTGTTGTAATTTTGGTGAAAAAAAGGCCAATTTAATCAATCTGGTGTTAGTTACACCAGAAACAGTAGGGCTCACGTTTTTACTCCTGTAAAAAGGAATTATATCTCCCCGTGTGGGAATCTATGTACCAAAACTAGCATATTAAAAATTCTGGTGTCCAATTTTCAGCAGTTTTCTTGTAATTAATACCGGAAAAAAGAATTATATCTTCCAGTGTGGGAATTTTGGGGCTAAAAAATAATATATTTTATTGTGGTGCGAGTTGAATCGCAACAATGAGGAAACATTCTATTAAGGGACGAGGGCGCGGTCGTGGTGGTGTCCGTGGAGCCTCTGTTGCTGGCAGAGGACGTGGCCGTTCGGCCTCAGACGCACAAAGTAGTGAACCAACTCCCTCAAGTAGCCGGCAGAATTTACAGCGATATTTGGTGGGGCCCAATGCCGTTATGAGGATGGTAAGGCCTGAGCAGGTACAAGCATTAGTCGATTGGGTGGCCGACATTGTCTTCCGCCCAGTCTTCTGCGGAAAGCGCACAGGTGGCACCTGAAAACCAAGCCCATCAGTCTGTCACATCACCCCCATGCATATCAGGGAAACTGTCTGAGCCTCAAGTTATGCAGCAGTCTCTTATTCTGTTTGAAGACTCTGCTCCCACGGTTTTCCAGGGGCGTCCACCTAGCCCTTCCCCAGCGGTGGAAGACATTCCATGCACTGACGCACAACCACTTATGTATCCAGATGATGAGGACATGGGAATACCACCACAGCAGAGTGACCGAGTCTCTGATGATGACGAAACACAGGTGCCCACTGCCGCGTCTTATTGCAGTGTGCAGACTGAACAGGAGGAGGTCAGGGAGGAAGACTGGGGGAAGACGATGCAGAGGACGATGAGGTCTTAGACCCCACATGGACTGAAGGTCGTGCTGCTGACTTAAATAGTTCAGAGGAAGAGGCAGTGGTGAGACTGAGACAACAGCGAAGCCAAAGAGGGAGCAGGGGGCAAAAGCAGAACAGCCGCCGTCCAGAGAGTTCGCCTGCTATTGGCCAGCGCCAACAGGGAGCCAGCACCCCAAAGGCATCTTCAAGGAGTTCCCTGGCATGGCACTTCTTCAAACAATGTGCTGACGACAAGACCAGAGTGGTTTGCCCGCTGTGCCATCAGACCCTGAGGCGAGGCATTAACGTTCTTAACCTGAGCAGCACCTGCATGATCAGGCATCTACATGCAAAGCATGAACTGCAGTGGAGTACACACCTTAAAAACAAGGAAACCTGCTCAGGCTCCCCCTGCTCCCTCTACCGCTGCTGCCTCGGCTTCCGCCTCGAGAGGAATGTTGCCACCTGCCGAGCAGCAAACAGAGGATGTGCCACCGACACCACCACCACCACCGTCACCTAGCGTCTGCACTATTTCACACAGCAGCTTTCAGCTCTCCATCTCTCAAACCTTTGAGAGGAAGTGCAAATTCCCACCTAGTCACCCTCGAGCCCTTGGCCTGAATGCCAGCATTTCTAAACTACTGGTCTTTGAAATGCTGTCATTCCGGCTGGTGGACACAGACAGCTTCAAACAGCTGATGGCCATGGCTGTCCCCCAGTATGTGGTTCCCAGCCGCCACTACTTCTCCAAGACAGCCTTGCCTTCCCTGCACATGCAAGGGTCCGATAAAATCAAGTGTGCACTGCGCAACGCCATTTGTGGCAAGGTCCACCTAACCACAGATACGTGGACCAGTAAGCACGGCCAGGGACGGTATATCTCCCTAACTGCACACTTGGTAAATGTAGTGGCGGCTGGGCCCCAGGCGGAGAGTTCCTTGGCGCACGTCCTTCCGCCGCCAAGGATCACAGGGCATCATTCTTTGCCTCCTGTAGCCTCCTCCTCCTACTCGGCTTCCTCCTCCTCCTCTGCTTCCACCAGCTCATCCAGTCAGCCACACACCTTCACCACCAACTTCAGCACAGCCCGGGGTAAACGTCAGCAGGCCATTCTGAAACTCATATGTTTGGGGGACAGGCCCCACACCGCGCAGGAGTTGTGGCTGGGTATTGAACAACAGACCGACCAGTGGTTGCTGCCGGTGGGCCTCAAGCCCGGCCTGGTGGTGTCCGATAATGGGCGAAATCTCGTGGCAGCTCTGGGACTAGCCGGTTTGACGCACATCCCTTGCCTGGCGCATGTGCTGAATTTGGTGGTGCAAAAGTTCATTCACAACTACCCAGACATGTCAGAGCTGCTGCATAAAGTGCGGGCTGTCTGTGCGCGCTTCCGGCATTCACATCCTGCCGCTGCTCGCCTGTCAGCGCTACAGCGGAACTTCGGCCTTCCCGCTCACCGCCTAATATGCGACGTGCCCACCCGGTGGAACTCCACCTTGCACATGCTGGAGAGACTGTGCGAGCAGAAGCAGGCCATAGTGGAGTTTCAGCTGCAGCACGCACGGGTCAGTCGCACTGCGGAACAGCACCACTTCACCACCATTGATTGGGCCTCCATGCGAGACCTGTGTGCCCTGTTGCGCTGTTTATAGTACGCCACCAACATGGCCAGTGGCGATGCCACTGTTATCAGCGTGACGATACCAATTCTATGTCTCCTAGAGAAAACGCTTAGGGTGATGATGGAAGAGGAGGTGGGCCAGGGCCAGGAGGAGGAGGAGGAGGATGACGGGTCGTTTTTAGCACTTTCAGGCCAGTCTGTTAGAAGTGGCTCAGAGGGAGGTTTTTTGCAACAGCAGAGGGCAGGTACAAATTTGGCCAGCCAGGGACCACTACTGGAGGACGAGGAGGATGAGGAGGAGGTGGAGGAGGATGAGGATGAAGCAGGTTCACAGCGGGGTGGCACCCAGCACAGTGCAGGCACATCCCTGGTGCGTGGCTGGGGGGATACAGAGGATGATGACGATACGCCTCCCACAGAGGACAGCTTGTCCTTACCTCTGGGGAGCCTGGCACACATGAGCGATTACATGCTGCAGTTCCTGCGCAACGACAGCAGAGTTGACCACATTTTAACGTGTGCTGACTACTGGGTGGCCACCCTGCTGGATCCACGGTACAAAGACAATGTGCCCACTTTACTTCCTGCACTGGAGCGTGATAGGAAGATGCGCGAGTACAAGCGCACGCTGGTAGACGCGCTCCTGAGAGCATTCCCAACTGTCACAGGGGAACAGGTGGAAGGCCAAGGCAGAGGAGGAGCTAGAGGTCGCCCACGCAGCAGTGTCACGGCCAGCTCCTCTGAGGGCAGGGCTAGCATGGCAGAAATGTGGAAACGTTTTGTCTCCACGCCACAGCTAACTGCCCCACCACCTGATACGGAACGAGTTAGCAGGAGAAAACATTTCACTAACATGGTTGAACAGTACGTCTGCACACAACTCCACGTACTGACGGATAGTTCGGCCCCCATTCAACTTCTGGGTTTCCAAATTGTCCACGTGGCCAGAATTAGCATGTTATGCCTTGGAGGTGCTGTCCTGCCCGGCGGCCAGCGTTTTATCTGAACGTGTATTCAGCACGGCAGGGGGCGTCATTACTGACAAACGCAGCCGCCTGTCCGCAGCCAACGTGGACAAGCTGACGTTTATAAAAATGAACCAGGCACGGATCCCACAAGACCTGACCCTCCCTTGTGCAGAGTAGTCCTTAATAACTGCCTTAAACCATGTTGTCTTGTACTCCTGGCCACTTCTTCATTGAAAAATCAATTTTTGAAATTAAGTAGGATCTTGTGGTGCAACCCAGAGTTAAATGAACCTTCCCTCTGTCTGGGTGCCGGGGCCAAAGTACATGAAAGTGTCCTTCTCCTGTGCTGGGTGATATGTATGTTATACTTGTGCTGTCTGACATGTCTCCTTTGTGTGGGTTCAGGGGGCCAAAGTCACTGAAAGCGGCCTTCTCCTGTGGTGGGTGATCGAAATGCCTGATTCTCTGCTGTGGGACCTCTCTCCTCTTTCTGGGTGCAGGGTTCAAAGAAACAAAAGGTGGCCTACTCCTGTGGTGGTTGACATGATGCCTGATTCTCTGCTGTGGGACCTCTCTCCTCCGTGTGGCTGCAGAGGTCAAGGTCTCTAAAAGTGCCCTTCTCCTGTGGTGGTTGATGTAAAACTGATGCTTGTGCTATCTGACCTGTCTCCTCTGTGTCGGTGCTAAGGCCTAAGTCACTGAAAGCGGCCTTCTCCTGTGCTGGCTGATATAAATGACTGAATCTCTGCTGTGGGACCTCTCTCCTCCGTGTGGCTGCAGGGGTCAAAGTCTCTAAAAGTGCCCTTCTCCTGTGGTGGTTGATGTAAAACTGATGCTTGTGCTATCTGACCTGTCTCCTCTGTGTCGGTGCTAAGGCCTAAGTCACTGAAAGCGGTCTTCTCCTGTGCTGGCTGATATAAATGCCTGAATCTCTGCTGTGGGACCTCTCTCCTCTTTCTGGGTGCAGGGGTCAAAGTCTCTAAAAGTGCCCTTCTCCTGTGGTGGTTGATGTAAAACTGATGCTTGTGCTATCTGACCTGTCTCCTCTGTCTCGTTGCTAAGGCCTAACTCACTGAAAGTGGCCTTGTCATGTGCTGGGTGATATAAATGTTATACTTGTGCCATCTGACATGGTTGCCGGGGTCCCAATAAATGATGGCCTACTCCTGTGGTGGGTGATCTAAATGCCTGATTCTCTGCTGTGAAAACCTCTCTCCTCCGTCTGGGTGCAGGGGTCAAAGTCTCTAAAAGTGGCCTTCTCTTGTGCTGGGTGATGTAAAACTGATGCTTGTGCCATCTGACATGGTTGCCGGGGTCCCATTAAATGATGGCCTACTCCTGTGGTGGGGGATCTAAATGCCTGATTCTCTGCTGTGAAACCTCTCTCCTCCGTCTGGGTGCAGGGGTCAAAGTCTCTCAAAATCTCCTTCTCCTGTGCTGGGTGATATAAATGTTATACTTGTGCCATCTGACATGGTTGCCGGGGTCCCATTAAATGATGGCCTACTCCTGTGGTGGGTGATCTAAATGCCTGATTCTCTGCTGTGAAAACCTCTCTCCTCCGTCTGGTTGCAGGGGTCAAAGTCTTTAAAAGTGGCCTTCTCTTGTGCTGGGTGATGTAAAACTGATGCTTGTACCATCTGACATGGGTGCAGGGGTCAAATTAACTAAATGGTGGCCTACTCCTGTGGTGGGTGATATCAGGCGTTAATATGTGTTGTGAAAACCTCTCTCCTTCGTCTGGGTGCAGGGGTCAAAGTCTCTAAAAGTGGCCTTCTCTTGTGCTGGGTGATGTAAAACTGATGCTTGTGCCATCTGACATGGTTGCCGGGGTCCTATTAAATGATGGCCTACTCCTGTGGTGGGTGATCTAAATGCCTGGTTCTCTGCTGTGAAAACCTCTCTCCCCCGTCTGGGTGCAGGGGTCAAAGTCTCTAAAAGTGGCCTTCTCTTGTGCTGGGTGATGTAAAACTGATGCTTGTGCCATCTGACATGGTTGCCGGGGTCCCATTAAATGATGGCCTACTCCTGTGGTGGGTGATCTAAATGCCTGATTCTCTGCTGTGAAACCTCTCTCCTCCGTCTGGGTGCAGGGGTCAAAGTCTCTCAAAGTCGCCTTCTCCTGTGCTGGGTGATATAAATGTTATACTTGTGCCATCTGACATGGTTGCCGGGGTCCCATTAAATGATGGCCTACTCCTGTGGTGGGTGATCTAAATGCCTGATTCTCTGCTGTGAAAACCTCTCTCCTCCGTCTGGGTGCAGGGGTCAAAGTCTCTAAAAGTGGCCTTATCTTGTGCTGGGTGATGTAAAACTGATGCTTGTACCATCTGACATGGGTGCAGGGGTCAAATTAACTAAATGGTGGCCTACTCCTGTGGTGGGTGATATGAGGCGTTAATATGTGCTGTGAAAACCTCTCTCCTTCGTCTGGGTGCAGGGGTCAAAGTCTCTAAAAGTGGCCTTCTCTTGTGCTGGGTGATGTAAAACTGATGCTTGTGCCATCTGACATGGTTGCCGGGGTCCCATTAAATGATGGCCTACTCCTGTGGTGGGTGATCTAAATGCCTGATTCTCTGCTGTGAAAACCTCTCTCCTCCGTCTGGGTGCAGGGGTCAAAGTCTCTAAAAGTGGCCTTCTCTTGTGCTGGGTGATGTAAAACTGATGCTTGTGCCATCTGACATGGTTGCCGGGGTCCCATTAAATGATGGCCTACTCCTGTGGTGGGTGATCTAAATGCCTGATTCTTTGCTGTGAAACCTCTCTCCTCCGTCTGGGTGCAGGGGTCAAAGTCTCTCAAAGTCGCCTTCTCCTGTGCTGGGTAATATAAATGTTATACTTGTGCCATCTGACATGGTTGCCGGGGTCCCATTAAATGATGGCCTACTCCTGTGGTGGGTGATCTAAATGCCCGATTCTCTGCTGTGAAATCCTCTCTCCTCCGTATGGGTGCAGGGGTCAAAGTCTCTAAAAGTGGCCTTATCTTGTGCTGGGTGATGTAAAACTGATGCTTGTACCATCTGACATGGGTGCAGGGGTCAAATTAACTAAATGGTGGCCTACTCCTGTGGTGGGTGATATGAGGCGTTAATATGTGCTGTGAAAACCTCTCTCCTTCGTCTGGGTGCAGGGGTCAAAGTCTCTAAAAGTGGCCTTCTCTTGTGCTGGGTGATGTAAAACTGATGCTTGTGCCATCTGACATGGTTGCCGGGGTCCCATTAAATGATGGCCTACTCCTGTGGTGGGTGATCTAAATGCCTGATTCTCTGCTGTGAAAACCTCTCTCCTCCGTCTGGGTGCAGGGGTCAAAGTCTCTCAAAGTCTCCTTCTACTGTGCTGGGTGATGTAAAACTGATGCTTTTGCCATCTGACATGGTTGCCGGGGTCCCATTAAATGATGGCCTACTCCTGTGGTGGGTGATCTAAATGCCTGATTCTCTGCTTTGAAAACCTCTCTCCTCCGTCTGGGTGCAGGGGTCAAAGTCTCTAAAAGTGGCCTTCTCTTGTGCTGGGTGATGTAAAACTGATGCTTGTACCATCTGACATGGGTGCAGGGGTCAAATTAACTAAATGGTGGCCTACTCCTGTGGTGGGTGATATCAGGCGTTAATATCTGCTGTGAAAACCTCTCTCCTCCGTCTGGGTGCAGGGGTCAAAGCCTCTAAAAGTGGCCTTCTCTTGTGATGGGTGATGTAAAACTGATGCTTGTGCCATCTGACATGGTTGCCGGGGTCCCATTAAATGATGGACTACTCCTGTGGTGGGTGATCTAAA
Organism: Bufotes viridis; assembly: GCA_033119425.1. Lineage (NCBI taxonomy): Eukaryota > Metazoa > Chordata > Amphibia > Anura > Bufonidae > Bufotes > Bufotes viridis. Next base: position 244,885,760 of record CM065592.1, on the reverse strand, counting down.
TGCCTGATTCTCTGCTGTGAAACCTCTCTCCTCCGTCTGGGTGCAGGGGTCAAAGTCTCTCAAAGTCGCCTTCTCCTGTGCTGGGTGATGTAAAACTGATGCTTGTGCCATCTGACATGGTTGCCGGGGTCCCATTAAATGGTGGCCTACTCCTGTGGTGGGTGATCTAATTGCCTGATTCTCTGCTGTGAAACCTCTCTCCTCCGTCTGGGTGCAGGGGTCAAAGTCTCTAAAAGTGGCCTTCTCTTGTGCTGGGTGATGTAAAACTGATGCTTGTACCATCTGACATTGGTGCAGGGGTCAAATTAACTAAATGGTGGCCTACTCCTGTGGTGGGTGATATCAGGCGTTAATATGTGCTGTGAAAACCTCTCTCCTTCGTCTGGGTGCAGGGGTCAAAGTCTCTCAAAGTGGCCTTCTCTTGTGATGAGTGATGTAAAACTGATGCTTGTGCCATCTGACATGGTTGCCGGGGTCCCATTAAATGATGGCCTACTCCTGTGGTGGGTGATCTAAATGCCTGATTCTCTGCTGTGAAACCTCTCTCCTCCGTCTGGGTGCAGGGGTCAAAGTCTCTCAAAGTCGCCTTCTCCTGTGCTGGGTGATGTAAAACTGATGCTTGTGCCATCTGACATGGTTGCCGGGGTCCCATTAAATGGTGGCCTACTCCTGTGGTGGGTGATCTAAATGCCTGATTCTCTGCTGTGAAACCTCTCTCCTCCGTCTGGGTGCAGGGGTCAAAGTCTCTAAAAGTGGCCTTCTCTTGTGTTGGGTGATGTAAAACTGATGCTTGTACCATCTGACATGGGTGCAGGGGTCAAATTAACTAAATGGTGGCCTACTCCTGTGGTGGGTGATATGATGCCTGAATATGTGCTGTGGGGCCTCTCTCCTCTTTCTGGGTGCAGTGGTCAAAGTAACTAAAAGTGGCCTTCTCCTGTGCTGGATGGTATAAATGTAATGCTTGTGCTATCTGACATGTCTCCTCTGTCTGGGTGCTAAGGCCTAAGTTACTGAAAGTGGCCTTCTCCGTTGGTGGTTGATATGATGCCAGATTCTCTGCTGTGGCACCTCTCTCCTTTGTCTGGATGCTGGGGTCGAAATAATAGTAAGCGACCTTCTCCATTGGTGGGTGTTTTGAAGCCTGATTCTGTGCTATGGGACCAAACTCCAATTAATATTGGTTAATTTTTATTTATTTTATGTTAAGTCATTATTTCCCTATCTACATTTGTTTGCAGGGGATTTACCTACATTTTGCTGCCTTTTGCAGCCCTCTAGCCCTTTCCGGGAGTCTTTTACAGCCTTTTTAGTGCCCAAAAGTTCGGGTCCCCATTGACTTCTATGGGGTTCGGGTTCGGGATGAAGTTCGGGTTGAGTTTGGATCACGAACCCGGACATTTTCCGGAAGTTCGGCCGAACCTCTCGAACCCGAACATCCAGGTGTTCGCTCAACTCTAATTGTGAGTGGACATTTCCACGGTTATCAGGTCAGTCATTCACAAGTGGCTTGGAGGGTGTGTTCCTGCTGAGCTGCATACCTGACTGGGAAATATATTCTGTAAATTCGGCAGGGTTTAGATTGTTGGGTGATCTGCACCCCTTTTTTCTTTAACACTACCTCTGCACTGCATACCTGACTGGGAAATATATTCAGTAAATTCGGCGGAGTTTAGATTGCTGGTTGGGTGATCTGTACCCCTTTTTCACTTCAAACTACCCTGCACTACATACCTGACTGTGAAATATATTCTGTAAATTCGGCAGAGTTTATATGGTTGGGTGATCTGTACCCCTTTTTTCTTTCACACTACCCCTGCACTGCATACCTGACTGGGAAATATATTCTGTAAATTCGGCACAGTTTAGACTGCTGGCTGGGTGATCTGCACCCCTTTTTTCTTTCAAACTACCCCTGCACTGCATACCTGACTGGGAAATATATTCTGTAAATTCGGTGGAGTTCCAATTGTTGGGTGATCTGTACCCTTTTAAATTTTAAACTACCCCATCTCTGCTTTCCTGACTCGGATATAAATTTTGTAAATCCATTAGTTCAGTGGGGTACCGCAAAGAGTGAGGAGAGCATCAAATAAGGGACGTGGCCCTGGTGCTGCTGGTGTTGGTGGAACTCCTGTGCAGGGAGATGCCATGGTTGATCTATGCCAGCTACACGCCCAAATGAAACACCTTCCTCAGGTGCACGTATGCGATAGAACGTTCAGCGTTATTTTGTAGGCCTGAATGCCGCTCTACGAATGGTAAGGCCAGAACAAGTACAGGAGACAGTAGATTGGGTGGCTGACAGTGCTTCCAGTTCCTTCACATTGTCTCCTACCCGGTCCCCTGCTGAAAGCTAAGAGTTGGCACCTGCAGCTCATGGGTATCTCTCTAGCACCTCACCCTCTTGCAAATCAGCCAAACAGTCTGAGCCTCAAGTCATGCAGCAGTCTCTTATGCTTTTTGATGACTCTGCCGGCAGGGTTTCCGTGGGCCAACCACCTAGCCCTGCCCCAGAAGTGGAAGAGATTGAGTGCACCAATGCCCAACCACTTATGTTTCAGGATGTGGATGTTGGAGGACCACGGCAGCACATCTCTGATGATGATGAAACACAGGTGCCAACTGCTGCGCCTTTCTGCAGTGTGCAGACCGACAAGGAGGGCAGGGGTGAAGAATGGGTGGAACAAAATTCCTAATTTTAAAGATATTATGTCGGAGCTCCCGTTGTGGACAACCCTGCCCTCACAGACCTTTTGGAATTTCATGATGCGGGATTCTGGAGGAGCCACAATATCACACATGTTGGGGACATTTATAAGGAAGGGGTTGTGGAGTCGTTTTCAGACCTTCAGACTAGACTTCAATTACCGCAGGTATCCTTTTATTGGTATTTGTAGTTTTGACATGCCCTTAATTCTCAATTCCGAGGTAGGCCGACTATCTCTAAATTCCCGGTTATTGGAGTGTTGAGATCTCAGGGTCCAGGGGGACTCATATCTTCCATTTACACTCACTTATTGAATACTCGCATTGAATCTACTCAGCTATCGGTGGTACAGAGATGGTGCGCTCTTATTACAGATTTCCAAGATGACGATGTACAGAAAGCTGTAGAGTCGCCCGTCTATGTGTCACCGGCTATCAATAATAGATTTATTCAAATGTGTATCCTTCATCAGAGTTATCTCTCCCCATTGAGACTTCAAAAAATGGGTAGACTACCACATACAAGATGCCATATATGCTCCAGGGAATTGGCTGATTTCTGCCACCAAATATGTTCATGCCCCTATATTGAGTCCTTTTGGTCTGAGGTGACTATATTTTTAGCAGATTTGCTTCAGTTACCGGTCCCTAGGGAACCCAAATTATGTTTATTTGGTATCATAGATGAGGGAGTATATACACATCACATTAGGATCTTCCTACGTGAAACATTATTTTTGGCTAGGAAGGCTGTTGCGATGCGATGGATGGGAGACAGATGCCCCTCCATTTCTCAGTGGAAGAATCTCACTAATACTATTATTTCATACGAGTACATTGTGTACAAACACAGGAAATGTGAGTCTAAATTTGACAAAGTATGGGGAAAGTGGTGTTCCTCCCCAGACGCGCTATGCTCCCCTGCTGCTCTTCGGTCGAGGTTACCTGTCTGATTCCTATAGGTTCATCGCCCCTTGTGATTTTAGTGATCTCGTCAGCTTATAAGTGGAGGCCCTCTGTATCCATCGGTTCTCACTAGTTAATTGCTGGAAGATATATATCTGCCATTCTCTTGTCAGTATATATATGTACTCAGCTTATTTAGGTACTCAGCAAAATACATGGTCCATAGCTGTCCCAGGATAACAATATTTGTCTATGCCCTTGTTAAGTATTGCATACGTTTTTTGTAATGCTCGGTCTGTACATGTCGATACCGAATCTATGTCAATTGTTTTCTCTTATATTTACGGTATGATGTATCTGCTTTGCACTTTGTGTACTGTAAGCTTTTATTCACTTGTTCAATAAAACGAGTTTAAAAAAAAAAGAATGGGTGGAAGATGATGTGGAGGATGATGAGGTCCTAGACACCATATGGAATCAAGGTCATGCAAGTGACGTGTGCAGTTTGGAGGAAGAGGTGGTGGTCACACAGAGCCACCAGCACAGCAAAAGAGGGAGCAGGGTGCAAAAGCAGGTGGCCATCCCCTAGACAGTACGCCTGCTACTGCCCAACGCACCCAGGGACCGAGCAAACCAAAGCCAGCTCCAAGGAGTTCCCTGGCGTAGAAGTTCTTCAGACAATGTGCTGATCACAAGACACGAGTGGTTTGCACGCTGTGCAATCAGAGCCTGAAGCGAGGCATAAACGTTCTAAACCTGAGCACAACCTGCATGACCAGGCATCTAAATGCAAACCACGATCTGCAGTGGACTAAACATCTCAAAAGCCAAGAAAGGTCTCAAGCTCCTCCTGCTCCCTCTTCTGCTGCAGTCTCGGCCTCTTCCTCCCCCTCTAGAGTGACAGTGGCACCTGCCACCCAGAAAAAAGAGGATGTGGCAGCAAAGCCCCCACGTCCGTCATTGTCACAAAGCATCTCCATAATGTCCCATGGAAGCGTTCAGCTGTCCTTCTCCCAAACACTGGAGAGAAAGAGGAAGTACTCCCCTACCCACCCACAATTCCTGGCCCTGAACGCCAGCATTTCAAAATTCCTGGCCTTTGAAATGCTATCATTCTGTCTGGTGGAGATGGACACTTTTAAAAATCAGGTGTGCACTGCGCAACGCCATCTGTGGCATAGTCCACATAACCACCAATACATGGACCAGTAAGCACGGGCAGGGAAGTTATATCTCCCTAACAGCACACTGGGTAAATACAATGGTGGCTGGGCCTGAGGCGGATAGCAGTTTGGCGCATGTCCTTCCGCCACCGAGGATTGCAGGGCATTTCTCTTTGCCTCCTCCTCCTACTCCGCTTCCTCCTCTACCACCTCCTCATCCACTCAGCGTAACACCTTCACCACAAACTTCAGCACAGCCAGGGGGAATAGACAGCAGGCTGTTTTGAAACTCATCTGTTTGGAGGAAAAACCCCAAACCTCGCAGGAGCTGTGGACGGGCATGGCACAACAGACCGATGAGTGGTTGGTGCCACTGAGCCTCAAGCTCAGCCTGGTGGTGTGCGATATTGGGCAAAATGTCAGAGCAGCTCTGGGCCTAGCCGGTTTGACGCACAACCATTGCCTGGCGCATGTGCCAAATTTTGTGGTGCAGAAATTCCTGAAAAACGACCCCTATATATTAGAGCTGCTGCAGAAAGTGCAGGCCATCTGTGCGCGCTTTCGGCGTTCTCACCCAGCAGCTGCTTGCCTGTCTGCGCTGCAACATAACTTCGACCTTCCCGCTCACCGCCTCATATGCGACGTGCCCACAAGGTGGAACTCCACCTACCAGAGTCCACAGAAAATCTATTACTAAATGAGATAGACAAGGCCGCAAATCATAATGAGGTGGTTATTATGGGGGACTTCAACTACCCTGATAAAGACTGGGAAACTGAAAGCTGTACATAAAGGAAACAGGTTCTTGGCAATAACCAAAGACAATTACCTTTCCCAACTGGTTCAGGACCCGACTAGAGGGACAGCCATACTGGACTTAGTATTAACCATTAAACTTGACAGAACAACAGATGTGCAAATTGGGGGACACCTGGGAAATAGTGACCATAAAGTAATAACCTTCCAATTATCATTCAAATGAGCATTTCTACAGGGAGGAACAAAAATACTAAACTTCAAAAAAACTAAATTTAGCCAACTAAGCGAGGCCATAGGCCTAACTAACTGGGACAATGTTCTCAAAAACAAAAATACAGCCACAAAATGGGATATCTTTAAAAGCATCCTAAATTCTCATTGTGAGAGGTACATACCGTATGGGAATAAAAGGTTAAGGAACAAAAAGAAACCAATGTGGTTAAATAGAAATGTAAAGAAAGCAATAAATGACAAAAAGAAAGCATATAAATCACTAAAACAGGAGGGTAGCGAGGAAGCACTGAAAAACTATAAGGAAAAAAATAGAACATGTAAAAAACAAATAAAAGCGGCCAAACTAGAGACCGAGAGATTAATTGCCAAAGAGAGTAAAACTAACCCTAAAATTTTCTTCAATTATATAATTGTTAAAAAGTATAAATCTGAAGGTGTCGGCCTTTAAAGAGTAATGAAGGGGGAGTTGCAGAGAGCGACGAGGAGAAAGCAAAGCTGTTAAATATTTTCTTCTCCAATGTATTCACTGAGGAAAATAAACTGTCAGATGAAATGCTGAATGTAAAAATAAATCCCCCATTAAAAGTGTCCTATCTGACCCAAGAAGAAGTTCAACAGCGACTTAAAAAGATTAAAATAGACAAATTGCCAGGACCGGATGGCATACACCCCCATATCCTAAGGGAATTAAGTAAAGTCTTAGCCAGACCCTTATTTCTGATATTAGCGGACTCTATACTGACAGGGAATGTTCCACAGGATTGGCGCATAGCAAATGTGGTGCCAATATTCAAAACGGGTCCAAAAACAGAGCCCGGAAACTATAGGCCGGTAAGTTTAACATCTGTTGTGGGGAAACTGTTTGAAGGTTTTCTGAGAGATGCTATCTCAGAGGATCTCAACGGAAATAAGTGAATAACGCTATATAAGCGTGGCTTCATGAGGGATCAGTCATGCCAAACGAATTTAATCAGTTTCTATGAGGAGGTAAGTTCTAGACTTGACGGCGGCGAATCAATGGATGTCGTATATCTGGACTTCTCGAAAGCATTTGACACTGTACCACATAAAAGGTTAGTATATAAAATAAGGATGCTCGGACTGGGAGAAAATGTCTGTAAGTGGGTAAGTAACTGGCTGAGTGACAGAAAACAGAGGGTGGTTATTAACGGTACACACTCAGATTGGGCAACTGTCAATAGTGGGGTACCTCAGGGGTCAGTACTGGGCCCTATTCTTTTCAATATATTTATTAATGATCTTGTAGAAGGCTTGCATAATAAAATATAAATTTTTGTGGATGACACTAAACTGTGTAAAGTAATTAACACTGATGAGGACAATATACTGCTACAGAGGGATCTGGATAGATTGGAGGCTTGGACAGAGAAGTGGCAGATGAGGTTTAACACTGACAAATGTAAAGTTATGCACATGGGAAGGAATAATGCAAGTCACCAGTACATACTAAATGGTAAAGCACTCGGTAACAATGACATGGAAAAGGATCTAGGAATTTTAAACAGCAAACTAGGCTGCAAAAACCAGTGTCAGGCAGCTGCCGTCAAGGCCAATAAGATAATGATTTGCATCAAAAGGGGCATAGACGCCCGTGATGAGAACATAGTCCTACCACTTTACAAATCGCTAGTCAGACCACACATGGAGTACTGTGTACAGTTCTGGGCTCCTGTGAACAAGGAGGACATAGCAGAGCTGGAGAGGGTTCAGAGGAGGGCAAAAAAAGTAATACTGGAATGGGGCAACTACAGTACCCTGAAAGATTATCAAAATTAGGGTTATTTACTTTAGAAAAAAGACGACTGAGGGGAGATCTAATAACTATGTATAAATATATTAGGGGTCAGTACAAAGATCTCTCCCATCATCTAATTATCCCCAGGACTGTCACTGTGACGAGGGGACATCCTCTGCGACTGAAGGAAAGAAGGCTTGTACACAAACATAGAAGAGGATTCTTTACGGTAAGAGCAGTAAGACTATGGAACTCTCTGCCTGAGGAGGTGGTGATGGTGAGTACAATAAAGGAATTCAAGAGGGGCCTGGATGTATTTCTGGAGTGTACTAATATTACAGGCTATAGCTACTAGAGATGGGTCGTTGATCCAGGGAATAGTTCTGATTGCCTGATTGGAATCAGAAAGGAATTTTTTCCTCCCCTTAAGTGGGGAAAATTGGCTTCTACCTCACAGGTTTATTTTTTTTGCCTTCCTCTGGATCCGCTAGCAGGATGACAGGCCAAACTGGATGGACAGATGTCTTTTTTCAGCCATATGTACTCTGTTACTATGTTACATGCTGAGGAGACTGTGCGAGCAGCAGCAGGCAATAGTGGAGTTTCAGCTGCAGCACGCACGGGTGAGTCGCTCTGCCGAACAGCACCACTTCCCCACCAATGAGTGGGCCTCCATGCAAAACCTGTGTGCCTTTTTGCGCTGTTTTGAGTACTCCACCAACATTGCCAGTGCCGATGATGCAGTGATCAGCGTTACTATCCCACTTCTATGTCTCCTTGAAAAAACGCTTCGGGCGATGATGGAAGAGGATGTGGCACAGGAGGAAGAGGAGGAGGAAGAGGGATCATTTCCATGGTTATCAGGCCAGTCATTCACAAGTGGCTCAGAGGGTGGGTTCCTGCACCAACATAGGCCAGGTACACAATTTTCCAGCCAGAGCACAGTTCTGGAGGATGAGGAGGATGTGGAGAAGGGGGAGGAGGAGGAGGAACCATGTTCACAGCAGGGTGGCACCCAAAGCCATCACTGCAGTGTGGCTGGGGGAATACGGAGGACACAGATGATACACCTCCCACAGATGACAGCTTGTCGTTGCCTCTGAGCAGCCTGGCACACATGAGCGACTACATGCTGCAGTGCCTGCGCAACGACCTCCAAGTTGCCCACATTCTAACAAGTGCTGATTACTGGGTGGCCACCCTGCTGGATCCCCGTTGCAAGGACAACGTGCAATCCTGAATTCCCTCACTGTAGCATGATCGGAAGATGCGCGCCGCCAGCACCTCAGAAGGCAGGGTTAGCATGGCCGAAATGTGGAAAAGCTTTGTCAGCACGCTACAAGAACCAGCACCACCAGCTGATATGGAACGTCTTAGCAGGAGGAAGCATTTCAGCAACATGGTGGAACAGTATGTGTGCACACGCTTACATGTACTGACTGATGGGTCTGCCCTAATAAACTTCTGGGTCTCCAAATTGGGCACATGGCCTGAGCTTGCACTTTACGCCTTGGAGGTGCTGGCCTGCACTGCAGCCAGTGTATTGTCTGAACGTGTGTTTAGCATGGCAGGGGGCGTTATCACAGTCAAGCACAGCCACCTGTCCACAGCCAATATGGACAAGCTCACATTCATGAAAATGAACCAGGCATGGATCCCACAGGACATGTTCGTACCTTGTGCAGAATATACATGTATACCCTCCTCACCCAGTCTTTGTTATACTCCAGCGCACTTTCTTTGTTTTCTGTTCTATATTTCCCAATGTTTTGGGGTCTACCCCCAAAAAAAAAAAACAGTGTTGTTGGCGACTACCTCCTCCACCACCGCTTCCACCTACACCGCCACTCCGACCGCCTCCTCAACCTCCTACTCCATATGGACCTCCTCCTCCTAGTTTAAGATTATTATTTTTAATTGTTATGTATTTTATGTTATTTTAAGTCATTTCCCTACCCAGATTTGTTTTCAGGGCAATTGTCCAGCTCTTACCCCCATTTTGCTTCCTTTTGCAGCCCTCTAGAACTTTCCAATACTTTTTTAGAGCCATTTTAGTGCCCCAAATTTCGGGTCTTCATTGACTTCAATGGGGTTCGGGGTCAAGTTCGGGTTCCAATCTAGAACTTTGCTCAACTCTACTCGCCTGGAAAAGTAGTGGCATATGGGAACCATGTACTGTTGGAAAGCCACGGCCGTAAGGTTTTAAAAAGTCTCTATCTCCACCAGATGGAATGACAGCATTTCAAAGGCCAGGAATTTTGAATTTTAGAGCCAGAGATCGTGGGTGGGTAGTGGGGTACTTCCTCTTTCTCTCCAGTGCTTCCATAGGACACTGTGGACGTGCTGGGTGACAGTAGTGGAGGTGGTGGTGTTGCTGCCACATCCTCTGTTTGCTGGGTGGCAGGTGCCACTGTCACTCCAGAGGGGGAGGAAGAGGCTGAGACCACAGCAGAAGAGGGAGGAAGAGAAGCCTGAGATCTTTTGTGGTTTTTCAGGTGTGTACTCCACTGCAGCTCGTGCTTTGCATTTAGATGCCTGGTCATGCTGGTGCTCAGGTTTAGAACGTTTATGCCTTGCTTCAGGCTCTAATTGCATAACATGCAAACCACTCGTGTCTTGTCGTCAGCACATTGTCTGAAGAACTGCCACGTTAGGGAATTCCTTGGAGCTGGCTTTAGTGTGCTCAGTCCCTGAGTGCGGTGGGCAGTAGCAGGTATACTGGCTAGGGGACGGCCACTCTGCTTTTGCACCCTGCTCCCTCTTTTGCTGTGCAGCTGGTGCTGTGTGAACACCACCTCTTCCTCCCAACTGCACACATCACCTGCATGACCTTGATTCCATGTGGGGTCTAGGACCTCATCATCCTCCACATCATCTTCCACCCACTCCTCACCCCTGCCCTCCTTGCCGGTCTGCACACGGCAGAAAGCCGCAGAAGTTGGCAGCTGTGTTTCGTCATCATCATCAGAGATGGGCTGCAGTGGTCCTCCCATGTCCACATCCTGAAACATAAGTAGTTGGGCATCAGTGCACTCAATCTCTTCTACTTCTGGGGCAGAGCTAGGTGGATGGCCCACGGAAACCCCGCCAGCAGAGTAATCAAAAAACATAAGAGACTGCTGCATGACTTGGGGCTCAGACTGCTTGGCTGATTTGCAAGAGGGTGAGGTGAAAGACAGATGCCCATGGGCTGCAGGTGCCAACTCTGCGGTTTTAGCAGGGGACCGTGTGGGAGACAATGTGAAGGAACTGGAGGCACTCAGCCATCCAATCTACTACCTCCTTTACTTGTTCTGGTTTTATGTCACCCACCGAACTAACAGACGGATTAACTATACTAATTTCCCTGTCACATATACAGTGCAGGCATACCTCACACCAAAAATAGGAATATGTCACCCACCGAACTAACAGATGGATTAGCTATATTAATTTCCCTGTCACGTATGCAGTGCAGGTGTACCTCAAACCAGAAATGGGTATATGTCACCCACTGAACTATCAAACAGATTAAATATATTAATTTTCCTGTCACATATGCAGTGCATGTGTATCTCACACCAAAAATGGGTATATATCACCCATCGAACTAACAGACGGAGTAACTATTATATTTTTGGGTCAGGGGTACAAAAATGGTGCATTGCACCCGCAAAAAATCACTATATGTCACCCACAGAATTAACAGCTAGATGAATTATTATATTTCTGTGTCAGGGCTACAAAGCTAGGATATTGCACCCACTTTCCCTCTCTTCAGCTGCCTGCTTCCTGTTCCTGCACTACTCAGAGCTTAAGGGCGGTGATACACGTGATCCAGCTTGTATAGATGCTGGGTCATAGGATGCACCGGCCAATCACAACCATGCCATTACTAGGCAAGGCTGTGAAAGCTTCTAAGTGGCCACAGCTTAAAAGCCTTTCAAAAGCTTTATAAAAATACCCGAACAACAAACTTGAACCCAAACTTTTCCGTTCAGGTTTGCTCAACACTACTCCTTATCCTTTCTCTACACCTTAACTAATCTTTCCCTGAACTTGTGAATCTTTTTTTTAGCACAATGAAGTCTTTCTTAGCACTGTCCCTAGCGCCTGCTGACGTCTCTCCCTGCACTAAGCACACTGGAAAATTGCAGAATCCAAAATGGCTGAGGTGATTTATAGGCCTATGACATCACAGGGTCTGTGTAACGCTCCGTTGTGGGAGCGAAACAACACCGAGCATAGGAGGGAAGGGGGGAACAGGGAATCAGGCATGAGAACTTGGGAAGGAAAACGGACACCTCCTAGTGAAAACTCTAACCAAAATCCTGACTGACTACCAGTATGAACAGACCCCAAAGGTAGGTGAGTTCATAGTCAGGAATACCTAGAGTCCTATCAAGCCCTATAGGACCCTGGAAATAATGGCAAGGATGAGACTACCTATTCCTCCAAAAGGAAGGACAAACAAGTCTCCTTCAGCCCTAATACAAACAATAGGGAAATGCAACACACAGAACCCAAAGAAAATACAAAAGGGAAAGGAAAGACTTAACTTCAAATGAGCAATGGAAGAACCAGGAACTCAGCCGAGATCCAACCACAATGTATCCAAAGGTCCAAACAGAAGCTTTAAACTGCACAGCATTGTGAGAGAAGCAACTATAATGAAGAAGGTTAAATGACCCTAATAGCCACACCTGCGGAAATAAGGTGTGGCAAGCACCAGAAACAACAGAGACGTAATTTGAACCAAACGGAAATCATATCTGATCAAACCACGTGTTGCCAGTCTCACCGATCTCCTGCCACCTGAAGCGGGAATGTCCGTGACAGTCTGGCTGGCTGCTGATTGGCTACATGCATGGCATTGTGGGTCATCCCTCGTTCCCAGAGTTCTTTGCTCCATGTCCTAACACGTGCAGCAGCCATTTTAGGAAAAATGTGATTTATTACCACGTAGGCATGAGGAAATTTGAATTCCTTGCGAATCAAATTTTCCTGAAATTTGGATCGAATTCGTCAACTTCGATTTGCTCATCTCTAATCATAATAGAAGAAATCTTATATACGGTAATCTTAGATTTGCTGGTGACTGGCTCATGCATCTTTATATCTACTCTCCTATTTTGTTAAGATGACTGAGCTACTGTGCAAAACAAGAACTTTTTACCTTTTGTGTCACCCCTCATACATTATAAGCTCTTTTGAACAGAGCCCTCATTCCTCTTGTTTTATTGGTTGACTTTTTTGTTGCTTCTCGGGGCTGGTAATTTTAGGGTCACATGCTTCACACACAATTACTGCATTGTGTGTATTGCCAGCAAGGAGACTGTGTTTTATAGCAGCTGAAATACAGAGAAATGCCACTGCTTATTATCTCCTAGTCTGATATTAACTATAGACATAAGTGGCCAAGGTGAAAACTGCAATATTTGAATTTACACGGATAGTCTAATAAAAATAAAAATTATTTCATTTTCTGATATATTCCCTTATCTATAATATATTTTTATTATAGTTATTTTACTCTATCTAGGTTCCCTAGATAGCCTTTTAATTTAATTATTTTGTCTTCTTTATCTTTTTGATACTTGCACAGTTGCAATTCAGTGTACAACAATGCATGCTGGAGGTTTCAGATATTGAGCAATGGTGTAAACGGACGAGCTTGGAAATACCAAACTTACCAAAAATCCACCTTACAACAGATTTTCTGATGAATATGCTTTAAATACCTGGTTCCTAAAGATAGGTAAGTGAACTTTTATAGTATGTAAAAATCCAACACAACACATTTTTCCATAAAATCTAGTATGAACAAATACATTCGATGTGTATTGGAACAATTCAAATACTGCTTTAGGAACTTAAGATTTTTAAGTCTACCACTGCTGTAGTTGCATTTTGCAATATCTGCAAATTAGAGAAAATAATTAGCAGACATCATGTAGAAGAAATAATGAGATGACAAGACAATGTGGACATTTACCATGCTGCAGCTATGTGATCTACTTTAGCTTATAGTGTTCCTTATAAACGTGATAATATAGCCCCTATCTACTGTAAACATGCGAGTGTATGACTAATTGCTTAATTTTAGAATAATTAGAATTCAATGCCAATAACAGTGGGGTGTCTGGATAATTATATTTTAAAATGAAATGTCTGGGAAAAGGCATTTTTGCTTTACAACAATTATACCGATGATTAATGCTGTAGATGACAATATTCAATATAAATACAGCACAGGAAAAATTAACTATATCTATCACTTCTGACAGAATGAAAATTAGATGGAGTCAATAATCATTGTTAAGGGGCCTGGGCTCCTAAAATTTGTTTAGAGACTTTTCCTTACCGTACAGACTGTTCAAGGCCAAATGTTGTAATATGTCCTGTGATTTATCTTAACACTTCATCAAGAATTTTGAACGTGATATGTGAGTGAATAAAAAGTCACAAGAACAAGCTGTAACCTAATGGCATTCTGCCAAAAATCAACCTTGTTTGAAGCCAAAGGCTTCTCTTTGGTAATGACACCATTGTTCCAGTTATACATAGCAATCAAAGATTATGGGTGTTTAGCTAGAGGCTACGCAGTAAAGTTGATGAACATGCATTAACATAAACTGCATTGTTTAAAACTATTATTATGTCTTCCAAAGTAGAAAGTCACTTTGAAATGCAAAAGGCAGCTTGGGTTTCATATTTGTGTCTTTATAATTTTTTTATTTTAAATCTCAAGTCATGTGATGTTAAAAACTGTTGTGTTAAAAAAAAGCAAAAAATATTATAGCAGTCATACTTTTAGGTTTTTTTTCTGGCTTACCAGGTACCACAGTCTTTTTGCCATACCCCGTGATAGTGGAATAATTTCAAAGCCAAAAGAAAGAAGCTTTTTCTTCAAGTATTTAAAGTTTATGACTTTCAATGAACCTAAATATGGTTTAAGATCTCTTTAATATTGCCATATTACACTATTTTCACATTTTTTGTGCATACAAGACATGGAACCCCTGGAGTCCTAGTGAAGAAAATTAAATCATTTAAGGTATTGGTGAAGAGGGAAAGAACGTTTTTGGCTACATAGTAGAAAACAGACATACCTGTATGCAGAGCTGAATTAATTTTGGTGGAGTTCCCATCATTTTATGTATTTTTTTTTTTTTCTAGGTAACCATAGCTGCCATACTTACAGCAGCATCCCTGAGCTACACCTCATTCTGCTGCTGCCAGTCTCCTCCAACACCTACATCTATCACAGTTGTTCTCTGATTGATCACATACTATAAATACATAGGGGAACATTTATCATCTCCTGTACAACAGAAAAGTGTCAGTCAACAGTATAGTGTAAACCCTGTCAGTAGGTTAGTGCAAATTCTGCCACCAGTCAGTTCACAGTGTACTGTAAATGTTAACACTGGTCAGTCCATAGTCTAGTGTAAACACTGCCAACATAGAAAGTGAGTGTGCACACATCCAGATCAAAAGGAATGCTAGACTAGAAGCTCATCAACCAAATATAAAGAAGGAAAAGTTGGACACAACATCCAAGAAAGAAAGAAAAGAGAAACAAGAAAGAAACAAAAAATATAGAATTTTTTTATTGTAGTCACAAAAAACACAAACACTTCAAAATATTGTATACCATAATGATCCTATGAGCTCCCAATATGACTCCTAAAAATGTAATTGGGGTTAAGTGAATTGAAGTATTCGAAATTAGAAGTGTCAAATTCGATTTGCTGCGATGCCGAATTTCCTCATGCCTCGTGTTAACAAATCAATTTTCCCTGAAATCGGAAAAAAAAATTCATACTCACCTCATTCATTGCGTGCGAAGAAACCGCTGCAGCATTCTTGATTAAAGATCCCATGCAAAATCTCGCACAATGTTTTTTTTTCACCAGATTAACCCCTGCAAGCCCTCAATGTTCATCTCAGATGCCGTGATCAGCAATGAACGCATCTGAGGAGTTCAATGACGGGTGGGGAGGCGGCTCAATTGCCGTGGTAAGACAGAACATGGATGGAAGTTGCTTAGCACATAGGCAGCAATGATTATCATACAGCGAGTAACAGAAAAACTTTGCAACATGGCCAACCCCTTTAAGGCATAACATCACAATGTGACAATACAATGTGTTGCAGGGAGTACAGGTAGAGGTGTGAATATTTTGTGCCCCATGACTATCCCTGGTTACTGCCAGCTTTTTCAGAGGTTATGGTACATTAGCTAAGTCAGCCCACTTCACTGACTCTGCATCAGCCAAAATGGACAAGATTCAGCTAATGAGCAGCCAGCCCTGTTCAAGCATATTAATGACTCAGAGAGAGAGAGAGCCCTGTGTTAAAACGAAATGGAAATCAAAGAGTAACTAAATTTTTGTAAAATTTTTGTGAACGTGTCCCTAATGACCTAATATTGGTTTTTGTAATATAGTTTATTAATGTATTTTGTATTTTTATTCCACTTTTGCTTCCCTAAAGCTCAAGTTTTGCTGTGCGCTTAAAATCTACTTCTCTTTACAGAGAACACATTTTATGAATGGGGCCACAGCGCAGTGAGTATGGGCAGGAGCACATATTGCTGCTCCTGTCAATGCCCCCCCCCCCAGAGGTTTAATAACTCCTTGAATAACACATGGGTATTCTGTGACCATGTGGTATGCCAGGATTAGCTGTGCTAAAAGCTGACAGGCAGGTCTTTTATGTTAGCTCCTGGCAGAAGCAGGAGCCCGCTCTGTTCAGCTAATCCTGGTATGGCAGTCAGCAGTGTACAGAGAAGTAGATTTTATGTGCACATCGAAATGTGTGTTTTAGGGAGTCAAAAGTGGAATAAAAATACAAAATACATTAATAAACTATATTACAAAAACTAATATTAGGACATTAGGGATACATTCCCACAAAGTTATACAAAAGTTGAGTTACTCTTTAAGTCTCAAGGACCAAGAAACTTTTAGCCGACAACCCCTGACAACAATTGACAGTGTTAATACTGCTTATCTAGGCTCTGGCAGTTCAACAGAGCTGTCATTGTCTCATTAACCATCTACCATCTAAGGGTCTAAAACAGATAATATTCAGCTTCTCAGCATATTGTAAAATTAGATGCTGGTGTGTTGAAAACTGCAATATTTTATCATTCATCATCAAGAGACCATGCACAATCAACATCAAGTCAATGTAGTAAAAATTTGATTAAAAAAAATTGAGCAATTTAAATGTGTTGACAACAATTAAAAACATATAAAAACACACACTAGTGTAAACTGTGAGGCACCTTCCTGATTGATAAAAAAAAAGGTTGCAGACATTCCAGCTAATGCAGTCCTAGAAGAAGCAGCAAGGGTTGAAAATTTTACAGAACTTCGTTTTAAAGTGGTCATAAATTAAAGTTAATAAGGATTTGATATGTAGCCGTCATTAGAGTTTGTAGTGAGAGGCAATTAGCTAGAAACCTGTATATTTGTATCCAACTAATCTCAGTCCATCCTCGTTCATAAATATTTCTAATTATCCAGGAACAGTTTTTTCCAGAAGCTTGTTGTCTTCTGTAGTCACAATTTATTACAGTTGCCAAATCTTTTAGACACAAACCAATCCTATACGAATGCTCCCGAGTGAGCTATAGTCAGTATGAACTGAACAACCTGTGGACTCTTGTGGTAATCTTTACTGGATGCTGCAATGAATCAGCTAGCAAGTGTGTGACTGAAAGGAATCTGAATCCTAGAATAGGTAGACTTTTCTTAATACATATACCATAAATCACTAACATCTATTAGAAAAAAAAAAACTTTAAAGGGGTTGTCCGAGTTATTTTATTGTTCTTTGTATGTTTCAGTTCTAACTAATCAAATATAACAGCTTTGCCATGCACTTACTGCATCTGTAGTTGCTCCTTACTCAGATTGACTGTGATGCCAGCTTCTCTCCCTGCTCTGATGATGTTTCGTGCACAAGCCTGAGAGAGCAGATATGAGCCTGTACACGAGACATCACTGTGCTGGCCACGCACCCCTTCACTGCCGTCTGCTGCTGTCTGCTTTGTCACTGGATTTTTAACCCCTGCAGCTGCACAGACTCATGGCTGAAGGCTTTACTGATTAGCTTCAGGCAGTGAGGAGACAAATGCTGGGCACAGGAGCTCACAGACTACAGGAGCTCTGCACAAAAACAGGTAGAGAAAAGATCCTGTGTGTATAGCTGGGACTTGTAGTCCTATACATACAACATGATGCTTAGTATCCCAGAAGGCAGACATGTCACTCAGAGTAGCACTTATATTCACTTCCTTTGCAGTGTAGGGGAGCGGCAGAGATTGTTGTTATTGCAGGTAAACCAAGGGACAGAAGAGAATCAGGGAAATGAGTAAATATAATTTTTTTTACCTAAAACTTGCTTAGCTCAGTTATATATTGCTGCCCATCAGACTTACAGTGCTATATTTTTTTTCATAACTCGGACAACACCTTTAGAACTGACACCAAAACCCCCACAAATGATAAACTGTTTTTATGGATAAATGTGTTTATAGACTTAATTCAATGTAAATCAACTTGTAATTATGTAAACACCCTATTAGGCTAGGGCTACTATGACTTGCTTGCGACTAGGCAGTGTTTTAACAGCCAAATCACAATTCTTGCAGACAAGTAGAACATATCTTTGTGTCACGCAACTTTTCTGCGACTTGCTGTCATGCAACACGTCACCATGTACCTCTATCCTTGAACACCACAGTTTTACTTGCAGAATACTGCCTAAACTAAGTGAAAGGGTTTCAGGAATGTTCCTGGTGCCAGATAATAGAACTAATCTATAAGCAGCTGATGGTGGCTCACAAGACAACAAAACAAAGTTGGTGTTGACTAGAGATGAGTGAATTGAAGTTGACAAAGTGGAATTTGATCCGAATTTCCTCACTCTTCGTGGTAACGATTTGCATTTTTTCCTAAAATAGCTGCTGCATGTGTTAGGACAGTGATGGCGAACCTTTTACAGACCGAGTGCCCAAACTGCAACCCAAACCCCACTTATGTATCAGAAAGTGCCAACACGGCATTTTAACATGAATGCTAAAGTCCAATATTGTATATCTTCCATGTACTTTATCATTTAGCTAAAATAGCCTGCCTACATTCAATGTGCACCCTGCGTGGATGAATGGCAGGAAAAGTCAAAGGCATATTGGTACACCTTAGGCTTTTTACAGGGCGTGGGTGCCCACAGAGAGCACTCTAAGTGCTACCTCTGGCACCAGGTTTGCCATCACTGTGTTAGGACATGGAGCAAGGAACTCTGGGAACAAGGGATCACCCACAATGCCATGCATGCAGCCAATCAGCAGCCAGGCAGCCTTGTGATGTCACAGTCCTATAAATAGCCTCAGCCATCTTGGATTCAGCCATTTTCCAGTGTACTTAGTGCAGGGATAGACATTAGCAGGCACTAGGGACAGAGCTAGGATAGACTTGAAAACGTATATTTTGCTCAGTAGAAGTTTAGGGAAAGAACATTAGAAGTGTAGGGAAAGGATAGGGAGGAATTATTACACAGTATTAAGGCAGAACAGGGTTCAGTAGGGGAGTTTACAGCCTGGGTAATAGGAACAATCCTATGACACCTTGCTGCACTGACTGCAGATCCAAGTTGCCATTATACAGCTCTGTAATTCCAGCAAACCAAGCCTGTTGTTGGGGTAAAAGTGCTGTTTGATACAGCCATTAACAGGGTTTATTACAAGGGAATATTTATTTGTCTTATTTGCCCTTGTGCTGTGCAGTTATATGTTTTAACCGCTTGCCGACCGCCTAACGCACGTTCACAGTAGCGCGCATCTCGGCAGTTATACTGCAGCCTGCCAGCGATGATCCATCGCTGGCAGGCTGTAGATGCTAAATAAAAAGCATCAAACATGTATATCAGACGCTGTTTTGTTAACAGCGTCTGATATACCTGCTACCTGGTCCTCTGTTGGTCCCATTTGCTGGGATCGACCACCAGAGGACCAGGTAGCTATGTAAAGTTGCACCAAACACTACACTAAGCCCCCCCCCCACCCCACCCTCACCTATTAACCCCTTTTTAACCCCTTGATCACCCCATCTAGACCCCCTGATCACCCCCCTGTCATTGATCACACCCCTTGCAAGGCTCCATTCAGACGTCCATATGTGTTTTGCGGATCTGTGGATTCACGGATCCGCGGATCTGCAGATCCTCAAAACACGGACACCGGCAATGTGCTTTCCGCATTTTGCAGATCCGCACATTGCCAGAACTATATAGAAAATGCTTTTTCTTGTCCGCAATTGCGGACAAGAATAGGACATGTTCTATATTTTTTGCGGAACGGAAGTGCAGACCCAGAAGCGCAGATCCGTAATTCCGGATCCGAGCGGGACAAAGTCTGTCCCCATAGAAATGGATGGGTCCGCAATTCCGTTCCGCAAACAGAATTGCGGACGTGTGAATGGGGCCTAAGGGTCCCTTATCACCGCCAGTTAGTTAGCTACTTGTTAGGTAGTTAGCGCCCAGCCCACCGCACCGCAGTCACTGATTTTGGCAGAGATTTTTTCATCCACATTGATCAATGCGAATGAAAAAATCTGTGCCGTTAATTTTTTTTTTTTTTCAGCCCAGAGGCTGAACGGAAAAAAAAAATCTCATTACCCGTATGCTCAATATAAGGAGAATCGCAGAAACTCCTAATGCTGGCCATACGTGTAATGATTGTGGAGACCCTCAAATGCTAGGGCAGTACAAACACCTCACATGTGACCCCATTTAAGAAAGAAGACACCCCAAGGTATTCCGTGAGGGGTATGGTGAGTTCATGTAAAATTATATTTTTTGTCACAAGTTAGTGGAATATGAGACTTTGTAAAAAAACAAAAAAAAAAAAACAATTTCCGCTAACTTGTGCCAAAATTTTTTTTTTTCTGTGAACCCGCCATGCCCCTCACGGAATACCTTGGGGTGTCTTCTTTCCACAATGGGGTCACTTGTGGCGTATTTATACTGCCCTGGCATTTTAGGGGTCGTAAAGCTTGAGAATCCAAATTTGTAAAAATGCCCTGTGAAATCCTGTGACATCATTGGAATTTGGGCCCCTTTGCGCATCTTGGCTGCAAAAAAGTGTCACACATGTGGTATCGGCGAACTCAGGAGAAGTAGGGCAATGTGTTTTGGGGTGTATTTTTATATATACCCATAGTTTGTGTGAGAAATATCGCTGTAAACAACAACTTTTTAAATTTTTTTATTCAAAGTTGTCAATTTACAGAGATATTTCTCTCACCCAGCATGGGTATATGTAAAAATACACCCCAAAACACATTGCCCTAATTCTCCTGAGTACGGCTATACCACATAAGTGACACTTTTTTGCAGCCTGGGTGCGCAAAGTGGCCCAAATTCCAACGAGTACCTTTAGCTTTTACATGGCTGCTCACAATTTAGCCCCGCCCAAAATGCCAGAACAGTAAACACACCCCACAAATGACCCCATTTTGGAAAGTAGACACCCCAAGGTATTCACTGAGGGGCATAGTGAGTCCGTCTGAGATTTTATTTTTTTTTGCCAGAAGTTTATTTATATTTTATTTATTTATTTATTTATTTTCCTCAGAAAGTGTCATTTTCCGCTAACTTGTGAAAAAAAATGAAATGATACATGAACTCAGCATGCCCCTCCGCGAATACTTTGGGGTGTCTTCTTTCTAAAATGGTGTCATTTGGGGGGTATTTATACTATCCTGGCATTCTAGCACCTGAAGAAACATGACAGGTGCTCAGAAAGTCAGAGCTGCTTTAAAATGTCACTTTTTTGCACCATAGTTTGTAAACGCTATAACTTTTACCCAAACCAATAAATATACACTTATTGGATTTTTTTTTATCAAAGACATGTAGAACAATAAATTTAGAGAAAAATTTATATAGAAATGTAGTTTTTTTAAATAAACTTTACAACAGAAAGTGAAAAATGTCATTTTTTTGCAAAAATGTCGTTAAATTTTTATTAATAGCAAAAATGAAATGCCACCAAATGAAAGCTGTATTAGTGAGAAGAAAAGGAGGTAAAATTCATTTGGGTGGTAAGTTGTATTACGGAGCAATAAACGGTGAAAGTAGTGTAGTGGAGAATTGTAAAAAGTGACCTGGTCATTAAGGGTGTTTAAGCTAGGGGGGCTGAAGTGGTTAAAGCATTTTTTGTCTTGTATTAGTGGGAAAAAAGGGGCTTATTACCCGTTGTGTGGTGAAGTGAGTAAATTTCAGGGTTTTTTGGTGTGTATTAGTGCAAAAATATATATATATATGCTGTTCAGCGGTGCAGTTATATGTTCTAAAGCCATTTTTAGCATGTATTAGTGGCAAATAAATATATATTATTTGCTCTTTAGCAGTGTATTTATATGTTTTAAAGCCCTTTTTGGTGTGTATTAGTGGCAAAAAATAAATATATGTGCCATTCAGCGGTGCAGTTATATGTTCTAAAGACTTTTGTGGAGTGTATAAATAGAAAAACGTAAGGGCCTATCTGCCGTTCAGCGGTGCAGTTATATGTTCTAAAGCCCTTTTTGGCGTGTATTAGTGTAAAAAAATACATATATTTTTTGCCATTCAGCTATGTAGTCTTTTGTGGCAAGTGGAAAAAAATAAGGGCCTATGTATAAATATATCAGGGGTCAGTACAGAGATCTCTCCCATCATCTATTTATCCCCAGGACTGTGACTGTGACGAGGGGACATCCTCTGCGTCTGAAGGAAAGAAGGTTTCCACACAAACATTCTTCACGGTAAGAGCAGTGAGACTATGGAACTCTCTGCCTGAGGAGGTGGTGATGGTGAGTACAATAAAGGAATTCAAGAGGGGACTGGATGTATTTCTGGAGTGTAATAATATTACAGGCTATAGGTACTAGAGAGGGGTCGTTGATCCAGGGAGTTATTCTGATTGCCTGATTGGAGTCGGGAAGGAATTTTTTTACCCTTAAGTGGAGAAAATTGGCTTATGCCTCACAGGGGTTTTTTGCCTTCCTTTGGATCAACTTGCAGGAAACAGGCCGAACTGGATGGACAAATGTCTTTTTTCGGTGTTATATACTATGTTACTATGTTAGGCCTATTTGCCATTCAGAGGTGCAGTTATATGTTCTAAAGCGCTTTTTGGCGTGTATTAGTGGCAAAAAAACATATATTTTTTGCCGTTCAGCGGTGCAGTTATATGTTCTAAAGCCCTATTTGGCATGTATTTGTGGCAGAAGTGTGTCATCAGAGCCTGGCCAGTAGTTAGTGTGGCATCAGAGTGGGTATTTAGAGCGGCGGGGGCCATACTTACTCCAAGAAGAACTCGCCTGTCCACCCAAAATATGGAGAGACTGACCTTTGTCAAGATGAATCAGGCATGGATAAGCTAGGATTTCAACCCACCAATGCCTGATGCATCAGACTAGATCATCCATGGTGCCACACCAACACTTTGAAAAAAGAAACAGGTTTATTCTGGCTACCTGCATCAGCTACTATTCGGATGCTGCCACCCGCCTGATGCCACACATCTGATGCCAAGTGCTCCTTCTTTCACCCACCATCTTCAGCTGGTACTGGTATTGACACCCACCTCCAAACACTGTCACCGGGTCACTCTGTGGTCTCCTGATGCTGCTGCCACCTCCACACTATGTCACCTAGCCACTCTGTGGTCTCCTGATGCTTCTTCCACCTCCACACTATGTCTCCTTGACACTCTGTGGTCTCCTTATGTTGCTGCCACCTCCACACTGTGTCACCTTGCCACTCTGTGGCCTCCTGATGCTGATGCCACCTCCACACTGTCATTGTGCCACCCTTTGGCCTCCTCCTGATGTTGCTGCCACCACCTCCACACTCTGTCATTGTGCCACTCTGTGGCCTCCTGATGATGATGCTGCCGACCACCTCCACACTCAGTCATTGTGTCACTCTGTGGTCTCCTCATGCTGCTGCTGCCACTTCCACACTCTGTCATTGCTCTACTCTGTGTTCTCCTCATGTTACTGCTGCCACCTCAACACTGTCATAGTATCACCCTGAGGCCTCCTCTGATGCTGCTGCCACCACCACACTCTGTCATTGTGCCACTCTGTGGCCTCCTGATGCTGCTGCTGCCACCTCCACTCTGTGGCCTCCTCCTAATGCTGCTGCCACCTCCATAATCTGTCATTGGGCAACTCTGTAGTCTCCTTCTACTGATTTCATCTCACACTATGTCATAGGGCCACTCTGTGGACTTCTAATGCTGTTACCACCCTCCCTACTACATAACTGGGCCGGTATTTTGCTTTTCTGCCTGGGTGACATCAACATTTATTTGACCCTTCTTCTGATCTGTCAGAAGGAAGGAAAAATAAGATGCACAATGGATCCTGTCTATCTAACAGCTGTTAGGCATGCATGACATGGTCCCTATTTTGCATCAGAATTGGCTTATGATTTGGTAGCAAAAAGCAGGAGTGCGTACAAAACACAGAAGACATGCAAATATTCCATTCACGTGTCATCTCTGTTTTGGACCCACTCCTGTTTTTTGGGCTTTGGCAATACTGATGGATTACTAACCAAATGCTAACCGAGTGAAGTCGGATGCTCCACAGACAGGATCCGTTTTTGGGGGGTTATTGTTCTGATGTGACATCAACACAAACTTACTGCTGACACCCTCTCCACTCTGTTGGGGGGGGGCTCTACTTGTATAATCGTTTAATAGAACAGGTTCTATAGACATCTATGTGGGATCAGCTGCCGACATTGTGAAAGGAGTGCACTTCTTCTTGACGCTAACATTGACCTGTAAAGCTGAGTTCACACTTGATTTATTTGGTCAGTTTTGGCCCTGTAACTGCCCAAATAGGTGAAGTGTGCAGTGATTCTAAGAGCGACGCCTGTTATCTGCAAGTCATACTGACTCACAGTATTGTTTCACTACCACAGCAGACTCCCTATGCGTTTTACTGCAAGAAACAGTGGTCTACACCCATATAAAGGCTCTCTGCAGCCAGGAAATAGCTGTTTTTTTAATGTGATTCGGCGCGAGTAAATTCGGATTGAACCAAATTATTTCAAAAAGTTTGGCGAAGCAAGCGAAACGAATTTTTTAGAAATTCCCTCATCTCTAATGGTAACTGTGACAAGTGAAAATATTTGCATTGGTTATTACATACATTCTTTTTGCCTTACTAGGAATGTTTTGGGAGATTTTCAAATATACTTTAGCACCCGTGGAAATCTTTAAGACAATTGAAATGTCCATATTGTGGTTAATAATGTGATCATTTCACATTACCCAAAAAGCAAACAATTTGACAAATTTGTTGGTTATTTTACCCAGGTTTGGTAAGCATTGGTTTAAAAGATATTGTTTAACTACAAATAATGAGAATCGATTAATGCGTGATCACATTGCATATGATGCCTGATCTTTGTTAGGTATATCAAGCACTACTTTAAATGCTTTTTACAGATTATGTTAAAGGTTATGCTAAGTAGCCTGATAAATAACTGCTCCTCTCTAAGGATCTTAAACTTTAATGTATCTATTTTTGCTCGTGTCCATGTACTTTTCCTGGTTTCTAAACTCATTTGACCAGATTTGTCCTTTCTTGTGAACACAGCTTGTACTTGCAAACTTAATATGGTCTAGTATTTGGGCTATAAGTTATTGTTGTGCGGACAGCTCATATATCGAACGTCAATTGGAGAAATAACCTTCTGAATACACCTTTGTAAAAAGGTTATATTATTAATTGCAAGTGCTGATGCATTGTGAAATAATGGATGGCATAAAAAGGTGACTTAAATTATGCATGTGGGAATTTCTTTCTGGATGAGCCAAAGGATTTGCAGAATTTAGGTGTACCTTGCTAAGGCCTAATGTACTTGCTGGCTTACTATTTTACTTTCCTTAACTGACCTTGTTCAGTAAAAGTGCATGTTACATAATGCGTTTCTCTAATGAGGCCCTAAGTAATTGAGCCTGATTGGACTGGCAACATGCCTCCTAATTAGAATGATAAATGGAATTGGCTGATCATCTCTTGAAGGGTGAATGGCATTAAGGACGAATAACAAGGTCATTCTGCCAATACCATCCATTTCATGCAAATCTGCCATAAGTGGATCAGTTATATGCGCCATCATGATGCACTTTAGCTATTAACTGATGGCATTAGTGGCCAAAAGCTTATTGGATTAAGGGTGAGACAGAATAAACTCTAAACATGTTAAATATTATGGAAAGGTCTACAGTTATAATTATCTACCTTTTGTCAGCATATTGGATGTTTATTGCTATATTATCTAGATAATTGACACCCCAAGTTTTAGTATTGACACTGGAAGCCATATTTCATCAGTAACTTGTGTAAGACTTTTCTCTGATTCCTACAAATAAAGGCATATAAAACACGCAGCATCAGAAGGTCATGCCACCCTTATCTGTTGCTAGGTATAAGAAGTTAAAGATGTACGTCCTAGTGATAATGATGGGTTATAACGGCATAACCTTATCATTACGATATTTGGTAGTACACTATAATTTAAAAAAAATAATTGAATAAAGAATCTAAATAAAAATCATGGTTAAAAAAGTCTCATAAAGACTTTGAGGTGCCTGTTCATGTAATAAAAGATTAGGAGGGTCATTTATCAAACAGAAATATGGCTAAATTAGGCATATTTCTGGCGCAGATTGTGGCACAAAGTGGGAAAATTTATCATGAGGGTAATATTTGAAGTCAGTTTAGCTAGATTCTCCATTTGCTTACTTTCAACCAAATTTATAAAATATTGCACATATTTTAGAAAATTTGGTATATCTTTAAACCTATTGATTTTGTCTAGAAATGCTACCGCTGTTTTTTTTTTTTTTTTACTTTTAAAAAAAATTGCATTGATAAAGCTGTAGTGAAACTAGTGAGCATAACTAACCACACCCACATTCTCACCCACTTATCAGAACTGTACTGAGTGGTGAAAAATGTAAAAAAAAACATCTTTTGCAAATCTTTTCCTCAAGTAATCCCACAAAGTTGCAAACTCCAAAGTTCTTGATAAATGCAACCCCCACTCCCCACAGTATTCAAAAAATAGATTATGAAATCATGTCATGTAATAATATATAATGAATACCTAGCATAAACTGTTCAATTCTCCTGTAATGCCACCACACAGAATATGAAACATTATATAGGGCCACTTGAAATCAATGGGTTGTCCAGGCAATTCACAGATTTTTTAGATACTCCAGAGTAAAAGATGCTTTTTGTAATAGCTATCCTCTCTAGCTAATAAAGAGGGATCCTGAAAGAGAGACTGCTTAACCACAAACTAAGATAAGATATTTGAAAAAGTTTTCTATAAAGCAGACAATTCCTTTAAGAATAGAAAAATATTTTATAAAGTTTCAGTAAACCAGTAACTAGTATGGAACTATGTAGTAAACCAGAGCATAGACTATATCTGCAGGAAGGCCATAACAGGCTCATTTGACACCTAGGGGCACATTTATTAAGACCAGCCTTTTAGATGCCTGTCTTAATAACCGCTATACCTGGCGGAGGATCCACCGGAGTTATGAAGAGGCGAAGGCCTCTTCATAACTTCGACGGATCCACCACCACTTCTAAATGTAAGACAGCATCCGAACTGTCTTATTTTTAGACCATTTTCTATGCCTAAAACAGGCATAGAAAATGGTAAATCAGACGGGCCTGCCGGCTATCCCCTTCCCCTCCAATGCCACACCCTAGTTTTTAGACCTGGTGTGATCAGGGAGAAGTCGCAGATGGTGGAGCAAAGGACCTTTGTGCCACAATCTGCGCCAGAAATATGCCTAATTTAGCCATATTTCTGTTTGATAAATTAAATGACCCTCCTAGTCTTTTATTACATAAACAGAACAGTTCAGGACACCTCAAATCTTTTACACTAAATCAAGAAATCATCTCTTTAAACAGCCCTTGGAACATGAGTTGGGATATAAGCCAAAACTAGAATCTAGAAACTACAAAACATACCCATCTATAAACAGTTGGTTCTGACTTGGATCTGGGGGAATAAAGTTTCTCCTTGTTTCTCCTTGTGGAGACCACAGTTAATGTAGGCCAATTAATGCTACCTGTGAAAAGTACAATATAGATAAGCTATTATCCAAGAGGACAAATGCTGGCTTTCTAGTGAGAGCATTTCGCTTATTAAGATTCCCTGCACCAATTAGCTTATGAAGAATTTGCACCTGTGATTGTAGTTCAAAGTGTTACTACTGGTAAATAGTTCTTCTTACGCTTCTATACGAATATTTTATGTTTGTTCAAGAAACTAGGCATATTCAGTAGCACATCTACTATATGACGTACCTTCTAGGTCCTTCAAAGAAACAATGATGTTTAGGTAGATAACTAAGTAGAACAGTAGACTTACTGGGATTCTACATTGCCTCATATTGTTCATTTAAAATCTGTGCCTTTATACTAATAACAACCTATTTAAATGGACACCTTAACCAGGGATTAGAAACCTAAAGTAGAGGGGTCAGCAATACCATAGCGCAGGGCATGGGGCAGGACACTTAGGAGGTAAGATGCAGGACATATTTGAATTCAGGAGGGTATGTCACTGCTCCCCCTTGGCATCGGCCCACCGGTAAAATTTCCCTGTAGGGTCTATGGCCAGTCCACCCCTGGGCTGCAGCATAACAAAACGTAAAAAAGGGTCTGAAGACTTTCCGAATGCATTGTATGTGCTTGTACAGCACGTCACTAGCAGTGCCTAGCAGTTCAAGCACAGTCATGTGACTGCCGAGGCCAGAGATTGGCTACCACTGATAGCTTATTATACACCCTGCCAGTGGCAGAGATGGGGGCTTGGGCGGCCCCCTGGGCATCGGCCCACCGGGAAATTTCCCTGCAATGTCTAGGGCCAATCAGCCCCTGACCGTAACATAGTATTTTTTCCCTGAAACAAAATTACTATTGTATGATATATATGATGATTTTTGTAAGAAGCATTACTCCTAAAAATATCTCACCTTCTTTGTAGCTATTTTCATCTATCTCACAAATGGCTTGTACACCTGTTTATTGTCATCCCACCTTCATAAATCTTTTTACAATATCATCCTTCATCACCAATTTAAGTATCTTTATGCCACCTGTCATACCACCACAGTTATAGCCAAAGCCTTGTTGAAGTAATCTCTGAGGTACTGTTGAGGAAGCTTTATGAACACTTCATTTTATAGCTATTGAGCTATACACATGGCTGTAACTTCTGACAGTTATGTGAACAGCATTTGGAGGAAAAAATTCTGGCAGATTAATAAAGTTGTGCAATTGCAAAATAAGTGATTTTATGAATTTATGAAGGGACAATGGTGATGCCCAGATCTACAAACAAGTAGAGGGGGAACTGAAATCACTTTAGTCATTTAGAAGGATACAAACATCCTGCAATTCACATGTAGATAGTTCTGGTGTTTAGTACATTAGTCTTAGAGAAACAATATGGGTCTTGATAGCACAATAAAATAAATTTATGGGACTCAGAGTAAAATTTCTACAAATGTATTATCGCTGTTTGTTATGTGTTTGTTTTTTTAACTTTCACCGCATACCTCCTCAGCATACTTGCAGTCCTCCTCCTGATTAGCCTAAAACACCACTCTGATGTCGACTGTATCAGGTTTTCCTTCTCCTTTCAATGTCTCTTGAGACACGCAGAATCATCAGACCCATGTACACAGGGCTGGCCTTAGGTGTTCAGGCGCCCTGTGCGAGCTAATCTTGTGGCGCCAGTAGCCCCCCTTATCATGTGCCAGTAGTCCCTTCTTATGTGCCAGTAGCCCTCCCCTTATCATGTGCCAGTAGTCCCTTCTTATGTGCCAGTAGCCCCCCCCCCTTATCATGTGCCAGTAGCCCCGAGCCTATCATGTTCCAGTATTGTACAAAGAAAAAACAAAAAAAACAAAAACACTTATACTTACCTCCATGTCAGTGATGCATTGCAGGCCTCTTCCGGCCTGTGTCCCTCGCTGTATGTCATCGTGCCGCCTGCATCGGCCTCTGATAGGCTGCCGGCCTAGTGCTGGCAGCCTATCAGAGGAACAGGGAGGGGACACTTCTCTCTCTCCTCTGGCGCAGCACAGACATCTGTATCACCGTCCTGAAGAAGGCGATACAGATGACTATGGAGATCAGCACAATAGAAGCGCTCATCTCCTGCTGTGCCCTGCCGCCCCCACTTATCACCAGGGCCTTGGCAGGCCATTACAGCCCTGGGAGCCTGTAACGTCTGCGAGCTGTGTTGGCCACCGTTCCGGGCGCCTCTGTTGCCATGTGCGGCCGCACAGCTCGCACACCCCAAAGGCCGGCCCTGCATTTACACACTTGTAGTGTTCCTGGAAATACCTGAATGCGCAATCAGGAGGAAAAGGAACAAACACCCTGGGTGGGATCCACTTTCACTTTTAAATCTCCATTTATTGTTATACTCACAAGATTAAATCTTGTATAAACACACCCTTTATTCTCTCACATTAAAATCACTGCATATATGCCATATAAGCCCTTACAACTACACCAACAACCAACCAAATTGATATCCCACTAAAAAAAAGAATATTTATTAAAAGAAAATAAGTCCAATTCCACATTCAATCCATTGGGAACCATAGCGTTTAGAAGGAATATATATTCTGTTTATTTTCTGGATATTCTTTGTATTATATACCCCTCTCCAATCCAACTCACATTGAAAGATTCACACAGCTTTTAACTCTTTAGGGTTTTTGATGTTTTTTTTTCCTCAAAGTGAGCGGATACACTATGCATTTTAGACCCTTTTTGGTGTTTCTTACAAGCTCTCCCAGTCTAGTTTTTAATTTCCTCCCTACATATTGTTCCCTTCAAGGACACCACAATAGGTATATAACATTTGCAGAATCACAACTAATCAGCTGTTCAATATTGTACACTTTTTTCTCGTTACAGGTAAAGGTCCGCTCTTTCTTCAAATTCAATGTCCTGCACACCTTACATTTCAAACAGGGAAAAAACCTTTTATACCACTTTCTTTATTTTCTTCATCTCTTATGCAGCTATGTACAATATGGTCCTTGATGGTTCTAGCATGTCTGAACATGATCCTTGGCCTGTGATGGCTAACCTCTGGCTCTCCCGCTGTGGTAAAACTACGACTCCCAAGATGTACATTTCATTGGCTGTTCTCAGAATTCCATAGAAATGAATGGAACATTGCTGTGAGTTGTAGTTTCAACACAGCTGGAGTGCTGGAGGTTAGCCATCACTCTTCTAGTCTGTGCTGGTAAATTCTGTGCAAGTGCCTGATCTGACTTCAGAACTTGCCAGCTTCTTTTCAACACATCTCTAATCCCTAGAGAATTCCGTGCAGAAAAATTGTACCTCCTGTTTATTTGTTTTTTACTCCTTTCCATCTTTTCTTCATTACAAATTTTTTGTACTTTTCTACTTTCCTATTGTTTTAACAGATTTTTCTTCCTCATAGTTTTTCTCTAAAAATATTTTCTTCAGCACCTCAACTTGCTCACTATAGTCCTTGTCCTTGGTGCAGTTTTTTTCTGACTCTTATGCACTGCCCTTTAGGTATATTTTTCAACCAAGGATCATAGTGGCAGCTATCTCTTTTAATATAGCTATTCTCATCAGTTTTTTTAAGAAGATCTTAGTGCACATCACTCCCTGATCTTTAAATATGGGTAGGTCCAAATAATTTACAGTGATTTCACTACCTACCCATGTAAGGGCAATGCCCCGAGCATTATTATTTAATCCTGTCAGATATTTTTTGATCCCTTCCAAACTATGATACAGTCATCTATGTATCGCCACCACCGTACCAGATTTGTTGGCGGCAATGCATATACTGAAATCTCCTCCCATTGTGACATATACAAATTGGCGTAGCTTGGCATAAATATAGCCCCCATGGCCATGCCTTTCTTGTGTAAGAAGTACTGTCCTTCCCACTAAAAATAATAATGGCTCAATATATAGTCTATTTACTTCTCTATAAGTATTTTCTGCTCTAATTTTAGTTGTTGGTCCAGTTATAGATGTTCTTTTATTGCCTGTAGTCCTTTTATATGCAGTAACCCATATATAATAACTCTGTACAAAATAATCTATATATTCCCCTAGCCGTGAATGCATAGAATTTATACCCGACACTATTGGTCTGGGGGAGCGTCGGTGGTATTTTTATGGATCTTTAGCAGAAAACATATAACAGGAATTTTGGGATTAATAAATGGAATCCCTTTTTGTTGAGAATCCCTTTTCTTATTCCTTTACTAATAATTGTTTTAATATTTGTAAATATTTCTCAGTAGGTTTGTTTTTTAACTTTTCATACGTCTTCCTGTTGCCCAACATTTAATTTCTATCCATTGCCCCATGCCCCCATCATTTCTATAACTTCAACAAACGCACCTCTCTTTTAGTCAGGTTCTGTTTTTACAAGGGCTTTTGTTTATAATTATTTAGGTACTGTGTGAGAAATGGACAACCTTTCTCATAACTTTTATTATCTGTGTATGGTTTAATGTTGAGGATTTTATATATTTATATTAATACTGTCAATATAATGCCATGCAGTCTGGACCTGTAGGGGAGAATACACAGACACCTTTTGGCAGGATTCAAATTAGCATCCTCCTGCCAGGGCTGGGACAAGGTCCACCACCAACAGAGGCTGAGCTGCCCATGTGCGCCCCTCCCCCCCTCCAACTTGTGGATGACACTGCTATGGGGGATCTGTGATGGATGACACTGTTATTGGGGAATCTGTGGATGACAAATATGTGTCATCCACAGATTCTCCCCATAACAGGGTTCATTTAGTGAATGACCACCCAAATTGTGGTGACCCAATACATGGGAGTTGCATCTGCAGAGCTTTTGTATAATGCCACCCCACACTGTAGTGTCCCCCACACAGTAATGTCCGCCACACTGCCCCCCACATAGTAATGTCCGCCACACTGCCCCCCACACAGTAATGTCTACCGCACTTCCCCCCACACAGTAATGCCCCCACACCCCCCTCAACCACACAGCAGTGCCCCCACATAGTAATTTGTCATGCTCTCCCCTCTTGTCATTCTCCCCCTCTTGTCATAATCCCCTCTTCTTGTCATGCTCTTTCTGCCCCCTGTCATTCTCCCCCATCTTTTCATGCTCTTTATACCCCCCCATGTTGTCATGCTCTTTCTTCTCCCCCCCATGTTGTCATGCCTTCTGCCCCCCCATGTTGTCATGCTCTCCCCCCCCCATTTTGTCATGCTCTTATTCCCCCCATGTTGTCATGCACTTTCTCCCCCCCCCATTTTGTCATGCTCTTATTCCCCCCCCCCATGTTGTCATATTTTCTGCCCTCCACGTTGGCATGCTCTTTCTTCCCCCCCATGTTGTCATGCTCTTTCTCCCCCCCCCCATGATGTCATGCTCCTTCTTCTCCCCCTCCTCTCCTCCTACCTCTGCTGTAGCGTGGCCGAGCTCTGCATGGTCTGCGCCTCTGCGGGTACAGGAGGAGGAGCTTTTGTCTCCTGTACCGAGCCGACTGACTTGAAGTGCAAACTGTGTGCGCACTTCCTGTCAGTCCGGCCGGGTACAGGAGACTGATGCTCTCTGTACCTGCGGACCGGACAGAGCTCAGTCACGCTACAATCAGGGAATGACAGGAGGGAGCGCTGAGCGGTTCCCCCCTGTCAGTCCCTTTCCCTCTGGCCGGCCCCTGCATGCGCCCTGAGGCTGAAGCGCCCTGAGGCTGGAGCCTCCCCAGCCTCTGTGTCGGCCCGGCCCTGCCTCCTGCTAACAAAGTAGTGCTAACGAGGTTTCCTGGATGGGACACTAGAGCGTCATGGTAATAACTGACACGGCACCGGGACACAGAAGACATTTAACTGCTTTTTAACTAGAGTAACAGAAGATGAATACAATAGATCATAAGCGATAACTAATCTCTGGTAAAACTCACAAATTAATTATTGTAATAATCGCATTCCTCATAATGTTGGCATCGTAATTAGTCCAAACTCCAGCCAACATTCCCGCATAATGATAATCTCTCATTATGGGACCCCTACACCAGTCATATTTGGTATTAGAATGAGCAGCCTGATTAAATATACATTATTAAAACATGTTGGGGCCGAAATATCCATTAGTGCAGCGATGCTCAACCTGCGGCCCTCCAGCTACAACTCCCATCATGCCCTAGTAGCTGTAGGCTGTCCAGGCATGCTTGGAGTTGTAGTTTTGCAACAGCTGGAGGGCCGCAGGTTGGACATCCCTGCATTAGTGTGAACAGGAAGCAATGTTTTATTAATATTTTATGCTTCCCAGCCGAGGGATAGAGTTGGAGCATGCACCCATAATGACGGCCTTCCCAAAAGCCTGGACTGAGAGTGGGAGAGAGACCATTCTCAGCTCCACCCTCTGACGAATAGGGATAAAAATGTGGGATTCGGAATCTTTCATTGACATAATTCGGGGATCCGATCAACATTGGGTTGTGTTCCATGTTCAAATGTCCCCAAAACCAGAACGGACTCTGATCAAACAATTTGTTAAGTATTAAGAACCTTTCTGTTTTGATCCTTTTATCTTTATAACAGTTTTGTGCATGTTTATGTATGTCTCTTGTTTCTTTTAATTTTTGTAACTAAGTACTTTACTCTTTTTAGTACATTAAAGCACATATTTAATTGTTTTACTTTGTGCCCTAAACAAGCCCAGTAACCTCCATTTTTAAGTGTGTCAGTGTGGTTTGTGTTACCGTGTATCTGCTATTAGTGTGGCTAGTGCTACTGTGAGCCTGCTTGTGAGTAAGGTACTGTGTATTTTTTTTTTACATATTTGTTTTCCTTTTGTGCGTTCCCAGAACCATAACTTTTATTTTTCATTTCACATAGCTGTATGCGTATGAGTTTTTTTTTGTGTAGGACAAGTTGTACTTTCCAAAGCCACCATTTAATATTGCATATGATGTAGTGGGACTCAGGAAAAAACTTTCCAAATGGGGGAAATAGGAAAAAAAATTGAATTCTGCAGCAGTTTTACTGGTTTTTAATTTACATTTACGACGTTTGATATGCAATAAAACTGACCAGTTACTTTAAATTTACAGGTCAGTATGAGTCTGGAAATACTTTATATGTATAGTTTTATTTTTGCGTTTTGATACTGATAAAATAATTAAAACCTTTGAAAAAGTCTGTTTTATTTTTTCATCTCACCATATTCTGACCCCTATAAGTATTTTGTAATTATGTCTACAGAGCTCTGTGAGTTTTTATTTTCTGCAGGACGATCTATACTTTTCATTGATACCATTCTGGGGTGTGTAAAAAATTTTAATCATGTTTTATTCAATTTTTTGTGGGAAATGAAGCGGACAAAAGCGGCAAATTGGCCATTTTGACGTGATCATATTTTACACTTTTTTTACACTATCATTAGATTGCTATTCTCATAGACTCCAATGCATTAGTATTGGAGTCTATGAGAAATGTACTAGTTTCCTAAGGAAACCCTGCTACAGACAAGGGCTCCATAGGAAACACTATGCAGGAGCCTCCTGTCATTGTCTATGACAGGGGCTGCTGCATACAAGCTCCAGCTACTCTGATCGCTGCCGGAAGGAGCTGGAAGTGTGCCCTTCCGGGTTGTACAAGCTCAGATGTTGTGGTCATGATTGACCACAGCATCTGAAGTTGTTAAATATCCGCGTCTGACATTATTGCTGGTTGCGGACATGAGCCGCGGGTGTTTACTGTATGAAACAGCCAACCCCCTTGGCTATGGCACCCGCTCTTCAATGCATTGATTTTAATGTCGGTGAATAAAGGCTGTGCCTATAAAATAGGAGGGGGGGGGGATTCAGAAGCCCTTGAGAAAGACACATGGCGTAACCGGTCGGTTGAAGTGGGTAAAGTACACAGATCGTGTTTATATAAAGCTTTTATATTAGTTTTATTCATGTGAGTATAACAATAAATAGAGATTTAAAAGTGTAAGTGGGTCCCACCCCTAGTGTTTGTTCCTTTGCCTCCTGATTGCTTATTGAGGTATTTCCTAGAACACTACAAGTGTGAATATAGTTCTAAAGATTCTGAATGTCTGAAGAGAAGAAACTAATTTGAAGGGAGAAGAAAAACCTAGTTGTGATACAGTCGACATCAGAGTAGTGTTTTAGGTTTGCGGTGAGAGTTTAAAAAAAACAAAAACAATCAGAGATAATATATTTGAAAACATTTTGCTTTGAGTCCCATCAATTTTATTGTATTTTTTCAGAAGGTTCTCAATCACAAGAGACTATCGGGACTTGTTTTGAGTGCCATTTTTTGTTCTATTTATATTTCTACTGTCTTGATAACACAATGATTAAAAAGCTGTGAAATTAGACAAAAATTGAAAGAATACTTTCTAAAGATCATTTGTATAACTACGTCTTTTTTTTAAGAGCCTAGAAGGAAAATTTCAGTAGCTAATAAAAAAAGATAAATGAAATGAATTTTCAAGATAAAAGAGGACATTGGAAAAATTAAAGTTAAAGTAAGTGTCACACCATAACATTTAGTGCATCTTTCAATACTGTATGTTGTTCTCAGATAGGGTACCATAAAAGTGGTGACAAATTCTCTTTAAATTCAAATAGAAAAAGCACAAAAGCACATATAACATAATACATAAACAGAAAACATAACAGCAGAAGCTAAATTCTTATTTTCAAACGCATTATTTGAATACATTTTCATAGATAATTCTTGACACTTCTAGTGCCACATATTTTTATATGTGCTGTGCACTATGCAACAGTGTTATCAAAAGTCCAGTCATTCTTCATCCTCATACAGGGAAAAATACTGATTAAATGGATTGTCTGACCCCCCAACAAAAATTAATTGCTGTCAGGAATGAGTGTAAATTAAAGAAAAAAAAAAACATTCAGATCCTGAAAACTGTTCTATTCCAGTGTTGCAGGTCCCATCCCTAGTTTTTCTACTTCCTGACAGACCAGAAGTATGATCTTTGTTCATGTGTAGTGTTGCAGCCATTTACTTGCCTCAGTGGTGACAGATCCTTGAGCAGCACTTGATCACTGATGTTCTCCGTACATGTGTTGCTCCAAGACACGTCAAACTTCCGTTTTATCAGGGACGATAAGCAGCGGAGACCCTCCACACTATAATGGAACAACTTTCAGTAGGTGAGTGGATTTTATTCTACACAAATCCCAGCAGTATTTAATTTTTGTTTGCGGTCAGATAACTCCTTTAATCTGTATTTATTTTTTACTGGTATGAGGATAAAGACATACTGGAACTGAAACATTGATAACGCTGTTGCACACACACATTTCCATTGATAAGTATTTTGTGAGAGTTGGACAACCCGTTCCTGACTTGCACTGTAAATCTAGAGCTGGGTGGCTGCCTAAGCCGCCAAGTGCTTCCTGTTTACTAGATTGACGATAACTTTGATTACGGTCATTTAACTCCCCTGATGATTGCATGTTAAAGGGGTTGTCCTGCCATTTATATTGATGACCTATCCTCAGGATAGGTCTTCAATATATGATTGTTGGGGGTCCAACTCACAACGTCTTGGAAGGAATGGCCATGCAGTGTAATGATAAGTGCTTGCTATATTCACTTGAATTGAGTGAGAACGTGTAATTATACGACACCACTGCTCCACAGGAGACAAAGTGTAGTGTAGTAAAAAGGAGGCATTGCTTGCATGCAGCTCCTCTTCCCCTTCAAACAGCTGATCAGCGGATGTCCCAGGTGTTGCACCCCCGCTAATCAGATATTGATGACATATCATAATGATAGGTCATCAATACAAATGGAAGGACAAGCCTTTTAAAGTCCCTTAGGACTTAAAATAACTGTAAAAAATGAAAAAATATTTTTAAAAATATAAAATTAGAGAATGAGATATAAAAATTTAAAACACCCCCTTTCCCCATGTTAAAAATAAAAATATAGATCATTGGCATAGCCATGTCCCAGAACACAGACACTATAAAATTAGGAAAATATTTGGTAAATGGTGTATTAGGAAAAAAAAATAGCCAAATCACCATTTTTGGTAACTTCACTGTCTTGACTCTTAATAAATATAAAAAAATAATTAAAAATCCATAGACAATCCAAAATTGTATCAATAAAAATAGATTGTTCTGCAAAATTTTAATTAACTCGTTCCAATCAGATAATCGCATGATAAATTCCCCCATGGGGACTTAAAATAAGTGTAAACAAAGTGCAATAAAAGAATTTAAAAATATAAAAAAATAAAAAGATATAAACATTCAAAACACCTCTGTTCTGTCCTCCATATGAGTAAGTGATTTATAAGATAAGAGGCAGCTAAACTCCCTCCTGCCACCCAGTTCAACTTTTATTGCCAAGATAGAGTGATACAGAGAACAGAAAGAAAACTTCCTTACTATAGTGAAAGAGCATGTGGCAATATGCTATAAAACATTGCAGTACACAGCTACCAAAAAATCAGACATGTATAAAATACAGGTTACATACAGCATTGCATATAAATGTGCATGAATATACAATCCTACAATGCTAGGTAACAGCCTTAAATGTACCAGCAATGCCACATTAGGTCTGGTAAGGAGGATGATTACAGATGTGCTGCTTGTACTTCAACAGTTCTTGGAAAATATGGGTGCTATGAGCTGAGTTGAATGTCACCAGGGCCATAAGTAATAAAATACAGTGGCTCACATGGGACACACAGAAATAAATGCTGGCTAGCTAGAAAGAATTTGACCAAACGGACAATAACATAGTAACATAGTTTACAAGGCTGAAAAGAAACTTCTGTCCATCCAGTTCAGCCTGTTATCCTGCAAGTTGTTCCAGAGAAAGGTAAAAAGACCCCTGTGAGGTAGAAGCCAATTTTCCTCACTTTAGGGGAAAAAAAATCCTTCCCGACTTCAATCAGGCAAACAGAATAACTCCCTGGATCAAAAACCCATCTCTGGTAACTATAACCTGTAATATTATTACATTCCAGAAATACATCCAGGCCCCTCTTGAACTCTTTTAGTGAATTCACCATTACCACCTCCTCAGGCAGAGAATTTCATAGTCTCACTGCTCTTACAGTAAAGAATCCTCTTCTATGTTTGTCTACAAACCTTCTTTCCTCTAGACGCAGAGGATGTCCTCTCGTCACAGTCACAGTCCTGGGGATGAATAGATGATAGTAGAGATTTCTGTACTAACCCCTGATATATTTATACATAGTTATTAGATTGCCCCTTAGTTGTATTTTTTCTAAAGAGAATAACACTAATTTTGATAATCTTTCTGGGTACTATAGTCCCCCCATTCCAGTTATTACTTCAGTTGCCCTTCTCTGAACCCTCTCCAGCTCAGCTATGTCTGCCTTGTTCCCAGGAGCCCAGAGCTGTAGACAGTACTTCATTTGTGGTCTAACAAGTGATTTGTAAAATGGCAGGACTATGTTCTCATCACATCTATACCCTCTTTGATGCAATCCATTATCTTATTGGCCTTGACAGCAGCTGCTTGCCACTGGTTTCTACAGCTTAGTTTGCTGTTCACTAAAATTCCTAAGTCCTTTTCCATGTCAGTGTTACCGAGTGTTTTACCATTTAGTATGTACTGGTGACTTGAATTATTTCTTCCCATTTGCATAACCTTAAATTTGTCAGTCTAAAACCTCATCTGCCACTTCTCTGTCCAAGCCTCCAATCTATCCAGAGCCATCCATAGCAGTATATTCTCCTCTTCCGTGTTAATTACTTTGCACAGTTTAATGTTATCTGCAAAAATTTATATTTTACTATGCAAGCCTTCTACAAGATCATTAATAAATATATTGAAGAGAATAGGGCCCATTACTGACCCCTGTGGTACCGCACTAGTGACTGTGACCCAATCTGAGTGTGTACTGTTCATAACCCCCCTCTGTTTTCTATCACTGAGCCAGTTACTTAACCACATACAGAGATTTTCTCCCAATCCAAGCATTCTCATTTCATATACTAACCTTTAGAAGTCAAGATATACGACATCCTTTAATTTGCCACAGTCAAGTCTAGAACTTACCTCCTCGTAGAAACTGATTAAGTTAGCTTGACATGACCGATCCATCATGAAGCCATGCTGATATTGGGTTATTTGCCTATTTTCATTGAGGTACTCCAAGATATCATCTTTTAGAAAACCTTCAAACATTTACCCACAAAAGATGATAAACTTACCGGTCTATAGTTTCTGGGCTCTGTTTGTGGACCCTTTTTGAATATTGGCACCACATTTGCTATGCGCCAATCCTGTGGAACACTCC
The DNA here is from genome assembly GCA_033119425.1 of Bufotes viridis. Taxonomy (NCBI): domain Eukaryota; kingdom Metazoa; phylum Chordata; class Amphibia; order Anura; family Bufonidae; genus Bufotes; species Bufotes viridis. The sequence continues at coordinate 244,845,813 of CM065592.1, read as the reverse complement.
CTGTCAATATAAAGTCCTTAAATATCAGAAATAAGTGTTTGGTTATGACATTACTTAATTCTCTTACGATACAGGGTGTTTAAATTACCATCTAGTACCGGTGATTTGTTTATTTTAATCTTTTTAATACGCCGCTGTACTTCTTCCTGTGTCATACAGGTCACTTTTAATGGAGAACTTACATTTATATTCTGCATTTCATCTGACAGTTTATTTTCCACTGAATACAGTTGAGAAAAAAAATATTTAATAGCTTTGCTCTCCTCATCGCTATCTTTAACTCCCCTCACCCTCACCACTTTGTGAAGGGCCAACACCTTCAGATGTATATCTTTTTTTTTACCAGTTATATAATTGAAGATCATTTTATGGTTAGTTTTACTCTCTTTTGGAAATGAACCTCTCTGTCTCTAGTTTTGCTGCTTTTATTTGTCTTTCACGTATCCTATTTTTTCCTTTTAGTTTTTCAGTGATTCCTCGCTACCCTCCTGTTTTAGTGATTTAAATGCTTCCTTTTTGTCATTTATTGATTTCTTTACATTCTATTTATCCTATTTATTGTTTTTTTCTTGTTTCTTACCCTTTTATTCTCATAAGGTATCTACCTCTCACAATTAGAGTTTAGGATGGTTTTAAAAATATCCCATTTTATGGATGTATTTATATTTTTGAGGCTTTTGTCCCAGTTAGTTAGACCAATGGCCTCTCTTAGTTGGTTATTTAGCTTTTTTGAAGTTTGGGAGCTAGATGGAGCTAAAACAACATGAATACTAACACAGTAAATTTACACAGATATCTTGCCAGAGGCATGACAACCTTCCTTTCTCCATTTAAAAATAAAATTGAACAATAAAAAATAAGGATCATTAGTAGAGATGAGCGAATTTCATATTTTTTAATTCGTTCACTCTTGGTTTACTGGTAAAAGGTGAATTGTGTTATGGATAATGCAATTCTATGACAGAATGCATAACGGAATGCCTTAAGAGGCATTCCATTATTTGTTCTGTCATAATAGAAGTCTATGGGCTGTATAACGGATCCGTCCCATTTCCGTTATTCAGGGGAGTCTCCTGCATAATGGAAATAGGACGGATCCATTATGCAGTTCATAGACTTCTATTATGATGGAATGAATAAAGGAATGCCTCTAAAGGCATTCCGTTATGCATTCCGTCATAGAATTGCGTTATAATCCGTGGTAACAGAATACATAACGCAATTCACTTTTTACCAGTAAACAAAGTGTGAACGAATTTCAGAACCGGAACTTCGCTCAGCTCTAATCATTATCACTGCTTGCATCCTAAAAAGCCCATACCAATAAAATATAAAAATATCCCATATGGTGAACAGCGGTTATGAGTAAGAATCATACTGGTTCGAAACATGTTAACCGAGCGGTGGAGGGAGTTGATGTCTCTATAATTGATTTGTAACCGAAGTTCAATAAAGAAGTTGGCAACATTTTTGCTCGATGCTGGAACCTTTTGTTTATTCAAACATTCATACACCACAGTCATACTCCAAAATGGTAATAAAAACTACAACTTGCCCCACAAAGAATAAGTCCCCATATAGTTCCAAAGGCTAAAAATATAAAAAGTTATGTAGGTCAAAATATGGCGATGCAAAGAAAAATATAATTTTTTTTTATATTTACAGTATTAAAACCCAAGAAAAAGTACAAAAATGTGGTATTGCTGACCTGGAGAATGAAGTTAACGGGTCATTCTTGCCGCATAAGGAACGCAGTAAATATAAAAACCATAAAACTATGGCAGAATTGCGTTTTTTTCCAATTCTACTCCATTTACAATTTTTTCCAGTTTCCCACTATATCACGTCCAATATTAAATGGTGCCATTATCCTGCAAAAAAACAAGCGTTCATGTGGCTATGTTAATAGGAAAAAAAACAAAAACATTGCTCTAGGAAGGCAGGGAGTAAAAAATGAAAATGAAAAACTCAAAATATTTATGCCATGAAGGGTTTAAGACAAATAAGCTGTAGTGTTAATATGTTTAAGAGTCTGTGCTGACTGTTCTTGTATACAATGTTATGTTATTGCTACATTTAGTTTTTTTCTGCTATGTACTGTATAGTTTTGTTTAGAAGCATCTGTAAACTTTATCATTGTTGTATTGTGTTTCTTTGACCGCAAGGCCCCTTTTCACATGTGCGCAATTTTTCCACACGAGTGCAAAGTGTTTTAATGCGTTTTGCACACACGTGGGAAAAATTGGCATGTTTGGTACCCAGAACCGAACCCGGACTTCTTCACTAAAGTTCGGGTTTGGGTTGAGTATTCTGTAGATATTATTATTTTCCCTTATTTTCCCATCGGCGTTAGTGTGGCGGCAAGTGGTTAAAGGGGTTCTCTGGGAATTAAGAAAATAAACCTACTTAACCTCTTGGGGACACAGGACGTACCGGTACGCCTGATATCCTGGTACTTAAGGACACAGGACATACCGGTACGTCCTGTGTATTTACAATCACCGCTGCTCGGCCGGCAGTGATCGGAACAAGGTACCTGCTGAAATCATTCAGCAGGTACCTTGTTACAATGCCGAGGGGGATCCTGTGACCCCCCCGTATCGATGATCGCTGTAAATCGCAGGTCAATTCAGTATACAAAGTATTCATTTTTGTATACGTAGCCTGTCCTTTTTTTATATATAAGTCGCGGCGAGTCCTTCATGTGAAGTGGGCTATTTTCTCACGTAGTTTCTCAGTTTATTTGTTTGGACCGCGCATACCTTCACTTTCTCCCCTCCTGGAAACAGCTCTGAGAGACAGAATCTGGACCCCGTTTAACCAAGCAAACACCAACTCTTTCTGTGCTCGATCTTCTGTATAAATCATAAAGACACATACATAGTGAAGTACCGCCAGGTTACCCCTTGTATCTTACTGACGTCTCAATCTCGTCTATGTACAAGGAAAGAACCCTTCTTACAATTCACCTTCCTTTACATTCAAATATAAAGTTAGATCCCATTCACACATTGCGTTAATTATTTGTCATAAAAATATCGCACTCTCTCTTTTGTACACCCTTATTCTTATTAAAGGGCCGTGTTCTTTCTATCCTCTTTGTAATGAAGACCTGGTTAATCACCCCCAAAATATCAATTTTCCACATCGGGGGAATTTTTTATCACCCACAAGGATTTTGTTCATTTCCTTCTATTCATCCACTAGACAAGGTTTTAGATCTAACTCCACATTTAGTCCATGGGGTTGCAGACTCTCTATATTGTAGATCCACTCTACTTCCACTCGATCTATTTTCTTCTCCAGACTCCCTCCCCGCCAGCTCTGTTTTACATCTGCAACACCTGTGAACCTTAGTCCTTTCGGATCCTTGTTATGCACCTTTTTAAAGTGCAATGGAACACCATGATTTTCCATACCCCTTTTTATATTGTTAATGTGTTCCTGTACACGTATTTTAAATTTCCTCATGGTGCGGCCCACGTACTGGAGGCCACAAGGACACTCCAGCATGTAGACCACTTCAACAAAAAGAAGGATTAGACGGCTCCAACAAAAAGAAGGAATATAGATTTACATTTATGACACAATTTAATGTCCAGGGGTCATTAATCAAAAATGCATTGAAGAAAAATTGGAATACCTTAAAAATGACCAGATTTTAGGGAAAGAACTGCCAAAGAACCCCAACATTATTTATAGATAGGCACCCAACCTACAAACATTGCTGGTCCATAGTGCGATACCAACCCGCATGAAAAAAGTTAAACGGAATCAATTCACATGGTGCGGTTTCTGCCTACCATGCAAAAACCGCTCCAGGGAGGTGAAAAAAAGAGAGGAACACTACTACAGTACATTCGAAGAGTAAAAAGGACTTGAGGATCAACAGGGATTTAACAAGCAAAACCTCTGGAGCGGTCTACATGCTGGAGTGCCCTTGTGGCCTCCAGTACGTGGGCTGCACCATGAGGAAATTAAAAATACGTGTACAGGAACACATTAACAATATAAAAAGGGGTATGGAAAATCATGGTGTTCCATTGCACTTTAAAAAGGTGCATAACAAGGATCCAAAAGGACTAAGGTTCACAGGTGTTGCACATATAAAACAGAGCTGGCGGGGAGGGAGTCTTGAAAAGAAAATAGATCGAGTGGAAGTAGAGTGGATCTACAATATAGGGAGTCTGCAACCCCATGGACTAAATGTGGAGCTAGATCTAAAACCATGTCTAGTGGATGAATAGAATGAAATGAACAGATTAAACAAAATCCTTGAGGGTGATAATAAATTCCCCCGATGAGGAAAATGGATATTTTGGGGGTGATTAACCAGTTCTTGATTATTCATTACAAAGAGGATAGAAAGAACACGGCCCTTTAATAAGAATAAGGGCGTACAAAAGAGAGAGTGAAATATTTTTAGGACAAATAAATAACGCAATGCGTGAATGGGATCTAACTTTATATTTGAATGTAAAGGAAGGTGAATTGTAAGAAGGGTTCTTTCCTTGTACATAGACGAGATTGAGACGTTTTAACCGGGATTATGAAAAAGAAGGTATTTATGACTGACTTATAATGTTCAGGTGAGGGCTAACAGCTAAGATTAAGCAGGAAGTAGATGGGTTGTTTGCTTGGTTAAACGGGATCCAGATTTTGTCTCTCAGAGCTGTTTCCAGGAGGGGAGAAAGTGAAGGTCTGCGAGGTCCAAACAAATAAACGCAGGTCAATTCAGACCTGTGGTTTGCAGCGCTTTCCGAAGATTCTGATCCCCACGGGTGGTGGAGTAGTGGGTATACTATAGTGTCAGCACATTGCTGACACTCTGGTATAAACGGCTGACATCTGTGCTGTGGTGTCAATCGTTTAACTCCTTACATGCCACAGTCCATACGGAGCTCTGTATGGAAGGGGTTAACAGGGAGGGTGCTCCCTCCCTCTCCCATCAGGGGCTGATGTGCCCTTGCAGCCCCCGATTCTTGATGGGACCACAGAGGGAGGGGTCCCCCCTCCCTCCCCATCACCAGCTGCTCTATTCTGGTAATATTAACTCTGATCAGACTTCTGCTAAAAGCAGAAGCCTGATCAGACTTTCTAAAGTAAAAAATACAGTACAGTACACTATATAGTGTACTGTATTGTATTATGCAGACATCAGACCCACTAGATCTTCAAGAACCAAGTGGGTCTGGGTCAAAAAAGTGTAAAAATAAAGTGAATAAAAAGGAAAATAAAAACACACTTATCAATGAATAAAAATTTAAAAAATAAAATACACTACACATATTAGGTATCACCGCGTCCGTAAAATCCTGCTCTATAAAAATATCACACGATCTAACCCCTAAGGTAAATACCATACAAAAAACTGTGTAAAAAAAACATTTTTGTAAACTCGCATCACATAAAGTGTAATAGCAAGCGATCAAAAAGTTATGTGCCTTCCAAAATAGTGCAAATCAAACCGTCATCTCACCCCACAAAAAATGATACCCCACATAGGACAATTGCCCAAAAAAATAAAAAAATATAGCTCTCAGACTATGGAGACACAAAAACATGATTTTTTTTTGTTTCAAAAATGATATTATTGAGCAAAACTTAAATAAATAAATAAATCAATAAAAATAAAGTATGCATATTAACTATTGCCTCATGCATAACAACCTTCTCTATAAAAATAAGACATGATCTAACCCCTCAGGTGAACACAGCAAAAAAAATATATATATATAAATACGGCGTCAATAGCCATTTTTGTCACCTTACATCACAAAAAGTGTAATAGCAAGCGACCAAAATGACATATGCATTCCAAGATAGTGCCAATAAAGCCTACATCTCATCCCACAAAAAATGAGCCCCTAAATAAGACAGTCCCTAAAAAAAAAAAATATGACTTTCAGAATGTGGAGACACAAATTTTTTTTTTTTTTCAAAAATGCTTTATTATGTAAAACTGAAACAAAACCCCCCAAAAAGTAATCATATTCGGTATTGTCGCGTCCGTAACAAACTGCTCTACAGAAATAGCACACGATTTAACCTGTCAGATCAACGATGTAAATAAAAATAAAACGGTTCCAAAACAGCTATTTTTTTGCACATTTTCCATTTGAATCCATTTTTCCAGTAACAAAGCAAGGGTTAACTGCCAAACAAAACTCAACATTTATTGCGCTGATTCTGTATTTTGCAGGAACACCCCATATGTGGTCATAAACTGCTGTATGGCCAAACGGCAGGGCGCAGAAGGAAAGGAACGTCATATGGTTTTTGGAAGGCAGGTTTTGCTGGACTGGTTTTTTGACACCATGTCCCATTTGTAGCCCCCTGATGAACGCCTACAGTAGAAACTCCAAAAAAAGTGACTCCATCTAAGAAACTACACCCCTCAAGGTATTCAAAACTGATTTTACAAACATTGTTAACCCTTTAGGTGTTCCTAGAGCAACCAAGATAGAGCAACCTAAAATCCTATTTACCCAAAAATAGTACCAACAAAACTGACACCTTATCCCGTAGTTTCAAAAATGGGGTAACTTTTTGGGAGTTTCTACTCTAGGGGTGCACCAGGGGGGCTTCAAATGGGACATGGTGTCTAAAAACTAGTCCAGCAAAATCTGCCTTCCAAAAACCACACGGTGCTCCTTTCCTTCTATGCCCTGCTGTTTAGCCATACAGCAGTTTACGACCATGTATGGGGTGTTTCTGCAAACTTCAGAATCAGGGCAATAAATATTGGGTTTTCTTTGGCTGTTAACCCTTGCTTAGTTACTGAAATAAATGGATTAAAATAGAAAATTTGCCAATAGCTCCATTTGCCAATCAGTCTTGTGAACCAGCTAAAGAGTTAACGACATTTGTAAAATTAGTTTTGAATACCTTGAGGGGTGTAGTTTATTAGATGTGGGTCACTTTTATTGAGTTTCTACCCCAAGGGGGCATCAGTGGGGCTTCAAATGGGACATGGTGTAGATAAACCAGTCCAGCAAAATTTGCCTTCCAAAAACCTCACAATGCTCTTTTTCCTCTATGCCCTGCGGCGTGGCCATACAGTAGTTTACGGCCACATATGGGGTGTTTCTGCAAACCACAGAATCAAGGCAATAAATGTTGGGTTTTGTTTGGCTGTTAACCCTTGCTTAGTTACTGGAAAAAATGTATTAAAATAGAAAATTTGCCAAAAAATTCCAATTCTGAAATTTCATCTCCATTTGCCAATAACTTTTGTGAAACACATAAAGGGTTAACAACATTTTTTTTTAAAAAAAATCAGTTTTGAATACCTTGACGGGTGTAGTTTCTAGAATGGGGTCATTTTTGGGTGGTTTCTATTATTTAAGCCTCACAAAGTGACTTCAGACCTGAACTGGTCCCTAAAAAGAGTTTTTGGAAATTTCTGAAAATTTTCAAGATTTGCTTCTAAACTTCTAAGCTTTGTAACGTCAAACCCCAAAAATAAAATGGCATTCCCAAAATGATCCAAACATGAAGTAGGCTTATGTGGAATGTAAATTAATAACTGTTTTGGCGGCATTACTATTTATTATATAAGTAGACAAATTGAAACTTGGAAAATTGCAAATTTTTCAAAATTCTTGGTAAATTTGGTATTTCTTTATAAGCAAAAATGAATTTTTTTGACTCCATTTTACCAGTGACATGAAGTATAATATGTTACGAAAAAACAATCTCAGAATGGCTTGGATAGGTAAAAGCGTTTTAAAGTTATTCACACATAAAGTGGCACTAGTCAGATTTGCAAAAAATGGCCTGGTCCTTAAGGTGAAAATGAGCCCGGTCCATTAGGGGTTAAATATTACTTTAGTATAAATATACTAGCAGAAGGAATGGGCTTCGCATGGGTATATTTTATCTATTTCATTTAATGTGTGTGTTGTGAAAAGATATTGAGAGTATCCCCCATAACAGTGACCTCTACAGCACCCCACCCCTTTAACATTGAACTTCCAGTCCCCCACCTCTTAGCAATGACCACCCACAGTGCCCTGCCACTTTAAAATGGGACCTCCACAGCAGCCCATCCCCTTAACTTTGACCTTTACAGCAGCCCAACCTTTTACCAGTGAGTTTCACAGCACCAAACTCTCTTGACAGTGACCTTCTCAGGCGCCCGCAACCTTAACAGTGACCTCCACAGTACCCCACTCCCTTAACAGTGACCTCACAGTACCCTGCTGCCTTAACAGTGACCTTCACAGCAGTTGGTCCTTTAATAGTGGCCCCTGCCCCCTTAACAGTGACCTCCACAGTATCCGCCCCTTTAACAGTGACTTTCATAGCGCCCTGCCCCGTTAATGCTAGGGCTACACGATGACATGTGTTGCGCGACATTTTGTCTAAACAATTTTAAGAATGATAGGCTATGGTGTCGCACTGTGACATGTGACATGCTATGACTGCGACACGACAGTCACAAAAAATCCATCCAAGATGGATTTTTCTGCGACTGTTGCATCGCAGTCTCAGCATGTTACATGTCGTGTGACACATGTAGCAGTTTAGTTGTGCCCTATGTGTCGTGTGACTTATTGTCGAGTGACACATGTCGTCATGTAGCCCTAGCCTAAAGCTGACCTACAGCAGTGAAGAAAAATGACTGGGTCGTTATGGGAACCTGGAGTAAAACTGTGTGTATGTGGAGACTAAGGGCCTGCAAGCTTCTATTGGCTGATAAGGGACATGTGACCGTGTGTATGGCAGTTGGGATATGAAGATAAAGACTTGCAGGCTTGTATTGGCTAATGCAGGTCATATTTTGGGAATATATCAGGAATGGTACGTCCTAGAGAGCTGAGACCCTTTCTAAAACCTACACGGACACTTGATGTACCAGTGTGCCAAATTTGGTGAAGATCGGTCCAGTCGTTTGGTCGCACATAAAGAACAGACAGACAGATACGTCAGGACAGACAGAAACTCATTGTGTACCGGCATGTTACCTCCACAGTATTCTTTCCAAGATAGTAAGTGATATGTCTACCAAGTTTAGTAGAAATTGATTGATGAGTTTTTTTACAAACTTCATGCAGCTTCTGTGTAGGGGCGTATGACCCCCACAAGATTTATTTCCAGGTAGCAAGGAATGTGTATACGAAGTTTCGTTTAAATCAATGGTTGTGTATTTGAGTAATCGCGGAACATACATACATACATACATACATACATACACACACACACATATGTACGTCCTCCTTTTTTTATATAGATTCCCAAATACCTGTCATTAGGTATAATGGCTTGTTTTGTCTATGGAGCAATCATTAGGAGAAATAAAATGGCCGACATCCTATTGGTTCACATAAAGCCTGTCCTAATCACACAGCAGGACAAGTAACTTCATAACACGGAGGTAAAGAGCTGCCTCATCCTCGTGTCCTACTTGTCAAGGATTATGATCCTGAATACAGCTGATAAGATCTTTAGCTGAATCTCTGTAGGATTGAAGTTCATTCCTGCAGAAATTCAGCTGAAGATCTTATCAGCTGTCTTCAGGATCGTAATCCCTGACAAGTAGAGTATAGAGGAGGATGAGGCAGCTCTTTACCTCAGTTCCCTGAAGTGACTTGTGTGATTAGGACAGGTTTTCTGTCTTGTGTGATTAGGACAGGTTTTGTGTGTCCTAATAGAATGGTGGCCATTTTATTTCTCCTAATGATTGCTCCCTAGACAAAATGATCTAATATAACTAATGAAAGGTATTTGAGAATATATTTATAAGAAAGTAATATTTAAGTAGTTTCATTTTCTTAATTCCCAGAGAACCCCTTTTAGTGCTGAAGATGTCTGTTTGTAACATAGAGAGGCTCCTGTCTGCCTCTTGTCACAACCCCAGACCATGACCATTACTATTACCCTATCTGACTTGTTACACACAGGTATCTTTAGCGCTCAGTAAAACGCTGAAGTCTAAAGACAGGCTCTCCTTATCAACAGTCAGTTACAGCTTTGCTATAAAGACTCTACACATTGTTTTCTAGTACAAAGAAACATCTTTTTCTAAGGCTACATTCACATGACCGTATAAATGAGTCCACATGCGTTCCGCAGTTTTGCGGAATGGGTGTGGACCCATTCGTTTCTATGGGGCCACAAAAGTAGTTCCTTAGTTCCGTTCCGTGGCCCTACAAAAAAAAATAGAATATGTCCTATTCTTGTCTGCTGACAAGAATAGGCATTTTCTATGATAGCAGCGGCATTTGTGGTCTGCATATTGCAGAACACACATGGGCCGGTATCCGTGTTTTACAGATCTGCAAAACACCACGTTCTTGTGTATGTAGCCTAGTAAAGTATATTGCAAAAAAGTTTTTACATCCTAATCCTACATGATATTAAAAATAAACAAATGATAGCCTCAATAACTTCTGATTCATCATTATAATCCTTTTCTGGGTGTAAATATTTAAACATTTTTGGAACAATGGATGTTCAGAATGTTCTGTAACTATTATCTTCAAGCTAACAACGGACTAATGATCACTTTAATTAAGTCTATAAAAATGCTCTCTTGACATTTTAGACATCTAAATTCATTTTGTCAAATTTATTACAAATCACTGAAGTGGGTGGCTACTTGACATTTTAACCAGCCTATCTAAAACTATCACAACATACTTTCCCTATTTTACCATATAAAGTACCCAGGGATTTTGAGAGAAAGACATAAATTAATTCATTTGTTTTGACATATCAGTTTTTTATCCACATGATAATACTCACATTTCTGACTATACGACATCTAAACAAGGCAGTTTTGTTCCTTCTCATGTTTTATGCAGATTAGTCTCTTGGTGTATTGCACAGGGACATTCAATTTTAATGTACCTGGACAATAACTTGATAAGCAAATACATTAATGTCACAAATGTTATGCACAGCACAGTAAACATGATTATAAAATGTGTGCCAGAATCTGAAAAGAAATACATCACGTACCATGTGTCTAACGTATGTAGTAGTCCTACACCCACTCATCTTATACCATTAATGTGCGATCTTACGTTAGCGGTTTTAGAAAACAAAGCAATATGTTTCCTTTTTTGGGAAGACAGAAAAAGAATGGGGTGGTGATCCTTCTTAAAACGTAACTTTTAATCTATTTGATAGAAATAAAGTCCCTAAATAAATGTTAGTATTGACAAAAATAACACAGAAATAACGTGGTGCACGGCGGAACCTAAAATAACCTTTAGTCCTACCGTTTCCTTAGAGTCTTCCGGTCTTTGGAGTTAATCAGTAGATGTAGTTTCACTGAAAGTAAATATAGCAACAGGCACCAGACAGTAGTAGTAGTGGGCTCTAGATCCCTAGACAGCCCTACGATATGGGTGCTAGCATGACCCTAATATCCTATTCATGGAGCACCTGTTCTGACAAGAACGACCCTGTCCGGAACCTTGCCCTTACGCTACTGTGGACATATTGTGCCCTAGTGCAGCTAATGCCTACACGCATGTTTCGTATCATACTCATCAGGGGAATATTGAGCACATACAAAAGAGCAAATATCACATATGGTGTTAGTATAGGTAAATAGATGACCAACACCAAAGAGTATCGGATGTGAGACAGAAGACACATAAGTTCAATACAAGTGGTAGCCCCTGTTCTAGGCTCCACTCAGTACCGTGGCTCAGTGCATACCTAAAGATATAAGGTAGTGTTGGATGGGCAGCCTAGTGATAGCCGGCTCCCTCTCTGGGAGCCCCACAATATATCCTGAGGCTGTGTTGTAGCCTGCCTGAGGAGGATCGTCCGCTCTTATTTAAACACAACTTTGCTTCAAATCGAGGCTTGGAAATGGTAGGACTACTAGTTATTTTTGGTGCCGCCGTGCACCTTGTTATTTCTGTGTTATTGTGCACTCTTTTTTGTCAATACTAACATTTATTTAGGTACTTTCTATCGAATAAATTAAAAGTTACGTTTTAAGAAGGATCACCACCCCATTCTTTTTCTGTGTTCTTAACTATAGGTGATCAAGTCATTGACTTATATATAGCTCCTTTCTATTTGTATACTTTTTTGGGAAGACCAGAAAGGTGATCATCCACATGGCATTGGAAGATAGAACCAAATGCATATTAGTGAAACTGCAATAAATATTAGAGTTAGGATTAGAGTTGAGCGAACACCTGGATGTTCGGGTTCGAGAAGTTCGGCCGAACTTTCCGAAAATGTTCAGGTTCGGGATCGGAACTCGACCTGGACTTCACCCGGAACCCGAAACCCAACTGAAGTCAATGGAGACACAAATTTTGGGCACTAAAAAGGCTGTAAAATAGCCCAGGAAAGGGCTAGAGGGCTGCAAAGGGAAATGACTTAAAATAAAATAAAATAAATAAAAATTAACCAATATGAATTGGCAACTTGGAGGAGGAGGAGGTGGAATAGGAGGTTGGGGTGGCATCAGGTGGCAATGCTATGGGAGTTGATGTTCTCATCACAGCCAAAAAGGATTCATGTCTGCCTGCAGTGCCACAGGCCTCATTCACAGACTTAGGCCCTTTGCACCCAGACGGAGGAGAGGTTCATTCAACTTTGGGTTGCCACGCAAAATAATGGTAAAATTAAAAAAAGAGGATTCAATAAAGAAGTACCCTGGAGTACAAGAATATATGGTTAAGGGGAGGTAGTTATAAATGTCTATTCTGCACAAGGGACGGACAGGTCCTGTGGGTTCCATGTCTCGTTCATTTTAATGAACTTCAGCTTTTCCACGTTGGCTGTGGAAAGGCAGCTGCGTTTGTGAGTAATGTCGCCACCTGCCGTGCTGAATACACGTTCAGACAAAACGCTGGCCGCCAGGCAGGCCAGCGCCTCCAAGAAATATAAGGCTAGCTCTGGCCACATGGACAATTTGGAGACCCAGAAGATGAATGGGGCCGAACCATCAGTCAGTACGTGGAGGGGTGTGCACACGTACTGTTCCACCATGTTAGTGAAATGCTGCCTCTTGCTAACACGTTCCGTATCAGGTGGTGGTGCAGTTAGCTGTGGCGTGGTGACAAAACTTTTCCACATCTCTGCCATGCTAACCCTGCCCTCAGAGGAGCTGGCCGTGACACAGCTGCGTTGGCGACTTCTCGCTCCTGCTCTGCCTTCGCCTTGGGCTTCCACTTGTTCTCAGTAGCACGTCTACCAACGTGCGCTTGTACTCGCGCATCTTCCTATCACGCTCCAGTGCAGGATATAAGGTGGGCACATTGTCTTTGTACCGGGGATCCAGCAGGGCGACAACCCAGTAGTCCACACACGTTAAAATGTGGGTAACTCTGCTGTCGTTGCGCAGGCACTGCAGCATGTAGTCACTCATGTGTGCCAGGCTGCCCAGAGGTAAGGACAAGCTGTCCTCTGTGGGAGGCGTATCGTGATCGTCCTCCGTTTCCCCCCAGCCACGCACCAGTGATGGGCCCGAGCTGCGTTGGGTTCCACCCCGCTGTGAACATGCTTCATCCTCATCCTCCTCCACCTCCTCCTCATCCTCCTCATCCTCCAGTAGTGGGCCCTGGCTGGCCACGTTTGTAACTGGCCTCTGCTTTTGCAAAAAACCTCCCTCTGAGCCACTTCTAAGAGACTTTTGTGAAATGTACACGAGGTTGATCGGCACATCCACCTTAATATCGTGGGTGCTCAGTGATGGGAATATATCCACAGTCAACAGAAGATATAGAATCACGTCACTCCAACTTTAGATGCAAGAATTATTTATTATGTAGACAATATATTATTCATGCCATATGTGTACAGCTGGCTGACGTTAACGTTTCGGTCATATTTTGACCTTGATCACGGCCTAAAAATCACATAAATATATCCAATCAGTGACACAGATAAAGCACATAGGGGAATCACATTTCAAATGTAAAAATTGTTAAGTCATTGCATTAAACAGAGCCTAAGTGTCACCAAACGGTCTTGTATGTTATAAGACACAAGTATAAACATTAGGGATACACATAAAATGACATAGCTAAACTGCAGAGATATGATGAGGCAAGTATCCTTATTATACATGTCCATGGTTAAATAGATAGTAATACTGGGATTGAAATCACAAGTTGTAAACTCATTGTCTCACTGATCGCTGTATATATTATAAAGGACCATAGAGGCAGTCTGGATTGCAATAAAAAAAGGTAGTACTTGAAGTCTAAAATCTTACCTAAGAAGTTGTGCGGCAGGCATAGCTCAAAGAGAGCGTGTTTGGCGAGCAAGCGCTCTTAAAATAGAGCGATCTCGCCCATGTTGTGTGGCACGGTCCAGTGACGTCATCAGGGCAGTCACATGCAAGACATTATATCAAGGTGTATAGCTAATGCTGCAAAGGGTGGTAGAATTTAAAAATTTCACTAATAGTCATGTATAAAGCCGAGTAATCGCCTCATAATATTGACATACAGACAATACAGAAAAAATACAGAAAAAATACAGAAAAATTGCAGGGAAAAATGGGTTTAGGGGATATTGACGATGAAAAACAACTATGCAGTACAAATGAAAAACACAATCTTAAACAAGATAAAGAAATGCCACAAAACCATAACACACAAACATTGTTAAGACAATGTGTATAGTATGACAAACTATGTTAGTATTACAAAGATTATTAATAATAATATTATAGATATACCTCAATAGAGAGAGATCATCTTGTCTGTGAAGAAAATAATATAAATATAAATATTGTCATATGAATAGCTACATTTACAGACATAGTATGAATACTAACAACCACATGTAATAAATGTCACTGTTTGTGTATTAAGGAAACTTTGTGATGTGGTTCATAATAAGAATTTGAAGTCGCGATTGAGGCCGTTAGGGTATAATGTTCTTAATTCATGGATCCAGTAGGATTCACGATTTTTTAAAAGATTCACGCGATTGCCACCTCGTCGTAGTGGGGGAATGTTGTCAATCACCTGGAATTTCAGCTGGTTGACTTGGTGTTTAGCCTGAACAAAATGACTGGGAACTGGAAGTTCCGTCTTATTGCAGCGAATATCGGACTTGTGTTTACTGATGCGGTCGCGCACACATTGGGACGTTTCCCCAACATATGCGAGACCGCATGGACATTTCACCAGATACACCACGTGAGTAGTAGAACAAGTAAAAAATCCCCTAATGAAGTAAGTTTTGCCTGACAGAGGATGGGTGAAGGTGTTACCCTTGGTAAATTTAGTACATTGAGCACTGTTTTTTTGGGAGCTAGAGTACCCTGGACCGGACCCTTTCTTAATGTACCAATATCAGCCCGTACCAATTTGTCTCTCAAATTTCTAGATCTCTTATAGCATAATCTGGGGGGATGAGTAAACTCATCAATCTCTAGATGGAATTTATGTAGAAGAAACCAATGCTTTTTAATTATGTTATGCAATTTCATGGTAAATGGATGATAGGTAGTCACAAAGGGAATACGACTCTCAGTAGATCTCGAGGTGGAAGAAGACCCATGTAGGGTCCTCCACTGTTCATTGGTGAGTAGACGCTCAGGGTACCCCCGATCACTAAACTTGAGAGACATTTCATGTAGACGTTGTTATTTAAGAATAGGATCACTGACTATACGATCGACCCTGGAGAATTGTGATCTAGGCAATGAATTTTTAGTACTTCTAGGATGGTTACTAGAATAAAGAAGTAATTAGTAGGTTTGATAAACAAATCAGTGGACAAAAACCCATCAGTGTCCTTCATCACCGTGGTATCTAGGAAATCAACCGAATCTACATGTACATGCATGGTGAAATCTATATCAGGGTCAGCCCCGTCATATCTTAGGGACACTAAGGAGGAGGAACACTAGGAGGAGGCAACAGGAGGCAAAGAATGATGCCCTGCGATTCTTGGCGGCAGAAGGACGTGCACCAAAGAACTCTCCGCCTGGGGCCCAGCCGCCACTACATTTACTCAGTGTGCAGTTAGGGAGATATAGTGTCCCTGGCCATGCTTACTGGTCCACGTAACTGGCACCTAACACTATCTGGCTATCTATTTATGTACCGTATTACACTATTCCAGGCACAGCAGTAACAACAGATTTAGTAGAATATCAATTGTGGGCCTAGTATTTAGGCCCTGGATGAAAGGTATCGTTTTATGGACAGATTTACACTTGGAGATGAACAGTAGCGTGTGAAAAAATATATAGGATTATGCTTTCAGCACTTGTATTTTAACACATTGTGTAATATACACCTTAACGGAAAGAAATACACTTAGAGATGCAAAACAGTGTGTGAAAATGTAGAGGATTATGCTGTATTTTAAAACTTACTGTAATATGCCCTTTAACGGAAAGAAATACACTTGGAGATGCACGATGAGTGTAATATACCCTTTTACGGACAGATTTACACTTGGCCTGCAACAGCTGGAACACCAGATTTTGGGTATTGCTATTTTGGCAATTGAATTTCACCCCAGAAAATAATATTTCATTTAACGGACACTATGAAACTTGTCCAGTCACAGCTGGAAGACAAGATTTACGTTATTGCTATTTTTGCAACTGAATTTCACCCCAGAACAAAATATATCCTTTGCCGGACACTATTAAACTTGGCCAGCCACTGCTGGGACACCAGATTTACGGTATTGCTATTTTGGCAATTGAATTTCACCCCAGAACAAAATATATCCTTTGCCGGACACTATTAAACTTGGCCAGCCACAGCTGGAACACCAGATTTACGGTATTTCTATTTTTGCTACTGAATATCACCCCAGAAAATAATATATCCTTTGACGGACACTATGAAACTTTTCCAGTCACAGCTGGAACACCAGATTTCCGGTATTTCTATTTTTGCAACTGAATTTCACCCCAGAAAAAAAAATATCCTTTGCCGGACACTATTGAACTTGGCCAGCAGCAGCTGAACCCACTGATTTACGGTATTGCTATTTTGGCAATTGAATTTCACCCCCGAAAATTATCTATCCTTTGCCAGACAGTATTTAACTTGGCCTGCCACTGCTGGTATATCAGATTTACGGTATTGCTATTTTGGCAATTGAATTTCACGCAAGAACAAAATATATCCTTTGCTGGACACTATTAAACTTGGCCAACCACAGCTGAAACCACTGATTTATGGTATTGCTATTTTGGCAATTGAATTTCACCCCATAAAAAAATATATCCTTTGCCGGACACTATTAAACTTGGCAAGCCACAGCTGGAACACCAGATTTGGGGGATTGCTATTTTGGCAATTGAATTTCACCCCAGAAAATTATCTATCCTTTGCCAGACACTATTAAACTTGGCCAGCCACAGCTGAAACCACTGATTTATGGTATTGCTATTTTGGCAATTGAATTTCACCCCAGAAAAAATATATCCTTTGCCGGACACTATTAAACTTGGCCAGCCACAGCTGGAACACCAGATTTAAGGTATTTCTATTTTTGCAACTGAATTTCACCCCAGAAAATAATATATCCTTTGACGGACACTGAGAAACTTGTCCAGTCACAGCTGGAACACCAGGTTTACGGTATTTCTATTTTTGCAACTGAATTTTACCCCAGAAAAAAATATATCCTTTGCCGGCTACTATTAAACTTGGCCAGCCACAGCTGAAACCACTGATTTACGGTATTGCTATTTTGGCAATTGAATTTCACCCCAGAAAATTATCTATCCTTTGCCGGACACTATTAAACTTGGTCAGCTACAGCTGAAACCACTGATTTAGGGCATTGCTATTTTGGCAATTGAATTTTACCACAGAAAAAAATCTATCCTTTGCCAGACAGCAGACAGTATTACACTTGGCTAGCCACAGCTGGAACACCAGATTTAGGGGATTGCTATTTTGGCAATTGAATTTAACCCCTCAATAAAATATAGAAATTTCTATCCTGAGTTTTTAGGGTTGACAATAAGCACAGCCAAGCCCCTGATGTATGATATAGCAAAAAGAAACTAGCATTGATGGATTGATGGACTTAATGGCAGCTTGTGCTGGTGCACCACAAGACACAAAATGGTTGCCGATCACACCAGAAAAAAGTGACAGAAAAAGGCTCTGTGCAGCCTAAAAACCAGTGAGCAATTAACTAGCAGAAGTTGAATGATTCACAGCTGTAGATCGATCACTTCATTAGGTGTTTTTGCTGACTTTTCCCTGCCTAATCTTGCCCTCACAGCAGCTGTGTCCTCTCCGTACACTAATCAGAGCAGAGTGACGTGCGGCGCTACATGACTCCAGCTTAAATAGAGGCTGGGTCACATGCTGTACTTGGCCAATCACAGCCATGCCATTAGTAGGCATGGCTGTGATGGCTTCTTAGGGCAAGAAGTAAAACGCTAGCTGATTGGCTGCTGTTCAGCCCTTCAGAAAGCGGGAAGAAATTGCCAAACAACTAACCCGAACCTGAACTTTTTTGAAAATGTTCGGGTCCGGGTCCCGAACACCCAAAAATTCAGTACGAACACGAACTATACAGTTTAGGTTTGCTCAACTCTAGTTAGGATAAAAGTTTACTGGACAGTAAAATGTTAAAGGGAACTTGTCACCATGTAAATGCAGTGCAACCTGCAGGCTCCATGTCATAGAGCAGGAGGAGCTGAGCAGGTTGATAACTCGTTTTTCTAGTTTTGTAAAAAAAAGATTAATTAAAATTTGCATTTAATTAATTGAAATATACTGTGCCTAGCAGTCTAGTGGCTGCTATCAGCTATCTCGGCATGACTAATCATACACGCAAGGCTGTCAATCACTGTTTAGGACCACCAAAATTCTGAGCTGTTTTTATTTCATAACACTGAATATTTGTGTATATATATATATATATATATATATATATACATATATATATATTTTAATATAGAACAGGCAACAAGAATGCTGTTTAGCTATGTGAACTGAAAGCAGGTGATATAGACCACTTCATTAAGTTGCTTTGTTTAATTTTTTTATTACGTTTTATTACGTATTATTGCACTTATTATTGCATATATATTATATATGCAATATATTATAATAATATAATATATTATACTATTGCACTTATGGGTTTCTGAAAAGAAACCAGAAAGACAAAATGTAACCTAATTAACAAAACTTACAAGTACAAAAAAGTAAATAAAAAAAACAGTATGTCCAGTGTTTTTTTTTATTTTCTATAGACCTTCAGCTAACATCCTGAGCTGGCATTTTTACCTGCCCCCCAAAACGTGGAAATGCAGAAATATGACACTAAAAACCTATGTACCAAAGTGCCCTAAGGCCTCTTTCACATGAGCTTGTCCGGATTAGGTCCGGATGCGTTGCGGATGCGTTCAGTGAAAACCGTGCGATTTCACAGGCAAAGCCATTCAGTTTTGCCTGCGATTGCGTTCAGTTGTTCAGTTTTTTCCGCACGGGTGCAATGCGTTTTGATGCGTTTTTCACGCGCGTGATAAAAAACTGAAGGTTTACAAACAACATCTCCTAGCAACCATCAGTGAAAAACGCAACGCACCCGCACTTGCTTGCGGATGCAATGCGTTTTTCACGCAGCCCCATTCACTTTTATAGGGCTAGGGCTGCGTGAAAAACGCAGAATATAGAACATGCTGCGATTTTCACGCAACGCATAAGTGATGCGTGAAAAAAACGCTCATGTACACAGCCCCATTGAAATGAATGGGTCAGGATTCAGTGCGGGTGCAATGCGTTCACATCACGCATTGCACCTGCGAAGAAAACTCGCCCGTGTGAAAGGGGCCTAACTGTGAAAAAGGTTGTTCATGTGTTGGTTCGTGTGAATGCAATATCAGCCCCTGCCCATTCTAAATATATCTACTTCATATTGTATCTATTTAATCGATACAGTATGACTTCATCAAACTGTGTACTCCTCCATGGTGACAAATGAAGCCATTTATAACTTATTAATAACACCATATGTTGTTATTATTTGTTTTTTTAATTATAACTTAACTTTTGTTTAGTTGTAAATACACTTTGAGTATTAGATTTCATCTGTTGTGCAGCATTTGTACAATGATTACTGTGCACAAAATAAAAATTTGTTTATTTAGTCTCCGAATAATGACTTAGGAGTCAACACCACTTGTCAGGATTTACAGGGCCTTCTGGGGTCTGTAAATTATTTATTAACAAAAACTGCTTCATCTATATGCAGACATTGACTACCGCGACACATATATTAATATTGCAGATGTCACTTGCCTTTTAGAGGGATGAAAAATCTGTGACCCTATTCAAATCCTGGCTGGATGTTGTAATTTTCCTCTAACAGCTTGTGTACGACTAATTTACAATAGTTTATAGCTGAAAACAAATGTCAGCAGCGATGCTTTAGTTATAGAAATTGATATTTGGATTTAATGTGTTGCTACTGTTTGAATACTGGTAAAGAAAATGATCAAATTATGGTGATTGAGATAGAGTTGTAAAGTGCTGTGAATAAAGATACTTGCGGAAAAAAATGTGTGATTTTAGGTATTCACAGTTCTAAATATGCATGTCCAAAGCTCATCAGATATACATGTGTTAAGGAAAAATTATCTATGATAGATCAGTTTTGTTTTAGGGTATATTTATATGTAATCAATTTGATACATAATTTTCTGTTCCTGAGAGTCAGTTCCGTCATCTGAACGGGGAAATGGAACAGTCACAGAAATTCCTGCAACAAATATATCTCATGTGAATTCTCTTGAACGTTGCACATTGATTGCACATGCTAGTACCTGCTATAGGGGGGCAAATAAAGCACAAATAAAAAGTAATAAAGATGGTATACAATGCTTTACATAGGTAAAATATTGAGTGTAAAAAGTGGCCTAAGGTTTTAAAACAGAAAGGTCCATATTCACTTATCACTAGAGATGAGTGAAGTTATGAAAAGTTCAATTTGGCTGCTTTACCGAATTTCACAAAGAAATTCTATTTGAATTGCATTTCTTTGTATGTAGAGGGCACAATGACGGGGTATGGCAATCAGGCACCCCCGATGATTGTCCCCCTCAGATGCCACGTTCATCACCGATTTCAGGGTTTAATCAGGGTAAAAATAAAAAAAATGCCCACCTTATCTGTAGAACGCACCCCTCCCTCCGTCATTGAATCCCTCAGATGCCGTATTCATTGTTGATTGCAGCATCTGAGGCTACCATTTAGGCCTTTCAAGGGTTAATCAGGGTAAAAAAAAAAAATACTCACGTTATCCATTTGCTCACATAGAGGCCGTCGCGGCCATCTTGATTGAAGACACCACACAAAATCATCATCATGCTGGCCGGGTGCAGTGACATCATCACTGATTCATCATATGTCACCCCGTTTGACTTCACTCAACACTACTTATCACATCAGAAAACAAAATAAAAAAGAAAGAAATTAAATGACAAAAGGATACCAGACCCAGTCAAATAGAGATACACATTACATAGAAGTTGGTCGATGGTTGAATAGCAGTTTAACAAACATCTAGTGAATATTTGTTTCTCAGACACAGTCATACACATTTTAGTCCATTGTTCACTCATGTTCAATGAAACCGGGCAAAGAACCTTCTTTTAAAGAAAGATCTTTAATTCACAATCAATCTTTCTTAGAATGAAAGATCTTTCGTCCAACTATAGGATACAAATTAGACACGGCCAACTTCCTTTAAAACGATAATGGTCTGTCTTCAGTCATTTTCATCAACTTTAGACTAACTTGTATGGCTACTTTTGTAGATGTATATAATATGCCATGGGAGAATCATGGTTGCCAAACATTATCAAAATGGTTTAAAGAAGCAGGACAAATGGCATTTCATTTTTCATATATTAGGATTCCTTTGATCCTGGCTTCAGTCATTCGAAGTGATGAGATTGAAGCCATCTCTGTGTGATATTTATTTTTTCAGCCATGGTAAGAAATGCCCCCAAAGGTTTTTGTAGCCTTTAAAGTGGTTCTCTAGTAATAATGCTATTTTACAAAAGTCGGCAGCATGCCCCACTAAGCTAAGGATTCATACTTACCCTTTAAACCCTTCTTAGGGCAGTCCAAATGCTGGCTGTTCTCAGGCAAGTCGACAACAGGAAAACTCTTGAGTATCTTCCATAGTCCATGGTGGGTTTTGTTGCCTTAGGAAAAAAGAAAGCATCCCATTAAGGGGGGAGTGAAGACAGAGATGATGCAAGCAAAAGGCTTTTCTGGGGACGCAAGGAGGAGAAGCAGAAGGAATGCTGTGAGCCCTCACTTCAAGGCATGGTATTGGACTTAGAGGTGACATCAACATCATCTTGCTGTGACTGAGAGTAGGAATGAGCATCCAGTTCACAATCTCATCCTCTTTGTTCTTAATAATAATGTGGTTCCTGTAGCAAACTAGGGAGAATTGTGGCCTACTACTACTACTGGCCGGACAACTGGTGCTGCTATTGCACTACTGCCCACCTTCTGACTCTTGGATGATGGGCACGGTTCTTTCATTCACCCCTTTCCTGTTTACTAGTCATTTTGTTATAACTTAGGCCTCTAAATAAAAAGTCATCTGATGAAAAATGTGTTGGACCGGACCTGGGTGATTGATCCTGGTGCTTAGGAGGTGGTGACATCACAGTAGCAGTGTGCTGGCCACAGCGGCAGCAATAAATAGCAGAGGCAATGTACAGCCAGAACCCCCTGTCAAGGCCAGATCTGCTTCTATTATGGATAGCATGGGAACTGGTGATGCCACTGATACTGCAGGCCCAGGCTCAAAACATGCCAGATCTAAGCCAAGCTGCGCTGCCACTCGCCCTGTGCAAGTATCTTGTGTTTTTCTTTACAGCGTCAAAAGACAAAAGCATTTCCCTGTGCAAGATCTGTAGGATTAAAATAAACCGTGGGCGTGCAAACACAAATGTAAACACCATGGCTCTACTGCAGCACATGAAGCGACATAACCAGTTACTGTGGGAAAACAGAAGTGGCTGCCAGCTAGCACAGCAAGAGTGGCTAGGCCACATCCACATACAGTGCAGTGTCCTTGTCAAAGTCATCATCGGTTACTGCTTATTTCCTACTCTTCCTACTCTGCGCCATCGTCAGCCATCACATGTGATAGGAAGAAGGGGGAGTGGGAATGACGCTGTGCCCTTCTGCTGTTGGTGATGGGAGCATGTCCATGGAGAAAGAGGTAGCGGAGGTGAATAAGTGCCTAGTGTGGAAGCCAGGCTGAAACAATCGTGGGGGAGGGAGGATATAAAGGACCTGGACTTGTTGCTGGGATGCTGTCTCGCCACTGCTGTAAAATAACATTGATTCAGTGGGCCGTAAAAGCCATGTACTGTTCTTGCGTGTAACAGCTGATCCAGGTGTCCACCATGGTGTGCTGTGCACCTTTCTACACAGCAAGAATCTCAAAGAGAGGCCCAAGTTCTCTTCTGCCAAATGCTAGTAGACATGGATGGTATTTTTGGAGAAATCATGCTGGCTAGGTATCCCAGCAAGGCTGAGTGCATACCATCAGCTCCCTAAAGGCAGCAGAGTCTACTAAATGGTATGGCTGCGACTGAACCAAGAATGACTTGGTCAGGTGAGAATTAAGCTTGCGCACTAGTGGATTGCTGAGCATGTAGAGTTGTTTCCTTGCCAAGCATTCAATTATCAATGACTGATGACAGAGGGAAGAGGAGGAGTCTGACCGTGAGAAGCAGAAAGTGAAAATAACAATGTGAAAGACACTATACCTCCCATGGATGTGGTATGGCTGCCACAAGGAAGACTGGGAGAAGGAGGAACTGGTTTGCAAATCTTTTTTCTGGAATATAAAGACGGAGGGGTGCAATAAATGTCCTTCCCTTTCCACAAAGAAAGGGATGCAAATGAGCTCTTAACAAGATCTGCCTCTAATGCTAGTACTGCCGGTGCTACTATTTCTGCCACTTATTACCCATACACAAATTACCCTTTCTATATCCATGCAGAACTGCTGCTGCTCCCAAATTAAGGGAGATTTTTTTCAAGCTTGTTCAACTTCAGAACAAGCCACTGTTTCATCTGACAATTAACACTTGTGGGTATATAAATACAGAGAAAGCATTCTGCCACTGGTAAAGCTTAATGTTTGGGCACTTGTGCAGTACAAGCCACTGTTTCTTATGAAATTCATATGTGTATATAAACAGTGGCATGGATTTTCCCTGTTAAGACATCATTTTTGAATGCTGGTCCCAACAAGCCACTGTATGCCAATTTTCATATTTTATTTCTGTAGGGTCGATTTGGACATGAAGCAAGTTTCAAGGAGAATCTTACTTTGTTTTCAGTTTATCTTATAAATGGTTGTCCTTGTTAAAATAGTTGGCTTCCATAGATCCTCTTATAGCACAGCCATAGAATTCCTCTATAACAGTGACAGTCGTCGAAGTCTCATAATAAAGACAGACTTGGATCCACCTCAAAACATCCACCGCATCTCAATAATGTGCCTGCCATAGGACCCTTCTACATAGTCAGTTACGGAATACCCAGTAGTAGTGACAGGATCCCTATAACAGGCCCCAATAACAGTTCAAGACATAAGACACATCTTCCAGAATCCACACCTCTCGCAGTTGACTTTAAACAATTCAGGAAGCAGCCTGAAAAACTGCACTGAATTCTGGAATTGAATCCAGGACAATTTGGGCCGATTAGCAGCCAACATCTATTAGCACCTTCAGGAGACCTTCAGGATCCCATGCCCGCTATGGTGCAGGGCCCTTTTTTTAAAGCTTCCTGAGATGCCATAGCTGCCAGAAAAAAACAGCAAGGCAGGATTCTGGCATGCTCTAGCTGCAGTACACCCCTGACAAATGTAAAAATAGATTTACTAAACTGGACATCTCCTATAATATACAAAAAATAAACATGAAACACAACAGAACACAAAACCATACAACACCTAAATTATTTAGATAAGGCTTCTTGCGCACGACTGTATGCCCTCCAAGACATGCAGTCCATGAGTGGGCCATATGTCCCGGAGCAGCATTGATCGTGCGTACTGGAGTGCACAGCATCATAGATTACAATGATGCTGTGCACGTCGGGCCGCCCGTGGGCTATCGTCCCGCCATAATATGAGTGCAGGAGAATAGTCCCGCGGGTGGTCCGACGTGAACAGCATCATTGTAATCTATGATGCTGTGCGCTTCGGTGCACGCAATCAATGTCGCTACAAGACATATGGCCCGCTCACGGACCATATATCTCGGAGGGCATACGGTCATGTGCAAGAGACCCAAAACAGTGAAACACGTGACACACATCTGTGACCTTGTCAGAGCAGTGCCACAAAGTAGTTTTCTCATAATGATAACCCCTTCTGAAATTTATGCTGATGCAGCAATCCCCTGTTATAATCAGGGAATTAGTGGCCAGTTATATATTTTCCCTGTAGAATCTGCTTTGAGTAAATGTAGAATGTATAATACCTGGCAGGGTAGACCAGCCAAAATGGGAACAGGTGATACACAGCAGCTCTCCACTCAGGCTCATAGAGTGTGATAATGAGTCAAAACATATTTCATTATGTGGATATTAGTTTTGAACTAATCAAAGTTTATGAAGTGAATTTCGATCTGAATTTCAAAGAAAATTCGATTTCCGCAAATTAAAATTTCCTCATGCTTCGTGGTATCAACTTAATTTTTCCTAAAATGGCGGTAAAAAAAAATTCCAACTCACCTCAGCTATTTGCATGCGAAGAGTCCCCTGTGGCCATCTTGATTGATGTATGACATCACCACTCTAGCCAGCATAATGATGTGTTGTACACTGTGCAAGATATACATTTATTGTAATATTCCAATCATTTAATATTAGATATTATTTCAATAACTCCAAGTTTATACATTTACTAGCAGAAGGACCAGGCTTTGCACGGGTATATTTTATCTATATTTTTTTATGTTTATGTGTGTCATTAAAAGATATCAACAGTATCCACTATAACAGTGACATCTACAGTACCCCACCCCTTTCACAGTGACCTCCACAGCGGGCTGCCCCCTTAACAGTAACATCCACAGCGCCCTCCGATTTAACAGTGACTTACACAACGACCGCCACTTTAATAGTGACCTCCACAGTACCCCGTCTCATTAACAGTGATTTCCACTGTGCTGTCTGAGCGTGAGCTGCAGGGAGAAAGTCACCCTCCGTCCCATCCCTGCAGCTAACAGAAGTTGATTTTTACCTTCATTTTTTCAATCCTTGTCGGCTGTGGAGTGGGAGGGGGCATGACTTAGTGGGACCTGTGGGAAGGTGTTAAGTCTGTCTTTTTAAGGTGGCCTCAATGGCCACCCCACCTGCCCCTAAACTACAGCACTCTGCTCCCTTAACAGTGTCATCCACAGCGCCCTGCCCCTTTAAAGCTGACCTATAGCAGTGAAGAAAAATGGCTGGGTTGTTATGGAAACCTGGTGTAAAGCTGTGTGTATGTGGAGACTAAGGGCCTGGGAGCTTCTATTGGCTGATAAGGGTCATGAAGTTGGAATATGAAGAGAAAGACCCGCAGGCTTCTATTCGCTAATTTAGGTCATGTGAAGTGCCATATTTGCAATTTTTTTGCAATATCTAAGGAACGATACGTGCTAGAGAGCTGAGACCTGGTCTAAAACCTTCCCGGACACCTGATGTACCTGTGTGCCAAATTTCGTGATTGTAAATGCACTGATGCGGATTCATTTAGCGGACATATATACACACACATAGATACACTCAGCTTTATATATTAGATAGAAGATACCTAATAACTCTCAATGTAAATGAATAAACATGCCATTTTAGTACAGAATAGAAATAATAGAATATACATAACCACTATTATTTACAGCCATACACATTTTTATGAGATATGAATTCTGACTACCGTAGAAACAATGTTGCAATACAGTCTCATAGCTTACAATTGACTTAAATAGTCAAATCTACCCGTTGTCCAGTACAGAAATAACCTTCTCAAGACAAGAATGCAATTTGACATTCTCATGCATCTTCAGTGAATGTGAATCTATCTTCTAGCATCTCCATAAAACATATGGTTGCAGCATTCTCATCAGTATCTTCCTCATAGAAATGCCGTGCACTGGTTTTTATTGGTATCTCTGGAAGGAAGCTATAAGAATCTGATTATCTAGTCACCACTGTCACAGTGACCTGTCTTTGCAGTACAGTCACAACAGTGACATTTTTATTTACAGGCATTTTAGCAGCGCTGAACATAATGATTTTGTGAGACAGCTTTATAAGCAGCTATACTATTCTAATGAGACTTTAATGTCTTAATTAATGCCAGTATTAGATTATGTTAATTGAAGAAAAGGTTTCAATGTCACAGAGAAAGATATTTGGAAAAAATATTACTTGGTAAGTCATTTTCATATAAGGCTATTCGGAGATTACCCTGTGTACCCAATTTTCAGATTTATGAAAAAATACTATGGCAATGGAAAGAAAAATGTACATAGTGCATGACATGTCCGAACAGGGCATCAATAATGACCAACCCATTAGCTATGTCGTTAAGCCATGTTGCTCCTCGGCATTTGCAAATCTAATTTCTTATGTTCCCTATGGCAAACATTGAATCAATCGATTTTCAACAATCCAAAAGTAGGGACAATGCCTTTCCACCTATAAGCATTCATATGTCTACGAAATCTTTTCCAAACATGTGAAAAAGTATCTGGTTGAGCTGTAATACATCTCAATTGATTTATCTGACACTGTTGGAGTAACCTTGAAGATTTAGCAGATTTTGTGAACGGTAGACTTAAAGGGGTAACATACCCATATGGTTATGTTTTTGATTGTTCTTCACATCCACATTATCGTATGTAGGATGGTTATTGTGGTACTTGTAGTCCGTTGCTGGCATCTTCCATTGTATGCATTTTTTGCTGTTGATTGCCCCTAGCAACGGACTACAAGTGCAGGATGTGCTCCCCTATATACATGCACAACTGCATATGGGTTGAGCATATCCTGCTTGTTAAATACCACACCACGTTTTCTAATGGTTTGTAGACTTAAAGGGGTTATCCCATGATTAATGTTAAAAAATGAAAATCAGACATCATACAGTACATGACAATCTCTCTAACAAAGCTAGAACCAACCCTGTACCTCACATAGAACCAGAGATCTCCACATTCACTGCTCCAATTGCTCTGCTAGATTAACTTCAGCCTTGCAGCTCAGGGGTGTGTGTCCTTTCTGCAGCCAGCTCATGGGTGGGTGTCCTTTCTGCTGTCAGCTGGAGCTCTCTCCCTGTTACTGCCACAGCTTCTAACAGAAGATATGGCTGGGGCAGTCATATGGCTATGTCTGATTAAATCTTCAAGATTTAAACTGAGCACTTTCAACCCGTTCAGTCAGATGGACAAAAAATAAGGAAAAGAACAAACAGCAGGTGACACTATATAGATACATTTTATTGAATAACTCAGTGGCTATGCTAAACTTAAAATTACAATCAATTAGAAACCTATCTAGATCCAGGTGCAGGTTTGAAAAATATATGTTTAATGACACTGCCCCTTAGTGACCACCCATACGCCTTTTTACGGCGGTTACTAAGGGGCTTTAGGCTGGGCCGCTGCGTTTTTACGGCGGCCAAGTCTAAGTACTGCACGGGTCCCCCGTGCAGCGGGGGGCGCGGACCCGGCTCTCACATGAGAGCCGGGACCCTGCTCTAACAGCCCGGGCCTGCAAGAGTGCCGATCCGAGCTGTTTAACCCTTTACATGCCGGGCGCAATGGCGCCTGCTGCATGTACAGCGTTGACAGAGGGAGCGGACTCCCTCTGTCACCCATCAGCATCCGAAAATGCGATTGCAGGGTGCTGATGTCTTGTGAAGCCTTACCTGGCTTCCGGCAAGGCCCTGAGCCTTTTGTACAGTTATGTCCGGCAGGCTCTGCCTCTCTGGCGCAGCCTGCTGGTCAAAGTTTGAATTACATTGCTATTAAAATGTAATGCATTATAGAAATAATGCATTACATTTTAATAGCAATCAAAATATTGTATATTATATTCCCCTTGGGGGACTATTAAGTAGTAAAAAAAAATTGAAAAAAAACACACATTTATTAAGTAAAAAAATTCCATAAAATAAAAAAATTAGCTTTTTTTCCATTGAAAATACGCTTTTCAATGTAAAAAAAATCGCAAAAAATAATTATCCCCCATATATTTGGTATTTCCGCATCTGTAATGACTGGGACTACATAAATATTACATAAATTATCCCCTATGGTAAACGCCATTAAAAAATAAATAAATAGAAAGACAGAATTTCTCATTTATTCTTAGTTTCCACCAAAAAAAACATAATAACAAGCGATCAAAAAGCGGCATTTACTCCCAAATGATACCAATGAAAAATACAAGTCATCCCGCAAAAATCAAGCCCTCGCACAACTCCATAGAAAAAAAAAATTAAAAAGTTATGGGTCTTGGGAAGTGGCAATGCAAAATCATTTTTTTGGTTACAAAGAAAAAGAAGTAAAACATAAAAAAACTATATGTATTTAGTATTACTGCAATCGTACTGACCCTGAGAATAAAGATATTATGTTACTTTTACCGAAAAATGAACGCTATAAAATTTATAATGTAAAAACGCATTGGCGCTATTGCTATTTTTCCCCATCTCACTCCCAGAAAGAGTTAATGAAGGTTAATCAGAAAGTTATGTGTACCCTAAAATTGGGCCATTAAAAACTACAACTTGTCCCGCAAAAAACAAGCCCTCATAAAGCTATATAGACGGAAAAATAAAAATGTTATAGCTCTGGAAACAAGACCATGAAAAAAGGAAGAAAAATGCTTGGTCATAAAGGCCCAAGCAGGCTTGGTCACTAAGGGGTTAATGATATTATTGATGGGACCCATGCCTTAGACTATAAATTTAAACAGCTGAGTACCACCTGGATTTTCTATTGGTTTCAAAGAGTGCAATACTTAATTTCATAATGAAAGATTTCCAAGAAGTTACCCAGTAGTAATAACTAATCGCCACAGAAAGACCTCTGTGATCAGCTAGCCATGGCTGGCGTTAGGGAGGGGGAGCAAACTGGGCAATTTCCCAGGGCCCCCATCATCTAAGGGGCCCCCTGCTTCAGTGCAGCTGTTCAGCTGAACGTCCGTAGAAGCAAACGGGCCGACAGCTTAAAAGCTGTACTTTACAATGCAAAATATGGTCCCCTCCCTCACATTTAAGAGAAATCATTACCCTGCTGCTGCCAGAGCTGTAGGACCTGCGATGATGTCATATGCCGTAGGCGGACCTGCGATGACCTCACCATCATGTGACCAGAACAGGCGGAGAAGAAGACCAGCGATGCATGGGAAGAAGTAAAGGATTCAATGTAAGTGCCAGGGAAATGCTGGGAGTTGTAGTCCTCTGATTTTATACTTCCTGTTATGTAATATCAGAGTACATAACAAGAGGAGGTATGAGGAGAGCATTACAGCTCCCAGCATGTCCATTTTGTTATGTAATATCAGAGTACATTACAAGAGGAGGTATCAGAGGAGAGGACTACAACTCTTAGCATGTCTAGGCCATTATTATGTAATATCAGGGTACATTACAACACCATGGATATGCTGGGAGTTGTAGTCCTCTCATCTTATACCTCCTCTTATAATGTACTCTGATATTATATAATAAAGGCTTGGACATGCAGGGAGTTGTAGTCCTTTCCTCTTATATGTCCCCCTGTAATGTGCTCTGTTATTAAATAATAATGGCTTATACATGCTGGGAGTTATAGTCCTCTCCTGTTATACCTCCTGCGGTAATGTGCTCTGAATTAGGGCCGGGATGAAGGATAGTAGTGGGTAGTCATCCGCCTAGGGTGCCACTTTGCTACCCATGAAGGGGGGCGCACTGATGGCCGTCCAACTTCACAAGCCTGAGAGGCATTAGAACAGCGAAAGAAGCCGCAATGACATTACTGCAACCTCCTGCGTTGGATCTCACATGATCACGTGAGACCCAGAGCAGGAGCAGTGATATCATTGGGACTGCAGCAACACAAACCACAAATAATACTGTGGCCTGCATCGCGGACAACAGTGGGGGGGGGGGGGGTGGCTGGAGTAAGATGGGTTTTCTTTTTTTTTTTATATACTAAATGTCCACACTGCTGGGGGCACCAGGGAAGGGGGGGGGGGGAGAAGATCATTGTATATACTTGGCACTAGTGGGGAGGAATGCAGGAGCATTATATACTGGCACTATGGGGGGAGCATTATATATTGGAACTAGTGGGGGGCATTAGAGCTACTGGGAACATTATGATTATATTATTACTACTAGGGGTACTGTAGGGGCATTATTATTATTTGGTGCAATATGGAGGACATTGCAACTAATGGGGGCTATCTTGGGGAGTATTATCACTATTGTGGGCACTATTACTAATGAGGGCAGTCTGGGTGTATAGTATAGTGTTTGTGGACATGGGGGGAGCACAGCAGGCAGAGTATTAGGGGTAGCTTCAAGAGGTTCTCAGGGTTTTTTCATATTGATTACCTATCCTCAGCTGTTTGAGGGGACGGCGTGCACTGTGAGCACGTGCCGTCTCACTTCTCTGTTCCTGCTCTGCTGCTGTATGTCTATGGGACAGTAGCAGTGAACAACATGCGCTATCTCTTCTAACAGCTCATTGGCGGCGTGCCTGGTGTCAGACGTCAGACTGTGTTTTAAGCACATTATTACAAGATTTGGGGCCCCACTTTTGATTTTGCCCAGGGCCACAGCAAGAAGCAGGGTCACTTCTCAAGGGTAATGGATTTGCCCAAAGGCCACAAAACCATGTACAGTGGGTATGGAAAGTATTCGGACCCCCTTTAATGTACACACAGAACCCCATATTGATTAAAAAAACACAGAATTGTTGACATTTTTGCAGATTTATTAAAAAAGAAAAACTGAAATATCACATGGTCCTAAGTATTCAGACCCTTTGCTGTGACACTCATATATTTGACTCAGGTGCGGTCCATTTCTTTGGATCATTCTTGAGATGGTTTTACATCTTCATTTGAGTCCAGCTGTGTTTCATTATACAGATTGGACTTCATTAGGAAAGCCTCACACCTGTCTATATAAGACCTTACAGCTCATAGTGCATGTCAGAGCCAATCAGAATCATGAGGTCAAAGGAACTGCCTGAAGAGCTCAGAGACAGAATTGTGGCAAGGCACAGATCTGGCCAAAGTTACAAAAAAATTCTGCTGCACTTACGGTTCCTAAGAGCACAGCGGCCTCCATAATCCTTAAATGGAAGATGTTTGGGATGACCAGAACCCTTCCTAGAGCTGGCCGTCCGGCCAAACTGAGCCATCGGGGGAGAAGAGCCTTGGTGAGAGAGGTAAAGAAGAACCCAAAGATCACTGTGGCTGAGCTCTAGAGATGCAGTTGGGAGATGGGAGAAAGTTGTAGAAAGTCAACCATCACTGCAGCCCTCCACCAGTCGGGGCTTGATGGCAGAGTGGCCCGACGGAAGCCTCTCCTCAGTGCATGACACATGAAAGCCCGCATGAAGTTTGCAAAAAAACACCTGAAGGACTCCAAGATGGTGAGAAATAAGATTCTCTGGTCTGATGAGACCAAAATAGAACTTTTTGGCCTTAATTCTAAGCGGTATGTGTGGAGAAAACCAGGCACTGCTCATCACCTGTCCAATACAGTCCCAACAGTGAGGCATGGTGGTGGCAGCATGATGCTGTGGGGATGTTTTTCAGCTACAGGGACAGAACGACTGGTTGCTATCGAGGGAAAGAGAAATGCAGTCAGGAACAGGGATATCCTGGACCAAAACCTTCTCCAGAGTGTTCAGGGCCTCAGACTGGGCCGAAGGTTTACCTCCAACAAGACAATGACCCTAAGCCAGCGTTTCTCAAATAGTGGGGCCCATGGGGGCACGAGGCTCCGTAAAGGGGGCTCCAGGTGACAGGAGATGAATGCTTCCACTGTGGAAGCGTTCATCTCCATAGTGATCTGTATCGCCGTCCTCTGGACAGCGATACAGATCGCTGTGCTGTGCGGCAGTGGAGGGAGAGGCGTCTCCCTCCCCTGCTCCTCTGATAGGCTGCGGGCCTTGTGCCGGCAGCCTATCAGAGCGGTTCAGGCGGCGCGATGACGTCATTGCGCCGCCTGAGCAGAGTGCACAGCGGGACACATGCCGGAAGAGGCCTGCATCCAGCGCTTCCAGGGAGGTAAGTATTGGGTAGGTGGGGGGACCCTGGACCCTATTGGGGTGGGGGAGCCTGCACATGATTTGGGGGAGGGGAAGCCTGGACCCTGCACATGATTTGGGGGAGGGGTTAATGTAGCCTGCACATGATTGGGGAGGGGGTTAATGTAGCCTGCACATGATTGGGGAGGGGTTAATGGAGCCTGCATATGATTGGGGGTTAATGGAGCCTGCACATGATTTGGGGGTTAATGGAGCCTGCACATGATTTGGGGGGGGGGGTTAATGGAGCCTGCACATGATTTGGGGGGGGGGGGGGTGTTAATGGCCCTCACCTGTGGGGAGATTGGTGTACTTACAATTTTATAGAGAAATTATACTATTTACAGTCAGTCGCGCGGGGGCGGAATGTTTCTTCTTCCTAGGGGGGGCATGACAGAAAATAATTGAGAAGCACTGCCCTAAGCACACAGCTAAAATAACGAAGGACAACAACTCTGTGACTGTTCCTGAATGGCCCAGCCAGAGCCCTGACTTAAACCCAACTGAGCATCTCTGGAGAGACCTAAAAATGGCTGTCCACCAACGTTTACCATCCAACCTGACAGAACTGGAGAGGATCTGCAAGAAGGAATTGCAGAGGATCCCCAAATACAGGTGTGAAAAACTTGTTGCTTCCTTCCCAAAAAGACTCATGGCTGTATTAGATCAAAAGGGGGCTTCTACTAAATACTAAACAAAGGGTCTGAATACTTAGGACCATGTGATATTTCATTTTTTTTAAAATAAATCTGCAAAAATTTCAACAATTCTGTGTTTTTCTGTCAATATAGGGTGCTGTGTGTACATTAATGAGGAAAAAAATGAACTTAAAAGATTTTAGCAAATAGTTGCAGTATAACAAAGAGTGAAAAATTTAAGGGGGTCTGAATACTTTCCATACCCACTGTATATTAGGGCTCATGCACATGGCCGTATTTTATTTTTTGCTTCCGTTCGGTTTTTTTGTGCAGCAGCCCGTATGCGGAACCATTCACTTCAATGGGGCTGTAGAAAATAGAGAAGTTACTCCGTGTGCATTCCATTTCCGTTTGTCCGCATGGTCGTTCCGTAAAAAAGTAGTTCATGTAAATGGGTCAGAAAAAAATACGGAACGCACACGGAACACATCTGTATGTCAACCGTATTTCATCCGTATTTTGCGGATCCATACTGTAGAAATGCTATGCCAAGCCCATATTGCTTATGTGTTTTGTGATTAATAAGTTACTGTTTCCGTTTCCGATCTGCAAA
Organism: Bufotes viridis; assembly: GCA_033119425.1. Lineage (NCBI taxonomy): Eukaryota > Metazoa > Chordata > Amphibia > Anura > Bufonidae > Bufotes > Bufotes viridis. The sequence goes on along the minus strand of CM065592.1, from coordinate 244,811,291 downwards.
AAACGGATCGCATACGGAAACCATGCGGATATGTTTTGTGGAATAATGGAACGGAAGAGGACTTAAATCAGAGAAAAAAAAACTCAGATGCGGAACAACAGATCCGTGAAAAAAGGACCGCAAAACAACAACGATCGTGTGCATGAGTCCTTAATTTATAAATGTATTATATAAGACAAAAGTATGCAGAAATAAGAAGACTAGCCTGGTTACCCTTAATTTTGGCATAGAGTAAAACGATTCAGCAAAGAAAACTAATAAACAGTTATAATTAGTGAGGAGTTATCAAAAATTCAATTTGGCTGCTTTGCCGTAAATATGCCTGTAGGGTGTATAGCCAGTTCACCCTGCTTAATTCATATGACATCACACAGCAGTAAAATAAAGACATTAGTTTGCTACACACTTCTTCACTCCTATTTTTGAAGGATTTAGAAAACAATGTATAATGTATGTGCTGCGAAAGTAATTACTACAAAAGGCAAGTAAAATAAATGCAAGAAAATCAATTGTAAGCTTTAGCGAAGATAAACATTTATTCCAATAATCCTAAAACACAGCAGCAGACAAATCACATGGAAAATGAAAAAAAAAAACAAAAAACACCAAAACAAAATAAAAAACATTAGCTTCAGTACATAACCAAAACAGGTAGGAGTAACACATAGTGGACTCTGAATACTTTGCCTCCAACATTCTTAAACCATTTTAACCCTTACTTAAACACATTGGGGCACATTTATTAAGACCTTAATAAACCCCTAAACTGCTCTTAACCGCTTATGGACCTTGCCATTTTCTACCTTAACCTCTTAGGGACACAGGGCTACGCCCTGATGTCCCGGTACTTAAGGACACAGGGCGAAATCATTCGGCAGGCACTCTGGGACCTGCGGTTTGCTGCGTTTCCGGGTTATTCGGGTCTCTGGTGACCCGATAACCTGGAATAGGATGATGATCAGTGGTGTGATACTACACCACCAATCATCATCCTTCGATCCTAGGAGGTGACATCACCTCACAGGATCGCTTCCTATTGGTTGCACGGGGGGCGGGGGTTAAACTCCCCCTGATCTTCTCTCCTCCCTGAAAGTGGCCTTCTCCAATAACTGAAAGTGGCCTTCTCCAGTGGTGGGTGATACGACGCATGATTCCTTGCAATGGGACCTGTATGCTCAGTCTGGGTGCTGGGCCAAAATAACTAAAAATTGGCCTACTACAGTGGTGGGTGATATGACGCATGATTCCTTGCTATCTGACCTCTCTCCTCTGTCTGGGTGCTGGGCCGAACTAACTGAAAGTGGCCTTCTCCAGTGGTGGGTGATATGACGCATGATTCCTTGCTGTGGGACCTGTATCCTCGGTCTGGGTGCTGGGCCGAACTAACTGAAAGTGGCCTTCTCCAGTGGTGGGTGATATGACGCATGATTCCTTGCTGTGCGACCTGTATCCTCTGTCTGGGTGCTGGGTCCGAAATAACTAAAAGTGGCCTTCTCCAGTGGTGGGTGATATGACGCATGATTCCTTTCTGTGGGGCCTCTCTCCTCTGTCTGGGTGCTGGGGCCGAAATAACTGAAAGTGGCCTTCTCCAGTGGTGGGTGATATGACACATGATTCCTTGCAGTGGGACCTGTATCCTCGGTCTGGGTGCTGGGCCAAAATAACTAAAAATTGGCCTTCTCCATTGGTGGGTGATATGACGCCTTATTCCTTGCTGTGGGATCTCTCTCCTCTGTCTGGGTGCTGGAGCCCAAATAACTGAAAGTGGCCTTCTCCAGTGGTGGATGATATGACGCATGATTCCTTGCTGTGGGACCTCTCTCCTCAGTCTGGGTGCTGGGCCGAAATAACTGAAAGTGGCCTTCTCCAGTGGTGGGTGATATGACGCATGATTCCTTGCAGTAGGACCTGTATCCTTGGTCTGGGTGCTGGGCCGAAATAACTGAAAGTGGCCTTCTCTAGTGGTGGGTGATATGACGCACGATTCCTTGCTGTGGGACCTCTCTCCTCGGTCTGGGTGCTGGGTCCGAAATAACTGAAAGTGGCCTTCTCCAGTGGTGGGTGATATGACGCATGATTCCTTTCTGTAGGGCCTCTCTCCTCTGTCTGGGTGCTGGGGCCGAAATAACTGACAGTGGCCTTCTCCAGTGGTGGGTGATATGACGCATGATTCCTTGCTGTGGGACCTCTCTCCTCTGTCTGGGTGCTGGGCCGAACTAACTGAAAGTGGCCTTCTCCAGTGGTGGGTGATATGACGCATGATTCCTTGCTGTGGGACCTGTATCCTCGGTCTGGGTGCTGGGCCGAAATAACTGAAAGTGGTCTTCTCCAGTGGTGGGTGATACGATGCATGATTCCTTGCTGTGGGACCTCTCTCCTCTGTCTGAATGCTGGGGCCGAAATAACTGAAAGTGGCCTTCTCCAGTGATGAGTGATATGACGCATGATTCCTTGCAGTGGGACCTGTATCCTCAGTCTGGGTGCTGGGCCAAAATAACTAAAAATTGGTCTACTCCAGTGGTGGGTGATATGACGCATGATTCCTTGCTGTCTGACCTCTCTCCTCTGTCTGGGTGCTGGGCCGAACTAGCTGAAAGTGGCCTTCTCCAGTGGTGGGTGATATGACGCATGATTCCTTGCTGTGGGACCTGTATCCTCGGTCTGGGTGCTGGGCCAAAATATCTAAAAATTGGCCCTCTCCATTGGTGGGTGATATGACGCCTTATTCCTTGCTGTGGGACCTCTCTCCTCTGTCTGGGTGCTGGAGATTAAATAACTGAAAGTGGCCTTCTCCAGTGGTGGATGATATGACGCATGATTCCTTGCTGTGGGACCTCTCTCCTCGGTCTGGGTGCTGGGCCGAAATAACTGAAAGTGGCCTTCTCCAGTGGTGGGTGATATGACGCATGATTCTTTGCAGTGGGACCTGTATCCTTGGTCTGGGTGCTGGGCCGAAATAACTGAAAGTGGCCTTCTCTAGTGGTGGGTGATATGACGCATGATTCCTTGCTGTGGGACCTCTCTCCTCTGTCTGAATGCTGGGGCCGAATTAACTGAAAGTGGCCTTCTCCAGTGATGAGTGATATGACGCATGATTCCTTGCAGTGGGACCTGTATCCTCAGTCTGGGTGCTGGGCCAAAATAACTAAAAATTGGTCTACTCCAGTGGTGGGTGATATGACGCATGATTCCTTGCTGTCTGACCTCTCTCCTCTGTCTGGGTGCTGGGCCGAACTAACTGAAAGTGGCCTTCTCCAGTGGTGGGTGATATGACGCATGATTCCTTGCTGTGGGACCTGTATCCTCGGTCTGGGTGCTGGGCCGAAATAACTGAAAGTGGCCTTCTCCAGTGGTGGGTGATACGACGCATGATTCCTTGCTGTGGGACCTCTCTCCTCTGTCTGAATGCTGGGGCCGAAATAACTGAAAGTGGCCTTCTCCAGTGATGAGTGATATGACGCATGATTCCGTGCAGTGGGACCTGTATCCTCAGTCTGGGTGCTGGGCCAAAATAACTAAAAATTGGTCTACTCCAGTGGTGGGTGATATGACGCATGATTCCTTGCTGTCTGACCTCTCTCCTCTGTCTGGGTACTGGGCCGAACTAACTGAAAGTGGCCTTCTCCAGTGGTGGGTGATATGACGCATGATTCCTTGCTGTGGGACCTGTATCCTCGGTCTGGGTGCTGGGCCGAAATAACTGAAAGTGGCCTTCTCCAGTGGTGGGTGATATGACGCATGATTCCTTGCTGTGGGACCTCTCTATTCGGTCTGGGTGCTGGGCCGAAATAACTGAAAGTGGCATTCTCCAGTGGTGGGTGATATGACGCATGATTCCTTGCTGTGGGACCTGTATCCTCGGTCTGGGTGCTGGGCCGAACTAACTGAAAGTGGCCTTCTCCAGTGGTGGGTGATATGACGCATGATTCCTTGCTGTGGGACCTGTATCCTCGGTCTGGGTGCTGGGCCGAACTAACTGAAAGTGGCCTTCTCCAGTGGCGGGTGATATGACGCATGATTCCTTGCTGTGCGACCTGTATCCTCTGTCTGGGTGCTGGGTCCGAAATAACTGAAAGTGGCCTTCTCCAGTGGTGGGTGATATGACGCATGATTCCTTGCTGTGGGGCCTCTCTCCTCTGTCTGGGTGCTGGGGCCGAAATAACTGAAAGTGGCCTTCTCCAGTGGTGGGTGATACAACGCATGATTCCTTGCTGTGGGACCTCTCTCCTCTGTCTGAATGCTGGGGCCGAATTAACTGAAAGTGGCCTTCTCCAGTGATGAGTGATATGACACATGATTCCTTGCAGTGGGACCTGTATCCTCGGTCTGGGTGCTGGGCCAAAATAACTAAAAATTGGCCTTCTCCATTGGTGGGCGATATGACGCCTTATTCCTTGCTGTGGGACCTCTCTCCTCTTTCTGGGTGCTGGAGCCTAAATAACTGAAAGTGGCCTTCTCCAGTGGTGGATGATATGACGCATGATTCCTTGCTGTGGGACCTCTCTCCTCTGTCTGGGTGCTGGGGCCGAAATAACTGAAAGTGGCCTTCTCCAGTGGTGGGTGATATGACGCATGATTCCTTGCTGTGGGACCTCTCTCCTCTGTCTGGGTGCTGGGGCCGAAATAACTGAAAGTGGCCTTCTCCAGTGATGGGTGATATGACGCATGATTCCTTGCTGTGGGACCTGTATCCTCGGTCTGGGTGCTGGGCCAAAATAACTAAAAATTGGCCTTCTCTATTGGTGGGTGATATGACGCCTTATTCCTTGCTGTGGGACCTCTCTCCTCTGTCTGGGTGCTGGGGCCTAAATAACTGAAAGTGGCCTTCTCCACCAGTGGTGGGTGATATGACGCATGATTCCTTGCTGTGGGACCTGTATCCTCGGTCTGGGTGCTGGGCCAAAATAACTGAAAGTGGCCTTCTCCAGTGGTGGGTGATATGACGCATGATTCCTTGCAGTGGGACCTATATCCTCGGTCTGGGTGCTGGGCCAAAATAACTAAAAATTGGCCTTCTCCAGTGGTTGGTGATATGACGCCTTATTCCTTGCTGTGGGTCCTCTCTCCTCTGTCTGGGTGCTGGGGCCTAAGTAACTGAAAGTGGCCTTCTCCAGTGGTTGGTGATATGACGCATGATTCCTTGCTGTGGGACCTCTCTCCTCTGTCTGGGTGCTGGGGCTGAAATAACTGAAAGTGGCCTACTCCAGTGATGGGTGATATGACGCATGATTCCTTGCTGTGGGACCTCTCTCCAATTGATATTTGTTAATTTTTATTTATTTTATTTTAATTCATTTCCCTATCCACATTTGTTTGCAGGGGATTTACCTACATTTTGTTGCCTTTTGCAGCCCTCTAGCCCTTTCCTGGACTATTTTACAGCCTTTTTAGTGCCTAAAAGTTCGGGTCCCCATTGACTTCAATGGGGTTCGGGTTCGGGATAAAGTTCGGGTCGAGTTCGGATCCCAAACCCGAACATTTTCGGGAAGTTCGGCCGAACTACCCGAACCCGAACTTCCAGGTGTTCGCTCATCTCTAGCAAGGACCTGATCTTTTCTGACCGGGAACTGGAGGCACCCGGATCGTCCCTGGCCAACACTTTCCAGGTGTGGTCCCCCATTACTGGAAAGAAGGGACGGTCTCTAAAAAAATGCAGAGTGTGTAACAGGAGGAGGATACGGAAGGATACCACCACTCAGTGTGACACGTGCCGCGATCATCCGGGCCTCTTCATTGATGGTTGCTTCAGGGAGTACCACACTTCTATGGAGTACTAAATTTATTATTCCCTTTTCCATTTAGCCACTGACAATCGGATAAAAAACTATGGTTCTCAGACCTGAGACACCAAAAAAAAAAAATTTTCTAAATTGATAGTTTGTAAATCTAAAATATCTAAAAAAAAATTAAAAAAGTTAACAAATTTTCTATAAAATAAAAAACGGTGACAAGACAGCTATTTTTTTGGCAAATTTTCACTTTTGATCAATTTTTACCAGTAACAAAGCAAGGGTTAACAGCCAAATAAAACTTAAAATGTATTGCCCTGATTCTGCAATTTACAGAAACACCCCATATGTGGTGGTAAACTGCTGTACGGGCACACGGCATAGTGCAGAAGGAAAGGAGTGTCATGGTTCCTGGAAGGCAGATTTTGATGGCCTTTGTTTTGGACACCATGTCCCATTTGAAGAACCCCTGATGCACCCCTAGAGTAGAAACTCCATAAAAGTGACCCCATCTAATAAACTACACCCCTCAAGTTATTCAAAACTTATTTTACAAACTTTGTTAACCCTTTAGGGGTTCCTCAAGAGTTTATGGTAAATGGATATGAAATTTCAGAATTTCTATTTTTGGTAACCTTGCCTCATAAAAATGTAATATAGAGCATGAAAAATCATATGTACCCTAAAAATAGTCCCAACAAAACTGGCTCATTATCCCGTCGTTTCCAAAATGGGGTCACTTTTATGGAGTTTCTAGTGTGATGAGCGGGAGGTGCCATATTCGATTTTGCGATATTTCGCGAATATTCGATTAATTATTCTTCATATATTCGTTGAAATCAAATATTCGTAATTATTCTATATATTGCGAATGTTACGCAAATTTATATACGCATTGCAAATTAAACTTAGAGCTGAGTTCCTAATGGTTGTAACTTGTATTGCTAGAATTGACGAAGATAACGAATATCACGAATATACCACTAAATTCTCAATCTTCGTTATATTCTAGCAATACAACCATTAGGAACTCAGCTCTAAGTTTCATTCGCGAAGCGAACATATAATCGCATTGCGAATTGATCTGAGAACTAAGTTCCTAATGGTTGTATTGCTAGAATATAACGAAGATGACGAATAGCACGAATTCACAAATATAGCACTATATTCTCAATCTTCGTTATATTCTAGCAACAACTATTAGGAACCCAGCTCTAAGTTTCATTCGCGAAGCGAACATATAATCGCATTGGGAATTGATCTTAGAGCTAAGTTCCTAATGGTTGTATTGCTAGAATATAACGAAGATGATGAATATCACAAATTCACGAATATAGCACTATATTCTCAATCTTTGTTATATTCTAGCAACAACCATTAGGAACTCAGCTCTAAGTTGATTTTGCAATGCAAACATATACTCGCATTGCGAATTAAACTTAGAGCTGAGTTCCTAATAGAATGGTTTCTATTATGTAAGCCTCACAAAGTGACTTCAAACCTGAACTGGTCCCTAAAAAGTGGATTTTTGAAATTTTCTGAAAATTTTCAAGATTTGCTTCTAAATTTCTAAGCCTTGTAACGTCCCCAAAAAATAAAATGGCATTCCAAACATGATTCAAACATGAAGTAGACATATGGGGAATGTAAATTAATAACTTTTTTTTGGCAGTATAACTATGTATTATAGAAGTAGAGAAATTGAAACTTGGAAAATTGCAAATTTTTCTAAATTTTTGGTAAATTTTTTTGACTCAATTTTACCAGTGTCTTAAAGTACAATATGTGACAAAAAAACAATCTCAGAATGGCCTGGTCAGATTTGCAAAAAATGGCCTGGTCCTCAAGGTGAAAATGAGCCCGGTCCTTAAGGTGTTAAGGACCAGGCCGTTTTTTTGGAAACTTGACATGTGACACTTTATGTGGTAATACTTTTAGAAATGCTTTTACTTATCCAAGCCATTCTGAGATTGTTTTCTCTCTACACATTGTACTATATGATAGAGAAAAATTTTAGTCGAAATAATTCACCTTTATTTATTAAAAAATCCAACATTTACCGAAAATTTGGAAAAATTAGCAATTTACTAAATTTACTATCTGCCTTAAAAGCAGATAGTAATACTTTATAAAAGAGTTATTTCTTTACATTTCCCTTATGTCCACTTTCCTGTTTGCATCATTTATAAAAAATATAATTTTATTTTTTAGGATCTTATAATTTTAGAAGCAAATTTTCCAATTTTTAAGAAAATTTCCAAAACCCCCTTTTTTAAGTACCACTTAAATTCTAAAGTCACTTTGTGGGGCTTACATAGTGGAAACCACCCATAAATGACCATTGTAGAAACTACAAGTTATTCAAAACTGATTTTACAAACTTTGCTAACTCCTTAGGTGTTCCACAAGAATTAAATGAAAAAGGGGATTACATTTTTCAATTTCACTTTTTCGGCAGATTTTCAATTTTAATTCATGTTTTTCTGTAACACATCAAGGGTTAACAGCCAAATAAAGCTCAATATTTATTACACTGATTCTGCAGTTTACAGAAATATCCCACATATACAATAGCTTTATATGCAGATAGTGTTCCAATATATTTGCAATTGCGCAAATCGGCAATTAATGATGCACATATTTTGGCGAAATACGTGCAACTTCACATTTTAGCAGGTCTGACTACATATTACTGATTGGTGCACTAAGTATTGTTGTAAAATTGTGACATCACAGAACTATGGGCCAGATTTATCATTAGCCTAAGTCACTTTTCTGGAGTTGAAAAGTCGCAAAAAATTGCGCAAAAAGCCAAATTGCGCAATTTTTTGCGACTTTTTGGAGACTTACGCCACTCACTCCAAAACCAAGTTTATGGGCGTTTTGTCGTATGTAAATCACTTGCAAGACAGATTTATTATTGCGACTTTTTAAATAGTCGCAAAAAAGTCGCAAAAAATTGCGCAAACTCACTCCACTCATGACCATGCTTATGTTTGACAAAATCTTGCCTAACCCAAAATCTGGGCCCTCAAACAGAACTGAAGTCTCCGTAGTTTGTTGTGTTACCTTTCCTTTTATTAATATTGTCAAGTTACTTTTGAGTTTTAAAATGTTGTGCGATGTTTTTTTACCCTTTATGGTTTTCATTAGTTTTAAAATGTTTTCTTTCATTATTTCTTGGCTTCAGAAAATTGTAATTTACATGTAATGGCATTATTAAATTTTGTTCACAATATGCACATTTTTTGACAGTGTTTTTTGTAGATTCCTTTACAAATGGGAAGTGCTTGGGAAAGTATTTACTAAACAACGTTTTAGTAAAACAAAACAATGTTTTGTGCGACTTTTACATACATTTATGATGCGACTTTTTTAAAATTGCGACTTTTCCAAAGACAAAGCCAAAATACAACTAGGAACCAGAAATACACCAGATTTATCAACTTCTGAAAGAGCCCATGATAAATTTGACTTGACTCAAATACACATACGCCTTCTTTGAAAGTGGAGTGAACTGCAAGAGTAATGATAAATCTGGCCCTATGTCTGTAGAATATATGTATGGACAGCTGAACCTATCACACTACCTAGCACCCTGCACTGGAACCTATCAGCTACACTATATCACAATCTAATCTACACTGACTATCTCACACTAACTATCTGTATTATATAACCCGGGTTCACCCAGGTATATAAGCTAACTATCTAATGTAATGACACAGCACAGCACAGCATAGAGCACAGCAATGACACTGTTGTCTCTCTCATAACTACAAAAAATTGCAGAAAATAGCTGCTGGGGAGGTTCTTATATAGTAAAGGGGTAGGCAACTTTCCTATTGGTTGCTAGGGATGTTGCTACGCTCAGATATTGCTGCCTTCTTATTGGCCCAAAAGCAAGAAGCAGGGAGTGGTCATGGGTTCAGATGGAAAAAAAATCTAGAATATTCGCAAATACGAATATATTCGCGATTAAAATTCGTGATTCAAGTATTCGTGCCCAACACTATTAGGTAGGGGCTCATTTTTTGTAGGGTGAAATGATGATTTAATTGGTACTATTTTGGGGGTACATACTACTTTTTGATCATTTGGCATTACACTTTTTGTGATGTAAGGTGACAAAAAAATGGATGTTTTGGCACGGTTTTCATTTTTTATTTTTTACGGTGTTCACCAGACAGGTTAGCTCATGGGATATTGTTATAGAGCAGGTTGTTACGGACGCGGTGATATGTAATATGTCTGTTTTTAAAATATACTAGTGATGAGCGCAGGGGCAGTATTCGAATTTGCGATATTTCACGAATATTCGTTAGAATATTCATTAGAATATCCGTCATATATTCGCGAATATTCGTATTCGAGATTATTGTATTGTTTGTGAAAAATCGGCAATGAAATATTCGCGTAATGCGAATATTCTGAAACACGAATATATAGCACGATAGAATTTAGTGCTATATATTCTTTTTTAAGAATATTCATCATTTTTTCCAATTTAATGTGAACAGTCATTGGCCCAAAAGCAACTTAATCAGGGAGGAATCATGACTTCAGATGGAAAAAAATAACGAATATTCTAATAAACGAAAATATAGCACTATATTGAATTACGCAAATATTACATTGCCGATTTTTCACATAAGAAAAAAATTAAATAATGAAGAATATTCTAATTCACTGCAGACTCCAATATTGCAGCCTTCTCACATTGGCCCATAAGAAGCAAAAAGCAGGTAGATATACTAGGTAATGGGTTCAGATGAAAAAGGAAAAAAAAAACAATATTAGTTTTTATGAATATATACTGTATCACTATTTCGCGCTCAACACTAAAATATACTAGGTGAAGGAACCCGGGTTCACCCAGGTATATCTAATCTATTTAATTTAATGTTTCTGTGTGTTGTTTAAAAATATCGACAGTATCCAGTTTACAGTATGTCACTATACAGTGACATCTACAGCACCCCGCCCCTTAACACTGACCCCCCGCAGTGCGCCGTCCCTTAAAGTGGGACTTCCACAGCAGCCCACCCTCTTAACTTTGACCTTTACAGCAGCCTTCCCCTTTAACAGTGAGTTTCACAGCACACCACCCCCTTGACGGTGACCTCCACAGGGGCCTGCCCACTTAACAGTGGCCTTTACAGCAATCTGCCCCTTAACACTGACCTCCATAGCGGACGATTCCCTTAACTGTGACCTCCACAGCAGCCTGCCCTTAGGGTGGCCAGAGGTCCAGTTTTAGGCTGACAGTCTGGTTTTCTGACTCCCTGTCCTCCGTCTGGCGCAGGGCCTGGACAGACACAGGGATGTCCTTTTGAACAGCTCACTCTTAGACAGCAGTACCTTGACTCCCTGTCAGCTGAGGAGTAGGAGGAGGCATGCCCTAACCTGATAGGGGGCACAGCCTTTTTAACAGCTCACCCTAAGACAGCAGCACACTCTTCTCTGAGTGTGAGATGCAGAGTGAAAGTCACCGTCCCTCCCACCTCTGCAGCTGACAGAAGTTGATTTTTAACTTCATTTTGTTAATCCCCAACGGCTGCGGAGGGGGAGGGTGTGGCCTAACGATATAGGGGGTGTGGCTTAGCGGGACCTAGAAGTTGATTTTTAACTTTATTTTTTCAATCCCTGTTGGCTGAGTGGGAGGGGGCATGGCCTAACTGGATCGGGGGCATGTCCTTTTGAACAGGTCACTCTAAGACAGCAGTACTGTTGGTGACAGATTTCCTTTAAAACTACAACAGTGAAGAATCATGGCTGGGTTGCTAGGGTTACCTGGAGTAAAACTGTGTGTGTGAAGACGACCTACCAGGCTTTTATTGGCTAATGCATCTTTTGGGATTATCTCAGGAATGGTACATCCCAGAGAGCTGAGACCTGGTCTAAAACCTTCCCGGACACCTGATGTACCTGTGTGCCAAATTTCGTGATTATAAATGCAATGGTGCTGATTCCGTTTACAGATTTACATACACACATACATACACAAATACACTTAGCTTTATATATTAGATTTTGATTTTAAACAATAAAAGCATGTTTGAAACAAAAAAATTATGTTTTAGTGTACTTGATTTCTTAAAGCCATATTTTTTTTATTTTTTGGCGATTGTTAGAGTTTGTTAGACCCAAACTTTACCCTGAACCCCATTGAAGTCAATGGGGACCCGAACTTTTGGGCACTGAAATGGCTGTAAAAAAGTCCTGGAAAGGGCTAGAGGGCTGCAAAAGGCAGCAAAATGTGGGAAACTGCCCTGCAAACAAATGTGGATAAGGAAATAACTTAAAATAAAATAAATAATTAAATATGATTAACTCGGAGTAGGAGGTGGATGTGGAGTCGGAGGTTGAGGAGGTGGTGAATGTGGTGTTGTAGGTGGAAGCGGCGATGGAGGAGGAGGAGGTAGCCAGCTAACAAATTTTTTATTTTTATTTATATTTTTTTTATTAGGGTAGCCCCCAAAATAATGGGACAAATAAAAAAAATGAAATCAAAGAATAAGTACAAGAATGTATGGTTGAGGCGGGTATAAATGTCTATTCTGCACAAGGTACAGACAAGTCTTGTGGTATCCAAGTCTGGTCCATTTTAATAAACGTGAGCTTGTCCACGTTGGCTGTGCTAAATACACGTTCAGACTATACACTGGCTGCAGGGCAGGCCAGCACCTCCAAGGCTTAAAGGGCAAGCTCAGGCCATGTGGACAATTTGGACTTTGGCAATTTGGCAAAATCATCAGTCAGTACGTGAAGGCGTGTGCACGTGTACTGTTCTACCATGTTGTTTAAATGCTGCCACCTGCTAAGACGTTACATATCAGCTGGTGGTGCCGTTTGCTGTGGCGTGGTGACAAAGCTTTTCCACATGTTGGCTATGCTAACCCTGCCTTCTGAGGTTCTGGACGTGACCCAGCTGCATTGGCGACCTCTTCCTTCTCCTCCTCCACCTCTGCCTTTGCCTTGTGCTTCCACTTGTCCCCCGGTGTCAGTTGGGAATGCCCTCAGGAGCGCGTCTACCAGTGTGTGCTTGTAGTTGCACATCTTCCTATAACGCTCCAGTGAGAGAATTTAGGACGGCAAGTTGTCTTTGTAATGGGGATACAGCAGGGTGGCAATCCAGTAGTCAGCACAAGTTAAAATGTGGGCAACTCTGTGGTCGTTGCGCAGGCACTGCAGCATGTAGTCGCTCGTATGTGCCAGGCTGCCAAGAGCTGTCCTCTGTAGGTGGTGTATCGTCTCTATAGGTGATGTATCGTGTGTGTCTTCTGTATCCCCCCAGCCACGCTCCAGTGATGGCCATGAGTCACGTTGGGGGCTACCCTGCTGTGAACCCGGTTCCTCCTCCTCTACCTCATCCTCCTCCTCCTCCAGAACTGTGCTCTGGTTCGCCACATGTGTGCCTGGCCTCTGCTGGTGCAGGAACCCACCCTCTGAGCCACTTCTTAATGACTGGCCTAAAACCGTGTGAAATACCCCCTCTTCCTCCCCCTCTTCCTCCTGTGCCACATAATCTTCCATCATTGCCCTAAGTGTTTTTTCAAGCAGACATAGAAGTGGTATTGTAACGCTAAGAACGGCGTCATCGGCACTGGCCATGTTGGTTGAGTGCTCGAAAGACAGCAACAAGGCACACAGGTCTCACATGGAGGCCCACTCATTGGTGGTGAAGTGGTGCTTTTCCGCAGAGAGGCTGACCTGTGCGTGCTGCAGCTGAAACTCCATTATCACCTGCTGCTGCTCGCACAGTCTCTCCAGCATATGCAAGTTGGAGTTACACCTGGTGGGCATGTCGCATATGAGGCGGTGAGGGGGATGGCCGAAGTTACACTACAGCGCAGACAGGCGAGCAGCAGCAGGGTGAGAATGCTGAAAGTGCACACGGATGGACCGCACTTTCTGCAGCAGCTCTGACATGTCTGGGTAGTTTTTAAGGAATTTCTGCACCACAGAATTCAGCACATGCGCCAGGCAAGGGATGTGCATCAAACGGCTAGTCCCAGAGCTGCTACGAGATTTCGCCCATTATCGCACACCACCTGGCCGGGCTTAAGGCTCACTGGCAGCAACCACTCATTGGTCTGTTCTTCTATGCCCCTCCACAGCTCCTGTGCGGTGTGGGATTTGTCCCCCAAACACATGAGTTTTAAAACCGCCTGCAGACGTTTACCCCTTGCTGTGATGAAGTTGGTGGTGGAGGTCTTTCGTTGACTGGATGAGAACGGGAGCTGGTAGAAGAGGAGGAGGAGGAAGCGGAGTAGGAGGAGGAGGCATCAGGAGGCAAAGAATAATGCCCTGCCATCCTCGGTGGTGGAAAGACATGCGCCAAACAGCTATCTGCCTCGGGCCAAGCCGCCACTACGTTTACCCAGTGTGCAGTTAGGAAGATATCGCGGCCCTGGCCGTGTTTACTGGTCCATGTATCTGTGGTTATGTGGACCTTGCCACAGATGGCGTGCGCAGTGCACACTTGATTTTATCCTCCAATTGTATGTGCAGGGAAGTGACTGCTCTCCTGGAATAGTAGTGGCGGCTGGGAACGATGTACTGTGGGACAGCCACGGCCATTAGCTGTTTGAAACAGTCTGTCCCCACCAGATGGAATGACAGCATTTCAAAGGCTAGTAATTTTGAAATGCTGGCATTCAGGGCCAGGGATCGAGGGTTGGTTGGTGGGTATTTTCTCTTTCTCTCCAGTGTTTGGGAGATGGACAGCTGAACGCTTGTGTGTGACATGGTGGAGATGATTGGTAATGATGACGGAGGTAGTGGTGGTGGTGGCACATCTTCTATTTGCTGGGTGGCAGGTGCCACTGTGACTCCAGAGGTGGAGAAAGAGGCAGAGACAGCAGCAGAAGAGGAAGCAGGAGGAGCTTGAGAACTTTCTTGGTTTTTAAGGTATTTACTCCACTGCAGTTCGTGCTTTGCATGTAGATGCCTGGTCATGCAGGTTGTGCTCAGGTTTAGAATGTTTATGCTTCGCTTCAGGCTGTGTTGGCATAAACTGCAAACCACTCGTGTCTTGTTGTCAGGACATTGTCTGAAGAACATCAACGCCAAGGAACTCCTTGGAGCTTTCTGTGGTGTGCTAGGTCCCTGGGTGTGGTGGGCAGTAGCAGACGTACTGTCTCGGGGATGGCCGCTCTGCTTTATCACCCTTCTCCCTCTTTTGCTGTGCTGTTGCCTCTGTGCGATCACCGCCTCTTCCTCAGAACTGCACATGTCACTAGCATGAACTTAAGTCCAGTCGAGGTCTAGGACCTCATCGTCCTCCATATTATCTTCAACCCATTCTTGACCCCTGCCCTCCTCGTCGGTCTGCACACTGCAGAAAGCCACAGCAGTTGGCACTTGTGTTTCGTCATCATGAGAGACGTGCTGCGGTGGTATTCCTATGTCCTCACCCTGCAACATAAGTGGTTGGACATCAGTGCATTCAGTGTCTTCCACTTCTGGGGCAGGGCTGTGTGGATGGCCCGGGGAAACACTGCCATCAGAGTCATCAAAAAGCATAAGAGTCTGCTGCATGACTTGGAGCTCAGACTGCTTGGCTGCTTTGCAAGGGGGTGAGGTGAAAGACTGATGGGCATGGGCTGCAGGTGCCAACTCTGAGCTTTCTACAGAGGACCGGGTGGGAGATACTGTGAAGGAACTGGCGCCACTGTCAGCCACCCAATCTACTATCTACTATCAACTGTTCTGGCCTCACCATCCGTAGAGCGGCATTCGGGCCTACCAAATAACGCTGCAGGTTCTGTCGCCTACTTGCACCTGAGGAAGGTGTTTCACTTGGATCTGTAGCTGGCGCAGAATGGCCACGTCCTCTCCCAGCAACAGGAGCTCCACCAACACCACCACGACCATGTCCCTGTCCCTCATTTGATGTTCTCCTCATTATTTGCGTTCACCCACCAAACTAACAGATTGTTTATCTCAGGTGTCAGTTTAACTGCCAAAAGTCAACAATTAAGTTCACTCAGAATAAATTTTATTTCAACAGAATAAATTTCTTTAGGTCACACAACAGTGTAACGGAGCAATTTAATACAATTACTTCACTATCACCAAAAATTTTATTTTTCAAACCAACAATGTAACAGCAGAGGTTAACGGTTGAATTTGACAGAATTGTTGCGTAGTTGGCGATCTCTCTTCAAGCATTAGCTGCAGTCTAAAGGACCTGTGATGACGTCACATCACATGGTCCAATCACATGGTCCATCACGGACCATGTGATTGGACCATGTGATGTGACGTCATCATAGGTCCTTTAGATGGCAACTAATGCTTGAAGAGAGAAGAGATCAATATATATATTGTTCCTAGTGTCACATAAAGTGTTATGAGCAGTCTGCTGACACTTTTTAGACTACACTCACATGGTCATATCCATTTTGCATTTCACAAAATGTAGATATTGACTGTGTCCATCACATGCATTTCAGGGGCCCCATTGTCAAAATGCCTATTATTGTCTGCAAGACGGAAAGAGTAGGACATGTTCTATCATTTGCGACACAGCTGCAAAGATGTAAGCAGCATACAAATGACATCCATGTGCTTTCCACATAGAAATGAATAGGTCCATGTGGGATCTGCAAAAAATGCGAATTGGATGTGGACCAAAAGTACAGATTTGTGAATGGGGCCTAAATGTGCAGCTAATGACCCTGTTTTTGTCTCACCTCTGCTACCGCCATACTTTAGAACTTGGTTTGTGCCGATTGGTATGTTCAATGGACAGTCACATGTTAAATTGTTAGTAAGATTGAAGAAGGACATATACGTCCATCCATCAGGGTCAGCCAAGGGGCAGGTGGGGATGGTGCTGTTGGTGCTTAACCTATGGCACTATTACATATAAATCACATTTCCTTTTCTGTCTGACTGTGTGCATTTATATGAAGACAAATGCAATGTTACTCTGCAAGTGCAGAAGAAGAAATTACAGTTTTTAAACTTTTTGACTTGAGATTTACAAGCACTCAATGAAATGTATGCACGTGCACACAAAAAACAGGAAAGGGACTTTATACATTCCATCACAAAACAAAATGTAAATTTCCAGCTCACTTTGCACTCCTGTTTATTGACCCATGCTGCATATCTCAGCCAGTGCTTGGAAAAGTTTTCTGCATCAGCAGCAGGTGTTCCAGAAATTCATGAATAAGATGATATTCAGCGCTTCTCAGGGGTAAAGATAAAAACTAAGAAGTTTATTTCAGACTTTATTGGCAGCATTAGGGATGAGCGGACCCGTGGATGTTCGGGTTCGGCCGAACTTTGAGTCAGTTTGGGTTCGGGACCCGAAGTCGAGTCCGAACTTGACCCAAACTCGAAGCCGAACCCCATTGAAGTCAATGGGGACCCGAACTTTGGTGCACTAAAATGGCTGTAAAATAGTCATAGTAAGGCTAGAGACCTGCAAAAGCAGAATGGGGGTAAGAGCAGGACAATTGCCCTGCAACCAAATGTGGATAGGGAAATGACTTAAAATAACATAGAATTGTAAAAAATTAAAAAATAATAGTCTTAGTCTAATTAGTCTTAGTCTAATGGTAGACATGGCGGTGTAGGTTGAAGCAGAGGAAGAGGAGATAGCCAAGGCTGTTTTTTTTTTTTCCATTATTTATTTATTTTTTATACATTTGGGTAGGCCCCAATGGAAAACGGAAAAGAGAACGCAAAGAGAAAGTGCTCTGGAGTATAACACTGGCTGGGTGCGGCCGGTATACTTGATTCCGGGGGGGGGGGGGGCCCCCGAGACCGCAGCAGTAGAGGGAGCAGGAGGAGCCTGCGATCTTTTGTGTTTTTTGAGTTGTGTAGTCCACTGCAGCTTATGCTTTGCATTTAGATGCCTGGTCAAGCAGGTGGTGTTTAGGTTTAGAACATTTATGCCTCGCTTCAGGCTCCGATTGCACAGCGTGTAAACCACTCGCATCTTGTCGTCGGCACATTGTCTGAAGAACTGTCATGCCAGGGAACTTCTTGGAGCTGGATGTGGTGTGCTCAGTCCCTGGGTGCGGTGGGCAGTAGCAGGCATACTAGCTAGGGGATGGCCACTCTGCTTTTGCACCCTGCTCCCTCTTTTGCTGTGCAGCTGGCACTGTGTGAACACCTCCTCTTCCTCCGAACTGCACATGTCACTCGCATGACCTTGATTCCATGTGGTGTCTAGGACCTCATCAAACTCCACATCATCTTCCACCCACACTTCACCCCTGCCCTCCTTGCCGGTCTGCACACTGCAGAAAGCTGCTGCAGGTGGCACCTGTGTTTCGTTATCGTCAGAGATGTGCTTTGGTGGTCCTCCCATGTCCACATCCTGAAACATAAGTGGTTGGAAATCAGTGCACTCAAACTCTTCCACTTCTGGGGCAGGGCTAGGTGGATGGCCCACGGAAACCCTGCCAGCATAGTCATCAAAAAGCATAAGAAACTGCTGCATGACTTGGGGCTCAGACTGCTTGGCTGAGGGGGTGAGGTGAAAGACAGATGCCCATGGGCTGCACATTCAGCAGGGGACCGTGTGGGAGACAATGTGAAGGAACTGAAGACACTGTCAGCCACCCAATCTGCTACCGCCTCTACTTGTTCTGGCCTCACCATTCGTACACTAGTATTCGGGGCTACAAAATAACGCTGAGCATTCTGTTGCCTACGTGCACCTGAGGAAGGTGTTTCATTTGGGCGAGTAGCTGGCACAGATTGACCACATCCTGTCCCTGCAACAGGAGCTCCACCAACACCAGCAGCACCATGACCAGGGCCCTTATTTGATGTTCTCCTCATTCCTTGAGGTCACCCACTGAACTAACAGACAGATTAACTATATTAAATTTCCCTGTCACGGATGCAGTGCAGGTGTACCTCACACAAAAAAAATGGGTATATGTCACCCATTGAACTAACAAACAGATTAACTATATTAATTTTCCTGTCATGAATGCAGTGCAGGTGTACATCACCCAAAAAATGAAAAAGGAGTGCAGGTTCCACATGCATGCTGGGCCCACTCTGTTTTTTATCATTTTTGGTGCCTAAATGGCCTTCATTAAATTTAGGGAATGCAGGTACCAACATGCATGCTGAGCCCACTCTATATCTCTCCTGGTGCTAGATGGCTTCCAATAGATGCAATAAGAGTCAACTCTATACCTCTCCTGGTGCCAAAAGGCTTTCAGTGAGTGCAGGAAGAGCAGGCTATAGCTTTATGCTTACACTAATTAAAATTACCCTATGGGGCAGACAGGCTAGTCAGGGGTGTAAGACTAAATGGAGTCAGCCACAACTCCAATACAAACTGCAAAGAAAAAGGGGGTCAGTCAATACATCCCAATGCGCTGGTGCACCCTGCCATGGCTAGAAACACAAAGAAAAAAATACAATGCAACAGGACTATATTCTGGTGCTAATGCTACGCTTATTTTGTAAATTTGAGATTCTTGGCAAATACATTTTGTATTAAATTATTTGGGTCGGTCTGCCAAACGTCAAGGTGATCTCTGTAAGACGGGAACCTAACACTAAATACTACCTGTTATTAGCCATAAAGGCCACCATAAAATTCAGGTAATGCAGGTTCCACGTGCATGATTGGTCCACTCTGCTTTTTATCATTTTTGGTTCCTAAATGGCCTCCATTAAATTAAGGTAATTGGGTATATGTCCCTCACCGAACTAACAGATGGATTAACTGTATTAATTTTCCTGTCACAGATGCGGTGCAGGTGTACCTCACACCAAAATGGGTATATGTCACCCACCAATCTAACAGACGGATTAACTATATTAATTTCCCTGTCACGGATGCAGTGCAGGTGTACCTCACACAAAACATGGATATATGTCACTCATTGAACTAACAGACGGATTAACTATATTAATTTCCCTGTCACGGATGCAGTGCAGGTATACCATACCCAAAAAATGGGTATATGTCACAAACGGAACTAACAGACAGATTAACTATATTGATTTCCCTGTCACAGATGCAGTCCAGGTATAACTCACACAAAAAATGGGCATATGTCCCCCATTAAACTAACAGACGGATTAACTATATTAATTGTCCTGTCATTTATGCAGTGCAGGTGTACCTCACCCAAAAAATACGTATATGTCACCCGCCGAGCTAACAGATGGATTACCTATATTAATTTCCCTTTCAAGAATGCAGTGCAGGTGAACCTCACCTAAAAAATGGGTATATGTCACCCACCAAACTAACAGACAGATTAGCTATATTAAACCACTGGCACGGATGCAGTGCAGGTGTACCTCACACCAAAAATGGTTATATGTCACCAACCGATCTAACAAACGGATTAACTACATTAATTTCCCTGTCAAGGATGCAGTGCAGGTGTACCTCATCCAAAAAATGGGTATATGTCACCCACCGAACTAACAGACGGATTAACTACTGTATTTTTCGCCCTATAAGACGAAATTTTTTCCCACCAAAAGTAGGGGGAAAAAAGCAGTGCGTCTTATGGGGCAAAGGGGAGGAGGGGCTTTGTCAAAATGAATCATGGATCCATGGATCCATTAGGATTTTCAAACATCTCTGTCTTAGGCCAATAAATAGATTTGCTATTGCTGACAGTGGCTGTTTATTGCTGGTCCGATTACAATGCCGCCGGTCTCGGTGACATCATCATTGAAGATGTCACTGTGCCCTGCCAGAGTGCTGATGGGGTCACATCATATGTCACCGTGCACTTGATTTTGTGAGGTTTCTTCAAGATGGCCGTGGCAGCCGCTCCACAAGCAAATGGATGAGGTAAGTATGTTTTTTTTTTTTACCACCATTACAGGAAAAATAGATTCTTTACCACGAGGCACGAGAAAATTCAGCTTTGTGGTGAATCAAATTTTTCCAGAAATTCGTTTTGAAACTTTGATTCGCTCAACAGTACTTAACATAATCAACCATGATTTTACCCATAGCTATATATGTCAGTGTTACTTTGACAATTGGGATGAATAACCTGTCTACTTCTACTGTTAGTGGGATGTCCACATAGTTTAATAGACAAACAATTCTATTACGCTTTGATTCTCTAATTGGGGTGAATAACCTGTCTTGTTTTACTGTTAGTGGGGTGTCCACCTTGTTTATTACATAAGCAATTTTATTAGTTCTTGTTTCTGAAATTGGGGTGTCTTGTTCTACTGTTAGCAGGGTGTCTACCTAATTTTATTAGGCCTTGATTCACAAATTGTAAGTATGCTGTCTAATTTTCCTGTTACTTGGGTGTCCACCTCGTTTAATAGATGAGCGATTCTATTAGACCTTGATCCTTAAATTAGGATGAATAACTTGTCTCCTTCTACTGTTAGTGGGGTATCCACATTGTTTAATAGATAAACAATTCTATGAGGTCTTGATTCTGAAATTAGGGTGAAAAACCTGTCTTGTTCCACTGTTAGAGAGGTGTCTCTCTTGTTTATTACATAAGTAGGGTTAAGCGAACCTGAACTGTATAGTTCGGGTTCGTACCGAATTTCGGGGTGTTCGGGACAGGTATCTGAACCCGAACATTTACGTAATGGTTCGGGTTCAGTGTTCGGAGATTTCTATGACGTATTTTGAAAGCCTGCAAACCAGCCAATCAACAATCGTCATACTACTTGCCCCAAGAGGCCATCACAGCCATGCCTCCTATTGGCATGGCTGTGATTGGCCAAGTGCAGCATGTGGCCCTTCCTCTATTTAAGCTGGAGTCACGTGGCACCACACGTCACTCTGCTCTGATTAGTGTAGGGATAGGATGCAGCTGCTGTGAGGGTGACATTAGGCAAAAACACCTAATAAAGTGATCGATCTAGAGGTTTTAAGGCTGCCCATAGCGTTATTCTGTCACTTTTTTCTGGGGTGATCTGCGGCCATTTTGTGTCTTGTGGTGCACCAGCACAAGCTGCCACCAAGTCCATCAATCCATCAATAGTAGTTTTTTTTTTTTGCTATATCCTACATCAGGGGCTTGGCTGTGCTTATTGTCACTCCTAGAAACTCAGGTGAAATTCAATTGCCAAAATAGCAATCCCACAAATCTGGTGTTCCAGCTGTGGTTAGCTAAGTGTAATACTGTCTGCTGACTGGCAAAGGATAGATTTTTTTCTGGGGTGAAAATTAATTGCCAAAATAGCAATCCCCTAAATCTGGTGTTCCAGATGTGGCTGGCTAGGTTTAATACTGTCCGACAGATGATAGATATTTTTCTGGGGTGAAATTCAATTGCCAAAATAGCAATACCGTAAACCGGTGATTTCAGCTGTGGCCGGCCAAGTTTAATGGTGTCTGGCAAAGGATAGATTATGTTCTGGGGTGAAATTCAATTGCCAAAATAGCAATACCGTAAATCTGGTGTTCCAGCTATGGCTGGCCAAGTTAGATAGTGTCCAGCAAAGGATAGATTTTATTCTGGGGTGAAATTCAATTGCGAAAATAGCAATACCGTAAATCTGGTGTTCCAGCTGTGGCTGGCCAAGTTTAATAGTGTAGGGCAAAGGATATATTTTTTCTGGGGTGAAATTCAATTGCCAAAATAGCAATACCGTAAATCAGTAGTCTCAGCTGTGGCTGGCCATGTTTAATAGGTTCCTGGCAAAGGATATATTTTTTTCTGGGGTGAAACTCAATTGCCAAAATAGCAATACCGTAAATCAGTGGTTTCTGCTGTGGCTGGCCAAGTTTAATAGTGTCCAGCAAAGGATAGATTTTTTTCTGGGGTGAAATTCAATTGCCAAAATAGCAATACCATAAATCAGTGGTTTCAGCTCTGGCTGGCCAAGTGTAAATCTATCCGTAAAAGGGTATATTACACTCAGCGTGTTAGCGTCTAAATACAAGGCCTGATAAATAAGTCCTCTATATTTGCACACGCTACCGTGAAGCTCCAAGTGTATTTCTTTCAGTAAAAGGGTTTATTACACTAAGTGTTAAAATACAAGCGCTGAAAGCATAATCCTCTACATTTGCACACATTATTGTGCATCTCATAGTGTATTTCTGTCCGTAAAAGGGTATATTACACTCAAGGTGTAAATACAAGTGCTGATAGGGTCATCCTCAATAACTACACATGCTACCGTGCATCTCCAAGTGTATTTCTTTCCGTAAAAGGGTATATTACACTAAATGTTAAAATACAAGAGCTGAAAGCATAATCCTCTATATTTTTTCACACGCTACTGTGCATCTCCAAGTGTAATTCTGTCCGTAAAAGGATACCTTTCATCCAGGGCCTAAATACTAGACCTACAATTGATATTCCCCTAAATCTGTGGTTACTGCTGTGCCTGTATTAGTGTAATACGATACATAAATAGATAGCCAGATAGAGTTAGGTGCCTGTAAAGTAAAGGCATGAATTTGAACTGAATACATTGGGCTAAATAATTTTTTTCTTATTGTGGTGAACGGGAACAATGAGGAAAACATCTAGTAAGGGATGCAGACGCGGACATGGTCGTGGTGGTGTTAGTGGACCCTCTCGTGCTGGGAGAGGACATGGCCGTTCTGCCACAGCCACACAAACTAGTGAACCAACTACCTCCGTTCCCAGTACCTGCCAGAATTTACAGACATATTTGGTGGGGCCCAATGTCGTTCTAAGGATGATAAGGCCTGAGCAAGTACAGGTGCTAGTCGATTGGGTGGCCGACAGTGGATTCAGCACGTTCACAACACTACCTCCCACCCAGTCTTCTGCAGAAAGTGCACAGGTGGCACCTGAAAACCAAGCCCATCAGTCTGTCACATTACCCCCATGCATATCAGGGAACCTGTCTGAGCCTCAAGTTATGCAGCAGTCTCTTATGCTGTTTGAAGACTCTGCTGGCAGGGTTTCCCAAGGGAATCCACCTAGCCCTTCCACAGCGGTGGAAGAAATAGAATGCACTGACGCACAACCACTTATGTTTCCTGATGATGAGGACATGGGAATACCACCTCATCAGAGTCCGCACGTCTCTGATGATGACGAAACATAGATGCCAACTGCTGCGTCTTTCTGCAGTTTGCAGACTGAACAGGATGTCAGGGAGGAAGAAAGGGTGGAAGACGATGCAGGGTATGATGAGGTCCTAGACCCCACATGGAATGAAGGTCGTGCTTCAAGGAATTCCCTGGCATGGCACTTCTTCAAACAATGTGCTGACGACAAGACCCGAGTGGTTTGCACGCTGTGCTATCAGAGCCTAAAGCGAAGCATTAACGTTCTGAATAGTGATGTCACGAACATAAAATTTTCCATTCGCGGACGGCGAACGCGAACTTCCGCAAATGTTCGCGAACAGGAGAACCGGGCGAACCTCCATAGACTTCAATAGGCAGGCGAATTTTAAAACCCACAGGGACTCTTTCTGGCCACAATAGTGATGGAAAAGTTGTTTCAAGGGGACTAACACCTGGACTGTGGCATGCCGTAGGGGAATTCATGGCAAAACTCCCATGAAAAATTACGTAGTGGACGCAGAGTCAGGTTTTAATCCATAAAGGGCATAAATCAACTAACATTCCTAAATTGTTTGGAATAACATGCTTTAAAACATCCAGTGTGTGTATACGATCAGGTATGATGTTGTATCGATCAGGTAGTGTAAGGGTTACGCCCGCTTCACAGACATTGACAGACCAAACTCCCCTTTTAATGCACCGCAAACAACCGCAAACAGTCCATTTGCACAACCGCAAACTCCCCATTTGCACAAGGTTGGATACCAAGCTAGCCATGTCCCAGTGATGTCATTGAAGGTTTCTTCCTCCACTCAGCCACGTACAACACCAAGGGTCCCCGAAAGGTGAATTGAATTGATTTTTCGAACGGGGTGATGGTTAAAAAAACGCTGGCTCCCTCCCCTTTGTTTTAATCCACGGTCACTGCGTCTGCGCCGTGCAATTTACTCTCACACCCGATATGAGTGTTATTTTCTGTAGTTCTCTTCTCATCAGTATAATCCCTGTTAAATCCCCAATCTAGGGTCCATTTATTGAATTGATTTTTCGAACCGGGAGATGGTTAAAAAAACGCTGGCTCCCTCCCCTTTGTTTTAATCCACGGTCACTGCGTCTGCGCCGTGCAATTTACTGTCACACCCGATATGAGTGGTGTCTTAACTAGTACTATTCCTATCAGTTTAATCCCTGTTACGTCCCATTACAGGGATTGCCTTTTGTGACAGACCAAACTCTCATACACCAAACTGAATTGATTTTAAGAACCGGGAGATGGAAAAAGCAGCTTGGTCAGGCCTTTTACTCCCAAATTGGGGCACTGCGCGTGCACAGAGCAATGTGCTGTGACACCCTATATGTGTGGTGTCTTAACTAGTACTATTCCTATCAGTTTAATCCCTGTTACGTCCCATATCAGGGATTGCCTTTTGTGAAAAAAAATTTGGGCTGGGTACCTTCCACTGTGGTTTCCCAATAGCGACAAATTTTTTGAAGGCCTCAGACTCCACCAGCTGGTATGGTAAAAGCTGGCGGGCTAAGAGTTCCGTCAAGCCAGCTGTCAGTCGCAGGGCAAGGGGGTGACTCTGTGACATTGGCTTCTTATGCTCAAACATTTCCTTAACAGACACCTGACTGTGGGCTGAAGGTGAGAGGCAGAGTGGTGGGTGGTTGAAAGGGGGCAAGGAGGACAGCAGTGGTTGACGTGGCTGAAGATGCTGGACCAGGAGGAGGATGGTGGCTTTGAGTTTGTGTGCTGCTTGTACGCATGTGTTGATCCCATTGGCGTTTGTGATGTGAGATCATGTGCCTTCGCAAAGCAGTTGTACCGAGG
Organism: Bufotes viridis; assembly: GCA_033119425.1. Classification (NCBI taxonomy): domain Eukaryota; kingdom Metazoa; phylum Chordata; class Amphibia; order Anura; family Bufonidae; genus Bufotes; species Bufotes viridis. The sequence continues at coordinate 244,785,751 of CM065592.1, read as the reverse complement.
TGGGTGTTGGACTTCCCACGACTCAGTTTCTTTTGGCACAGGCTGCAAATATCATTGCTGTTATCAGAGGCAGACTCACAAAAAATAATGCCACACTGCTGAGCTTTGCAATGATGGCATTCTGGTGGTGGCAACAGCATGCGTTGACTGGCGTGCTGTCTGGCTGACCCTGGGTGCCGATACTTGCTGTCTGACTGTGCCACTAACTCCTTGCGACGACCTCCCCCTGCTTCCAACTCGTCTCCTCCTTCTCTCTGTCTCCCCTTCTGAACTTTCCCCCTCTTCTCCTCTTCAAGCAGGCATCCACGTGGCATCCGTGGACACATCGTCATCATCAACCGCTTCACTTGTATCTGACACCTCAGCAAAGGAAGCAGCAGCGGGTACAACAACAACATCATCATCATCATCATCACACTGTATGTCCATGTGTGTAATCCTGCCTGACTGAGACATATCCCTGTAATCTATATCATCTGGCAATAATGGTTGCTCATCACTAATTGCATCCAACTGATGTGTAAATAACTCCTCTGACGGATCAAGTGGTGGTGGTGGTAGTGGTGGTGGTGGCGGCGGGCGGGAGCATGGTAACTTGAGAGCAGGTGACCGAAGCTGAGCTGGAGGAGGATGGTGCGTCAAGGTTCTTAGCGGAAGCTGTTGAAGATTGGGTGTCCTGTCTAAGCCAGTCAACTATGTCGTCAGAATTTTTCGGGTTCAGGGTACGTGGCCTCTGAACACTGGGCATTATTCCAGGGCTAGTGGAAATCGCAGCACCACGACCATGACGGCCCCTGCGGGATAACCTGCCTCTGCCTGCCATTTTTTTTTTAGATAAGTGGTACTACACGTGCTAGGTACTGTGCCACCCGGTATGAGTGTTGGGCACTAGCAGAGGGCACACTACAGTCTGTGGGCCTGACACACACACACTGGCAGGCAGGCAACTGAAATTAGATTAAAGTGTACAGAAAAAGTGCCTTATTTTAAGGCAAAGTCCAGAGCCACACGGTATGATTGATGGGCACTGGCAGTGGGCACACTACAGTCTGTGGAAGTCGGCCTGACACAAACTGGCAGCAGGCAAGCAACTGAAATTAGACTAAAGTGTAAAAATTAAATGCCTTATTTATTGGCAAACTACTGTGCCACCCGGTATGAGTAGTGGGCACTGGCAGTGGGCACAATACAGTCTGTGGAAGTTGGCCTGACACACACTGGCAGCAAGCAAGCAACTGAAATTAGACTAAAGTGTAAAAATGAAATACCTTATTTATCGGCAAGCTACTGTGCCACCCGGTATGAGTGGTGGGCACTGGCAGTGGGCACACTACAGTCTGTGGAAGTCGACCTGACACACATTGGCAGCAGGCAAGCAACTGAAATTAGACTAAAGTGTAAAAATTAAATGCCTTTTTTGATGCAAAGTCCTGTGCCACATGGTATGAGTGGTGGGCACTGGCAGTGGGCATACTACAGTCTGTGGAAGTCGGCCTGACACACACTGGCAGGCAACTATCCTTAGATTAAAGGATAAAAATTAAATGCCTTTTTTATGCAAAGTCCTGTGCCACACGGTATGAGTGGTGGGCACTGGCAGTGGGCACACTACAGTCTATGGGCCTGCAGCTCCTCACACAAGGGCAGGCCAAGCAACTGCAATATGTATATGGAGAAAAAAAAAAAGCAGACTAATGTAGCAGCCCTAAAAAGGACTTTTTGGGGTGCTATCAGGACGCTGTCTTTACAGGAGAGATCAGTTGAGTCTTTCAGGACTGGAGTGGACAATGAATACACTAGCCTAGCTATGAATTTCCCAATTATATCAGCAGCAGCTACACTGTAGTGATGTCGCGAACATAAAATTTTCAGTTCGCGAACGGTGAACGTGAACTTCTGCAAATGTTCGCGAACGGGCGAACCGGGCGAACCGCAATAGACTTCAATAGACAGGCGAATTTTAAAAACCAAAGGGACTCTTTCTGGCCACAATAGTGATGGAAAAGTTGTTTCAAGGGGACTAACACCTGGACTGTGGCATGCCGGAGGGGGATCCATGGCAAAACTCCCATGGAAAATTACGTAGTGGACGCAGAGTCGGGTTTTAATCCAAGGGCATAAATCAACTAACATTCCTAAATTGTTTGGAATAACATGCTTTAAAACATCCAGTGTGTGTATACGATCAGGTATGATGTTGTTTCGATCAGGTAGTGTAAGGGTTACGCCCGCTTCACAGACATTGACAGACCAAACTCCCCTTTTAATGCACCGCAAACAGTCCATTTGCACAACCGCAAACTCCCCATTTGCACAAGGTTGGATACCAAGCTAGCCATGTCCCGGTGATGTCATTGAAGGTTTCTTCCTCCACCCAGCCACGTACAACACCAAGGGTCCCCGAAAGGTCAATTGAATTGATTTTTCGAACGGGGAGATGGTTAAAAAAACGCTGGCTCCCTCCCCTTTATTTTAATCCACGGTCACTGCGTCTGCGCTGTGCAATTTACTCTCACACCCGATATGAGTGGTATTTTCTGTAGTACTATTCTCATCAGTTTAATCCCTGTTACGTCCCATATCAGGGATTGCCTTTTGTGGAAAAAAATGTAGGCCGGGTACCTTCGACTGCCTTTACAGTGACAGACCAAACTCTCAAACACCAAACTGAATTGATTTTAGGAACCGGGAGATGGAAAAAGCAGCTTCGTCGGTCCTCTTACTCCCAAATTGGGGCACTGCGCGTGCACAGAGCAATGTGCAGTGACACCCTATATGAGTGGTGTCTTAACTAGTACTATTCCTATCAGTTTAATCCCTGTTACGTACCCTATCCGGACTAAAGTGTAAAAATGAAATGCCTTATTTATCGGCAAGCTACTGTGCCACCCAGTATGAGTGGTGGTGGGCACTGGCAGTGGGCACACTACAGTCTGTGGAAGTCGGCCTGACACACACTGGCAGCAGGCAAGCAACTGAAATTAAACTAAAGTGTAAAAATTAAATGCCTGTGCCACCCGGTATGAGTGGTGGTGGGCACTGGCAGTGGGCACACTACAGTCTGTGGAAGTCGGCCTGACACACACTGGCAGCAGGCAAGCAACTGAAATTAAACTAAAGTGTAAAAATTTAATGCCTGTGCCACCCGGTATGAGTGGTGGTGGGCACTGGCAGTGGGCACACTACAGTCTGTGGAAGTCGGCCTGACACACACTGGCAGCAGGCAAGCAACTGAAATTAGACTAAAGTGTAAAAATTAAATGCCTGTGCCACACGGTATGAGTGGTGGTGGGCACTGGCAGTGGGCACACTACAGTCTGTGGAAGTCGGCCTGACACACACTGGCAGCAGGCAAGCAACTGAAATTAGACTAAAGTGTAAAAATTTAATGCCTATGCCACCCGGTATGAGTGGTGGTGGGCACTGGCAGTGGGCACACTACAGTCAGTGGAAGTTAGCCTGACACACACTGGCAGGCAACTAACCTTAGATTAAAGGGTAAAAATGAAATGCCTTTGTTTGATGCAAAGTCCTGTGCCACACGGTGTGAGTGGTGGGCACTGGCAGTGGGCACACTACAGTCTGTGGGCCTGCAGCTCCTCACACGGGCAGGCCAGGCAACTGCAATATATATATGAAGAAGAAAAAAAGAAGCAGACTAAAGTAGCAGCCCTAAAAAGGGCTTTTTGGGGTGCTATCAGGACGCTGTCCTTACAGCAGAGATCTGATGAGTCTTTCAGGACTGGAGTGGACACTGAATACACTAGCCTAGCTATCGATTTCCCTATTAAATCAGCAGCAACTACACTCTCCCTCCTCTCACTAAGACTGCAGTTTCAGAATGAATCTAAAATCGATGCTGTGCAGGAGGTGGGAGGGTCTGGGAGGGAGGGTATGCTGCTGATTGGCTGGAATGTGTCTGCTGACTGTGAGGTACAGGGTCAAAGTTTGCTCAATGATGATGTATAGGGGGCGGACCGAACATCGCATATGTTCGCCTGCCGAGGCGAACGCGAACAAGCTATATTCGCCGGGAACTGTTCGCCGGCGAATAGCTCGGGCCATCTCTACTACACTGTCCCTCCTCTCACTAAGTCTGAAGCCTCCGAATTAATCTAAAATGGATGCTGTCCAGAAGATGGGAGGATCTGGGAGGGAGGGTATGCTGCTGATTGGCTGGAATGTGTCTGCTGACCGTGAGTTACAGGGTCAAAGTTTGCTCAATGATAATGTATAGGGGGCGGACCGAACATTGCATATGTTCGCCCGCCGCAGCGAACGTGAACAAGCTATGTTCGCCGGCAAATAGTTCGGGCCATCTCTAGTTCTAAACCTTAGCACAACCTGCATGACCAGGCATCTACATGCAAAGCATGAACTGCAGTGGAGTAAACACCTTAAAAACAAGGAACTCACTCTGGCTCCCCCTGCTCTCTCTTCTGCTGCTGCCTCGGCCTCTTCCTCCGCCTCGGGAGGAATGTTGGCACCTGCCGCCCAGCAAACAGAAGATGTGCCACCAAACCACCACCTGCGTCACCAAGCATCTCCACCATGTCACACGGCAGCGTTCAGCTCTCCATATCACAAACCTTGGAGAGAAAGCGTATATTCCCACCTAGCCACCCTCAAGCCCTGGGCCTGAATGCCAGCATTTCTAAACTACTGGCATTTGAAATGCTGTCATTCAGGCTGGTGGACACGGACAGCTTCAAACTGCTGATGACGGTGGCTGTCCCACAGTACGTTGTTCCCAGCCGCCACTACTTCTCCAAGAGAGCCGTGCCTTCCCTGCACAACCAAGTATCCGATAAAATCAAGTGTGCACTGCGCAACGCCATCTGTGGCAAGGTCTAACTAACCACATATACGTGTACCAGTAAGCACGGCCAGGGACGCTATATCTCCCTAACTGCACACTGGGTAAATGTAGTGGTGGCTGAGCCCCAGGCTGAGAGTTGTTTGGCGCACATCCTTCCGCCGCCAAGGATCGCAGGGCATCATTCTTTGCCTCCTGTTGCCTCCTCCTCCTACTCGGCTTCCTCCTCCTCTTCTTCCACCTGCTCATCCAGTCAGCCACACACCTTCAGCACCAACTGTTGAGGAAATTTAATATGATGTGTTTTCTAATATTGTCATCATGTCTATCAGTGTGTAAACCACCGAAAGTGGATATCTTGCTGCGGATATAGAGACGCAGCAAGCAGTGTTTTCTTGGCGAATGGATAGATGCCGGCTGGGGGCCCCCGCCCAAAGAGCGGATTTATTGGCTTGGCGTGGATGCATTTGTTAAGAGAACGATATACGAAAGGAACGTGCAATCATTATTTCCAATGTGTCTGATCAACCGCTGGAGATGATGATTCAATTCCTATAAGTAGGCCCACATGAGAATCCTGGTGAGTCTTTCTTGGCATTTGATACGATCGATGCTGAACAAGATTCCCCCTAGTGGTGACTAAGAGACATGTTGTGGTATTCTTTCTTTGTGTGTGTCATCACTTCCTGTATGACTGTACTGTACCTGAAGGGAGTGGTCAGGTGTTGGGCCCGTCTACTTCCTATTTGTTATCCCTTTGGCTATGTAAATAAAGAAAGGGTCAGAGGAGAGCAGTTCTCACCTGGTCCACCATAGAGCAACTTGTCTGACTGATTACTGGAATAGTGCGGCCTTTCCTTTCACAAAAGAGCTGATACACGTGCTTGGGAGCACGGGGTAAGAAAATTACTATAACAGATGGCGAGCTAAGTACAACCAACTGATTTTTCTGCTCTGCACAGCAGCTAAAAGGGGAGAGAGTAAAGTGTAAGGCCTCTTGCACACGGGCGTCATGTTTGACGCCCGGATAAGAGGCGGGTGCGTTGCGGGAATCGCCACGATTTTTCCGCGCGTGTGCTAACGTTTGTAAAAAATCTGCATGCTTGGTACCCAGTAACCACTGGTTATATCCCATTAGATACTAAATCCAACATCAAGAACTTTTCAACCTTACAAACTTACCGGAAGACTTGTAACAACAATCCATTTGTGACCCCTGAACCGACCGGATGACGTTGGCATAATCGGGAGCCCTTCCACACGTGAGCCCCGCACGTGCAACGCCAAAGTGAGGTACGGGGGATACGACTCCTCAAGCCGGACACTGGCGGGATCGGAACACTATATCGAGTGTCACATTGTATATTACCGGTAAGATCCACCCAGTGGATTATAACATTTAGAATCGCGATTCTTAATATTTTCATTAGCAGGACGCCGCTTAATCAACTTGAAGAACGGGACGCTGCCCGATATTACCAATGTCCCAAATGATCCACGTGGACTATTATTTTGGACAGTAATATACTAGAAATGATGAACAGATATTGACTTTGTAGGTAATCCACCTCCGACTTATACTACCTCCGATTTATACTACCTTTGACACGGATTACAGCCATCCTCCTTTTATGATAGTACATTTTTTAGATAGCCGTCTCTTGTACCTATAAGAAGTTAGTCGGATCCTTCACACTGATAGGCTCTTTTTGTTTTGTTTTGTTTTATCTTGATATCACTGCACTTGCACTTTTATTGTATGTACCTTTCTTATTATCTATTTTTTATTATCAATCTCTAATAAATCTATGGTTTTTACAATGCCCATCATCTCTCTGCTATCCCTTATATAAGAGTGCCCCATCCTCTCTATTACTCATCATCTTGTCTTTCCTTGTGTGTCCAGGCATGTGGTTTGTCAGCCATCTTTGATTTCCTCTGTGTAAGACCATGTCATGTGGTTTGTCGGCCATCTTGATTTGCTTTGTGTGAAGAGCATGTGCGTTTGGCAGACATCTTGATTAGTTTGGTGTCTATAGAAAGTGATTTGTTTGTTTTTGCCCAAAATCTCAGTTTTGTCCGGTATAGTTATTTTTGTCTTTCTGTAACCTTTCTGTGTACAGTGTGATTTTGGTTTGGCAAGTTTTGCGCTAGTGACTTGTAGTTTTTTTTATAGCAAGCATTGTGGTGTGTATCGCTGTACAATGGACAGTATTTTTAGAGAAGTTGTAAAGTTGAGGAACACGGCGGCCATTCTTCAAGCAATGAAGGGATCTACTGATCCATGGCTGGAGGCTCAGAATTGTGTAGGACACCTGATGGGTATCAGAAAATGGCGCAAACGTGAAGGCAAGTATGGTCTGATTTTTGCTGCAGAGTGGATAGGGGGCAAATATCAGGAGTCTTGTCAGCTGAAGTTGAGCTTGGAGGGAGAAGTGAAAGTTTTAAAGTCGGAAATTGTTAAATTGAGAGCTCTTGTCCAACAGGCAGCTGAAGCTAGCGCTAATTATGAATGTACTGTGAGGTGTAATACTGAGCTACGTAGGGAGAATGAACAATTGTCTGAGAGCCTGGCGCATGCGCAGTGTGCTGTGAGGGAATTGTCTGCCCTCTGCAGGAGGACAGAAGCTGAACAGTCTCAGTGCTTAGTGCAGCCAGAGGCATTGAAGGAACCGTTAGAGAGTAATGGTTCTGGGGTTACAGAGAACATATTGGCGGTAAGTATGGAGAAGTCTGAGGAAGTTCAATCAGATTCTGAAGCCGACTCAGGGATGGACACTTTATCTGACCCTGGAGTTGGAAGTATTGATCCAGAGGCAGACGATTCCTCAGATGAGTCCGTGGTAAGAGGATTTAATTCAGATTGTAGTGTGGGATCTAGTCATGCTAGGATGGTTAATGTTGTACAGCAAGGCAGGTCACCATGTGCCCAGAGAAGGTTTTGTGCAGGCAGACAAGCTATTCGTTGTTTTGCATGCAGAGATGGGCACATTGCGAGGTACTGTGACGTTGCAAATGGTAACAGACAGAGGTATGTTAAGTACCCCAGAACCACTCCTAGGAGTAAAGTTGTTTATTCAGCAAGGTGGGGGGATGGTCCCAGACATGGTCCTTCTCAAAGGCATAGGCGCTATGGACAGCCAAGGTCATGGATCCAGGAAGCAGATTTGAAATCCCAGTGTGAGCGGTTAAAGTGTGAAAATGTGAAGCTGAGAGAGGAAATAGATCGGCTCCTGGAATTTAGCAGAGTTTCTCATTTCGTGTAAGGAAAGTAAGAAATGTTATTAAGGTCTTTGTGAACCAGTTTACTATTGTATTAGGAAAAAATGGAGGAACCGTAAGCTTGTAATGTTAAATCCTGCTCAATTGTAAAGATGAATCTGATGTTGGTTTGGGGCCGGGCAAATTAGCATTTCAATGGCTGGGTGGGGAGAAGTTCTCCTGCCAGTGTTTACGGTTTCAGGTGAACCCTCCAAGGCATTGATGTGTTAATTCAGTCCTACATTGTATGTGCTGGAAAGGGTTTGTTTTAAAGTTAAAGTGTACTTCTATAAGAGGGACCTCCAATGTGACCCTCTCTGGAGGAGATTTTGTCTGTGTTATTAATGTTTTACTAGTTTTGTCTTTCAGGGAAACCTAGAGATTTACAGAAGGACCTGGATGTGCGGTTTTAAATGTATTTTTCCCTGCAGGCAATAACTAGATATTAGAGGATTTTCATTTGTTGTTGTCTATGTGTGTGTTTTTAAATGTTTGTCCCAATTTTTCTTTTTCTCTCTCTTTTCTAAGTGACAGTTCTACACTCCAGGACTCTTCTCTCTTTAACAACATCACCACCAGAGGTTAACCCCGAATTTATTTTTATTTTATCAGCAGGAGATTGACTGGAGGAGCCATGTTGGGCTGGAGAAAAGCGGGTCTCATTTATTGGTAGCCTGAGCTGGCCAAACACAGGCGCAGCTCAGCTGTGTGTATAGCCTTCAGAAGGCATACTGGGAATCCAGCAAGAGGAGCTTAGGCCGAAAGGCCCTGTGGGAGTAGAAATAGCATTGAGAGTAGCACTAGGCTGCTCTCATTGCAAGAGATTTCTAGCTGTCCGATGTAGGCTTTGTAAGAAGTCGGAGTCGGAGAGACGCACTGCGAGAATCCGGGCGGTGCTCTCCGTGTACGGTCGAATAGAGTGTCCCTGAACGCAGGCAACACTGGTAATCGCTTGGTTAATCAAGGATGGGTAGTGGTAAATCCATGTTCGGGGGGGAAAAAAATAGTCCCCTCGATGCGGTCAGACGGCTGCTCAGTACCTGAGATCTAGTTATGGGGTGAAGGCCACAAAGCCTCTTAAAGAATGGTGTAGATGGTCCAAGGGTACCCTTTGGAGTACCCCTCTGGAAAGATGTAGCCCAGCTATGGTTTCAAAAGACAATAATGGCAGTAAACCTGCAGGGGATACAGAGGGCGGTTTCAGTCCGGAGTAACCGCATTATGTACACCTGGCCTGGATGAGAAGGGGTAACCGCAATTGGTGATATAGTTCCTGAAGCAGAAGAGGCTCTTTCTGAGCTAACTCTGTTAAGACAGGCTGCATCCACCTAGACTGTTGTAGTTTTTTTCAGATGTCTCTGCTGTCACCAATGCAATTATCTATCTTTCTCTCTCTATCTCTCTCTCTCTCTCTCATCCCACCCTCATCTTTCCATCTAACCTTGAGACGATGCACCATGCTGAGTCCAGCTTCTCTTCGTCCAGGTTTTGAGGACGATGAGAAGGGGGAAAAAGTGGTGTAGAAAACCGAATTTTTAAACATCAAGTGTCAATAATCAGGTCAAGAACCATCAAGGTTCAGCACAGCCCGGGGTAAAGACTGGCCATTCTGAAACTCATATGTTTGGGGGACAGGCCCCACACCGCGCAGGAGTTGTGACGGGGTATACAACAACAGACCGACGAGTGGTTGCTGCCGGTGAGCCTCAAGCCCGGCCTGGTGGTGTGCGATAATGGGCGAAATCTCGTCGCAGCTCTGGGATTAGCCGGTTTGACGCACATCCCTTGCCTGGCGCATGTGCTGAATTTGGTGGTACAGAAGTTTATTCACAACTACCCCGACATGTCAGAGCTGCTGCATAAAGTGCTGGCCGTCTGTGCGCGCTTCCGGAATTCACATCCTGCCGCTGCTCGCCTGTCTGCGCTATAGCATAACTTCGGCCTTCATATGCGATGTGCCCACCAGGTGTAACTCCACCTTGCACATGCTGGAGAGACTGTGTGAGCAGCAGCAGGCCATAGTGGAGTTGCAGCTGCAGAACGCATGGGTGAGTCGCACAGCTGAACAGCACCACTTCACCACCAATGACTGGGCCTCCATGCGAGACCTGTTTTCCCTGTTGCGCTGTTTCGAGTACTCCACCAACATGGCTAGTGGCGATTACGCAGTTATCAGCATTACAATACCACTTCTATGTCTCCTTGAGAAAACACTTAGGGCGATGATGGAAGAGGATGTGGCCCAGGAGGAGGAGGAGGAAGAGGGGTCATTTTTAGCATTTTCAGGCCAGTCCTTTAGAAGTGTCTCAGAGGGAGGTTTTTTGCAACAGCAGAGGCCAGGTACAAATTTGGCCAGCCAGGGCCCACTACTGCAGGACGAGGATGAGGATGAAGCATGTTCACAGCAGGGTGGCACCCAACGCAGCTCGGGCCCATCACTAATGTTGAGCGTGAATATTCAAATAGCGAATTTTTATTGCGAATATCACAAATTCGATAATTCGCGAATATTGCGAATATAGCGCTATATATTCGCAATTTCGAATATTCCTTTTTTTTGTTTTTTTTAGATGTTAATCCTTTTTGCTCTCTGGTTGTCTTCCCACTTCCCAAATGCTGTTCTTACCTGTCCGGAGGATTCCTGGCTCCCTGCCCGCTCCAGTCAATGCCCGTTGCCACTTCTGCCGACTTCCTGTGTGCATGGGAACGCCTCCATGCTAAAATGTATTGTCGGATGTGAGAATTTGACTAAGTTGTAATCGCAATGCGATTAATATAACCTGAATTATTCGCATTGCGATATTCGTTATATTCTAGCAATACAACCATTAGGAACCCAGCTTTAAGTTGAATTCGCAATGCGAGCAATACAGGTTATATTAATCGCATTGCGAATTCAACTTAGAGCTGAGTTCCTAATAGTTGCTGCTAGAATATAAAGAAGATTGAGAATATAGTGCTATATTCGTGAATTCGTGATATTCGTCGTCTTCGTTATATTCTAGCAATACAACCATTATGAACTTAGTTCTAAGATCAATTCGCAATGCGAGTATATGTTTGCTTCGCGAATGAGACTTAGAGCTGAGTTGCTAATGGCTGTATTGCTAGAATATGACGAAGATTAAAAATATAGTGCTATATTCGTGAATTCGTGATATTCGTCATCTTCGTTATATTCTAGCAATACAACCATTAGGAACTTAGCTCTAAGATAAATTCGCAATGCGAGTATATGTTCGCTTCGCGAATGAAACTTTGAGCTGAGTTCCTAATGGTCGTTGCTAGAATATGACGAAGATTGAGAATATAGTGCTATATTCGTGATATTCGTTATATTCTAGCAATACAGCCATTAGGAACCCAGCTCTAAGTTGAATTTGCAATTTGAGTAATACAGGTTATATTAATCGCATGGTGAATTTAACTTAGAGCTGAGTGCCTAAATTTCACGTACTTGCGTGCTGTCTTGGTGGCAGACTTTTTACTCTTTTTACTGTCAAATGACCACCCCATTGTGTGGGTGTCAGGGGCCTAAATTTCGTTTAATTGCCTGCTGTCTTAGGGGCAGACATTTAACTCTTTTTGCTGTCTAATGACCTTCCCATTGTGTGGGTGTCAGGGGCCTAAATTTCACGTACTTGCTTGCTGTCTTGGTGGCAGACATTTAATTATTTTTACTGTCTAATGACTTCCCCATTATGTGGGTGTCAGTGGACTATATTTCGTTTAATTGCTTGCTGTCTTGGTGGGAGACATTAAACTCTTTTTACTGTCAAATGACCTCTCCTCTGTCTGGGTGTTAGGGGTCTACATAAATGATAATGGCCTGTTCCATTACAGGTTGACCTAAGGCCTGCATCCGGGTGCCATGGCCCTTAGTCTGTGAATGAGGCCTGTGGCACTGCAGGCAGACATGAATCCTTTTTGGCTGTGATGAAAACTTCAACTCCCATAGCATTCCCACCTGACACCACCCCAACCTCCTATTCCACCTCCTCCAAGTTGCCAATTGATACTGGTTAATTTGTATTTATTTTATTTTATTTTAATTCATTTCCCTATCCACATTTGTTTGCAGGGGATTTACCTACATTTTGCTGCCTTTTGCAGCCCTCTAGCCCTTTCCGGGGCTATTTTACAGCCTTTTTAGTGCCCAAAAGTTTGGGTCCCCATTGACTTCAATGGGGTTCGGGTTCGGGGTGAACTATGGGTCATGTTCGGATCCCGAACCCGAACGATTTCGTGAAGTTTGGCCGAACTTCTCGAACTCGAACATCCAGGTGTTTGCTCAACTCTATACATAAGCAATTCTATGAGGCCTTGATTTTGAAATATGGGTGAATAACCTGTCTACTTCCACTGTTATTGGGGTGTCCACCTTGTTTATTACATAAGCAATTCTATTAGGCCTTGATTCTCAAATTGAGGTGAATAAGAAGTCTATTTCCACTGTTGGGGTGTGCACCTTGTTAAAAGATATACAATTCTATTATGCTTTGATTCTGAAATTGGGGTGAATAACTTGTCTACTTCTACTGGTAGAGGGGTGTCCTCCTTGTTTAATAGATAAGCAATTATATGAGGTCTTAATTCTGAAATTGGGGTGAATAACCTGTCTACTAACTCTATGATGATGTAGCTGATCGCACATGGTAGCCAGATGAAGAGGGGGCTTCATCATCATCATCGGAGGGTGAGGGTGGCAGCTTGCCAGTGAGTAAGCAGCAGAGTGGCAGTGTGTGGCCGTGAGCCAGCAGTGTGGAAGCAGTGTGAGATCTGGAGTCAAACGTGCCCGGGGTAAACCATCTGCTACTCAGGATCTTACCTGTCCGAAAACAACTAGTGGGGCACAGCTTCATGGAGGCAGCAGCAGGCAGTCAGCACGGAGTGGTGGGGGTAAAATGCCATACTTGTCAGTGTGGGAATTTTTCATCAAGTCACTTGAGGATGTCAGCATGGCAATATGTAGGATCTGTGAGCAGAAGGTGAAGTGCAACTAGTGTGCCAATGTTGGCACCACAGCACCACAGCCTTGGGTCAACACATAGAGTGTCACCATAATTTGGCCTGGGAAAACCGTGGTTCTAATGTAGTGGTACAGCCTGACGCATCTCAAAGTGGCCTTCACCCCTTCTCCAGCAGTCAAGGCTTCACCACCTTAGCAGAAGGAAGCTGAGTTTTCTTTCCATCGTTTACTGGTCCTGATGCTCCTCCTCCTCCTCTTACTCCTCGTCACACTTTTCGCCAGCAATCGATCACTGGGGTGATTTTAAAGAAACAACGGTATACATGCACTCATCCAACGGCACAGACACTGAACGTACTCCTTGCCAAGTTGCTGGCACTACCGTCCCTTTCTTTCCATGTGGTTGACTCTGCACATTTCAGAGAACTGATGGCTTGTGTCGAGCCAGGGTAGAGAGTCCCAAGCCGTCACTACTTCTCTAAAAATGCTGTACCAGCCCTGCATGTGTACGTACAGCAGAAGGTGGGCCAGTCTTTGAGCCTGTTGGTGTCTGGTACAGTTCATGGCAGCACTGATATGTGGAGCTGTAATTATAGTTAAGGACAATATGTGGCCTTTATGGCCCACTAGGTAAATGTGGTATCTGCCCAGGCAGACCAGCAACATGGCCAAGTGATGGCAATGCCTCCTCCACCTTCTCAAGCTATAATTATGGGGCCAATGTCCTCCTCTGCCTCCTCATCCTCCACCTTGTCTTCAGCCTCCACTGTAGGAACAGTTCTGAGAGGTCCTCCAGCATACCACGTAGGCAGAGCATGGCGGTGTCTCGCTGTTCTGCACCTGGCCAGCCTGGGCAAACTGAGGAACTGCTCTGCGACCTTCATCAAGAAATCTAATCCTGGCTGTCACTTTGCCAACTGAAGATCGGAACCAGGGTCACCAATAATTGGAAGCACATTCTGTCTGCGTTGCACCAAGGAGGGCTGACTCATGCACCTTGCATGGCTCACATCTTCAATCTGGTTGTAACCTGGCTCCTGAAGTCTTCCATCCAACTGCAAGGTGTCTTGAAAATGTCCAGTAAACTGTGCATGCACTTCAGCCGCTTTTACCGTGCAAGTCACGCCCTCCTTGAGCTGCAAAGGCAGAATGGTGTTCCCCAACATCATCTCATATGTGATGTTTCCACACGTTGGAACTCCACCCTCCACATGTTGCCCCTGTTTCTTCTATGTAACGCTATAAACTTCTTACTTTCTTTCACTTGAAAAGATTAACTTATTCTGTTTATTACTGTGTTACTGCATTTTATATATTGTGATGTATATCCTGTTCATTATCACTGTATTTGCAAGGCTCCGCGGAAAGAGTTAATGAATACTGAGAGACTGTTAGGACTTTGAATGAGAAGCTGGTACTTTTCCACAGCTGCCATAGAGTTTAAAGAAGAACATGTTTTCTAGGGAAAAAGCTAGATGTTGTTTACCACCAAACCAAGACAGTCTGACCTTTTGAATGTCTGGTTTTAGCTCTGTTGTTATGTCTGGAAACTTGAGTATCATTAAAGCTCTAATGTAAGTCTATGAGAGACGGAACGTGTTACAATGTATCTGTTTGTGCTGAACTTCTCCCCTCCACCCCTCCCACTAGAAGGTTCCAGTCTAGCTAGAAATAGTATATAAGGAGAGCAGTCAGAGCCCTAGTGTGCTGCAGTTAGGGAACAGTGTTTGGAAGAGAAGACTCAGCCAAACTACTGAGTGACAAGAAGAAGATGCTGAGGCGGGGATATTCTTTCACAGACCCTGGATCATGAGCCTTGGACCAAGAGTACCAGCCTTCTGAGGAGAGAGAGGGACAGCTTGCTCAGGCCTGGTTTACTGCAGACCCTGACTCTCTAGACTTATTTCCCATTGGGGTGCACCACGCCTTACCATCCCTTCTGGAGAGCAGCAACACGTGGTGACATCTCGATGGTGTCTGTGGGACTCTTCATAGCGTGGGGGCCACCCCAAACCTGGCCACTGCAGCATCTCATGCCTGACACCTGCCTTTTGCTCAGAGCCTTTGACAAAGCCACTTTATTTGTCAGTTGCAAGGACTATGGAATGCATGATGTTATTCCACATCTTCACGTTCTAGAGCAGATGCTGATAAATCTGACTGGCCAGGGACTTGATCCTTGGCTACTTGAACCCTGTGTGGGGGCTAAACTCTCAGAGTAGGAGGATGAAGAGAAGGACATTAACTCACCTTTAAACACAAAATGTAGAGAGATTAACCTTTACACACTGATGCCTGATGCATCTCACTAGATCATTAGATCATTCTGGCAAAAATGTTTAGACTGCAGTGTGCTGCCACAGCAGAACCTTGTGGAATATGTCCTGTTACTTCTGGCCACGTGTTTCAGCCACTATTCTGATGCTGCCACCCGCCTGATGTCACTAACCTGCTGCTGTTTCTGATGCAATCTTCTATTAATCTTGTTCTTTTACTGCCACTGCTTTTGCACTGACCCCCCCCCCCCCCCCCCACACACACACACACACACACATACTTTGTGACCGGACCACTACGTTGATTCCTACTGCTGCTGCCATTTTCACCACTCTGTGACTGAGCACAAATAAGACCTCGATCATACGGTCATTATTTTGCATCAGGATTTGGAAGCCAAAAGCAGGAGTGAGTCCAAAACACAAACAACATGAAATATTTCCATCACATGTCATCTCTGTTTTGGGCCTACTCCTTGCAAATACTGATCAATTACTGACCAAATACTGACCGTGTGAAGGTGGGTGCTTAAAAGACAGGATTTTGTTTTTTTGGGGTTCTTTTTCTGACACATCATAAGAAGGGGGAAAAAAACTGTGACGTCAATACAAACTTACTGCTGACACCCTCCCCACTCTGTCATGGAGCTACTATTTGTATCATTGGCTAACAAAATAGGTTATCTATCAATCTATGTGTAAACAGCAGATGGTGTAAAATGGATAGCTCTTTCCCATAATAGAGTCAGTGGCTAATAGAACAGGTTATCTGTCAATCAATGCGGACACCTCACATACAGTAAAATGAGACAGCTCCGTCCCACTATATTAGGATACCTGGCACTAACATTGACCTGTTCACACTTTAGTTATTTGGTCAGTTAATTCCAGCAGTTACTATATGGTGAGCCAAGATCAGGAGCCAATCCTACTCTCAGATAAGGTATCATTAAAATCTGCACCTGTTCTGTGTTTTTGTCCAGTAACTGACCAAATAAGTGTTGTGTGAACTGAGCCTAATAGTGACTCACAGTCATTTTACAGCTAACAGAATTGATTCAAAAGCATGTGTTGTCACAACATGTATTAGAAGAACCATTTTTTTCTCCACTACTTTATTGGCACTGCCTCCATGTCCATCTTTTGTTCCACTAAAGAGTGATTGGGACAGAGCTCCTGCAGGGGTGCACAGTGTTTTTTTTCCCTTTACTAAAGGCTTCTGTATGTTTTTTTTTTTGTTTAGCTAGGGACTAGCTAGGACTGTTGGTGGCCTGCACATCTATGCACATGTCCATATACTGTATGAGACCTCTCTATCATACTGATGCACAGTAACTGTTTTAGTACAAAAAAGGACTAGCTATGCATGTTGCTGCAATACACAGTGATGTACACCGAGATACACTCTCCCTGCAGGGCGGCATAGAGCTGATTTAATGCTCCTTTTGACTAAGTAATTCAGAACAAAGCGACTTTTTTTTTTAAATTCGGCGAAGCGCCCGCATCAAATTTTTAAAAAATTCGCTCATCTCTTATAAGCGTGGAAAAAACATTTTCATTACAAACATTCAGTCTATACATATATCTACACCACAGAATCATCATCCAAAGTGAATTGTTAGTTTACAAATTGTAGTGATTATCTACTCCTTTACAGACAGCATCAGGGATAGGGAAGAAAATGCACATGGCAGATTAGAAGGAAGGAAAGCTATCCAAGTCTTCAAGTAGGACAAATCACACAAAAAGTAGAGAGGGATGAAATCAAATAGCAAACAGTCTGCAGGAGGAAAGTTCACACAGCCTTCGTAAGAGAGAGCTCATAGCAAACAATGTCAGCACAACAGTATCTTTCAACTCAAAGAAGCAGAAATCTCTCATGAACTGTAGAAGTACAGTACAAAAGTTAAGCAGTGCAGAGCTGGGAAAGGCAGCAACATCCTGGACACACAGGCATCACAGAATGTATTACTGAGAGGGAAATACTTGCATGAAAAAGTTTGACGATAGATGTAGGCTACAAACTGTTTATTATGGAGCTTGAAAATTAATGGACATTACAACATTACAGACTAAAACTTTTTTTTTTATATAAACCAAAAGTAGCCATAACATGTAAAAATTATGTTTCCATGTCAAATGTGCCCATAACATTTAAATCTTTTTTTATTTGTTCTGGTAAACCAAATACAAGTATCACATGGTATTATATTGCTTAATCTGTTTCAGTTGCTGCAAACATCAAGGTCTTAAGTAGATTTACTCTGCTCTTCTTGATAGATATATTTAAAAGGTCAAGCAAACACAGACAGTTTTATTGCTTTGTCTTAATGCTTTTATTTCATCAACTTCAGTGTCTCCATATGGTGACCTTTTACAAACTTTCTAAATCATTAAAAACACATATTGAATTTGCACTTTATAGAATCTTGAGTGATTTTAATTTTCCTTCCTCCATTGGTATGATTAATCTTCAGAGGACTTTTCTTGAGTTTAATTCACTCAGAGGAAAAGATAAGACATTGTTATATTCTGTTTAACATTACTAATTATATTGTATTAGCAGTTTTTCAGTGCATACAACCTGACAGGGACAGAAACCAAATTACACTCCTGTTAATTTGGTTAAATGTGCCTTTGTTCAACACTATGTACAGTACATGAATCTGTATGTTGAAAGTATAAAAATAGCCTATATTACATTAATAATTGATAGTTTAACCTTAGGCAAGTAGAAGCCTAAGGGTACTTTCACACGTGCGGCATGACTATCCAGCAGGCTGTTTCGGCGGGTGAACAGCCTGCCGGATCCACCATGCCGCAAGTACACGTGTGCTGCTGTGCTGCCGCTCCGTCCCCATTGACTATAATGGGGGGGCGGAGCTACAGCGCAGAACAGCGGTGCACGGCCGGAGATCGCCGGACTAAAAGTACTGCAGGTCCGACTTTTCAGTCCAGTGATCTCTGCAGCACACGGGTACTTGCGGCATGGCTGATCCGGCAGGCTGTTCACCTGCCGGAACAGCTTGCCGGATAGCTATGCCGCTAGTGTGAAAGTACCCTAATACAGTTTCTATGGTCTCTCCACCATTTTGCAACTCTGGTTTAATATGATTATCTAAGTGGTTGTAGGAAGGGCAATTTCACTCCCCCTCTCCTTGCCTTAAGGATGCTGTCATGCATTTAGAAGCAGGAAAAAAAGTGCTCAACATCCTGTGCCTAAGAGAGCTAGTAAAGCAGTGACTTGGACTCCATCATTACCTGTGCTGGAGCAAGGAGAGAGTGAGTTAGGAAGGAGTATAATTTTATTTGTTTATACATGTATATCATGTATTTATTACATGACGTTATTGGACTTTTTTCCTTTTGTGCACATTAGAATGTGATAAAATTGACACTGATATGGGTATGGTTATCTATATGCATATGCATCAGTTCTAGAGTTGAGTGGACACCTGGATGTTCGGATTTGAAAAGGTCAGCCGAACTTCACGAAAATGTTTGGGTTCGGGATCCGAACTTGACCCGAACTTGACCCCTAACACGAACCCCATTGAAGTCAGCCTAAAATGGCTGTAAAATAGCCCTGGAAAGGGCTAGAGGGCTGCAAAAGGCATCCCCTGCAAACAAATGTGGATAGGGAAATGACTTAAAATAAAATAAAATATATAAAAATTAACCAATATTAATTGGCAACTTGGAGGAGGAGGTGGAATAGGAGGTTGGGGTGGCGTCAGGTGGGAATGCTATGGGAGTTGAAATTCTCCTCACAGCCAAAAAGGATTCATGTCTGCCAGCAGTGCCACAGGCCACATTCACAGATTCAGGCTCAAGGCAACCATACATGGGAGTTGGAGAAGTTCTCATCACAGCCAAAAGTAGATTCATGTCTGCCAGCAGTGCCACAGTCCACATTCACAGTTTTAGGCCCAAGGAAACCATACATGGGAGTTGGGGAAGTTGTCAACACAGCCAAAAAGGATTCATGCCTGCCTGCAGTGTCACAGGCCTCATGCACAGATTCAGGCCCCTGGCACCCACAAATAGGAGAGTTCAAATCACGCCAAAACAGTATTGATTTCACCCAGCAGTGCCACTGGCCACAATCACTCATTCAGGCCCATGGCTCCCGCAAAGAGGAGAACAGTCCCATAACAGCAATTTAGGCCTCAGGTCAACCTGCAATAGAACTGGCTATTATCATTTATGTAGGCCTCAGCACCAAGACAGAGGTGAGTGGTCCCATAACAGCAACACAGGCCTCAGGTCAACCTGCAAAGGAACAGGTCATTATAATTTATTTATGTAGGCCTGACACCCAGACAGAGGAGAGGACATTTGATAGCAAAAAAAGGTTAATTTCTCCCACCAATAAAGCAGGTGATTAAACGAAATATAGGCCCCTGACACCCAGACAGAGGAGAGGTCATTTGTCAGCAAAAAGAGGTTAATGTCTCCCACCAATGCAGCAGGCAATTAAATGAAATATAGGCCCCTGACACCCAGATAGAGGAAAGTTTATTTGACAGTAAAAAGAGGTTAATGTCTCCCACCAATGCAGCAGGTGATTAAACGAAATTTAGGCTCCTGACACTCAGACAGAGGAGAAGTCATTCGACAGAAAAAAGAGGTTAATGTCTCCCACCAATGCAGCAGGCAATAAAACTAAATATAGGTTCATTCAACTTGGGGTTGCCCCCTAAATAATGGTACAATTAAAAAAAGAGGATTCAATAAAGAAGTGCCCTGGAGTACAAGAATGTATGGTTGAGGGCGAGGCAGTTATAAATGTCTATTCTGCACAAGGACAATACGATCCACCGCAGCACTCAAGTTAATAGCAAAAATCTTCTTTTATTAGCACCAAAGTGTAGCAGCAACGTTTCAACCTTTCGGTCTTTTGTCAAGCACAAGGTACGGACAAGTCCTGTGGGATCCATGCCTGGTACAGGCGGCTGCGTTTGTCTGTAATGACGCCCCCTGCCGTGCTAAATACACGTTCAGACAATACACTGGCCGCAGGGCAGGCCAGCACCTCCAAGGTATAAAGGGCAAGCTCTGGCCATGTGGACAATTTGAAGACCCAGAAGTTGAATGGGGCAGAACTATCAGTCAGTACGTGGAGGCGTGTGCACACGTACTGTCCCACCTTGTTGTTGAAATGCTGCCTCCTGCTAACACGTTCCCTATCAGCTGGTGGTGCAGTTTGCTGTGGCACGGTGACAAAACTTTTCCACATCTCGGCCATGCTAACCCTGCTGTCTGAGGAGCTGGCCGTGACACAACTGCATTGGCAACCTCTTCCTCCTCCTCCTCTGCCTTTGCCTTGTGCTTCCACTTGTCCCCCCGCTGTCAGTTGGGAATGCCCTTAGGAGGGCATCTTCCTATCATGATCCAGTGCGGGAATTAAGGTGGGCATGTTGTCCTAGTACTGGGGATCCAGCAGAGTATCAACCCAGTAGTCAGCACAAGTTAAAATGCAACTCTGCTGTCATTGCGCATGCTCTGCAGCATGTAGTTGCTCATGTGTGCCATGCTGCCCAGAGGTAACGATAAGCTGTCCTTTGTAGGTGGTATATCGTCTGTGTCCTCCGTATCCCCCCAGCCACGCTGCAATGATGGCACTGAGCTGCATAGGGTGCCACCCTGCAGTAAAACCGGTTCCTCCTCCTCCTCTTCTACCTCCTCCTCCTCTAGAAGTGTGCGCTGGCTGTCAACATGTGTACCTGGCCTCCTCCTGTGCTGCATCCTCTTCCATCATCGCCGTAATATTTTTTTCAAGGAGACATAGAAGGGGTATTGTAATGCTAACAACGGTGTCATCAGCACTGGCTATGCTGGTTGAGTACTCAAAAGACCACAACAAGTTACACAGGTCTCGCATGCGGGCCCAGTCACTGGTGGTGAAGTGGTGCTGATCCGCAGACCCGTGCTTACTGCATCTGAAACTCCACTATCGCCCGCTGCTGCTCGCAGTCTCTCCAGCATATGTAAGGTGGAGATCCACATGAGGCGGTGAGCAGGGAGGCCGAAGGTACGCTGCAGCGCAGACAGGCAAGCAGCAACAGGATGAGAACGCCGAAAGCGCGCACATACGGACCACACTTTCAGCAGCAGCTCTGACATGTCTGGGTAGTTTTTAAGAAACTTCTGCACCACCAGATTCAGCACATGGGCCAGGCAAGGGATGTGCATCAAACCGGCTAGTCCCACAGCTGCAACGAGATTTCGTCCATTATCGAACACCACCAGGCCGGGCTTAAGGCTCACCAGCAGCAATTACTCATCAGTCTGCTGTTCTATGCCCCTCCAAAGCTCCTGTGCAGTGTGAGGTTTATCACCCAAACACATGACTTTTAAAATCGCCTGCTGACGTTTACCCCAGGCTGTGCTGAAGTTGGGGGTGAGGTTCTTTCGATGACTGGATGTGGGGATGGTAGAAGAGGAGGAGGAGGATGATGTGGAGTAGGAGGAGGAAGCAACAGGAGGCAACCAATAATGCCATGCGATCCTCGGTAGTGGGAGGAAATGCGCCAAACCGCTATCCGCCTCGGGCCCAGCCACCACTACGTTTACCCAGTGTGCAGTTAGGGAGATATAGCGACCCTGGCCATGGTTACTGGTCCATGCATGGTTATGTGGACCTTGCCACAGATTTCGTTGCGCAGCGCACACTTGATTTTATCATCCACTTGGTTGTGCATGAAAGGGACGGCTCGCCTGGAAAAGTACTGGGGGACAGCCACCGCCATCAGCTGTTTGAAACAGTATGACAGCATTTCAAAGGCCAGTAATTTTGAAATGCTGGCATTCAGGGCCAGGGCTCGAGGGTGGGTATTTCCTCCTTCTCTCCAATGTTTGGGAGATGGACAGCTGAACGCTGCCGTGTGACACGATGGAGATGCTTAGTGATGGTGTTGTATGTGGTGGTGTGGGTGGAACATCCTCTGTTTGCTGGTCGTCAGGTGCTACGGTGACGCGAGAGGTGGAGGTAGAGGCTGAGGCAGCAGCAGAAGAGGGAGCAGGAGGAGCCTGAGACGATTCCTGGTTTTTAAGTGTTTTTTTTTTTTTCAACTGCAGTTCATGGAAAAGATGCCTGGTCATGAAGGTTGTGCTGAGGTTAAGAACGTTTATGCCTCACTTCAGGCTCTGATGACACAACATGGAAACCATTTGTGTCTTGTCGTCAGGACACTGTGTGAAGAACTGCCACGCCAATGAAGCAGGCCTTGGTGTGCTCGTTGCCTGGGTGCGGTGGACAGAAGCAGGTGTACTGTCTCTGGAAAGGCCGCTGCGCTTTTGCACCCTGCTCCCTCTTTTGCTGTGCTGTTGCCTCTGTGCGATCACCGTCTCTTCCTCAAAGCTGCACGCCTCACTAGCACGACCTTCAGTCCAGTCTGGGTCTAGGACTTCATCATCCTCCACATCATCATCGTCGGTCTGCACATTGCAGAAACCCACAGCAGTTGGCACCTGTGTTTCGTCATCATCAGAGACCTGTTGTGGCGGTCTTCCCATGTCCTCATCCTGCAACAGGGGGCAGGGCTAGGTGGATGGGCGGTCTTCCCATGTCCTCATCCTGCAACAGGGGGCAGGGCTAGGTGGATGGGCCGGGGAAACCCTGCCAACAGAGTCATCAAAACACATTGCCCTACTTCTCCTGAGTACGGCGATACCACATGTGTGACACTTTTTTGCAGCCAAGATGCGCAAAGGGGCCCTAAAACCAATGAGTACCTTTAGGATTTCACAGGGCATTTTTACGCATTTGGATTCTCACGCTTTAGGGCCCCTAAAATGCCAGGGAATTATAAATACCCCACAAGTGACCCCAATTTGGAAAGAAGACACCCCAAGGTATTCCATGGGGGGCATGTCGAGTTCACAGAATTTTTTTTTTTGGCAAGTTAGCGGAAATTGATTTTTTTTTTTTTTTTTTTACAAAGTCTCATATTCCACTAACTTGTGACAAAAAATAAAATTTTACATGAACTCACCATACCCCTCACGGAATACCTTGGGGTGTCTTCTTTCTAAAATGGGGTCACATGTGGGGCATTTATACTGTCCTGGCATTTTAGGGGCCCCTAAAGCGTCAGAAGAAGTCTGGAATCCAAATGCGTAAAAATGCCCTGTGTAAATCTAAAGGTACTCATTGGAATTAGGGCCTCTTTGCTCACCCAGGCTGCAAAAAAGTGTCACTCATGTGGTATCGCCATACTCAGGAGAAGTAGGGCAATGTGTTTTGGGGTGTATTTTTATATATACCCATACTTTGTGTGAAAAATATCTTTGTAAACGACAACTTTTCAAATTTTTTTATACAAAGTTGTCAGTTTACAGAGATATTTCTCTCACCCAACATGGGTATATGTAAAAATACACCCCAAAACACATTGCCCTACTTCTCCCGAGTACGGCGATACCACATGAGTGACACTTTTTTGCAGCCTGGGTGCGCAAAGGGGCCAACATTCCAGCGAGTACCTTTAGGTTTTACATGGCTGCTCACAATTTAGCCCCGCCCAAAATGCCAGAACAGTAAACACACCCCACAATCGACCCCATTTCAGAAAGTAGACATCCCAAGATATTCACTGAGGGGCATAGTGAGTCCGTCTGAGCATTTTTTTTTTTTGCCAGAAGTTAGCAGAAATGGAAACTTTATTATATATTTTTTTTTCCTCAGAAAGTGTAATTTTCTGCTAACTTGTGAAAAAAATGAAATGATACATGAACTCACCATGCCCCTCAGCGAATACTTTGGGGTGTCTTCTTTCTAAAATGGTGTCATTTGGGGGGTATTCATACTATCCTGGCATTCTAGCACCTGAAGAAACATGACAGGTGCTCAGAAAGTCGGAGCTGCTTCAAAATGCGGAAATTCACTTTTTTGCACCATAGTTTGTAAACGCTATAACTTTTACCCAAACCAATAAATATACACTTATTGGATTTTTTTTAATCAAAGACATGTAGAACAATAAATTTAGAGAAAAATGTATGTAGAAATGTAGTTTTTTTTAAAAAAAATTTACAGCAGAAAGTGAAAAATTTCATTTTTTTGCAAAAATGTTGTTAAATTTTTATTAATAGCAAAAAAATTAAAAATGTCAGCAACAATGAAATAGCACCAAATGAAAGCTCTATTAGTGAGAAGAAAAGGAGGTAAAATTCATTTGAGTGGTAAGTTGCATGACGGAGCAATAAACGGTGAAAGTAGTGTAGTGCAGAATTGTAAAAAGTGGCCTGGTCATTAAGGGTGTTTAAGCTAGGGGGGCTAAGGTGGTTAACTGCTGTACATTAAAAGTAGATATATATACTATGTATGGACACCAGATTTGGGGACCCAGAACATGGATTTGGTCACCAAAATTCACAAATGTAGGATTTAACTGCTATAA
This sequence comes from Bufotes viridis, assembly GCA_033119425.1. Classification (NCBI taxonomy): domain Eukaryota; kingdom Metazoa; phylum Chordata; class Amphibia; order Anura; family Bufonidae; genus Bufotes; species Bufotes viridis. The sequence continues at coordinate 244,761,025 of CM065592.1, read as the reverse complement.
ATTGGAAATAATTATTTGAACGACAGATGTACAACTGTTTTTATGGCCTAAAACACAGCTTTTATTTAAAAAAAAAACAAAATGCAGTTTTTTACTGCTGTAAATTTAAATTAGATATTTATACTGTGTATGTACAACTGCTTTGTGAAGCAAGAATATTGCTTTTTTCCCACAAAAAGAGAATAATGCACTATTTCTCAGCTGTAATGTGAAATTGTTATTTAAGCGGTGTATTTCAAGAGACTCTGTGGATCAGGATTACCACTTTTTAGTAAAAAAAAATACACTTATGCTGTATTTCACAGTAGCAATGTAAAATTTCTGCATATGCCGTTGGACGGTGTATGCAGAACTTTTTTGTGGACAAGGAATACGTTTTTTCCCCCAAAATTACACGGATTCTCTATTTCACCGCAGGATTGTCAAATATATATTTTGGCGGTGTAAAAAAGGCTTGGTGGATCAGGATGACCACTTTTTTTTAACTAAAATACACTGATACACTATTTGATAACTGAAATAGAATATACGGTTTAGTGCATAGTATACAAAAGTGCTCTTTGGCCCCACAAGTCCCAGAATAGACAAATGGACTATGTCACGGCTTTTGTCACCAAAATTAACAAATGCAGTTTTTCACTGCTGTAAATAAAATCTAAGTATTTATACTGTGTATGTGCAACTGCTTTGTGAAGCAGGAATTTTGCTTTTTTCACACAAAAAAAGAATAATGCACTATTTCTCAGCTGTAATGTGAAATCGGTATTTAATCGGTGTATTTTAAGATGCTCTTTGGATCAGGAGTACCACTTTTTTTATAAAAAAAAATACACTTATGCTGTATTTCTCAGTAGAAATGTAAAATAGGTGGTTGGAAAGGGTATTTAAGACTGTTTGGTGGACCTTGAATAACGTTTTTTTTCTATAAAAAACAAAGAAGCACTAATTCCCTGCAGAAATATAAAATATGTCGTTGGACGGTGTATGCAGAACTGTTTTGTGGACAAGGAATACGTTTTTTTTTCCAAAATTACACGGATTCTCTATTTCACTGCAGAAATGTTTGGTGTATCAGGATGACCACTTTTTTTAACTAAAGTACACTGATGCACTATTTGATAGCTGAAATTGAATATACGGTTTAGTACATTGTCTACACAAGTGCTCTGTTGTACCACAGATACCGGACTAGACAAATGGACTATGTCACCCCTTAAACATACAAAAGGCAATATAGGGGACTTAAGCAGCCAAAAAAAAAAGTTTTTTTTTCCTTTACTGAGCTACAAAATAGGATTAGGCTTATGTCCCTGGCTGGCTGGCACTCATACTGTACACTGCAGTGGCGAAAATGGCCGCCGAGCACCACCCTAGTAACAGATGGATTTAAAAAAAAAGATTTCCCTGGCAGTGGCTGGGTACAGAAATGTTGGATTGCTGAAGTTCCCTCCCTCTCTATTTGCTGTATCTTGTGGATTAAAGTAGCACAGGTACTTCGGATTTCTGCCCTATTCTGTCCTTGATCGCAGCACCAGCATCCTCTCCATAAGCTCAAATCAGCAGTCACGTGCGGCAGTACGTGACTCCAGCTTATAAAGAGGCTCGGTCACATGCTGCACTCAGCCAATCACAGCCATGCCATTAGTAGGCATGGCTGTAATGGCTTCTTAGGACAAGAAGTAAAAAGCTTGCTTATTGGCTGCTGTGTAATCCTTCAGAAAGCGGGACGAAATCGCCGAACAACAGACCCAAACCCAAACATTTTTTAAAATGTTTGGGTCCGTGTCCCGAACACCCCAAAATTCGGTACGAACCCGAACTATACAGTTTCGGGTTCGCTTAACTCTAATCAGTTCTTTTCATGGAAGCCACATTGGAATGCAGGATATAGCATTTCCTGTTTTGGGAACTGGTGCTGTATGCAGTAGTACAGGAGATGTTTACATCAGTTTCTCTTCATGGAGAGGATATATGCTGGTTACATAATATCCATGTGTGTGCTTGAGTCAGTGTATTTAAATCTAATTTAGCCTCTTTTTCTGAAAAGTTTATGCCAGGATTTGAACTCACACCTTCTAAATTAGAGGCAAGGACCTTAACCACTCAGCTATGAAGCTGAACGTTAAACTGTGTCAGTAAAAACCTCATAGTAGTTTGGTATGCAGTAAGTATTCCTATACGGCAGAAGTATAATTTTATATTTCACTGCAGGTTAGCAGGTAGCTGTATAGCGTAGTGGTTAAGGTTCTTGGCTCTAATGTAAAAGGCTGTGAGTTAAAATCCTGTCAGAAACTTTCCAGAAATATCTATTGGCCTCTTCAAAGGGCCTGAGTATGTCACATGTGTCTCTGATGAGCTGCCACTACCTAACCTCAAAACAGTACTCTCTGCTAAGGTGGTCTAGTACATGAAAAAATCATTAGCCACTTTACAGAATATCCAGTATATGCAAGGTGAAATTTCGTGTTGGAACTTTGAATATCAAACAGTGCAATGGCAGACCGTTCTGTCACTGCAAGTCCAGGTGGGAGTTCCTTGCCATATAGCAACACCTGAAATGTGAGGACAGTCTACTGGACATGGCCAGCATACTGTTCAAGCCAGAGTACTTTATGAAACTATTTTGCAAGACTAAACTTACCATGTACACCATGCAGGGAGCATGTGTTTTTTTCCTAAAATGCAGCATATATTTGAGAAAACATGTAAAGTTGAGCGAACACCTGAAAGTTCGGGTTTGCCGGGTTCGACCGAACTTCACCACAAAGTTCAGGTTCGGGACCCGAACTTGACCCGAACCCCATTGAAGTCAAATGGAAGCGGTGGTGGAGAAGGAGGAGGTAGCCAACACTATTTTTGTAGTTTTAATATATTTTTTAAATTCTTTTTTATTTTATATAAATTTAGGAAGACCCCAAAACATTGGAAAATATAAAAAAGAAAATAAGGGAGAGAAAGTGCGCTGGAGTATAACAATGGCTGAGTGCGGTTGATATACTTGTCTATCCGGCACAAGGTAAGTCCTGTGGGATCCAAGCCTGGTTCATTTTAATGAACGTGAGCTTGTCTACATTGGCTGTGGACAGGAGGCTGTGGTTGTCTGTGATAACCTCCCCCTGCCGTGCTGAACACACGTTCGTACAAAACACTCGCTGCAGGGCAGGCCAGCACCTCCAAGGAGTAAAGGGCAAGTGCAGGCCATGTGCCCAATTTAGAGACCCAGAAGTTGAATAGGCAGACCCATCAGTCAGTACGTGTAGGCGTGTGCACACGTACTGTTCCACCATGTTGCTGAAATGCTGCCTCCTGCTAAGACGCTCCATATCAGCTGATGGTGCTGGTTGTTGTGGCATGCTGACAAAGCTTTTCCACATTTTGGCCTTGCTAACCCTCCCTTCTGAGGTACTGGTGGTGCTACAGGTGCATTGGCGACTTCCTCCTCCTCCTCTGCCTTTGCCTTGTGCTTCCACTGAGCCCCCGGTGTCAGGTGGGAATACTATCAGCAGCACCACTACCAGATTGTGCTTGTACTCGCGCATCTTCTGCTCACGCTCCAGTGAAGGAATTAATCAACCCAGTAATCAGCACTGGTTAGAATGTGGGCAACACGGCGGTCGTTGCTCAGGCACTGCAGCATGTAGTCGCTCATGTGTGCCAGGCTGACCAGAGGCAACGACAAGCTGTCCTCTGTGGAAGGTGTATCGTCTGTCTCCTCTGTATCCCCCCAGCCACGCTACAAGGATGCCCATGAGCTGCTTTGGGTGCCACCCTGCTGTGAACACGGTTCCTCTTCCTCATCATCCTCCTCATCCTCCAGAACTGTGCCCTGGCTGGACAATTGTGTACCTGACCTCTGTTGGTGCAGGAACCCACACTCCGAGCCACTTTTGAATGACTGGCCTGATAACCATAGAAATTATCCCTTCTCCTCCTTCTCCTCTTCCTCCTGTGCCACTTCTTCTTCCATCATCGCCCAAAGCGTTTTTTTTTCAAGGAGAAATAGAAGTGGGATTGTAACCCTGAGGACTGGGTAATCGGCACTTGCCATGTTGGTAGAGTACTTGAAACAGCGCAACATGGCACACATGTCCCACATGGAGGCCCACTCGTTGGTGGTGAAGTGGTGCTGTTCCGACTCACCTGTGAGTGCTGCAGATGAAACTCTACTATCGCTTGCACAGTCTCTCCAGCATGTACAAGGTTGAGTTCCACCTTGTGGGTACGTCTCATATGAGGTGGTGAGCGGGAAGGTCGAAGTTACTCACGCACAGACGGACCGCACTTTCTGCAGCAGTTCTGACATATCGGGGTAACTTTTCAGTAACCTCTGCACCACCAAATTCAGCACATGCGCCAGGAAAGGGATGTGCATTTCACCGGCTAGGCCCAGAGCTGCTATGAGATTAGGGGACGGCCACTCTGCTTTTGCACACTGCTCCCTCTTTTGTTGTGCAGCTGGTGTTGTGTGACCACCACCTCTTCCTCCACACTGCACACGTCAATCACATGACCTTGATTCCATGTGGGGTCTAGGATCTCATCATCCTCAACATCATCTTACACCCACTCTTCACCCCTGCACTCTTCGCTGGTCAGCACTCTGCAGAAAGCCGCAGCAGTTGGCACTAGTGTTTCATTATCTTCAGAGATGTGCTGCAGTGGTCCTCCCATGTCAACATCCTAAAACATAAGTGGTTGGGTATCAGTGCACTGAATCTCTTCCACTGCTGGAGCAGGGCTATGTGGATGGCCCTTTGGAAACCCTGCCAGCAGAGTCATCAAAAAGCATAAGAGACTGCTGCATGACTTGGGGCTCAGACTGCTTGGCTGATTTGCAAGGGGGTGAGTTCAAAGACAGATGATCATAGAATACAGGAGTCAATTCTGTGTTTTCAGCAGGGGACTGGGTGGGAGACAATGTGATGGAACTGGAGGCACTGTCAGCCACCCAATCTACTACCGCCTCTACTTGTTCTGGCCTTAACATTCGTACAATGGTATTGGGGTCTAGAAAATAACGCTAAACTAATGTCGCCTACGTGCACCTGACGAAGGAGTTGAATTTGGGCTTGTAGTTGGCACAGCTTGACCACATCCTATCCCTGCAACAGGAGCTCCATCAACCCCAGCAGCACCACGACCAGGGCTACGTCCCTTATTTGATGCTTTCCACATTCTTTGAGGTCACTCACTGAACTAACAGACGGATTAACTATACTATTTTACCTGTCATGTATGCAGTGCAAGTGTACTTCACGCAATAAATGGATATATGACATGCACCTAACTAACAGACGTATTAACTATATTAATTTCCCTGTTAAATATGCAGTGCAGGTGTACTTCACACAATAAATGGGTATATGACGTGCTCCTATCTAACAGACAGATTAACTATATAAATTTCCCTGTTATGTATGCAGTACAGGTGTACTTCATGCACTAACTGGGTATATGACATGCCCCTAACTAACAGACAGATTAACTGTATTATTTTCCTTTTCATGTATGCAGTGCAGGTGTATTTCATGCAATAAATGGCTATATAATGTGCGCCTAACTAACAGACGGATTAACTATATCAAATTGCCTGTCACGTATGCAGTACAGGTGTACTTCACGCAATAATTGGGTATATGTCTTGCACCTAACTAACAGACGGATTAACGATATCAATTTCCCTGTCGCGGATGCAGTGCAGGTGTACTTTACGCAATAAATGGGTAGATGACATGCACCTAACTAACAGACGGATTAACTATTATATTTGTGTGTCAGGGGTACAAAGTACAATGTTGCATTGCATCCACAAAAAAAAATATCGCTGCAAGTTACCCACAAAATTAACAAACAGATTTATGATTAGCTTTCTGTGTCAGGGGTGCAAAGATGGTCTATTGCACCCACAAAAAATATTGCTGTAGGTTACCCACAGAATTAACAGCCAGATTTATGATTAGCTTTCTGTGTCAGAGGTGCAAAGATGGTGTATTGCACCCACACAAAAAAATCGCTGTAGGTCACCCACAGAATTAACAGCCAGATTTATGATTATCATTCTATGTCAGGGGTGCAAAGATGTGATCCAGCTTATAAAAAGGCGGTAGTAGGCATGGCTGTGATGACTTCTAAGGGCACACAGCTTAAAAAGCTTGTGAATTGGCTTTATTAAATGCCTGAACACCGATCTCGAACCCGAACTTTTCCGGCAAAGTTCGGGTTCCGGTCCGGGTACTAAAAATCGTAAAGTTTGGTAGGGACCCGAACTTTACAGTTAGGGTTCGCTCAACACTAGAAACATGCCATTGTCGTTGACCACCTTACAAAGTTGGAGTTAGCAGGTAGATAGCCATTGGGATGTTTGCTGTCAGATGCATTTTAGCAAGTTATCAGCTGTGTGACTAGTCTTGACCAGGTTGATAGGCTCAAACATGGCATGGCAATACTTCACTATACACACATGATAGGAGGGAAAGTAAGTGAGAGCAACACTGCCATGATTCTATTGGGGACAGGAGGATTTTCATGGAGGAGGACATGGAGGAGGTGCATAAACAGAGGGTGTGAGAACCAGACTGACACAAACATGGAGGTGTCAATAAGAGCTCGCCTTATTGCTGTTTTGCTGCCTCATCGCTTCCTTAAAAAACATTAACCCAGTGGGCTGTGAAAGACATGCACTGTACCTGCCTGTAACAGCAGTGACCCCTGGTTACAAGGCACGTTGTCAGACTCAGAAGTTACATGCCCTTCTGAGTGCCCATATTGCTGTGACTGAGAGGAGGAGTGAGTAATCCAGTCCACAATCTCATTCTCTTTTCAGTAATTATGTGGTGCCTATCGGAAGCAAGGGAGAACTGTGGCCTTCTACTACTATTAATACTGGCCAGAGGGCTGGTGCTGCTACTGCCTTACTATCCACATTCGCTCTTTTCTTTTGCATGCGTCTGTTTTTTCAGACCTTTTTTTATAAGGACTATATATAAAAAGTTATAGGTTTGTTACACAGATTACCAAATTGTACCAGGAAAATTGCAACTATATTTCTGTAATTTAAAGACAGAGGAACAATTAAATGTCCTTCCTCTTCTACAAACACTCTGCAAATTGGTATTGATAATTTACTTTGGTAACAATGCTGATTTTGCAGTAAAATGTGTTTTAACTACATGGTCTGTAGCTGTAATGCATAAACTAATACAGGTATAGTAATACAATTTTTGTAAATGTAATGAAATTTTATGTTATGTAATGTTTAGTAAAATGCCTTCATACTACATAGTATGATGCAGTAATGTATTCATTACCACAACTAAAAGAATGCAATGTCTTCGAACTAGAGAGTATGATGCAGTAAAGTATTCACTAACAAAAGTATAAGAATACATTTTTGAATTAAAATGTTTTTGAACTACATGGTATGATGCAATACTGCATTCACTAACATAAGTATAAGAATGCAGTGGTCACGGCCAGTGGACTTGCTCTTCAGTACACAGCACTTTCAGCGTTTGACTCACATGACTATGGAGCTGGACTTCCTGGTGTAGGAAGCGCCAGCCAATCAAATGTGGTTATAACACATCTGTTATGCTGATGTCATCAGTCATTTGATGCCAGAAATGTCACATGGCCATGAAATGTGGCATAGTTAAATAGGCAACCTGCTGGCCACAGGTTACATATGATTGGTGTCTTCTGGATTCCTCACTAGTGTTTCTAGCCTCATTTTTTCTGACTCTTGGTATTCTGACCATGCTTGGATCTTGACCTCTGATTCTTGGCTGATGATTTGGATCTTAACATACCCTCCTAGTTCTGACTTCTGTCCAGGTAAGGGCCCTTATCCTTGTCTGCTCTAATTGCTATCCTGGTTTTGACTTCTGCATCTGCTTTTCGACTCTATCTCATTGGTTCTGATTCAGCTTATATTAGTCTCTCCTGATTTGACCTGGCTAGTTTTTTCTGCCAATTTCTTAGTGTGTTATTTGATCTGTCACTAGCTTCTTCCTTCTTTATAAGCCCCTGCACTTATCTTGGATGGGACTGTCATCCAGTTGTTGGCTGCTGCCTAGGGCGGATCGTGAAAGTAGGTAGGGACAGTGGGGCATGTAGTTCAGGGATAACTGCTCCATACCATGGCAGCAATTGTTTGCAGCAAAATATCTTTGAACTGCTCGGTATGGTGCAGTAATGTGTTAACCAACCTGGGTATGAGAATACAAATTTTGCAGTAAAATTTCTTTGAAGTGCATGGTATGTTATAGTAATCTGTTCACTAGCATGGGTATAAGAATTCAATTTTTGCAGTAAAATGTCTTTAAACTACACAGTATGATACAGTTATGGGTTCATTAACAGTGGTAAAAGAATGCAATTTTTGCAGCAAAATGTGTAAACTACACAGTCTGATGCAGTAATGCATTCACTAACATTGGTATTACCATGTATCTTTAGCAGCAAAATGTATTTGAATTATGTGGTACCAGGCTCGGACTGGCACACCTGGGGAACAGGGAAATTCCCTGGTGGGCCCCTGAGAAAGGCGGGCCCCCAGTCTACCAGCAAGGAATCTAAAGTAACTTATATCAATTTAAAAAAATGGGTAGACTATCTAGTTTATTATTATAGATGCATCAGAAGGTTAATGGGAGTCTGTCACCTAATCTGAGCCTTTTAGACCTCTAATATCAGGTTATAGACTCCTTTTCCCACATTACAATGTCAGCTTAATTTGTGCTATCCCTTGCCGGGATCTTCCAAAAAACATTTTTTTTATACTTATGCTAATGAGGTTTGGTAAGTGCCCAGGGGTGGCGTTACAGCAGCAAGTGCCCACACCCCTCGGCAATGTGACCATAAAACAACACCTATTTCACCCATCTGGCTGCCCTCCTTTCTTATTATTACCTCCTCCTCTCCCTCACAAATCTCGTGTCTGCTAGAGGAAAGATGATGCTGCGCCGACCCGCCCCTTCTTTGGCTTCACTGCAGTCCTCTGCTGCAGCTGGTTACTTCTGTCCGCTAGATTTTGAGCTACGGACTGGCGCAACTCCCTGTTCCTCTGCCCATAATGAGTATAGCAGTGCGCAGGTGCGGGTCAAGTGTGGAGTGGTGCAGGCGCGAGATTTGTGAGGGAGAGGAGGAGGTAATAATAGGAAAGGAAGGCGGCCAGAGGGGTTAAATAGGTGTGGTTTTCTGGGCACATAAGAGGGGCCTGGGCACTTGCTGCAGTAACGCCACCCCTGGACACTTGCCAAACCTCATTAGCATAAGTTTTTTTTGGAGGATATCGGCGAGGGACAGCGCAAATAAAGGTTACATTGTAATAACCTGATCTGACTGATCTAAAAGGCTCAGATTAGGTGACAGACTCCCTTTAAGACAGCCTCTATGAATAGAGGCAGGCCAGACAGTATATTCTCTTTCCTGGGACCCACATTTTGAGGTTGTTGCAAAAACCCCCATAATCAATCATCTTGTAGCGTCTTATTGCTGTCTGCATCTGTGTGGGCAGGTAATTGTCCCAAATGTAGTTCTGTTTGTCATCTGCAATAGAAACATGGCACCAGCTGAATTCTGAGTCTAGTTATGAATATGACCAAAGAAGAACTCATAATACTGTATAACACAATGCCAAGTTCTCCCTTGTTTTCTTTCTTCCTGTCTGTGTCACATAGCTATATATGAGCCATGTCTCCCCAGATTCTCACATTCTTCCTTATTTAGGTAGTCTTTTGTAAAGCTGAAATAGCAGTAACGTGTATACAGTATGTTTATTGCTGTTTTCTGTTGAATAATATCCACTGGCGGTTATACAGAATCCTATACTTTTAAGTGCTTGTGGTGCCAGCACTAGCTGCCACAGAGTCTAACTAAGCTCCAAGAAGTGAAAATCTACACCTGTGAATCAGAACAACAGCGATTCAGCTGCTCAGTCAAAGTCAATTTTTTTCTGGCTGGGCAGACTTTTCTGGCACATGTTACTGGGCTGATAGGCAGGCCATTTTGGGACTTATGGTGCTAAGCAAAGCTGCCACAACGTCCTTAATCTCATGTAATAGTCATTTTTCATAGATATACTACATCAGGGGTTTGGCTGTGCTTGTTCACCCATACTAACTGCAAGATATTTAAATATCAGTGGTGAAACTGAAAGTAACTACTTGATAGCAAATCCCATGAATGTCTGTTCCAGCTAGGCTGTCATGCCACTACAGGTCCAATACTGTTCAGTTAGAATTTTCTTTTATGCTGCTAGAAATATAAAGTAAAAATGCTTATCAACGTAATAATAGAATTATTCTGGTGATTAGACCAGAAGAAGCACTCTGTTGTAATTAATACTGGAATGAGTCAGGACAATAAGGTGTGGTGAATAATAGCTCTGAATGATAGTAGGGACAAAGTGTGCCATTATTTACTTATTTCTTGCTTCCTATATAGCACTATTATATTTTGCAGTGCTGCTGACATCACTCATATATGTCTCTTACTCCAGCCCGTATCTGAAAGAGGACTTATAATCCCTCTTGACATATATGTTTTGGTAACTACTTGCATTTCCCTTGCTCTAACAATTCTGGAGCATCTATTCTTATGATTCTTCTATACCAGGCATGCTCAACCTACGGCCCTCCAGCTGTTGTAAAACTACAACCCCCATCATTCCCTGGCAGCCTACAGCTATCATTCTACAGAAGGGCATCGTGGGAGTTTTAGTTTTACAACACCTGGAGGGCCGCAGGTTGAGAATGCCTGTTCTATACCATTCCATTATTATGCCTGCTAGAAGTTCTGAATGAATTACTAGTAGTGTTGAGCGAACAGTTCGAGAATCGTTCGGGTCCGTACCGAATTTTGGGGTGTCCGTGACACGGACCCGAACCCGGACATTTTCAAAAAAGTTTGGGTTCGGGTCCGGTGTTCGTCGATTACTTCCCGCTTTCTGAAGGGCTGCACAGCAGCCAATCAGCTAGCGTTTTACTTCTTGGCTCTTGCCCTAAGAGCCCATCACAGCCATGCCTACTAATGGCATGGCTGTGATTGGCCAAGTGCAGCATGTGACCCTGCCTCTATTTAAGCTGGAGTCACGTAGCACCGCACGTCACACTGCTCTGATTAGTGTAGGGAGAGGACGCAGCTTCTGTGAGGGCGAGATAGGCAGGGATAAAGAAGTGATTGAATGATCTACCTTTCTACACCTGTGCATCAGAACAACTCAGCTGAGCTGTTCACTGAAAGTCCCTATTTTGTTGAGACTGGCCAGAGCGATTTTTACTGGCACATGTAACTGGGCTGACCGGCGGTGGCCATTTTGGTACTTGTGGTGCGCCAGCACTTGCTGCCACAGAGTCCCAACCAAAGCTCCAAAAAAGTGAAAAATCTACACCTGTGAATCAGAACAACAGCGATTCAGCTGCTCAGTCAAAGTCAATTTTTTTTCTGGCTGGGCAGACTCTTTTCTGGCACATGTTACTGGGCTGATAGGCGGCGGCCATTTTGGGACTTGTGGTGCTACAGCAAAAGCTGCCACAACGTCCTTTAATCTCATGTAATAGTCGATTTTTTCATAGATATACTACATCAGGGGTTTGGCTGTGCTTGTGTCACCCATACTAACTGCAAAGATATTTAATATATCAGTGGTGAAACTGAAAGTAACCCACTTGGATAGCAAATCCCATGAATGTGCTGTTCCAGCTAGGCTAGCCATTGCCACTACAGCCGAGTCCAATACTGTCAGCCAGAAATATATTTTTTTTTATGTGCCAGAAATATAAATTAGAAAAAGCTTTCACCGTAATAATAAAATTATTCTGGTGTTAGACCAGAAGAAGCACTCCTGTTGTAATTAATACTGTAAAAAGGCTTAGGCAATATTTCTCCCAGTGTGGGAAATTTATCTAGCAAAACTAGCATTTTAAAAATTCCGGTGTTCTGAAATACCAGCAGTCCTCTTGTAATTAATACCGCAAAAAGGCATTATATCGTCCAGTGTTGTAATTTTGGTGTAAAAAAGGCCAATTTAATCAATCTGGTGTTAGTTACACCAGAAACAGTAGGCCTCACGTTTTACTCCTGTAAAAAGGAATTAATACCGCAAAAGGAATTACATTGTCCAGTGTTGTAATTTTGGTGAAAAAAAGGCCAATTTAATCAATCTCGTGTTTGTTAGACCAGAAACAGTAGGCCTCACGTTTTTACTCCTGTAAAAAGGAATTATATCTCCCCGTGTGGGAACCTATGTACCAAAACTAGCATATTAAAAATTCTGGTGTCCAATTTGCAGCAGTTTTCTTGTAATTAAAACCGGAAAAGGAATTATATCTTCCAGTGTGGGAATTTATGTACACAAACTAGCATTATAAAAATTCTGGTGTCCAATTAGCAGCAGTGTTCTTGTAATTAATACCGCCAAAAGGCATTATTGTCCAGTGTTGTAATTTTGGTGAAAAAAGGCCAATTTAATCAATCTGGTGTTTGTTAGACCAGAAAAACTAGGCCTCACGTTTTTACTCCTGTAAAAGGAATTATATCTCCCGTGTGGAATCTATGTACCAAAACTAGCATTATAAAAATCTGGTGTCCAATTAGCAGCAGTGTTCTTGTAATTAATACCGCCAAAAGGCATTATTGTCCAGTGTTGTAATTTTGCTGAAAAAAAGGCCAATTTAATCAATCTGGTGTTTGTTAGACCAGAAAAACTAGGCCTCACGTTTTTACTCCTGTAAAAGGAATTATATCTCCCCGTGTGGAATCTATGTACCAAAACTAGCATTATAAAAATCTGGTGTCCAATTAGCAGCAGTGTTCTTGTAATTAATACCGCCAAAAGGAATTATATCTTCCAGTGTGGGAATTTTGGGGCTAAAAATAATATATTTTATTGTGGTGCGAGTTGAATCGCAACAATGAAGAAACATTCTATTAAGGGACGAGGACGCGGTCGTGGTGGTGTCCGTGGAGCCTCTGTTGCTGGCAGAGGACGTGGCCGCTCGGCCTCAGGCGCACAAAGTAGTGAACCAACTCCCTCAAGTAGCCGGCAGAATTTACAGCGATATTTGGTGGGGCCCAATGCCGTTATGAGGATGGTAAGGCCTGAGCAGGTACAGGCATTAGTCGATTGGGTGGCCGACAGTGCTTCCAGCACGTTCACCACATTGTCTTCCGCCCCGTCTTCTGCGGAAAGCGCACAGGTGGCACCTGAAAACCAAGCCCATCAGTCTGTCACATCACCCCCATGCATATCAGGGAAACTGGCTGAGCCTCAAGTTATGCAGCAGTCTCTTATTCTGTTTGAAGACTCTGCTCCCACGGTTTTCCAGGGGCGTCCACCTAGCCCTTCCCCAGCGGTGGAAGACATTCCATGCACTGACGCACAACCACTTATGTATCCAGATGATGAGGACATGGGAATACCACCACAGCAGAGTGGCCGAGTGTCTGATGATGACGAAACACAGGTGCCCTCTGCCGCGTCTTATTGCAGTGTGCAGACTGAACAGGAGGAGGTCAGGGAGGAAGACTGGGTGGAAGACGATGCAGAGGACGATGAGGTCTTAGACCCCACATGGACTGAAGGTCGTGCCGCTGACTTAAATAGTTCAGAGGAAGAGGCAGTTGTGAGACCGAGACAACAGCGAAGCCAAAGAGGGAGCAGGGGGCAAAAGCAGAACAGCCGCCGTCCAGAGATTTTGCCTGCTATTGGCCAGCGCCAACAGGGACCCAGCACCCCAAAGGCATCTTCAAGGAGTTCCCTGGCATGGCACTTCTTCAAACAATGTGCTGAGGACAAGACCAGAGTGGTTTGCACGCTGTGCCATCAGACCCTGAGGCGAGGCATTAACGTTCTTAACCTGAGCACCACCTGCATGATCAGGCATCTACATGCAAAGCATGAACTGCAGTGGAGTACACACCTTAAAAACAAGGAACCCGCTCAGGCTCCCCTGCTCCCTCTAGCGCTGCTGCCTCGGCTTCCGCCTCGAGAGGAATGTTGCCACCTGCCGAGCAGCAAACAGAGGATGTGCCACCGACACCACCACCACCACCGCCACCGTCACCTAGCGTCTCCACTATTTCACACAGCAGCGTTCAGCTCTCCATCTCTCAAACCTTTGAGAGGAAGCGCAAATTCCCACCTAGTCACCCTCAAGCTCCTTGGCCTGAATGCCAGCATTTCTAAACTACTGGCCTTTGAAATGCGGTCATTCCGGCTGGTGGACACAGACAGCTTCAAACAGCTGATGGCCATGGCTGTCCCCCAGTATGTGGTTCCCAGCCGCCACTACTTCTCCAAGACAGCCGTGCCTTCCCTGCACATGCAAGTGTCCGATAAAATCAAGTGTGCACTGCGCAACGCCATTTGTGGCAAGGTCCACCTAACCACAGATACGTGGACCAGTAAGCACGGCCAGGGACGCTATATCTCCCTAACTGCACACTGGGTAAATGTAGTGGCGGCTGGGCCCCAGGAGGAGCCAAGTAGCCTCCTCCTCCTACTCGGCTTCCTCCTCCTCTGCTTCCACCAGCTCATCCAGTCAGCCACACACCTTCACCACCAACTTCAGCACAGCCCAGGGTAAACGTCAGCAGGCCATTCTGAAACTCATATGTTTGGGGACAGGCCCCACACCGCGCAGGAGTTGTGGCGGGGTATTGAACAACAGACCGACCAGTGGTTGCTGCCGGTGGGCCTCAAGCCCGGCCTGGTGGTGTGCGATAATGGGCGAAATCTCGTGGCAGCTCTGGGACTAGCCGGTTTGATGCACATCCCTTGCCTGGCGCATGTGCTGAATTTGGTGGTGCAAAAGTTCATTAACAACTACCCAGACATGTCAGAGCTGCTGCATAAAGTGCGGGCCGCTCTGCGCGCTTCCGGCGTTCACATCCTGCCGCTGCTCGCCTGTCAGCGCTACAGCGGAACTTCGGCCTTCCCGCTCACCACCTAATATGCGACGTGCCCACCCGGTGGAACTCCACCTTGCACATGCTGGAGAGACTGTGCGAGCAGCAGCAGGCCATAGTGGAGTTTCAGCTGCAGCACGCACGGGTCAGTCGCACTGCGGAACAGCACCACTTCACCACCAATGATTGGGCCTCCATGCGAGACCTGTGTGCCCTGTTGCGCTGTTTAGAGTACGCCACCAACATGGCCAGTGGCGATGCCACAGTTATCAGCGTGACGATACCAATTCTATGTCTCCTAAAGAAAACGCTTAGGGCGATGATGGAAGAGGAGGTGGGCCTGGGCCAGGAGGAGGAGGAGGAGGATGACGGGTCGTTTTTAGAACTTTCAGGCCAGTCTGTTAGAAGTGGCTCAGAGGGAGGTTTTTTGCAACAGCAGAGGGCAGGTACAAATGTGGCCAGCCAGAGAACACTACTGGAGGACGAGGAGGATGAGGAGGAGGTGGAGGAGGATGAGGATGAAGCAGGTTCACAGCGGGGTGGCACCCAGCACAGCGCAGGCACATCCCTGGTGCGTGGCTGGGGGGATACAGAGGATGATGACGATACGCCTCCCACAGAGGACAGCTTGTCCTTACCTCTGGGGAGCCTGGCACACATGAGCGATTACATGCTGCAGTGCCTGCGCAACGACAGCAGAGTTGCCCACATTTTAACGTGTGCTGACTACTGGGTGGCCACCCTGCTGGATCCACGGTACAAAGACAATGTGCCCACTTTACTTCCTGCACTGGAGCGTGATAGGAAGATGCGCGAGTACAAGCGCACACTGGTAGACGCGCTCCTGAGAGCATTCCCAACTGTCACAGGGGAACAGGTGGCAGGCCAAGGCCAAGGCAGAGGAGGAGCTAGAGGTCACCCACGCAGCAGTGTCACGGCCAGCTCCTCTGAGGGCAGGGTTAGCATGGCAGAAATGTGGAAAAGTTTTGTCTCCACGCCACAGCTAACTGCCCCACCACCTGATACGGAACGTGTTAGCAGGAGGCAACATTTCACTAACATGGTTGAACAGTACGTCTGCACACAACTCCACGTACTGACGGATGGTTCGGCCCCATTCAACTTCTGGGTTTCCAAATTGTCCACGTGGCCAGAATTAGCATGTTATGCCTTGGAGGTGCTGGCCTGCCCGGCGGCCAGCGTTTTATCTGAAAGTGTATTCAGCATGGCAGGGGGCGTCATTACTGACAAACGCAGCCGCCTGTCCGCAGCCAACGTGGACAAGCTGACGTTTATAAAAATGAACCAGGCATGGATCCCACAAGACCTGACCCTCCCTTGTGCAGAGTAGTCCTTAATAACTGCCTTAAACCATGTTGTCTTGTACTCCTGGCCACTTCTTCATTGAAAAATCAATTTTGAAATTAAGTAGGATCTTGAGGTGCAACCCAGAGTTGAATGAACCTTCCCTCTGTCTGGGTGCCGGGGCCAAAGTACATGAAAGTGTCCTTCTCCTGTGCTGGGTGATATGAATGTTATACTTGTGCTGTCTGACATGCCTCCTTTGTGTGGGTGCAGGGGGCCAAAGTCACTGAAAGCGGCCTTCTCCTGTGGTGGGTGATCGAAATGCCTGATTCTCTGCTGAGGGACCTCTCTCCTCTTTCTGGGTGCAGGGGTCAAAGAAACAAAAGGTGGCCTACTCCTGTGGTGGTTGTCATGATGCCTGATTCTCTGCTGTGGGACCTCTCTCCTCCGTGTGGCTGCAGGGCTCAAAGTCTCTAAAAGTGCCCTTCTCCTGTGGTGGTTGATGTAAAACTGATGCTTGTGCTATCTGACCTGTCTCCTCTGTGTCGGTGCTAAGGCCTAAGTCACTGAAAGCGGCCTTCTCCTGTGCTGGCTGATATAAATGCCTGAATCTCTGCTGTGGGACCTCTCTCCTCCGTGTGGCTGCAGGGCTCAAAGTCTCTAAAAGTGCCCTTCTCCTGTGGTGGTTGATGTAAAACTGATGCTTGTGCTATCTGACCTGTCTCCTCTGTGTCGGTGCTAAGGCCTAAGTCACTGAAAGCGGCCTTCTCCTGTGCTGGCTGATATAAATGCCTGAATCTCTGTTGTGGGACCTCTCTCCTCCGTGTGGCTGCAGGGGTCAAAGTCTCTAAAAGTGCCCTTCTCCTGTGGTGGTTGATGTGAAACTGATGCTTGTGCTATCTGACCTGTCTCCTCTGTGTCGGTGCTAAGGCCTAAGTCACTGAAAGCGGCCTTCTCCTGTGCTGGCTGATATAAATGCCTGAATCTCTGCTGTGGGACCTCTCTCCTCCGTCTGGGTGCAGGGGTCAAAGTCTCTCAAAGTGGCCTTCTCTTGTGCTGGGTGATGTGAAACTGATGTTTGTGCCATCTGACATGGTTGCCGGGGTCCCATTAAATGATGGCCTACTCCTGTGGTGGGTGATCTAAATGCCTGATTCTCTGCTGTGAAACCTCTCTCCTCCGTCTGGGTGCAGGGGTCAAAGTCTCTCAAAGTGGCCTTCTCCTGTGCTGGGTGATGTGAAACTGATGTTTGTGCCATCTAACATGGTTGCCGGGGTCCCATTAAATGATGGCCTACTCCTGTGGTGGGTGATCTAAATGCCTGATTCTCTGCTGTGAAACCTCTCTCCTCCATCTGGGTGCAGGGGCCAAAGTCTCTCAAAGTGGCCTTCTCTTGTGCTGGGTGATGTGAAACTGATGTTTGTGCCATCTGACATGGTTGCCGGGGTCCCATTAAATGATGGCCTACTCCTGTGGTGGGTGATCTAAATGCCTGATTCTCTGCTGTGAAACCTCTCTCCTCCGTCTGGGTGCAGGGGTCAAAGTCTCTCAAAGTGGCCTTCTCTTGTGCTGGGTGATGTGAAACTGATGTTTGTGCTATCTGACATGGTTGCCGGGGTCCCATTAAATGATGGCCTACTCCTGTGGTGGGTGATCTAAATGCCTGATTCTCTGCTGTGAAACCTCTCTCCTCCGTCTGGGTGCAGGGGTCAAAGTCTCTCAAAGTGGCCTTCTCTTGTGCTGGGTGATGTGAAACTGATGTTTGTGCCATCTGACATGGTTGCCGGGGTCCCATTACATGATGGCCTACTCCTGTGGTGGGTGATCTAAATGCCTGATTCTCTGCTGTGAAAACCTCTCTCCTCTGTCTGGGTGCTGGTCCGAAATAAATGAGAGTGGTCTTCTCCGGTGGTGGTTGATATGACGCATGATTCCTTGCTGT
The DNA here is from genome assembly GCA_033119425.1 of Bufotes viridis. Taxonomy (NCBI): domain Eukaryota; kingdom Metazoa; phylum Chordata; class Amphibia; order Anura; family Bufonidae; genus Bufotes; species Bufotes viridis. The sequence goes on along the minus strand of CM065592.1, from coordinate 244,742,868 downwards.
GGGACCTGTATCCTCGGTCTGGGTGCTGGTCCCAAATAAATGAGAGTGGCCTTCTCCGGTGGGGGTTGATATGACGCATGATTCCTTGATGTGGGACCTCTCTCCTCTGTCTGGGTGCTGGTCCAAAATACATGAGAGTGGCCTTCTCCGGTGGTGGTTGATATGAGCATGATTCCTTGCTGTGGAACCTGTATCCTCTGTCTGGGTGCTGGTCCAAAATAAATGAGAGTGGCCTTCACCGGTGGTGGTTGATATGACGCATGATTCCTTGCTGTGGGACCTGTATCCTCGGTCTGGGTGCTGGTCCAAAATAAATGAGAGTGGCCTTCTCCGGTGGTGGTTGATATGACGCATGATTCCTTGATGTGGGACCTTTCTCCTCTGTCTGGGTGCTGGTCCAAAATACATGAGAGTGGCCTTCTCCGGTGGTGGTTGATATGACGCATGATTCCTTGCTGTGGGACCTGTATCCTCTGTCTGGGTGCTGGTCCAAAATACATGAGAGTGGCCTTCTCCGGTGGTGGTTGATATGACGCATGATTCCTTGCTGTGGGACCTGTATTCTCTGTCTGGGTGCTGGTCCAAAATAAATGAGAGTGGCCTTCTCCGGTGGTGGTTGATATGACGCATGATTCCTTGATGTGGGACCTTTCTCCTCTGTCTGGGTGCTGGTCCAAAATACATGAGAGTGGCCTTCTCCGGTGGTGGTTGATATGACGCATGATTCCTTGCTGTGGGACCTGTATCCTCTGTCTGGGTGCTGGTCCAAAATAAATGAGAGTGGCCTTCTCCGGTGGGGGTTGATATGACGCATGATTCCTTGATGTGGGACCTCTCTCCTCTGTCTGGGTGCTGGTCCAAAATAAATGAGAGTGGCCTTCTCTGGTGGGGGTTGATATGACGCATGATTCCTTGCTGTGGGACCTGTATCCTCTGTCTGGGTGCTGGTCCAAAATAAATGAGAGTGGCCTTCTCCGGTGGTGGTTGATATGACGCATGATTCCTTGATGTGGGACCTCTCTCCTCTGTCTGGGTGCTGGTCCAAAATACATGAGAGTGGCCTTCTCCGGTGGTGGTTGATATGACGCATGATTCCTTGCTGTGGGACCTGTATCCTCTGTCTGGGTGCTGGTCCAAAATAAATGAGAGTGGCCTTCTCCGGTGGTGGTTGATATGACGCATGATTCCTTGCTGTGGGACCTGTATCCTCTGTCTGGGTGCTCGTCCCAAATAAATGAGAGTGGCCTTCTCCGGTGGGGGATGATATGACGCATGATTCCTTGATGTGGGACCTCTCTCCTCTGTCTGGGTGCTGGTCCAAAATAAATGAGAGTGGCCTTGTCCGGTGGTGGTTGATATGACGCATGATTCCTTGCTGTGGGACCTGTATTCTCTGTCTGGGTGCTGGTCCAAAATAAATGAGAGTGGCCTTCTCCGGTGGTGGTTGATATGACGCATGATTCCTTGATGTGGGACCTTTCTCCTCTGTCTGGGTGCTGGTCCAAAATACATGAGAGTGGCCTTCTCCGGTGGTGGTTGATATGACGCATGATTCCTTGCTGTGGGACCTGTATCCTCTGTCTGGGTGCTGGTCCAAAATAAATGAGAGTCGCCTTCTCCGGTGGGGGTTGATATGACGCATGATTCCTTGATGTGGGACCTCTCTCCTCTGTCTGGGTGCTGGTCCAAAATAAATGAGTGTCCTTCTCTGGTGGGGGTTGATATGACGCATGATTCCTTGCTGTGGGACCTGTATCCTCTGTCTGGGTGCTGGTACAAAATAAATGAGAGTGGCCTTCTCCGGTGGTGTTTGATATGACGCATGATTCCTTACTGTGGGACCTGTATCCTCTGTCTGGGTGCTGGTCCAAAATAAATGAGAGTGGCCTTCTCCGGTGGTGGTTCATATGACGCATGATTCCTTGATGTTGGACCTCTCTCCTCTGTCTGGGTGCTGGTCCAAAATACATGAGAGTGGCCTTCTCCGGTGGTGGTTGATATGAGCATGATTCCTTGCTGTGGAACCTGTATCCTCTGTCTGGGTGCTGGTCCAAAATAAATGAGAGTGGCTTTCTCCGGTGGTGGTTGATATGACGCATGATTCCTTGATGTGGGACCTCTCTCCTCTGTCTGGGTGCTGGTCCAAAATACATGAGAGTGGCCTTGTCCGGTGGTGGTTGATATGACGCATGATTCCTTGCTGTGGGACCTGTATCCTCTGTCTGGGTGCTGGTCCAAAATACATGAGAGTGGCCTTCTCCGGTGGGGGTTGATATGACGCATGATTCCTTGATGTGGGACCTCTCTCCTCTGTCTGGGTGCTGGTCCAAAATAAATGAGAGTGGCCTTCTCCGGTGGGGGTTGATTTGACGCATGATTCCTTGATGTGGGATCTTTCTCCTCTGTCTGGGTGCTGGCCCTTTCCGGGAGTCTTTTACAGCCTTTTTAGTGCCCAAAAGTTCGTGTCCCCATTGACTTCTATGGGGTTCGGGTTCGGGATGAAGTTCGAGTTGAGTTCGGATCACGAACCCGGACATTTTCTGGAAGTTCGGCCGAACCTCTCGAACACGAACATCCAGGTGTTCGCTCATCTCTAATTACTAGCAATTTGCCACTGGCAACACTGATTGGATAGCCTGTTCTGAATTTCAATGCCTTATCCCTTTGTTCTCCTAGAAGTTAAGCCACCTCCAAAGGTTTTTGGCAGCAGCTTCCTCCTCTAGCCCCACTAACAACACATGCACACGTGGCCAAATTGAACGTTTGGTTGTATGGGAAAGTCTGGAGAGATAGCTGTTGGCTGAATGAGCATTGTATTTTTAATGGCATTTTTTAATTTACCATACCTTGTATAAAAAAAAGGACAAAAATAAGTTATTTTTGGGGTGAAATAAAAAAAATCTGCCTTTGTTTTTTTCAGGTTTTTGTCGTTCCCTGTGCGCAAAAAACATGACAACCTTACTCTGTGGATCTGTATGATTATGGTGATACCAAATTTATATGTTTTATTATGTCTTACAATGTTTAAAAAAATAGAAACCCTTGAAAAACCCTTGAAAAAAATCAGATTTTGTTTTGCATTGCCATATTCAACCATAACTTTTTTTTCTTTTTTATTCCATCTATAGAGCTGTGTGATGACTTGTTTTTGTGGGGTATCATTTTCATTGGTATTATTTTGGGATAAATATATGGCTTTTTGACCACTTTTTACCTCCTTTCAGAGGAGGTGACCAAAAATGTTGATTTGGCCGTTTTGATTTGCTATGGTATTCATGGTAATTTAATAATTTGGACATTTTTGGATACAGCAATACCAATTATGATTCTTGTCCCATTTGCATGAATCAGTCATCAGATTTGATTCAAGTCTGAATGAATTTGACCTGAATCAAAAGTTCCCCAGTTGCCCTGCATGATACTCTGTGGCCTAGTAGTGTATCCAACCCCTTTCAAGCTCAACACCAAGACAGCATTAGTAATATCAAAGTGACAGTACATATATGGCTATGGGTAAAAGATGGTAGCTTCTGGTAACAAGCCTGTTTAATAACAATGTCGTATTCCTTTTTAAGTAAATAAAAAGTCAAAAAGTATCCTTTTGATGGCAGATGCCTTCTTCTCATTGTTCTGCTCTGTAAAATGGAGGCGTCATTTTTACGCAATTCATTCAAAACAAATCATAAAGATTCTGATTCACTAGAATTCTAATTTTTGGGAGAAATTTGTAACAAATTTGATGAATTTAAAATCATTACACTCATCTCTATTGTTTATTTATATTTAAAATTGGAAAATGGAAAAATTAGCATTAAAAATATAGTTTTAAAAACGCTTTAAAAGGTTTAATTGCTTTTTGTTTGTTTGATCACTTACTATGGCCACAGCTTAACAGGCAATTTAGAGTGGCAGTCCAAGGAGCATTCACAAGGCCACGGACTTGCCATTGAAACTAATTGATTGGTACCAGCAGCATCTGAGGGGTTGATTGAAAGGAGCTTAGTTATCTCCAATCCCAGTCACTGTAGGTGGCTGACTACTGTATTACACAGTGGCTACCCGCCGTATATGGAGCTAGCTTAGCTACCGACTTTCCTTACTCCATACTCTCCTCGCTCACCTTGGACATATGGTTACATCCAGGTGGTTAATCGTTTCTGTTCTCTCTGGGAAATTTCTGAAGACATCATCATATCTAGAGGCTTAATTAAACACCCCAAAAACCCTTCTTGAAGAAATAGTAGACTGGGTTCTATTATTTTCTTCATTTTTTTTTACATAGAGTATTTTTTGGACTATAAGATGCACTGGACTATAAGACGTACCTAAGATTTGGAGAAGGAAAATAATAAAAAATATTCTTCATCAGATCTCAGATCAGACTTTCATCAGACCCCCAAGATCCTTCAGACCTCAGTTTAAACTCTCATCAGACCCACGAGCTTTATCCGCCTCAGATCAGACTCTCAGATCCCCAAGTTTCATCAGCCTCAACTCAGACCCCCAAACCTCTATCAGGCTGAGATCAGAACCCCATCAGACCTGCCAGCCTTCATGAGCCACAGATCAAACCCATATGAGCCTCGGATCAGTCCCCCTTCCGCCCTCAGATCAGACTCCATCAGCTTCAGATCAGATTCCTATCAGCCTTAGTTCAGACCCAATCACCCTCAGATCAGATTTCCATCAGACCTAAGATCGGACATTAAAAAAAAAAAATTACCTCACTTGTTCTGGACAGCGCTGCCACTCACTCTCTGTACCCTGGTCTTCTTGCCGCCTGCGCTGCATTTTGACCTGATGTCGCACAGAGTTAGGTCATAGTATGCATCTACGTGCCCTACGTCCTGACACTGTACACCGCCAGGAAACAATGCAGAGCAGGGGCTGGAAAAGAGTCGAGCCAGTGTAGTGGTTCCTAACAGTTCCCTCTCCTCCCGCATGCTGATGGCCCCTTCCAAAATAATTAGCATTCAGACTATAAGAAACAATGGCACTTTTCCATCACTTTTGGGGGAAAAAGTGCGTCATAGTTGAAAAAAATACGGTAGTTACCTTCTTGCTTGTGATTAATATTATACACAATTGGAAATACATTTAAACACAAGAGCAAATATTTAATTCATAGTAAAACAAGTACATTTAGTCAGTATGTTAGCATTTGTACTTTTTTTTTTATACCTGCATGTTTATAACAGATCATAATATACAGCTTGATGAAGTTTTGTGGCTAAATAAAATGGAAACATAACCATTCAGATTTTTTCCTATCATATTTGGCTGTAAATGTTATTAATAGTTTAAAAATAAACTTATGATTATTTCTCTAAATGTAATATTTTATGCTCTATTTTCTCTCCAAAATCAAGGACATTCTTCATATTGAAATATAACAAATGCCATCCTACTGACACTATGGGTAATTGCATATTTTGCATCTAATTCTTCTACTAGGACAAAGTAGTCATTTTTTACTTTGCTTTTCCATTAAAGATGGTAGACTAAAAATGTAATCGGTTGATTGATGATTGCATTTTCTGAATGCATGTAATACAAATGCTTACACTGACAGTCCTAAAATAAGCTACTATCTTATTATAAGAAAAACAAACTTAAAGTATATTTTATGACCACTATTGGTTTTTCTCCATTAATGATAGGAATAAGGTACAAAGATGCTTGACAAAATGACAAACATTTGGAATTCGCTTTTCTCATAGGGACAGTTTTGTGGCTGGGGCAACTCTCAAAGAAGTCAGTAGCTGCCATATACAGTAGGCGCTCAACCCCAGCACACACTTGGGTAAATTTTGTAGGAAGCCAATTTGCCTATTTGATTCAATAGATTCAAACTCAGTAAGCAAGCACTGCCCAACATGCTGATTTGCATCTGATATTCACATATTGCTTTAAAGTACCGTGTACAGCTTAAGACACTTAAAAATTCATCCTGCTATTTCTGTCTACAGTCGCATCTTCAAGCAAGAACAGTTACCCAGTTCCATCGGCAGCTTTACATGCTCATGTCATAACACTGCCTCCGCCAATTTTGCCTGACATGTGGTATGATTGTTATCATAAGCCATTTCTTTCCTTTTTATGCAGTTCAGTTCCCATCATTCTTGTAGAAGTTAATTTGGATATTTATTTGAGAATAGAATCATATTCCACAACTGGGTGGCTTTTCTAGATATTTTCTTTTGACTTGACAAGTTGTGAAGTATTCCGTTCTACTTCCAGGTCTTTTGGATTTGCTGATCTCACCAGTACTTTCCTTCTTTTAAAGTCTGAAATAATTAAAAACAAAGACATCCCAGCATGATGGCACACTTAGCTCTTTCTATGGCACCATTATTTGAGGTACTGGTCCACTCCTCCTGCTGCTATGTCTGTAACGTGCAGATGTACATCACATACTGCTGTAGCCTTTACTGTCCTCATTGGTATACTGCTGAGGAGAATGATTGGCTGCAGCAGTCACATGGACTGGTGTGGTGACACAGGAAACATCACTAGAGAAAACTGTAAAGTATGCCATCATTTTTTATTTTACAGCATTTGATGGAACTCCTGAGATTCTTAATTGTTCCAGACAATTACTTTAACAATGTACAAAACTGTTGATTTGTCGACTCCTAAACTTTCTGCCATGTTGGTTTATTTTTAGCTTTATGATGGCCTTCTCTACTTGCAGTGACACATCTTTGGACCGCGTATTGAGAATCTCCATGAACAGCTACAAAATGCAAATTCAACTTTTGAAATCAACTTTGCACCTTTATTTTATTAAATATTGAAGTAAGTGGTCACACTGGACCATGAAAATGCAGATATGTTTTGGTTCCTCAACCATTCTACACAGGTGTCAAATACGGCCATATTGTTTTGTGTGTCATCAGTTTTTTTGTGGATTGCAAACAAAAACGGAAATAGGAAATTGTCACAATTCTAGCCCATTTTGTACTACTTTTACAGTGTCGAGAGCTCTGTTAGATTCTGGTGATTGATGACTGGTGATTTCTTTCAAACCAAGTTAGCAAGCTTCTTTCTTGACAATAAGGACAGCAGACTGCTTTGCTGGGTGAAAAACCAAAGGGGAGGAGTAGGCACTGGGTTCAACCATTTTCTCCCAGTGGTCTAGGAAATGCCACCTCCACACCCTGTACACCAACCTGCAGCTGCACCCAAAGAAGTTGCATAATTTCTGTTGTATGTTGGTGTCCACTTTTGACTAGCTCCATATCGCTGAGGGCTTCCAAGTTTTAGTGCAGTTTTAAAACTGGATCGGCAAAATGGATGGCAAACATATCTGTGTTAAGAAGCCAAATCACTCAGTCCAGGTACTTCAATTATAAAATAATATTTCTAGTTGATGCTGTTGGCCTTGGCTGATCGTAGTTGCCAGTTTGTACATGTTGGTATCAGGTCCTATGGAAGTACTTCAGATCACTTCAGCATCTTCCATTCTTCCAGAATAGATGAATGGCTTAAAGAGGACCTTTCACCTATTTAAAAACTAAAAACTAACTATATATGTGGGCAGAGCGGCGCCCAGGGGTCCCCCTGCACTTACTAGTATGTCTGGGCGCCGCTCCGTTCGCCCAGTATACGCTCCGGTGTCCGAGCTCCCTCTGTTGTATGGGGCGAGGACTTTGTATCAGGCGTGTCCCTTGCTGCAGAGCTGGCCAATCACAGAGCACAGCTCATAGCCAGGCTATGAGCTGTGCACTGTGATTGGCCAGCTCTGCAGCAAGGGACACGCCTGATACAAAGTCCTCGCCCCATACAACAGAGGGAGCTCGGACACCGGAGCCTATACCGGGCGAACGGAGCGGTGCCCAGACATACTAGTAAGTGCAGTGGGACCCCTGGGCGCCGCTCTGCCCACATATATAGTTAGTTTTTAGTTTTAAATAGGTGAAAGGTCCTCTTTAAGACCAACCACTTCGCCCTTCCAGGATCCACAGTGCTTCACTGGATGCTAACTTGGACTAATATCTGACCTCATCACCTGTTGGTTTGGACCAGATCCTGCATGGATGACCTGGAACAACAGAACAAATGCTACTGCATACATCTGCATTGTGAACTGTAGTAGACTTTTCTAGCAGAGGTACAGACTACTAGAGTTTACCGTATCTATGCTGGGTACAAACGTTTACTGCCTGATCCCTATTGACTAAAAAACGCAATTATTGATTAAATTTCTTGCATGAATACCTCAGAGGTAGTGTTGAGTGAACCCGCTTTGGTTACCCGGACCCAAACCCAAGCTTTGCCGGAAAAGTCCGGGTTCGAGTTCAGTGTTTGGGCATTTAATAAAGCTTCTTGAAAGGCTGCAGGACAGCCAATTAACAAGCTTTTAAGCTGTGTGCCCTTAGAAGTCATCACAGCCATGCCTACTAATGGCATGCCTGTGATTGGCCGGTGCATCATGTGACCCAGCCTCTATATAAGCTGAATCACGTGTAGCACCGCCCATCAGTTCTCAGTAGTGAAGGGACAGAAAGCAGGCAGCTGAAGTGAGGGACAGTGTTAGTGCGATTTTTGTGGGTGCAATACTCCATCTTTGTACCTCTGAAACAGAAAGATAGTCATAAATCTGGCTGTTAATTCTGTGGGTGACCTACAGAGATTTTTTGTGGGTGCAATACATATCTTTGCACCCCTGACACAGAAAGCTAATCATAAATTTGGCTGTTAATTCTGTGGGTGACCTACAGCGATTTTTTTTTGTGTGGGTGCAATGCAACATTGTACTTTGTACCCTGACACACAAATATAATAGTTAAAAGGAACCTGTCACCTCCAAAACACATATTAAACGGCCATCATTACCTTACAGTGGCCCCTAGTGTGTTCCTAATCGTGTTTTTCTTTCCTCCATTGGTGGTTGTAAACTTTAAAAAAATGCAGTTTTAATCTTGATTTTCCCTAATGTCAGAGTCAGCTTGAAGTCAAGGAGGCAGCAGCCTCCTTGCTTCAAGTCAAGCTAAGCCCGCCCCTTACCCGTCCTCCCTTCACTGTGATTGACATCCTGCTGTGAGGCCGGGATTGAGCAAGTCTCGCGCATGTGCAGTGCGCTCCTTTTCACTGCGCAATCCCGTCTCCGTCTCCCATACTCACTGGCCGTCTTCCTCTCTGTGCGCATGCGCCAGAATTTTTCAACGTGCGCGCCCAGCAATTCTTCTCCTTAGCGTGAGCACAGAGGAAAGCGGCCGGTGAGTGCGGTAGCCGGGATGTCAATATGACATATATGACAGGGAAATTGATATAGTTAATCCGTCTGTTAGTTAGGTGCACGTCATATACCCATTTATTGCGTGAAGTACACCTGCACTACATACGCGACAGGTAAAATTATATAGTTAATCCGTCTGTTAGTTAGGTACATGTCATATACCCATTTATTGTGTGAAGTACACCTGCACTACATACGTGACAGGGAAAATAATATAGTTAATCTGTCTGTTAGTTCTGTGGGTGACCTCAAAGAATGATGAGAGCGTCAAATAAGAACGTGGCCCTGGTCATGGTACTGCTGGTGCAGCTCCTTTTGCAGGGAGAGTACGTGGTCGATCTGTGCCAGCTACACGCATAATGAAACACCTTCCTCAGGTGCACGTAGGCGACATTAGTTTAGAGTTATTTTCTAGACCCCAATACCGGTGTACGAATGTTAAGGCCAGAACAAGTAGAGGCGGTAGTAGATTGGGTGGCTAACAGTGCCTCCAGTTCCTTTACATTGTATCCCACCCGTTCCCCTGCTGAAAGCGCAGAATTGGAACCTGCAGCCTGTTAGGGCAAATACCCATGCGTCTATGATTTATCGGGGTTCAAATCAAAGAAGAAATCATCTGTGCACATATATTGAGAAGGCTGATACAGGCAAAATGCTGTAAAGCAGTGATCTCCTTTATTGAGTTAAAGACAGAATCTTTTATTGGCAGACATCCGGCAGCTGTGGGCGTCACATAACTTGTGCGAAAACCACAAAACGCAGTGAAACGAAACAGCTACATAAAAATGAGACATCTTCTTATCAGAAAGAGGATGTAAAACCAGACAGTAAAAGTTAGTATTTCTAAGAAGAGAGAAGGAGGGGGAAGGGGATCAACTGCTCACTCGTGCCTGCAAAGAAAAGCTGACATCTCACTAACCTCTAACTGAACTCTGGTTCGGAGACACAGTAAGAGACAAAATGGACTCCCGTCTCCCACACAGCCCATGGGCATCTGTCTTTCACCTCACCCCTTGCAAATCAGCCCAGCAGTCTGAGCCTTAAGTCATGCAGCAGTCTCTTAGGCTTTTTGATGACTCAGCTGGCAGGGTTTCCATAGGCCGTTCACATAGCCCTGCCCCAGAAGTGGAAGAGATTGAGTACACCGATGCCCAACCACTTATGTTTCAGGATGTGGACATGGGAGGACCACCGCAGCACATCTCTGATGATAACAAAACAACTAGTGATAAGTGGCAGGGGCAATATTCAAATTTGCGCTATTTCGTGAATGTGTGGTAGAATATTGTCGAATATTCGTATTTGAGATTATTCTCTTGTATTAGCCTTAATCGAGTAAGAGCAAATTATAGGCAACTTTCCTATTGGGTTGGCTTGCTAGAAATTGCGAATATGTAGAATATAGTGATATATTCGTAAAACATAATATTCGCTTTTTATTATTATCTGAATCCATTAGTAAATGTAATGGGTTCAAATGAAAACAAAAAGACTAATATTTGTTTTTAAGTATATCACACTATATTCCACATATTCGCAAATCTAGCAAGCCAACCCAATAGGAAAGTTGCCTTATAAGTTGCAGCCAACTTTCCTATTGGATTGGCTTGCTATAATTTTCACTTTTACAAATATATCACTATATTCTACATATTCACGATTTCTAGCAAGCCAACCCAATAGGAAAGTTGCCTATAACCCGCCCTTACTCGATTAACACTCATATTACATTGCCGATTTTTGCATAAGATGAAATAAATTAAATAGTGAAGATAGAATATTCTAATTCACAACAGACTACAATATTGCAGCCTTATCACATTGGCCCACAAGCAAGAAGGAGGCAGGTAATGGTGGCAGATAAAAAAAAAAAAAGACGAAAAGACGAATTAGTTTTAACGAATATATATAACTATTTTCAAAATTTTCACGAATTCTCAAAGTGCCGATATTCGCGATAAAAATTTGAAATTCGAATATTCGCTCTCAACATTAGTGCCAACTGCTGCGGCTTTCTGCAGTGTGCAGACCGGCAAGGAGGGCAGGGGTGAAGAGTGGGTGGAAGATAATGTGGAGGATGATGAGGTCCTAGACCCCACATGGAATCAGGGTCATGTGAGTGATGAGGAAGAGCTGGCCGCTTAGGAAAAGAGGGAGCAATGTGCAAAAGCAGAGTGGCCGTCCCTAGCCAACACGCCTGCTACCCACCGCACCCATGCACACCAAAGCTAGCTCTAAGGAGTTCCCTGGCATGGCATTTCTTCAGACAATATGCTGATGACAAGACACAAGTAGTTTCCATGCGAGCCATCCCTGCCCTGCACAACCAAGTGGCAGACAAAATTAGGTGTGCAGTAAACCACTTGTCGTTGCCTCTGGGCAGCCTGGCACACATGAGCGACTACATGCTGCAGTGCAGCCAAGTTGCCCACATTCTAACCAGTGCTGATTACTGGGTGGACTCTGCTGGATCCCCAGTACAAGGACAACATGCCGTTCTTAATTCCGTCACGTGAGTATGCGTGAGTATGCGTGAGTACAAGCGCACGCTGGTAGACACGCTGCTGATGGCATTCCCACATGACACGAGGGGCTCAGTGGAAGCACAAGGCGAAGGCAGAGGAGGAGGAAGAAGTTGCCAATGCAGCTGGGGCACCGCCAGCCCCTCCGAAGGGAGGGTTAGCATTTCCAAAATGTGGAAAAGCTTTGTCAGCTTTGCACACTCCTACACGTACTGACTGATGGGTCTGCCCCATTCAACTTCTGGGTCTCCAAATCGGGCACATGGCCTGAGCTTGCCCTTTATGCCTTAGAGGTGCTGGCCTGCCCTGCAGCCAGTGTTTTGTCCGAACGTGTGTTTAGCATGGCAATGGGTTTGATCACAGACAAGTGCAGCCGCCTGTCCACAGCCAAGGTGGACAAGCTCATGTTCATTAGAATCAACCAGGCATGTATCCCTCAGGACTTGTCCGTACCTTGTGCAGAATAGATAAGTATACTGGCCACAGACAGCCATTGTTATACTCCAGCGCACTTTCTCTTTACATTCTGTTTTCTATTTCCCAATGTTTTAGGGTCTTCCCAAATTGATAAAATATATAAATAAATAAATAAAATAAATAGAGGGGAAAAAATAATAACTGAAAAAACTGTGTTGGCTACCACCTCTTCCTCCAACATGGCTTCCACCTACACCGCCATTTCCTCAGCCTCCTCAACCTCATACTCCACTTTGTCCTCCGCCTCCTAGTTCAAGATCATTATTTTTTATTTTTTATATTATATGTTATTTTAAGTCATTTCCTATCCACATTTGTTTGCAGGGCAATTCTCCTGCTTTTACCCCCATTTTGCTTCCTTTTGCAGGCCTCCAGCACTTTCTATGACTTTTTAGAGCCATTTTAGTGCCCCAAAGTTCTGGTCCCCATTGACTTCAATGGGGTTCAGGGTTAAGTTTGGGTCCCGAACCCGAACTTTGCTTTGAAGTTTGGCCGAACCCGAACTTCCAAGTGTTCGCTCAACCCTACTCAGAGGATGAGTCACAACAAAAAACCATTGGAAAAATTCCTGCAAACAGGATGTTTTTTACACCAGCTTCGTACTAAAAAACCCCCACAAACTTATGCCATAATACTCAGTGGAAAATGTTTGATAGTAATTCAAATCTGGCCTAAGGGGCTATTCGTATGTTTTTGTTTGTTTTTTCTAACAGAAATTTTATGTGCACACTGCTCCAAAATTCCAACGGTAAAAAAGTGTGAACAGCCACTAAAATCTGCACTTCATTATTTTAGTTTTTCTGCTCAAGAAAATGACCAGAAAAACAGAAATAATGAGCACACCACATTTACACTGGAATATTAAAACTTTACCCACAAAAAGAGACAATTTTGTTTGGAGCTGAGAATTAATTTTTATAAACAGCAATAAAGAACAACCACCATAAAGATAAACCAAGTATTTTTGAATTTTATAGTATAGTTCACTGGTAAAAGTGCCAGGAGCTTGTGTTGCAGGACCCATCCCCTCATCATTTTCACCACCGCTGTAAAACGCTGGAATGAGGGCCTGCAACCAAAATGGTCTGGACAATGAAAGGCTTCCCAGTCTTGGGAATATAGGGGAGGGGATTGAGCTAAACTGGGCAATTACCATCAAATGCCTTCTGCACTGTTCAACTAAATTCAATAGCTCCAATGGCGTGGGGCCCAGAATACAGATCAAGAACTGTTGTAAGAAGGCTCATACAATGCATTTTTGGCACTTATCTCAGGTAGGGGTGAGACTATGAAGTTAAATTTTCTCTTGGCCCTCGGTACTATTTCTGCTTAGATACTGGAGGGCATATGTATCGTTCATGGTTCCGATATCCATAATAGAATCATGCTGAGGGTGTTCCCTCTTTCAAGCTGGTGGACATGTCTGTGGTCTGTCGTCCAGGACAGCTGGCTGCTCTTCTATTTCTAGTTGTTGGGAGGTTCCACTGTCTGCAGAAGACCAAACCACTGAAATATCTGAAGTATCCACCTGACTATGATGAGGATGATGACACCAGCCATGATGAACAATCATCTCATTGGGGGCTGAGCGATAAAGGACTGGGTCCCCAGACATGCTGGGCAGAATAGCAAGCTGTATGCTTGTTTGCTCATGTAATGACAGGCGTATCCTTACCATAAAGCAATCTTATGATTACTAGATAGCCCTGCTTTAGACCCTCACTATGAAAGCAAAATGGGAAAATATTTTCCTGTAGCTGAAAGGGTAGCTAAGTTGTGTCATTACCAGTATTCATTGCATAGCTTTTGGTAAGCAAATGGCTTTTACCTGTGTTTGAGGCACCTCTCTATCCCGCGAATAGTCACCCATCTCTGGTAGTCTCTGCAGCCACAAGCAGTAGAAGACTCAGCCGTGGCCATTTCAGTCTCATTAATATGATGGAGCACTTTTTTGTGCAATGCTGACACAAATCAGCAAACGGAGGTGTACTGCCTCAACAGACGTGTTCAGTTCTACCTAAGCTCTGGTCTTTCTCTGACACATACCATGTTCTCTGACCCCTGGACTTCTGGGTAGCCAGATTGGAACATTGGCCCAAAATGACCCAGTATGTTCTCTGTTCTCTCTTATCCAGCCTTAAAAAGGTTTTCAGGAGGCATCGTGACACTGCAAAGGACAAAGTTGTCCTCCACCATTGTACAAAACAACACTTTTGTCAAAATGAACGAAGCATGGTGATGATTTTCAGACTTCTTTGGCTGAGGCCAATGAATGCCATTGCTGATGGTGCCACATCATGCTAATGCCACTGTCTGACTGCCTACTATCATGTTCTGTACTGTATGGCTGCTGCTACTACCACCATCATGCCACTACTGCTGTAGGCCTGTCTACTATCGTGTTTTATACAATTTGTCTGCTGCTATCCTGCCAATGTTGCTGTCTACTTGCCTTTACCGTCATGTTCGCTACTGTGTGGTTGCTGCTGCCGCCTGCATTCCACTGCTGTTGTTGGCCTGCCTTCCATCACATTCTATACTGCATGGCTGTTGCCGCCATCATACCACTGCCGCTGTCTGCCTGCCTACCATCATTTTCCATACTGTATGTTTGTTGCTGCTGCCATCATCATGCCACTACCGCTGTCTGACTGCCTACCGTCATGTTCCATGCCCTGTGGCTGCTGCCACTGTCACCATCATGCTACTGCTGCTGTCTGACTGCCTACTATCATGTTCCATGCCCTATGGCTGCTGCCGCTGTCACCATCGTGCCACTGCCGCTGTCTGCCTACCTACCATCATGTTCCGTATCATATAGCTGCTGCTTCTACCACCACTGCAGCTGCGGCTCCCTGCTGATAATCCCCTACTGCCACTTCCAGTACCCCTACTGTTTGTTTTGACAATTAACACTTGTGCTTGTATAAATACAGGCAGGCATCCTGTCCCCATTAATGCATCATTTTTGGATGCTTGTGAACAAAAAGCCACTGTTTCTTATTACATTAACCCTTCCCAACATCTGCCATACATGTACAACTGAGTGGAAAGCCACTTCCAAACAGCCGCCAGGTACTGTGTGCTGATTAGGTAGGTGCAGGAGCTGCACCCTTCCGATCACCAGCAGGGGTGATATTCAAGCCCCTGCTGTATATGCCGGCATCAGTGAATAAACCAATGCCAACGCTGTAACCCTTTGTATGCCGTGATCAGCGCTGTACTGTGTGGAGGGAGGAGGCTCCTTCCTGTTCCCATCGGGTCCCTGTGCTGCCTCAACAGGGACCCGATGGCTGGTAAGTCAGCCCGATTCATTCCACAGCCATAAAGGCTTGCCATCCCCTAGGTCTCACAGGCAGACAGGCTGTCAATGTATTACACTGATAATAAACTGACAGTCAGTGTATTACAATACATGTTTTATCAGACCCCCAAAAGTCCCGTGTGAGACAAAAAAGTTTCAAAAAGGGTTTTTCATAAAAAAATTGTGAAAAATAGAAGAAAAAAAGAAAGAAAAACAGACTTATTAGTTATTGCTGCATCCAGAATGACCAGCTCTATAAAAATATCAACAAAATAGAAATTTTTTGGTCACTTTGCTTTACGAAAAGTGTATTAGCAAGCAATCAAAAAGTATCCCAAAATGGTACCACTGAAAGCATCACCTCATCCCTCAAAAATGAGGATGTTTGGCACAAACACAAAAACATTATTTTTAAATAGACATATTAGGTATCACTGCATATACTGCATATATCTTTATAGAGCAATGATCTGCTCTATAAAATATCTAATGATCTAATGGTCTACCCCTTCAGGTGAATGCTGTTAAAAAATGTTTTTAAAAACAAAAACCACAGGGAGACCCTTCTCTACTGAGGCCTGTTGTGTGTCCAAATAAAAATTTACGACTACATATGAGATGTTGCCATGTTCAGGAGTAAATGCTTAACAAAATTTGTGGTGCTTTTTGTCCTTTTTACCCCTTGTGAAAATAAGGGATAACAGGGGTTTATGAAACATTTTATTGAAAGAAATGAAAATTTCATTTTTACACCCAAGTGTTTCTAAATTTTATTAAAAGTCAAAGTGGTCAGTACACCCTTCACTAAATTCCTTGAGGGTGTAGTTTCCAAAATAGGGTCACTTTTTGGGGAATTGTACTGTGAAATTCTTAGTCTGCATTGAAATGTAACATGGTGCCCAAAACCATTCCAGCAAATCTGCCCTCCAAAAACCATATGGCTCTTCTTTCCTTTTTGAGCCCTGCCGTGTTCTCATACCGCAGTTTATGACCACACATTGGGTAATAACTATTGAGGTTTGTTTGGCCCTTTCAGCTTTACAGGAAAAAAAATTGATTAAAATGTAAAATCTGCAAAAAAAGTGAAATTCTGAGATTTTACCTCAGTTTTGCTTTTATTTTTGTCAAACGTATAAAGGGTTAAACAACATTTGTGAAATCAGTTTTGAATAACTTGAGGGTGTAGTTTCCAAATGAGGTCTTTCATGGGTGGTTTCTACTACAAAAGACCCACAAATAGACTTCAAAACTCAATTGGTCCTTAAAAAGTAGATTTTGGAAATTTCCTTGAAAAATTGCTTCTAAAAATCTAAGCCTTCTAATGTCCTAAAAAAATAAAATGTCATTCAAAAATGATGCAAACATAAAGTAGACATATGTAAAACATATTGACTCAAATTTACCTTTAACATAAAGTACATTATGTCACGAGAAAACAGTCTCAAAATCGCTTGAATAAGTTAAAGCATTGCAAAGTTATTACCACATAAATTGAGACATGTTAGATTTGCAAAAATAGGCACTAAAAGGTGAAAAATTGAGTCCTGAAGGGGTGAACATTTGTGTGTAAACAGGGGCAGGGATCTACCCCTGTAAAGATAAGTGTTGATCACAAATATTCAAATTACGAATTTTAATCGCGAATATCGGCACTTCCAGAATTCGTGAATATTTAGAATATCTAAAAATATATTCATAATCGCGAATATTTTTTTTTAAAATGCCATATAATTTTATGCAAATTTTTTATGCAATTTTTGCAATCAAGAAAATATTGCCTGAAGATCAGGAACCAGCGACTCGCGAATATATGGGGAATATTCGCCCAAATATTCGCAAAATATCGCGAATCGAATATTGCCCCTGCCGCTCATCACAAGTAAAGATATAATTTTTAGAACCTTGGTCCCAACAAGCCTACGATAACACCATATGTGTTTAAACACCATCTGCCCCTGATAATGGTCAATTTTTGAAGATTTCTATTATGAAAAAGCATAACACATGCGATGATGCAGTGCATTTTTAAACATGATGTTTGTTAACACCATCAACCATGCATTTACCTATAGCTGTATATGTCAGTGTTAAATACTATACATGGGTTCACATACTTAAAGATACAATAATGGGTTTAGATAATTTAGGGTGCAATAGTGGGTTCACATAGTTTAGGGTGCAATAGTGGATTCAAATGCTTTCGGGTGCAATAGTGGGTTCACATACTTTAGGGTGCATTAGGGGTTCTTATAATTGAAAGTTCAATTGTGATTTTACATGCTCCTTCTACTAATTATTGCATATTTGTATTACTTTCTCAGGAATCTGTAGGTGCAGAAGGTAAGGTAAAAGTTATCAATGGACAAGTAGATTTGGGATTTTGGGCTTTGTACATTTACATGAGAGGTGTAGGTGTCAGTTATGACTACTCAAATCCATCATAAAGAGGTGTTCTAGCTTTATAGCTAGTTTATATAGTAATACTATGATAATGTAATTAAACTTACAAGCACTTCTTTTTTTTTTTAAAGATGAGCAAGCCACTCGAGATTCCGTTCAGGTTCGCCTAAATTTTTCCCTTTGGGCCCTAATCAATTCGGGCACAACCAAATTTGCTTCAATTGCCATAAAAATTGGTATCTAAGCCCTCTAGTCTCCTAGGACTTTTTAGGAAAATATTTCTTATGGTTTATTTTTCCCTCCCCCTCCCCAAGCTCTGGAATGCAATGACATCATTAGTAAATGATGTCTGAGTAAAACCGACATAGCTATGTGAAAAACAAACAGCGTGATTAAAAACACACTGTGCTGTGGCATGTTATGCTTTTTCATATTCCTAAGCTTTCAAAAATTTCTCATCTGCAGATGATGTTGAAACACACAATGTTTTGGGATAAAAAAATAAAATTCCGTATTGCTTGATGCAGGTTGACTGCCACAAAGAGGACCATGAGAAGAAGGATAGACTTGTTCTGATTAGGAATGCTAGCCAGCTGTATTTTCCCAAAGGATTCGGTGATCCTGCATCATGTGATGCAATAGACCTAGGAGGCTATCAGTGTGTTTGAAAAGACACAGCTTATTTTAATGCTGCAGATCTTGCACACTGCTATGGTTTTGCGTGCCCACCTTGTGGAGAAAAGACCTGATGCTCAATTTCAAATTAATACTCACAAATGTTGCTCTACCCTATCTATTGGTGTACGGGTTTATTGGTGTACGGGTCACCTATATGCTGCTTTAATTAAACTGAACAGATCCCCAAAAATAATTCTAACCGTGTGGATATAGAATAAATAATAATTAACAATTGAGGTCTGGCGCTCATTTTCATGTTAAAATTCACAGGTAAACTGTTGTCCTAGATTGTGAATGGGTGTACTGATCACCTATATGCTGGTTTAATTAAGTTAAACAATCCCCAAAAAATAACATTTCAACTGTGTGGATATTTAATAAATGAAAACGTATTAAAAGGCCAGGCATGACGCTTAATTTCATGTTAACACTCACGGGTACATTTTTGCTCTACCCTGTATATTTGTGTACTGAGTGTGGAGTGAATCGAAGTATTCAAAGTGGACTTTGATCTTAATTTCAGGGAAACTTTGAATAGCTGTGAAGTTGATTTTCCTCATGCTTTGTGGTAACAAATCAATTTTGCCTGAAATGGCGGTTAAAAAACTATACTCACCTCATCCATTTGAGCATGAAGAGGCTGCCGTGGCTATCTTGATTGAAGATCCCACGTGGTGACATATGACGGGATCTTTAATTAAATTGGTTAACCCTTGAAAGCCCTCATTTGAACGCAGCATCTGAGAAGTTCAATTACGGTGGGCAGCAAAACAAAGTTTTGTAAATTTTGCTCATCTCTACTGATCACCTAAATGATGGTTTAATGAAATTGAACAGTCTCAAAAAAAAATTCAAACTATGTGGATATTAAATAAACAAAAACGGATGATTAAGGGCCAGGCCTGATGCTCAATTTTACACTATTATTAACAGGTAAATGGTTGCTCAACCATGTATGCTAGTAGGCCTATATGCTGATTTAATTAAATTCAAACCCTCCCACCCAAAAAAAAAAAAAATAATAATAATTTGAACTGTGTGTGGAGATTAGAAATGGATTTATCTTTCCTGCTTGTCCCATTCTACACAAACAATTCTTCTTCTTCTTTGTAATTGCAGACTTTTTCTTCACTGTTCCTGGCAGTAAAATACAAGCTTTATTGACCTTTGACTGTCCCTGACTCCCTAAGATAATTTCTTTGGCAGACATTGCTACACTCAACCACCCTCAGTCATAGCCCAGCACAGAATGACGTTCTGCTCGTTCAATTAGGGCACCTCCTGCCTGATGCAGCACTGATTGGCTTACAGGCTCATACAGGCTGTCACATGACCCCCACTTCCACTCAGGGTCATGTGAGAAACCTTCTCCTACCTTCCTGCCTGCACGTGAGCCGCAAAAATGTGGATCAGACGCGGATGGAAAATATGGTTGTGTGAATGAGGCCTAAAGAGATTTTTCAGTTTCTGGATGAAACCAGTGATTGGCTGCAGTGGTCACATGTTGTCAACATGACATCACCACTGCAGCCAGGTAAAGAGAGGCTGGCTAGGAGAACCTGAGAGACAGCATGAGATCTGTCAAGTACTTACCTGTTCTTAATTGCAGCTTGATCCAGAGGGTTGTCCGGTTTCATCTTTAAACCAGACAACCCCTTTAAGAAATATGCCTTATCTGGAGTCATGTGGTGGGGACAGCTTGTGGTTTCTCTTTATCTGCTTCTATTAAAATATTTTTATTCTTAATGCAAATATAGTAAGTTAAAGCAATGAAAGCAACATCCATTTGATGGTGAACTTAAACTTTCATACTCAGCCATTTGATACCACCATTGTGCTGAAAAAGATTACCGATATAATTGAGCTTATACATTTGCCTTTGTAGCAAGTATAATACATTGCACTTAGAAAACGCAATTTACAATAATGGCAGTGCATAACATTTGTTATGAAAATGAAATGCATTTTGAGGTTGCAATGTACATAATGTATGGAAAACAGGGAAGCTTTGATTTTGTAGTAGTTTATTTTCTAGGTTAAATTCATTTTCCACTAGAATAGAGAAACGTAGATTGCTTTTAGTAGTCAGTATGGTAAATTGTATAGGACAGGAAAAAGAAAATAGGTCTGATAAAATCATAAATAGCATTGCCGTCAAGACTAAAAATCTAAATTTTTTGCTTATTGTTCTACTTGATAAATCTAAAAAGAAATATCTTTAATATGCAAAAAAAATGGTCCTGGGAACTACTTTCCCAACAATAGAAAACGTACTATGTCAAGGGGCACACACACTTAAGAACACCCAATATTTTATTGCTAGTTCTATAAAAAATATTGACACGATACACAATAATAATACAATAAAATGAAATAAAATCTCCTAGTTAAGAAAATTCTTCTTATGTATTCCCATCAATAAGGTGAAGATAAGTAACAAAATAGTCCAACCAACATGGTTTGAGTCCAGATACAGCCTTTTGAGTTAATCGCAATATTGTAGCAGCACTATGACCCCCACACCAATGTAGCACTGTGGAGTGACAGTGTAAAACAGTTTGTGTAGCTGCTCCAATAGATGAAATGTTAGATAGATCTTTTCATTGCCGTTTGGATGTCCAATCTTCCTTATTATTCCCACAAGTGGAGTGTTATAAAAATTGTACATGGTTACATGCTTACCACTCTTCACTGCTCTCTCGCGGCGTTGCTGACCGACAACCTCCCTTATGCGGCGTCTCATGTGGTGCGCTATGCTCTGGCGTGGCGTCCCACATAACCCGGATGCTAGGCAACAGAAAGAAGCAGGGGTGCCATCAGTGGAGTGGATATGCGCGGTTCTAAAGTCCGGACTTGATTAAGCGCTGGACCGACAAACGGACAGGTGTCAAAAGTGGGCAATAGATGATCTTGGCCAATAGTGATTCCTCTGTAATGTCCTCAATATGCTGCAGCAATGGAACGCTCACCTTTCACGCCAAACGCGTGTCGGGGTGCTGTACCTCTTCCTCAGTGGTAATGAGAGTGAGCGTTATAATCCCATATATAGGGATTTCAATTACCCATAATCCTATAGTGGCAATATGTGACCTAAAAGGCCTGGTGTGGATCAAATGGATTTTGAACATTTACACAGTAATACACTTATTAATAAAAACTTTACCTCCACTTCAAGAATTAAAACATGGAAATGCTTATATAAAGAACATAAATAAACATATAAATAAGAAAAGAAACTTATTGTGAAAAACACAATAAAACGCAACAGAACCGCATGACATGTCATATGCGTTTGTAGAGGGAAGTCAGGTGGGCGTATGTATAGATATAGATATATATCTGCCACTTCATTGATATATGTGTATATCTGTATATATATTGGCCCCTTATATTGCCAATAGCGATATATATTCCTGTATGGCCATGTATATATATGCCCCCTGTATGTGGGCCCAGGATATGGGTATCTATGTGGGCTAGAAAGTAACTGTGATATAGACTAGGGGGCACACTCCTCAAATGGCAGCACGTACAAAAAAAAATTATTTAGTACCAACAAAATAAAATCAAGGTATACATAACATAGTAAAATGGATAAAATGTAATAAAAACAACCTATGATAAGAGCGAATAAGTTTAGTCCATATAGAACTCCCTATCACCCACTGGATCAGTCCGGTGTAGCTAAAAGTGCATGTAACGGTGAATAACAAAATGAGACTTCTAATTTTGAAAAGGAGAAAGTGAATTCATTTGAATCAGAAGTATTTCAATACGACAATAAGGATACCAGGCGGCTCATAGGACAATAAGACCTGTAAGTTTATACTTAACACAATTAATCTGCACCCTATATATCAGAGTGCACCTTCTATCCAAAGCCAAGTGATTGTTGCCACTACAGTAATACCGCAGCAATACCGTGTCAATAACAGCGTGCCAAGTGTTATCCACTGTCATACGCACTTTAGCTACACCAAAGACCGCATCTATACTGCACTCTATATTTTAGAGTACACTTTTTTCCAAGGCCAAGTGATTGTTGTTACCACAGTAATACTGCAGCAATACCGCGACAATAACGCATGCCAAGTGGTATTCACCGTTACATGCACTTTTAGCTACACCGGACTGATCCAGTGGGTGATACAGAGTTCTATATGGACTAAACTTATTCGCTCTTATCATAGTTTGTTTTTATTACATTTATCCATTTTGCTATGTTATGTATACCTTGATTTTATTTTGTTGGTACTAAATAAAAAATTTTTGTACTTGCTGCCATTTGAGGAGTGTGCCCCCTAGTCTATATCACAGTAACCTCCAGATCCTTTTGAGCTTTTTAGGTTAAAGCTAAAAGGGGTGAGCACCCCGCATCCTCTGTGCAAAATCAGGTGTAGCCGCTGATCACCCTATAATTTGCTATATATGTGGGCTTATAGCAGCCCATTTGTGCCCAGGTTTATATTGGATGTGTATATATGTGTATGGATGTGCCCCAAGCATCTATACACACACACATATATATATATATATATATATATAGGTGGGGAACAAATCTCTCCCCGCCCCTGTAGGTCACATACCTCTGCTGCTGTAATTACAGCACCAGGAGGTATGCGGGCGCTTCACAGATGGGAGAGTCAAATCTTCCCCTGCCTGGGAGCGAGCCAGGATGCGCGGGCTGGTGCGGTGATGTCAGCCACCCCCTTACAGGAATGCCCGATCTGCCTTACCACAGGAGGAAGAGCACAGGCAGCACTGCTCTATGCACAGGACAGGAGAAGTCCGGGACCTGCCACAGATGAGGAACGGCAGGAAGGAGAGAGGCAGAGACCGAGCAGCCCATGTGACCGTGGATGGCTAAGTAGCATTAACCCCTTCTGACCCCTGCTGCCTCAGCCCCAGATTGCAACCCCTGCTGCTGCTCTGTACCCCTGCAGCAGGCTAACCCCTGCAGTGAACCCCTTCAGTGCCCAGCCGAACCCCTGCTCTGCCACTACTAAGCAGAGCAATCTCCCTATTGCACTGCACCCCTGCTGTCCTGAACCCCTGCAGCAGTAACCTCTTGTCTCCTTAGATGTGGGGAGCATTCCCTGGGTTAACCCCTTCACTGCTGATACCCCTGTAGCAGTAACCTCCTCACTGCACCCTGCAGCCATAACCCCTCTTCTGCTGTACAGCGGTTCCCCTTGTACCCTGTAGGGACAGTGAGAGTAGCTAGGCGGGTGGGTTACTGATATAATGTATGTAAGTGTATATGTAATTGTGTAGCTAGTTTGTGGGGTGGAATTGGGATGGTATGTAGAATAGTATATTGTATGTGTAGTAGTGTTGTAATTGACTGACTGTATTACTGTGTGAATTAACCCAACAAAATTATTCCCAATCAATAATAGACTCAATATCAAATAACATGATATCCCAATTCAATTTCGCCGTCAGCTTTCTTTTGCACAACTTTCTAATTGATTTTTACTCCAATATTATTGAATTGGGATATAATGTATTACTGTGTGGCTATAAATATATATATTCATATTCCCTTTTATATGGATATATATAATTATGGACTATAGACGTGTAATGTGTTAATAAATACCTTTTATTATCTAAGCACAGCGTGTAGTCTTTTGTTATCGTAGGCACCACAGTATATAGTAGCAGTGTAAGTCGCACATAGATGAGTTCAGTGGATAGTGTAAGGCAAAAGGAGGTATAGATCTTTATTTAAGGTATAAATAGGCGGAGTCATCAACAGATGACGCTTAGCCTATTTATGAATATTAATTATTGATATTTGCATAAATATTAATAATTAATATTCCCCCATAACAGCCTTTTCTATGCGATTTTGTCGTTTGTAAATCTATAACGCCAGCTGTAAATCCAACAACAAATCAGATGAAGGATGATAGTGGTAGTGTGGGGAGGGGAGTTTGGTTGGTAGGGAGGGAGATCGGAGTGTCGATAGAAACGACCAGACTCCGATGTCACGTCATCGCCAGACTGCTGATTTGAGCTATTAGGGTTTATATAGTGGGGGGCCCACGATATAAACCCTAATAGCTCAAATTCGGCATTCAGGCCTTTGGGGATCAAGGTGTTGAAGTCAAAGATCCTTCGTGTTTCTTGTCTTGACATTCGAGCTACATGGTTTGCCCCTCTCCAAAACCTTTTCACCTTTTCTATGGCCCAAAACTTCAAATCTGAGGGATCACAATTGTGATACATTTTGAAATGTTGAGATAGTGAGTGTGTCTCCAGACCCTTTTTTATATTTGCAATATGCTCGGCCACTCTTTTCTTTAAGGTTCTTTTCGTTCTCCCTATATATTGTTTTTTACCGCCACATTCCAACATATAGATGACATCGTAAAAGAGTTGGCGGCTACACTCTTATTGTGATGATGAACAATAGATCAGGTGCTCACCTGAACGTGACTATACCCCAAGCGTGTCACAAAATGAAGAACAATATATAACAATGCAGGGGCACACCGATACTATTCCAGGGAACACTCCAATGATAAAATAAATTGTTTATTGACCATAAAAAACAGATAGAAACGCTCAAAGATAATTTCAGATGCCTGTGAAGTGATAACAACCAACTAGAGAAGGGATATTCCTCTATGGCTGGATAAGCAGCGGAACACAAATATCTGGATGTAGATGGATAACTGCTAGTATATAAGGTACCTTGTGCCGAAAAATTCCTTGTGCAAAAAATATTTCATGTGCAAAACATAATAACATATGTGCAAAACCGCAAATGATTGTGCAAAAAGTACAGTCAATTATGTGCAAACACGCAAATGGCAATAAATAGATGATCTGACAGTGTTATCCTGAGGTGCTGTTGGAGTGATATGCACACAATCCTTCAATCCTGTGTCCAAATTGTATGAAAACTTTACTGTGAATGTCCAAATATATCCTTATACTGATTCAAACCTCCACAGAGGCTCAATATCATACCCGGGTGTACACGTGCAGTGTGCGTGTACCTCACTCTTCTACCGTCAGGTAGGGCTGAACACTTCAATTGTCCTTTGACTCCCGGGGAGGGAAGAGCAATCTCACCTCCTTTACACCACCTCGCTGGTCCCCTGCCCCAGGTGCCTTACCTCCGCTCCGGTGAATCTGCTAACAGTCCGTAGCTGTAGCTCCTGCGCCCGCGGCATCCCGCGCGGCGTCTGGGTCTCGTGGCGTCCCACGTGACCGGTAGTTCCGATATTCTGGGAGGAGGCACCGCTGGGTCCTACACACCGCTGGTTATTTGGTTGTTAACCAGATTGTTGAATTCCGGTGCCGATGTGGGGATTGTGTGGGGGTGTTCATCCAATAGGTCACACTACTTGTCCGCCCATACGCGTTTCGGGTTCGCCCCTTCTTCAGTGGATGCAAGTAGTGTGTATGATGCTTCTTTAAATAGTCTCTGCACTTAATGTCCCAACAGAAATCCCAAAAATCTGAAATGGATCCATTTTGGAATATGGATCCATTTTTCAATAACGGCCATAGAGGAGCCTTAAGGTACCTGATCCAATTGAATATGGAATATACGTACATCTACATTAGTACCATAAAATCAATAAAATCAATAGAATCAATAAATCCTACCTACACATACATTCCTATTCGGAGATTCATATTCCTATTACATTGATTGGAGAGACAATAAATTGCTAAACATAATAAGTACGACTTTGCCCTAATAAGTACGACTTTGCCCTAATAAGTATAACTTTGCCCTAATAAGTATATATGGCTTCCCTAAACGCAGAGATGTATGGTTCCAAAAATTGATAGAAGAACATTGATTGAAGAAAATTGAGGGGGAGGCGAAGAGAGAGGGAGGGTCAAGGTGTCAGTAGAACGGCCAGACCTTGACCCCCATCTGCCCCGCGCCACCCACCTCCTCAAAGGAACCCAAAAATTTCCATCTCTGCATTAAGTCCATTCGGCATCAAAGTATCGAACTCAAAAATACGCCTCGATTCCTGTCTGGACATCGAGGCTATGAAGTCGCCACCCTCCAAGGTTTCTTTACTTTTTCCAACGCAACAAAAGTTAAGCCAGTGGGATCACTGTTGTGAGCCATCTTAAAATGTTTTGATACCGAGTGGGCTTCGTACCCTTTTTTAATATTCGCAATATGTTCGCTGACCCTTTTCTTAACAGTCCTTTTGGTACGACCCACATACTGTTTATGGCAGGGGCATTCCAACATATAGATTACTTCTGTTGTGTCACAGGAAAGAAATTCTTTAATTTGCAAGCTAAATGAGTTGTTTCTTGACTGTACCTCTTGTGTTTTTCTAGGAAAGGATGTTATCCTACAATTAGCACATCTTCCACATCTATAAAATCCCTTCAAGGTAAGCCAACTTTCTCCTACCTTCCTAGATATATTATTTGGGACCGTGGGTGCTATTTTACTAGCTAAATTGGAAGCTTTCGTGTAGACTATTTTTGGGGACTTATCAAGTAATGGGCCTACCCATCTATCTTTCAATAGATGTTCCCAGTGTCTCCCCACTATCTTCTCTATCTTTCTATACTGTGAATTAAAAGGTAATATCATTAATAGAGTTTCTTCCTTATCATTGTTTACTATCCCTTTTTACCTTCTTTCTCTACAAAAAATCTTCTCTCTTCATATTCCTCACTTTCTCCAGTGATTTGTCAATTACTTGCATTGGATATTCCTTTTCCAAAAATTGTTCTCTTAATCTCATAGCCTCTTCTTCAAACTTTTCTTCCAGTGTACAATTGCGTTTGAGCCTACGGAATTGGCTCGTCGGGACATTAGTCAGCCATCTAGGTAGATGGCAACTATCATATCTTATGTAGCTGTTTTTAGACACTGGTTTAAAGTGTGTACTACACCTCAGGGATTGGTCATCTACTTTGATGTCTAAGTCGAGGAACTCAATAGCTTCCCCACTAATGCTTGGTGTAAAAATCAGATTCTTATCATTCTCGTTGATCTGCTTTAAAAATTCTTCCAATTCATCTTTTCCATTTTTCCAGATAAAGATAATATCGTCGATATATCGCTTCCAAAGCACCAGACTCGCCCGAGCCTGGGACCAATGGTGTCGTACTCCCACTGGGCCAGAAATAAATTGGCATAACTCGGGCGAATCTGGTGCCCATAGCGGTACCCGTCTTTTGGAGGTAGAAATCCCCTCATATATAAAATAATTGTGTGACAAGATGAATTGGACTCCCTCTAATAGGAATTCAATCTGTTCCTTAGGCAACCCTCCTGCCTTTGTTAATTGTTGTTCCAAAGCCTTTAAACCAACTTCATGTTCAATTATTGTATACAGGGACCCTACATCTAGGGTCCCCATAATCCAACCTCCACTCCAATTGATTTTTTCAAGAATGGATACAATTTGAGTGGTATCACGTATATATGATGGAACTTTTTTACAAAAGGTTGTAGCCAATTATCTAGATATTGTGACAAATTTGAAGTGATGGAATTGATCCCTGACACTATGGGTCGGCCCGGGGGTTCTCTAGGTGTTTATGGATCTTTGGGATACAATAAAAACTGGGAATCCGCTTCTCTGTTGCTAAAATAAACTGCGCTTCTTTTTCTCTCAATATCCCCAGCGTTCTCCCTTTGTCAACATATATCTTTAAAGTCTCAAAGAATTTTTCGTGGGGTCCCTACTTAATTTCTCATAAGTCTTAACATCATTAAGTTGTTTTAAACATTCGTTGCGATATTTCTCCGAGTCTAAAACTACTATCGCCCCCTTATCGGCCGGTCTGATAGTCACATGATTCATTTCTTGTAATTCTTGAATTGCCAATGTTTCTCTTCTAGATAGGTTATTATTTATTCTATATGTCTTAATTCTCCTTATGTCTCGTTCTACATTCATCCTGAATGTCCCTATTTCCTCACTAATTTCTTGTCTCGGATATTTTCTTGATTTTGCTCGTAAATCCGTATGTATATATTTATTACTTAATGTATCATGTTCCAAATCTTTTACAATGGGGTTTTTAGGAAATATTTTTTAGGCACAATTTTCTAACAAACTTCTCAATACCTATATAGGCAGAGAATTTATCCATCGCATTTGTGGGGGCAAACTTGAGTCCTTTATTTAGTAATGTCATTTGGGCGTTGGTAAGGGGTACCCCACTGATATTGACTATGCTCGATAGTTCCTGTGGTGTCTCGCTCGATGGTCTACTCCTTGCATGTCTGCCCCTTCTGATCTTTCGCCGTTTGGAGACCATCGTTGTCTGTACTGCTGTTCTGGGAATCTCCTGTTCCCATATTGCCTCCCGTATGTCTGAGTTTGATATTCCCCGTTGTCCCTCCAATGTTCCCTGGGACGGGTCCTCAGATTGTATTCGTGCGTATACTCTTTCCTCCTTACTGGTGGAGTTGGAGTTGGGGACCTTATTTTCTTTTTCCTCTGTTTGTGGTGTGGGGGTAAAATCCAAAAATGGGGTGATTCTAATACCTCATACCTATTCCGGGTTGGGATGTTACTAAGAATCTTACTCTGTTCTCTTTGTGTGTCCTCGCTTTCTTTTTCTTTTCCTTTGGTTTCATTTCTACATATATTTGCCCCTTCTTTTCTACCTCCCTTGTCTCTGATCGCATATTAGAACCGCATGATATGTCATATGCGTTTTCTATGCGATTTTGTCATTTGTAAATCTATAACACCAGCTGTAAATCAAACAACAAACCATATGAAGGATGATAGTGGTAGTATGAGGGAGGGGAGTTTGGTAGGGAGGGGAGATCGGCGTGTCGATAGAAACGACCAGACTCCGATGTCACGTCATCGCCAGACTACGAATTTGAGCTATTAGGGTTTATATAGTGGGGGCCCACTATATAAACCCTAATAGCTCAAATTCGGCATTCAGGCCTTTGGGGATCAAGGTGTTGAAGTCAAAGATCCTTCGTGTTTCTTGTCTTGACATTCGAGCTACATGGTTTCCCCTCTCAAAACCTTTTTCACCTTTTCTATGGCCCAAAACTTCAAATCTGAGGGATCACAATTGTGATACATTTTGAAATGTTGAGATAGTGAGTGTGTCTCCAGACCCTTTTTATATTTGCAATATGCTCGGCCACTCTTTTCTTTAAGGTTCTTTTCGTTCTCCCTATATATTGTTTTTTACCGCCACATTCCAACATATAGATGACATCAACTGTATTGCATGTCAGACCATCTTGGATATTCATCTCAAAGCCATTCACCATAGACCGTACTACAGTTGTTTTTTTGGGGAAGGTGGTAGTTCTGCAGTTGTTACATCGTCCACATCTAAAGAAACCTTTTAGAGACAGACAATTTTTCTTATTTCGAGTTGTACATTACTTTTACCGTTGAAGCTACTCTACTCGCTAAATTGGCTGCCTTCAGTATATGTGATCCTAGGATTATCACTTAACATAGGGCCTATAATTTTATCATTTAGAAGGTAAACCCAGTGTTTCTTTATTATTTTCTCTATTGTGCGGTATTGGGAACTGAAAGGTAAAAGTATTCTTAAGGTTTCGTCATGTTGTTTGGGTCCTGTGGTCAGGAAGAAATCCTTCTCGCCATTTCCCGTACTTTGGTCAAGGAACTCTCTAAAACCTGGATTGGGTACTCCCTTTCTAGGAACTTGATTCCTTGCTGTGGGACCTGTATCCTCTGTCTGGGTGCTGGTCCAAAATACATGAGAGTGGCCTTCTCCGGTGGGGGTTGATATGACGCATGATTCCTTGATGTGGGACCTCTCTCTCTGTCTGGGTGCTGGTCCAAAATAAATGAGAGTGGCCTTCTCCGGTGGGGGTTGATTTGACGCATGATTCCTTGATGTGGGATCTTTCTCCTCTGTCTGGGTGCTGGCCCTTCCGGGAGTCTTTACAGCCTTTTTAGTGCCCAAAAGTTCGTGTCCCCATTGACTTCTATGGGGTTCGGGTTCGGGATGAAGTTCGAGTTGAGTTCGGATCACGAACCCGGACATTTTCTGAAGTTCGGCCGAACCTCTCGAACACGAACATCCAGGTGTTCGCTCATCTCTAATTACTAGCAATTTGCCACTGGCAACACTGATTGGATAGCCTGTTCTGAATTTCAATGCCTTATCCCTTTGTTCTCCTAGAAGTTAAGCCACCTCCAAAGGTTTTTGGCAGCAGCTTCCTCCTCTAGCCCCACTAACAACACATGCACACGTGGCCAAATTGAACGTTTGGTTGTATGGGAAAGTCTGGAGAGATAGCTGTTGGCTGAATGAGCATTGTATTTTTAATGGCATTTTTAATTTACCATACCTTGTATAAAAAAAGGACAAAAATAAGTTATTTTGGGGTGAAATAAAAAAAATCTGCCTTTGTTTTTTTCAGGTTTTTGTCGTTCCCTGTGCGCAAAAAACATGACAACCTTACTCTGTGGATCTGTATGATTATGGTGATACCAAATTTATATGTTTTATTATGTCTTACAATGTTTAAAAAAATAGAAACCCTTGAAAAACCCTTGAAAAAAATCAGATTTTGTTTTGCATTGCCATATTCAACCATAACTTTTTTTTTCTTTTTTTTATTCCATCTATAGAGCTGTGTGATGACTTGTTTTTGTGGGGTATCATTTTCATTGGTATTATTTTGGGATAAATATATGGCTTTTTGACCACTTTTTACCTCCTTTCAGAGGGAGGTGACCAAAAAATGTTGATTTGGCCGTTTTGATTTGCTATGGTATTCATGGTAATTTAATAATTTGGACATTTTTGGATACAGCAATACCAATTATGATTCTTGTCCCATTTGCATGAATCAGTCATCAGATTTGATTCAAGTCTGAATGAATTTGACCTGAATCAAAAGTTCCCCAGTTGCCCTGCATGATACTCTGTGGCCTAGTAGTGTATCCAACCCCTTTCAAGCTCAACACCAAGACAGCATTAGTAATATCAAAGTGACAGTACATATATGGCTATGGGTAAAAGATGGTAGCTTCTGGTAACAAGCCTGTTTAATAACAATGTCGTATTCCTTTTTAAGTAAATAAAAAGTCAAAAAGTATCCTTTTGATGGCAGATACCTTCTTCTCATTGTTCTGCTCTGTAAAATGGAGGCGTCATTTTTACGCAATTCATTCAAAACAAATCATAAAGATTCTGATTCACTAGAATTCTAATTTTTGGGAGAAATTTGTAACAAATTTGATGAATTTAAAATCATTACACTCATCTCTATTGTTTATTTATATTTAAAATTGGAAAATGGAAAAATTAGCATTAAAAATATAGTTTTAAAAACGCTTTAAAAGGTTTAATTGCTTTTTGTTTGTTTGATCACTTACTATGGCCACAGCTTAACAGGCAATTTAGAGTGGCAGTCCAAGGAGCATTCACAAGGCCACGGACTTGCCATTGAAACTAATTGATTGGTACCAGCAGCATCTGAGGGGTTGATTGAAAGGAGCTTAGTTATCTCCAATCCCAGTCACTGTAGGTGGCTGACTACTGTATTACACAGTGGCTACCCGCCGTATATGGAGCTAGCTTAGCTACCGACTTTCCTTACTCCATACTCTCCTCGCTCACCTTGGACATATGGTTACATCCAGGTGGTTAATCGTTTCTGTTCTCTCTGGGAAATTTCTGAAGACATCATCATATCTAGAGGCTTAATTAAACACCCCAAAAACCCTTCTTGAAGAAATAGTAGACTGGGTTCTATTATTTTCTTCATTTTTTTTTTACATAGAGTATTTTTTGGACTATAAGATGCACTGGACTATAAGACGTACCTAAGATTTGGAGAAGGAAAATAATAAAAAATATTCTTCATCAGATCTCAGATCAGACTTTCATCAGACCCCCAAGATCCTTCAGACCTCAGTTTAAACTCTCATCAGACCCACGAGCTTTATCCGCCTCAGATCAGACTCTCAGATCCCCAAGTTTCATCAGCCTCAACTCAGACCCCCAAACCTCTATCAGGCTGAGATCAGAACCCCATCAGACCTGCCAGCCTTCATGAGCCACAGATCAAACCCATATGAGCCTCGGATCAGTCCCCCTTCCGCCCTCAGATCAGACTCCATCAGCTTCAGATCAGATTCCTATCAGCCTTAGTTCAGACCCAATCACCCTCAGATCAGATTTCCATCAGACCTAAGATCGGACATTAAAAAAAAAAAATTACCTCACTTGTTCTGGACAGCGCTGCCACTCACTCTCTGTACCCTGGTCTTCTTGCCGCCTGCGCTGCATTTTGACCTGATGTCGCACAGAGTTAGGTCATAGTATGCATCTACGTGCCCTACGTCCTGACACTGTACACCGCCAGGAAACAATGCAGAGCAGGGGCTGGAAAAGAGTCGAGCCAGTGTAGTGGTTCCTAACAGTTCCCTCTCCTCCCGCATGCTGATGGCCCCTTCCAAAATAATTAGCATTCAGACTATAAGAAACAATGGCACTTTTCCATCACTTTTGGGGGAAAAAGTGCGTCATAGTTGAAAAAAATACGGTAGTTACCTTCTTGCTTGTGATTAATATTATACACAATTGGAAATACATTTAAACACAAGAGCAAATATTTAATTCATAGTAAAACAAGTACATTTAGTCAGTATGTTAGCATTTGTACTTTTTTTTTTATACCTGCATGTTTATAACAGATCATAATATACAGCTTGATGAAGTTTTGTGGCTAAATAAAATGGAAACATAACCATTCAGATTTTTTCCTATCATATTTGGCTGTAAATGTTATTAATAGTTTAAAAATAAACTTATGATTATTTCTCTAAATGTAATATTTTATGCTCTATTTTCTCTCCAAAATCAAGGACATTCTTCATATTGAAATATAACAAATGCCATCCTACTGACACTATGGGTAATTGCATATTTTGCATCTAATTCTTCTACTAGGACAAAGTAGTCATTTTTTACTTTGCTTTTCCATTAAAGATGGTAGACTAAAAATGTAATCGGTTGATTGATGATTGCATTTTCTGAATGCATGTAATACAAATGCTTACACTGACAGTCCTAAAATAAGCTACTATCTTATTATAAGAAAAACAAACTTAAAGTATATTTTATGACCACTATTGGTTTTTCTCCATTAATGATAGGAATAAGGTACAAAGATGCTTGACAAAATGACAAACATTTGGAATTCGCTTTTCTCATAGGGACAGTTTTGTGGCTGGGGCAACTCTCAAAGAAGTCAGTAGCTGCCATATACAGTAGGCGCTCAACCCCAGCACACACTTGGGTAAATTTTGTAGGAAGCCAATTTGCCTATTTGATTCAATAGATTCAAACTCAGTAAGCAAGCACTGCCCAACATGCTGATTTGCATCTGATATTCACATATTGCTTTAAAGTACCGTGTACAGCTTAAGACACTTAAAAATTCATCCTGCTATTTCTGTCTACAGTCGCATCTTCAAGCAAGAACAGTTACCCAGTTCCATCGGCAGCTTTACATGCTCATGTCATAACACTGCCTCCGCCAATTTTGCCTGACATGTGGTATGATTGTTATCATAAGCCATTTCTTTCCTTTTTATGCAGTTCAGTTCCCATCATTCTTGTAGAAGTTAATTTGGATATTTATTTGAGAATAGAATCATATTCCACAACTGGGTGGCTTTTCTAGATATTTTCTTTTGACTTGACAAGTTGTGAAGTATTCCGTTCTACTTCCAGGTCTTTTGGATTTGCTGATCTCACCAGTACTTTCCTTCTTTTAAAGTCTGAAATAATTAAAAACAAAGACATCCCAGCATGATGGCACACTTAGCTCTTTCTATGGCACCATTATTTGAGGTACTGGTCCACTCCTCCTGCTGCTATGTCTGTAACGTGCAGATGTACATCACATACTGCTGTAGCCTTTACTGTCCTCATTGGTATACTGCTGAGGAGAATGATTGGCTGCAGCAGTCACATGGACTGGTGTGGTGACACAGGAAACATCACTAGAGAAAACTGTAAAGTATGCCATCATTTTTTATTTTACAGCATTTGATGGAACTCCTGAGATTCTTAATTGTTCCAGACAATTACTTTAACAATGTACAAAACTGTTGATTTGTCGACTCCTAAACTTTCTGCCATGTTGGTTTATTTTTAGCTTTATGATGGCCTTCTCTACTTGCAGTGACACATCTTTGGACCGCGTATTGAGAATCTCCATGAACAGCTACAAAATGCAAATTCAACTTTTGAAATCAACTTTGCACCTTTATTTTATTAAATATTGAAGTAAGTGGTCACACTGGACCATGAAAATGCAGATATGTTTTGGTTCCTCAACCATTCTACACAGGTGTCAAATACGGCCATATTGTTTTGTGTGTCATCAGTTTTTTTGTGGATTGCAAACAAAAACGGAAATAGGAAATTGTCACAATTCTAGCCCATTTTGTACTACTTTTACAGTGTCGAGAGCTCTGTTAGATTCTGGTGATTGATGACTGGTGATTTCTTTCAAACCAAGTTAGCAAGCTTCTTTCTTGACAATAAGGACAGCAGACTGCTTTGCTGGGTGAAAAACCAAAGGGGAGGAGTAGGCACTGGGTTCAACCATTTTCTCCCAGTGGTCTAGGAAATGCCACCTCCACACCCTGTACACCAACCTGCAGCTGCACCCAAAGAAGTTGCATAATTTCTGTTGTATGTTGGTGTCCACTTTTGACTAGCTCCATATCGCTGAGGGCTTCCAAGTTTTAGTGCAGTTTTAAAACTGGATCGGCAAAATGGATGGCAAACATATCTGTGTTAAGAAGCCAAATCACTCAGTCCAGGTACTTCAATTATAAAATAATATTTCTAGTTGATGCTGTTGGCCTTGGCTGATCGTAGTTGCCAGTTTGTACATGTTGGTATCAGGTCCTATGGAAGTACTTCAGATCACTTCAGCATCTTCCATTCTTCCAGAATAGATGAATGGCTTAAAGAGGACCTTTCACCTATTTAAAAACTAAAAACTAACTATATATGTGGGCAGGCGGCGCCAGGGTCCCCCTGCACTACTAGTATGTCTAGGCGCCGCTCCGTTCGCCCAGTATACGCTCCGGTGTCGAGCTCCCTCTGTTGTATGGGGCGAGGACTTTGTATCAGGCGTGTCCTTGCTGCAGAGCTGGCCAATCACAGAGCACAGCTCATAGCCAGGCTATGAGCTGTGCACTGTGATTGGCCAGCTCTGCAGCAAGGGACACGCCTGATACAAAGTCCTCGCCCCATACAACAGAGGGAGCTCGGACACCGGAGCCTATACCGGGCGAACGGAGCGGTGCCCAGACATACTAGTAAGTGCAGTGGGACCCCTGGGCGCCGCTCTGCCCACATATATAGTTAGTTTTTAGTTTTAAATAGGTGAAAGGTCCTCTTTAAGACCAACCACTTCGCCCTTCCAGGATCCACAGTGCTTCACTGGATGCTAACTTGGACTAATATCTGACCTCATCACCTGTTGGTTTGGACCAGATCCTGCATGGATGACCTGGAACAACAGAACAAATGCTACTGCATACATCTGCATTGTGAACTGTAGTAGACTTTTCTAGCAGAGGTACAGACTACTAGAGTTTACCGTATCTATGCTGGGTACAAACGTTTACTGCCTGATCCCTATTGACTAAAAAACGCAATTATTGATTAAATTTCTTGCATGAATACCTCAGAGGTAGTGTTGAGTGAACCCGCTTTGGTTACCCGGACCCAAACCCAAGCTTTGCCGGAAAAGTCCGGGTTCGAGTTCAGTGTTTGGGCATTTAATAAAGCTTCTTGAAAGGCTGCAGGACAGCCAATTAACAAGCTTTTAAGCTGTGTGCCCTTAGAAGTCATCACAGCCATGCCTACTAATGGCATGCCTGTGATTGGCCGGTGCATCATGTGACCCAGCCTCTATATAAGCTGAATCACGTGTAGCACCGCCCATCAGTTCTCAGTAGTGAAGGGACAGAAAGCAGGCAGCTGAAGTGAGGGACAGTGTTAGTGCGATTTTTGTGGGTGCAATACTCCATCTTTGTACCTCTGAAACAGAAAGATAGTCATAAATCTGGCTGTTAATTCTGTGGGTGACCTACAGAGATTTTTTGTGGGTGCAATACATATCTTTGCACCCCTGACACAGAAAGCTAATCATAAATTTGGCTGTTAATTCTGTGGGTGACCTACAGCGATTTTTTTTTGTGTGGGTGCAATGCAACATTGTACTTTGTACCCTGACACACAAATATAATAGTTAAAAGGAACCTGTCACCTCCAAAACACATATTAAACGGCCATCATTACCTTACAGTGGCCCCTAGTGTGTTCCTAATCGTGTTTTTCTTTCCTCCATTGGTGGTTGTAAACTTTAAAAAATGCAGTTTTAATCTTGATTTTCCCTAATGTCAGAGTCAGCTTGAAGTCAAGGAGGCAGCAGCCTCCTTGCTTCAAGTCAAGCTAAGCCCGCCCCTTACCCGTCCTCCCTTCACTGTGATTGACATCCTGCTGTGAGGCCGGGATTGAGCAAGTCTCGCGCATGTGCAGTGCGCTCCTTTTCACTGCGCAATCCGCCTCCGTCTCCCATACTCACTGGCCGTCTTCCTCTCTGTGCGCATGCGCCAGAATTTTTCAACGTGCGCGCCCAGCAATTCTTCTCCTTAGCGTGAGCACAGAGGAAAGCGGCCGGTGAGTGCGGTAGCCGGGATGTCAATATGACATATATGACAGGGAAATTGATATAGTTAATCCGTCTGTTAGTTAGGTGCACGTCATATACCCATTTATTGCGTGAAGTACACCTGCACTACATACGCGACAGGTAAAATTATATAGTTAATCCGTCTGTTAGTTAGGTACATGTCATATACCCATTTATTGTGTGAAGTACACCTGCACTACATACGTGACAGGGAAAATAATATAGTTAATCTGTCTGTTAGTTCTGTGGGTGACCTCAAAGAATGATGAGAGCGTCAAATAAGAACGTGGCCCTGGTCATGGTACTGCTGGTGCAGCTCCTTTTGCAGGGAGAGTACGTGGTCGATCTGTGCCAGCTACACGCATAATGAAACACCTTCCTCAGGTGCACGTAGGCGACATTAGTTTAGAGTTATTTTCTAGACCCCAATACCGGTGTACGAATGTTAAGGCCAGAACAAGTAGAGGCGGTAGTAGATTGGGTGGCTAACAGTGCCTCCAGTTCCTTTACATTGTATCCCACCCGTTCCCCTGCTGAAAGCGCAGAATTGGAACCTGCAGCCTGTTAGGGCAAATACCCATGCGTCTATGATTTATCGGGGTTCAAATCAAAGAAGAAATCATCTGTGCACATATATTGAGAAGGCTGATACAGGCAAAATGCTGTAAAGCAGTGATCTCCTTTATTGAGTTAAAGACAGAATCTTTTATTGGCAGACATCCGGCAGCTGTGGGCGTCACATAACTTGTGCGAAAACCACAAAACGCAGTGAAACGAAACAGCTACATAAAAATGAGACATCTTCTTATCAGAAAGAGGATGTAAAACCAGACAGTAAAAGTTAGTATTTCTAAGAAGAGAGAAGGAGGGGGAAGGGGATCAACTGCTCACTCGTGCCTGCAAAGAAAAGCTGACATCTCACTAACCTCTAACTGAACTCTGGTTCGGAGACACAGTAAGAGACAAAATGGACTCCCGTCTCCCACACAGCCCATGGGCATCTGTCTTTCACCTCACCCCTTGCAAATCAGCCCAGCAGTCTGAGCCTTAAGTCATGCAGCAGTCTCTTAG
Organism: Bufotes viridis; assembly: GCA_033119425.1. NCBI lineage: Eukaryota > Metazoa > Chordata > Amphibia > Anura > Bufonidae > Bufotes > Bufotes viridis. The sequence goes on along the minus strand of CM065592.1, from coordinate 244,704,475 downwards.
GCTTTTTGATGACTCAGCTGGCAGGGTTTCCATAGGCCGTTCACATAGCCCTGCCCCAGAAGTGGAAGAGATTGAGTACACCGATGCCCAACCACTTATGTTTCAGGATGTGGACATGGGAGGACCACCGCAGCACATCTCTGATGATAACAAAACAACTAGTGATAAGTGGCAGGGGCAATATTCAAATTTGCGCTATTTCGTGAATGTGTGGTAGAATATTGTCGAATATTCGTATTTGAGATTATTCTCTTGTATTAGCCTTAATCGAGTAAGAGCAAATTATAGGCAACTTTCCTATTGGGTTGGCTTGCTAGAAATTGCGAATATGTAGAATATAGTGATATATTCGTAAAACATAATATTCGCTTTTTATTATTATCTGAATCCATTAGTAAATGTAATGGGTTCAAATGAAAACAAAAAGACTAATATTTGTTTTTAAGTATATCACACTATATTCCACATATTCGCAAATCTAGCAAGCCAACCCAATAGGAAAGTTGCCTTATAAGTTGCAGCCAACTTTCCTATTGGATTGGCTTGCTATAATTTTCACTTTTACAAATATATCACTATATTCTACATATTCACGATTTCTAGCAAGCCAACCCAATAGGAAAGTTGCCTATAACCCGCCCTTACTCGATTAACACTCATATTACATTGCCGATTTTTGCATAAGATGAAATAAATTAAATAGTGAAGATAGAATATTCTAATTCACAACAGACTACAATATTGCAGCCTTATCACATTGGCCCACAAGCAAGAAGGAGGCAGGTAATGGTGGCAGATAAAAAAAAAAAAAGACGAAAAGACGAATTAGTTTTAACGAATATATATAACTATTTTCAAAATTTTCACGAATTCTCAAAGTGCCGATATTCGCGATAAAAATTTGAAATTCGAATATTCGCTCTCAACATTAGTGCCAACTGCTGCGGCTTTCTGCAGTGTGCAGACCGGCAAGGAGGGCAGGGGTGAAGAGTGGGTGGAAGATAATGTGGAGGATGATGAGGTCCTAGACCCCACATGGAATCAGGGTCATGTGAGTGATGAGGAAGAGCTGGCCGCTTAGGAAAAGAGGGAGCAATGTGCAAAAGCAGAGTGGCCGTCCCTAGCCAACACGCCTGCTACCCACCGCACCCATGCACACCAAAGCTAGCTCTAAGGAGTTCCCTGGCATGGCATTTCTTCAGACAATATGCTGATGACAAGACACAAGTAGTTTCCATGCGAGCCATCCCTGCCCTGCACAACCAAGTGGCAGACAAAATTAGGTGTGCAGTAAACCACTTGTCGTTGCCTCTGGGCAGCCTGGCACACATGAGCGACTACATGCTGCAGTGCAGCCAAGTTGCCCACATTCTAACCAGTGCTGATTACTGGGTGGACTCTGCTGGATCCCCAGTACAAGGACAACATGCCGTTCTTAATTCCGTCACGTGAGTATGCGTGAGTATGCGTGAGTACAAGCGCACGCTGGTAGACACGCTGCTGATGGCATTCCCACATGACACGAGGGGCTCAGTGGAAGCACAAGGCGAAGGCAGAGGAGGAGGAAGAAGTTGCCAATGCAGCTGGGGCACCGCCAGCCCCTCCGAAGGGAGGGTTAGCATTTCCAAAATGTGGAAAAGCTTTGTCAGCTTTGCACACTCCTACACGTACTGACTGATGGGTCTGCCCCATTCAACTTCTGGGTCTCCAAATCGGGCACATGGCCTGAGCTTGCCCTTTATGCCTTAGAGGTGCTGGCCTGCCCTGCAGCCAGTGTTTTGTCCGAACGTGTGTTTAGCATGGCAATGGGTTTGATCACAGACAAGTGCAGCCGCCTGTCCACAGCCAAGGTGGACAAGCTCATGTTCATTAGAATCAACCAGGCATGTATCCCTCAGGACTTGTCCGTACCTTGTGCAGAATAGATAAGTATACTGGCCACAGACAGCCATTGTTATACTCCAGCGCACTTTCTCTTTACATTCTGTTTTCTATTTCCCAATGTTTTAGGGTCTTCCCAAATTGATAAAATATATAAATAAATAAATAAAATAAATAGAGGGGAAAAAATAATAACTGAAAAAACTGTGTTGGCTACCACCTCTTCCTCCAACATGGCTTCCACCTACACCGCCATTTCCTCAGCCTCCTCAACCTCATACTCCACTTTGTCCTCCGCCTCCTAGTTCAAGATCATTATTTTTATTTTTTTATATTATATGTTATTTTAAGTCATTTCCTATCCACATTTGTTTGCAGGGCAATTCTCCTGCTTTTACCCCCATTTTGCTTCCTTTTGCAGGCCTCCAGCACTTTCTATGACTTTTTAGAGCCATTTTAGTGCCCCAAAGTTCTGGTCCCCATTGACTTCAATGGGGTTCAGGGTTAAGTTTGGGTCCCGAACCCGAACTTTGCTTTGAAGTTTGGCCGAACCCGAACTTCCAAGTGTTCGCTCAACCCTACTCAGAGGATGAGTCACAACAAAAAACCATTGGAAAAATTCCTGCAAACAGGATGTTTTTTACACCAGCTTCGTACTAAAAAACCCCCACAAACTTATGCCATAATACTCAGTGGAAAATGTTTGATAGTAATTCAAATCTGGCCTAAGGGGCTATTCGTATGTTTTTGTTTGTTTTTTCTAACAGAAATTTTATGTGCACACTGCTCCAAAATTCCAACGGTAAAAAAGTGTGAACAGCCACTAAAATCTGCACTTCATTATTTTAGTTTTTCTGCTCAAGAAAATGACCAGAAAAACAGAAATAATGAGCACACCACATTTACACTGGAATATTAAAACTTTACCCACAAAAAGAGACAATTTTGTTTGGAGCTGAGAATTAATTTTTATAAACAGCAATAAAGAACAACCACCATAAAGATAAACCAAGTATTTTTGAATTTTATAGTATAGTTCACTGGTAAAAGTGCCAGGAGCTTGTGTTGCAGGACCCATCCCCTCATCATTTTCACCACCGCTGTAAAACGCTGGAATGAGGGCCTGCAACCAAAATGGTCTGGACAATGAAAGGCTTCCCAGTCTTGGGAATATAGGGGAGGGGATTGAGCTAAACTGGGCAATTACCATCAAATGCCTTCTGCACTGTTCAACTAAATTCAATAGCTCCAATGGCGTGGGGCCCAGAATACAGATCAAGAACTGTTGTAAGAAGGCTCATACAATGCATTTTTGGCACTTATCTCAGGTAGGGGTGAGACTATGAAGTTAAATTTTCTCTTGGCCCTCGGTACTATTTCTGCTTAGATACTGGAGGGCATATGTATCGTTCATGGTTCCGATATCCATAATAGAATCATGCTGAGGGTGTTCCCTCTTTCAAGCTGGTGGACATGTCTGTGGTCTGTCGTCCAGGACAGCTGGCTGCTCTTCTATTTCTAGTTGTTGGGAGGTTCCACTGTCTGCAGAAGACCAAACCACTGAAATATCTGAAGTATCCACCTGACTATGATGAGGATGATGACACCAGCCATGATGAACAATCATCTCATTGGGGGCTGAGCGATAAAGGACTGGGTCCCCAGACATGCTGGGCAGAATAGCAAGCTGTATGCTTGTTTGCTCATGTAATGACAGGCGTATCCTTACCATAAAGCAATCTTATGATTACTAGATAGCCCTGCTTTAGACCCTCACTATGAAAGCAAAATGGGAAAATATTTTCCTGTAGCTGAAAGGGTAGCTAAGTTGTGTCATTACCAGTATTCATTGCATAGCTTTTGGTAAGCAAATGGCTTTTACCTGTGTTTGAGGCACCTCTCTATCCCGCGAATAGTCACCCATCTCTGGTAGTCTCTGCAGCCACAAGCAGTAGAAGACTCAGCCGTGGCCATTTCAGTCTCATTAATATGATGGAGCACTTTTTTGTGCAATGCTGACACAAATCAGCAAACGGAGGTGTACTGCCTCAACAGACGTGTTCAGTTCTACCTAAGCTCTGGTCTTTCTCTGACACATACCATGTTCTCTGACCCCTGGACTTCTGGGTAGCCAGATTGGAACATTGGCCCAAAATGACCCAGTATGTTCTCTGTTCTCTCTTATCCAGCCTTAAAAAGGTTTTCAGGAGGCATCGTGACACTGCAAAGGACAAAGTTGTCCTCCACCATTGTACAAAACAACACTTTTGTCAAAATGAACGAAGCATGGTGATGATTTTCAGACTTCTTTGGCTGAGGCCAATGAATGCCATTGCTGATGGTGCCACATCATGCTAATGCCACTGTCTGACTGCCTACTATCATGTTCTGTACTGTATGGCTGCTGCTACTACCACCATCATGCCACTACTGCTGTAGGCCTGTCTACTATCGTGTTTTATACAATTTGTCTGCTGCTATCCTGCCAATGTTGCTGTCTACTTGCCTTTACCGTCATGTTCGCTACTGTGTGGTTGCTGCTGCCGCCTGCATTCCACTGCTGTTGTTGGCCTGCCTTCCATCACATTCTATACTGCATGGCTGTTGCCGCCATCATACCACTGCCGCTGTCTGCCTGCCTACCATCATTTTCCATACTGTATGTTTGTTGCTGCTGCCATCATCATGCCACTACCGCTGTCTGACTGCCTACCGTCATGTTCCATGCCCTGTGGCTGCTGCCACTGTCACCATCATGCTACTGCTGCTGTCTGACTGCCTACTATCATGTTCCATGCCCTATGGCTGCTGCCGCTGTCACCATCGTGCCACTGCCGCTGTCTGCCTACCTACCATCATGTTCCGTATCATATAGCTGCTGCTTCTACCACCACTGCAGCTGCGGCTCCCTGCTGATAATCCCCTACTGCCACTTCCAGTACCCCTACTGTTTGTTTTGACAATTAACACTTGTGCTTGTATAAATACAGGCAGGCATCCTGTCCCCATTAATGCATCATTTTTGGATGCTTGTGAACAAAAAGCCACTGTTTCTTATTACATTAACCCTTCCCAACATCTGCCATACATGTACAACTGAGTGGAAAGCCACTTCCAAACAGCCGCCAGGTACTGTGTGCTGATTAGGTAGGTGCAGGAGCTGCACCCTTCCGATCACCAGCAGGGGTGATATTCAAGCCCCTGCTGTATATGCCGGCATCAGTGAATAAACCAATGCCAACGCTGTAACCCTTTGTATGCCGTGATCAGCGCTGTACTGTGTGGAGGGAGGAGGCTCCTTCCTGTTCCCATCGGGTCCCTGTGCTGCCTCAACAGGGACCCGATGGCTGGTAAGTCAGCCCGATTCATTCCACAGCCATAAAGGCTTGCCATCCCCTAGGTCTCACAGGCAGACAGGCTGTCAATGTATTACACTGATAATAAACTGACAGTCAGTGTATTACAATACATGTTTTATCAGACCCCCAAAAGTCCCGTGTGAGACAAAAAAGTTTCAAAAAGGGTTTTTCATAAAAAAATTGTGAAAAATAGAAGAAAAAAAGAAAGAAAAACAGACTTATTAGTTATTGCTGCATCCAGAATGACCAGCTCTATAAAAATATCAACAAAATAGAAATTTTTTGGTCACTTTGCTTTACGAAAAGTGTATTAGCAAGCAATCAAAAAGTATCCCAAAATGGTACCACTGAAAGCATCACCTCATCCCTCAAAAATGAGGATGTTTGGCACAAACACAAAAACATTATTTTTAAATAGACATATTAGGTATCACTGCATATACTGCATATATCTTTATAGAGCAATGATCTGCTCTATAAAATATCTAATGATCTAATGGTCTACCCCTTCAGGTGAATGCTGTTAAAAAATGTTTTTAAAAACAAAAACCACAGGGAGACCCTTCTCTACTGAGGCCTGTTGTGTGTCCAAATAAAAATTTACGACTACATATGAGATGTTGCCATGTTCAGGAGTAAATGCTTAACAAAATTTGTGGTGCTTTTTGTCCTTTTTACCCCTTGTGAAAATAAGGGATAACAGGGGTTTATGAAACATTTTATTGAAAGAAATGAAAATTTCATTTTTACACCCAAGTGTTTCTAAATTTTATTAAAAGTCAAAGTGGTCAGTACACCCTTCACTAAATTCCTTGAGGGTGTAGTTTCCAAAATAGGGTCACTTTTTGGGGAATTGTACTGTGAAATTCTTAGTCTGCATTGAAATGTAACATGGTGCCCAAAACCATTCCAGCAAATCTGCCCTCCAAAAACCATATGGCTCTTCTTTCCTTTTTGAGCCCTGCCGTGTTCTCATACCGCAGTTTATGACCACACATTGGGTAATAACTATTGAGGTTTGTTTGGCCCTTTCAGCTTTACAGGAAAAAAAATTGATTAAAATGTAAAATCTGCAAAAAAAGTGAAATTCTGAGATTTTACCTCAGTTTTGCTTTTATTTTTGTCAAACGTATAAAGGGTTAAACAACATTTGTGAAATCAGTTTTGAATAACTTGAGGGTGTAGTTTCCAAATGAGGTCTTTCATGGGTGGTTTCTACTACAAAAGACCCACAAATAGACTTCAAAACTCAATTGGTCCTTAAAAAGTAGATTTTGGAAATTTCCTTGAAAAATTGCTTCTAAAAATCTAAGCCTTCTAATGTCCTAAAAAAATAAAATGTCATTCAAAAATGATGCAAACATAAAGTAGACATATGTAAAACATATTGACTCAAATTTACCTTTAACATAAAGTACATTATGTCACGAGAAAACAGTCTCAAAATCGCTTGAATAAGTTAAAGCATTGCAAAGTTATTACCACATAAATTGAGACATGTTAGATTTGCAAAAATAGGCACTAAAAGGTGAAAAATTGAGTCCTGAAGGGGTGAACATTTGTGTGTAAACAGGGGCAGGGATCTACCCCTGTAAAGATAAGTGTTGATCACAAATATTCAAATTACGAATTTTAATCGCGAATATCGGCACTTCCAGAATTCGTGAATATTTAGAATATCTAAAAATATATTCATAATCGCGAATATTTTTTTTTAAAATGCCATATAATTTTATGCAAATTTTTTATGCAATTTTTGCAATCAAGAAAATATTGCCTGAAGATCAGGAACCAGCGACTCGCGAATATATGGGGAATATTCGCCCAAATATTCGCAAAATATCGCGAATCGAATATTGCCCCTGCCGCTCATCACAAGTAAAGATATAATTTTTAGAACCTTGGTCCCAACAAGCCTACGATAACACCATATGTGTTTAAACACCATCTGCCCCTGATAATGGTCAATTTTTGAAGATTTCTATTATGAAAAAGCATAACACATGCGATGATGCAGTGCATTTTTAAACATGATGTTTGTTAACACCATCAACCATGCATTTACCTATAGCTGTATATGTCAGTGTTAAATACTATACATGGGTTCACATACTTAAAGATACAATAATGGGTTTAGATAATTTAGGGTGCAATAGTGGGTTCACATAGTTTAGGGTGCAATAGTGGATTCAAATGCTTTCGGGTGCAATAGTGGGTTCACATACTTTAGGGTGCATTAGGGGTTCTTATAATTGAAAGTTCAATTGTGATTTTACATGCTCCTTCTACTAATTATTGCATATTTGTATTACTTTCTCAGGAATCTGTAGGTGCAGAAGGTAAGGTAAAAGTTATCAATGGACAAGTAGATTTGGGATTTTGGGCTTTGTACATTTACATGAGAGGTGTAGGTGTCAGTTATGACTACTCAAATCCATCATAAAGAGGTGTTCTAGCTTTATAGCTAGTTTATATAGTAATACTATGATAATGTAATTAAACTTACAAGCACTTCTTTTTTTTTTTAAAGATGAGCAAGCCACTCGAGATTCCGTTCAGGTTCGCCTAAATTTTTCCCTTTGGGCCCTAATCAATTCGGGCACAACCAAATTTGCTTCAATTGCCATAAAAATTGGTATCTAAGCCCTCTAGTCTCCTAGGACTTTTTAGGAAAATATTTCTTATGGTTTATTTTTCCCTCCCCCTCCCCAAGCTCTGGAATGCAATGACATCATTAGTAAATGATGTCTGAGTAAAACCGACATAGCTATGTGAAAAACAAACAGCGTGATTAAAAACACACTGTGCTGTGGCATGTTATGCTTTTTCATATTCCTAAGCTTTCAAAAATTTCTCATCTGCAGATGATGTTGAAACACACAATGTTTTGGGATAAAAAAATAAAATTCCGTATTGCTTGATGCAGGTTGACTGCCACAAAGAGGACCATGAGAAGAAGGATAGACTTGTTCTGATTAGGAATGCTAGCCAGCTGTATTTTCCCAAAGGATTCGGTGATCCTGCATCATGTGATGCAATAGACCTAGGAGGCTATCAGTGTGTTTGAAAAGACACAGCTTATTTTAATGCTGCAGATCTTGCACACTGCTATGGTTTTGCGTGCCCACCTTGTGGAGAAAAGACCTGATGCTCAATTTCAAATTAATACTCACAAATGTTGCTCTACCCTATCTATTGGTGTACGGGTTTATTGGTGTACGGGTCACCTATATGCTGCTTTAATTAAACTGAACAGATCCCCAAAAATAATTCTAACCGTGTGGATATAGAATAAATAATAATTAACAATTGAGGTCTGGCGCTCATTTTCATGTTAAAATTCACAGGTAAACTGTTGTCCTAGATTGTGAATGGGTGTACTGATCACCTATATGCTGGTTTAATTAAGTTAAACAATCCCCAAAAAATAACATTTCAACTGTGTGGATATTTAATAAATGAAAACGTATTAAAAGGCCAGGCATGACGCTTAATTTCATGTTAACACTCACGGGTACATTTTTGCTCTACCCTGTATATTTGTGTACTGAGTGTGGAGTGAATCGAAGTATTCAAAGTGGACTTTGATCTTAATTTCAGGGAAACTTTGAATAGCTGTGAAGTTGATTTTCCTCATGCTTTGTGGTAACAAATCAATTTTGCCTGAAATGGCGGTTAAAAAACTATACTCACCTCATCCATTTGAGCATGAAGAGGCTGCCGTGGCTATCTTGATTGAAGATCCCACGTGGTGACATATGACGGGATCTTTAATTAAATTGGTTAACCCTTGAAAGCCCTCATTTGAACGCAGCATCTGAGAAGTTCAATTACGGTGGGCAGCAAAACAAAGTTTTGTAAATTTTGCTCATCTCTACTGATCACCTAAATGATGGTTTAATGAAATTGAACAGTCTCAAAAAAAAATTCAAACTATGTGGATATTAAATAAACAAAAACGGATGATTAAGGGCCAGGCCTGATGCTCAATTTTACACTATTATTAACAGGTAAATGGTTGCTCAACCATGTATGCTAGTAGGCCTATATGCTGATTTAATTAAATTCAAACCCTCCCACCCAAAAAAAAAAAAAATAATAATAATTTGAACTGTGTGTGGAGATTAGAAATGGATTTATCTTTCCTGCTTGTCCCATTCTACACAAACAATTCTTCTTCTTCTTTGTAATTGCAGACTTTTTCTTCACTGTTCCTGGCAGTAAAATACAAGCTTTATTGACCTTTGACTGTCCCTGACTCCCTAAGATAATTTCTTTGGCAGACATTGCTACACTCAACCACCCTCAGTCATAGCCCAGCACAGAATGACGTTCTGCTCGTTCAATTAGGGCACCTCCTGCCTGATGCAGCACTGATTGGCTTACAGGCTCATACAGGCTGTCACATGACCCCCACTTCCACTCAGGGTCATGTGAGAAACCTTCTCCTACCTTCCTGCCTGCACGTGAGCCGCAAAAATGTGGATCAGACGCGGATGGAAAATATGGTTGTGTGAATGAGGCCTAAAGAGATTTTTCAGTTTCTGGATGAAACCAGTGATTGGCTGCAGTGGTCACATGTTGTCAACATGACATCACCACTGCAGCCAGGTAAAGAGAGGCTGGCTAGGAGAACCTGAGAGACAGCATGAGATCTGTCAAGTACTTACCTGTTCTTAATTGCAGCTTGATCCAGAGGGTTGTCCGGTTTCATCTTTAAACCAGACAACCCCTTTAAGAAATATGCCTTATCTGGAGTCATGTGGTGGGGACAGCTTGTGGTTTCTCTTTATCTGCTTCTATTAAAATATTTTTATTCTTAATGCAAATATAGTAAGTTAAAGCAATGAAAGCAACATCCATTTGATGGTGAACTTAAACTTTCATACTCAGCCATTTGATACCACCATTGTGCTGAAAAAGATTACCGATATAATTGAGCTTATACATTTGCCTTTGTAGCAAGTATAATACATTGCACTTAGAAAACGCAATTTACAATAATGGCAGTGCATAACATTTGTTATGAAAATGAAATGCATTTTGAGGTTGCAATGTACATAATGTATGGAAAACAGGGAAGCTTTGATTTTGTAGTAGTTTATTTTCTAGGTTAAATTCATTTTCCACTAGAATAGAGAAACGTAGATTGCTTTTAGTAGTCAGTATGGTAAATTGTATAGGACAGGAAAAAGAAAATAGGTCTGATAAAATCATAAATAGCATTGCCGTCAAGACTAAAAATCTAAATTTTTTGCTTATTGTTCTACTTGATAAATCTAAAAAGAAATATCTTTAATATGCAAAAAAAATGGTCCTGGGAACTACTTTCCCAACAATAGAAAACGTACTATGTCAAGGGGCACACACACTTAAGAACACCCAATATTTTATTGCTAGTTCTATAAAAAATATTGACACGATACACAATAATAATACAATAAAATGAAATAAAATCTCCTAGTTAAGAAAATTCTTCTTATGTATTCCCATCAATAAGGTGAAGATAAGTAACAAAATAGTCCAACCAACATGGTTTGAGTCCAGATACAGCCTTTTGAGTTAATCGCAATATTGTAGCAGCACTATGACCCCCACACCAATGTAGCACTGTGGAGTGACAGTGTAAAACAGTTTGTGTAGCTGCTCCAATAGATGAAATGTTAGATAGATCTTTTCATTGCCGTTTGGATGTCCAATCTTCCTTATTATTCCCACAAGTGGAGTGTTATAAAAAATTGTACATGGTTACATGCTTACCACTCTTCACTGCTCTCTCGCGGCGTTGCTGACCGACAACCTCCCTTATGCGGCGTCTCATGTGGTGCGCTATGCTCTGGCGTGGCGTCCCACATAACCCGGATGCTAGGCAACAGAAAGAAGCAGGGGTGCCATCAGTGGAGTGGATATGCGCGGTTCTAAAGTCCGGACTTGATTAAGCGCTGGACCGACAAACGGACAGGTGTCAAAAGTGGGCAATAGATGATCTTGGCCAATAGTGATTCCTCTGTAATGTCCTCAATATGCTGCAGCAATGGAACGCTCACTCCTTTCACGCCAAACGCGTGTCGGGGTGCTGTACCTCTTCCTCAGTGGTAATGAGAGTGAGCGTTATAATCCCATATATAGGGATTTCAATTACCCATAATCCTATAGTGGCAATATGTGACCTAAAAGGCCTGGTGTGGATCAAATGGATTTTGAACATTTACACAGTAATACACTTATTAATAAAAAACTTTACCTCCACTTCAAGAATTAAAACATGGAAATGCTTATATAAAGAACATAAATAAACATATAAATAAGAAAAGAAACTTATTGTGAAAAACACAATAAAACGCAACAGAACCGCATGACATGTCATATGCGTTTGTAGAGGGAAGTCAGGTGGGCGTATGTATAGATATAGATATATATCTGCCACTTCATTGATATATGTGTATATCTGTATATATATTGGCCCCTTATATTGCCAATAGCGATATATATTCCTGTATGGCCATGTATATATATGCCCCCTGTATGTGGGCCCAGGATATGGGTATCTATGTGGGCTAGAAAGTAACTGTGATATAGACTAGGGGGCACACTCCTCAAATGGCAGCACGTACAAAAAAAAATTATTTAGTACCAACAAAATAAAATCAAGGTATACATAACATAGTAAAATGGATAAAATGTAATAAAAACAACCTATGATAAGAGCGAATAAGTTTAGTCCATATAGAACTCCCTATCACCCACTGGATCAGTCCGGTGTAGCTAAAAGTGCATGTAACGGTGAATAACAAAATGAGACTTCTAATTTTGAAAAGGAGAAAGTGAATTCATTTGAATCAGAAGTATTTCAATACGACAATAAGGATACCAGGCGGCTCATAGGACAATAAGACCTGTAAGTTTATACTTAACACAATTAATCTGCACCCTATATATCAGAGTGCACCTTCTATCCAAAGCCAAGTGATTGTTGCCACTACAGTAATACCGCAGCAATACCGTGTCAATAACAGCGTGCCAAGTGTTATCCACTGTCATACGCACTTTAGCTACACCAAAGACCGCATCTATACTGCACTCTATATTTTAGAGTACACTTTTTTCCAAGGCCAAGTGATTGTTGTTACCACAGTAATACTGCAGCAATACCGCGACAATAACGCATGCCAAGTGGTATTCACCGTTACATGCACTTTTAGCTACACCGGACTGATCCAGTGGGTGATACAGAGTTCTATATGGACTAAACTTATTCGCTCTTATCATAGTTTGTTTTTATTACATTTATCCATTTTGCTATGTTATGTATACCTTGATTTTATTTTGTTGGTACTAAATAAAAAATTTTTGTACTTGCTGCCATTTGAGGAGTGTGCCCCCTAGTCTATATCACAGTAACCTCCAGATCCTTTTGAGCTTTTTAGGTTAAAGCTAAAAGGGGTGAGCACCCCGCATCCTCTGTGCAAAATCAGGTGTAGCCGCTGATCACCCTATAATTTGCTATATATGTGGGCTTATAGCAGCCCATTTGTGCCCAGGTTTATATTGGATGTGTATATATGTGTATGGATGTGCCCCAAGCATCTATACACACACACATATATATATATATATATATATATAGGTGGGGAACAAATCTCTCCCCGCCCCTGTAGGTCACATACCTCTGCTGCTGTAATTACAGCACCAGGAGGTATGCGGGCGCTTCACAGATGGGAGAGTCAAATCTTCCCCTGCCTGGGAGCGAGCCAGGATGCGCGGGCTGGTGCGGTGATGTCAGCCACCCCCTTACAGGAATGCCCGATCTGCCTTACCACAGGAGGAAGAGCACAGGCAGCACTGCTCTATGCACAGGACAGGAGAAGTCCGGGACCTGCCACAGATGAGGAACGGCAGGAAGGAGAGAGGCAGAGACCGAGCAGCCCATGTGACCGTGGATGGCTAAGTAGCATTAACCCCTTCTGACCCCTGCTGCCTCAGCCCCAGATTGCAACCCCTGCTGCTGCTCTGTACCCCTGCAGCAGGCTAACCCCTGCAGTGAACCCCTTCAGTGCCCAGCCGAACCCCTGCTCTGCCACTACTAAGCAGAGCAATCTCCCTATTGCACTGCACCCCTGCTGTCCTGAACCCCTGCAGCAGTAACCTCTTGTCTCCTTAGATGTGGGGAGCATTCCCTGGGTTAACCCCTTCACTGCTGATACCCCTGTAGCAGTAACCTCCTCACTGCACCCTGCAGCCATAACCCCTCTTCTGCTGTACAGCGGTTCCCCTTGTACCCTGTAGGGACAGTGAGAGTAGCTAGGCGGGTGGGTTACTGATATAATGTATGTAAGTGTATATGTAATTGTGTAGCTAGTTTGTGGGGTGGAATTGGGATGGTATGTAGAATAGTATATTGTATGTGTAGTAGTGTTGTAATTGACTGACTGTATTACTGTGTGAATTAACCCAACAAAATTATTCCCAATCAATAATAGACTCAATATCAAATAACATGATATCCCAATTCAATTTCGCCGTCAGCTTTCTTTTTGCACAACTTTCTAATTGATTTTTTACTCCAATATTATTGAATTGGGATATAATGTATTACTGTGTGGCTATAAATATATATATTCATATTCCCTTTTATATGGATATATATAATTATGGACTATAGACGTGTAATGTGTTAATAAATACCTTTTATTATCTAAGCACAGCGTGTAGTCTTTTGTTATCGTAGGCACCACAGTATATAGTAGCAGTGTAAGTCGCACATAGATGAGTTCAGTGGATAGTGTAAGGCAAAAGGAGGTATAGATCTTTATTTAAGGTATAAATAGGCGGAGTCATCAACAGATGACGCTTGCGCCTATTTATGAATATTAATTATTGATATTTGCATAAATATTAATAATTAATATTCCCCCCCATAACAGCCTTTTCTATGCGATTTTTGTCGTTTGTAAATCTATAACGCCAGCTGTAAATCCAACAACAAATCAGATGAAGGATGATAGTGGTAGTGTGGGGGAGGGGAGTTTGGTTGGTAGGGAGGGGAGATCGGAGTGTCGATAGAAACGACCAGACTCCGATGTCACGTCACCGCCAGACTACGAATTTGAGCTATTAGGGTTTATATAGTGGGGGGGGGGGGCCCACGATATAAACCCTAATAGCTCAAATTCGGCATTCAGGCCTTTGGGGATCAAGGTGTTGAAGTCAAAGATCCTTCGTGTTTCTTGTCTTGACATTCGAGCTACATGGTTTGCCCTCTCCAAAACCTTTTCACCTTTTCTATGGCCCAAAACTTCAAATCTGAGGGATCACAATTGTGATACATTTTGAAATGTTGAGATAGTGAGTGTGTCTCCAGACCCTTTTTTATATTTGCAATATGCTCGGCCACTCTTTTCTTTAAGGTTCTTTTCGTTCTCCCTATATATTGTTTTTACCGCCACATTCCAACATATAGATGACATCGTAAAAGAGTTGGCGGCTACACTCTTATTGTGATGATGAACAATAGATCAGGTGCTCACCTGAACGTGACTATACCCTAAGCGTGTCACAAAATGAAGAACAATATATAACAATGCAGGGGCACACCGATACTATTCCAGGGAACACTCCAATGATAAAATAAATTGTTTATTGACCATAAAAACAGATAGAAACGCTCAAAGATAATATCAGATGCCTGTGAAGTGATAACAACCAACTAGAGAAGGGATATTCCTCTATGGCTGGATAAGCAGCGGAACACAAATATCTGGATGTAGATGGATAACTGCTAGTATATAAGGTACCTTGTGCCGAAAAATTCCTTGTGCAAAAAATATTTCATGTGCAAACATAATAACATATGTGCAAAACCGCAAATGATTGTGCAAAAAAGTACAGTCAATTATGTGCAAACACGCAAATGGCAATAAATAGATGATCTGACAGTGTTATCCTGAGGTGCTGTTGGAGTGATATGCACACAATCCTTCAATCCTGTGTCCAAATTGTATGAAAACTTTACTGTGAATGTCCAAATATATCCTTATACTGATTCAAACCTCCACAGAGGCTCAATATCATACCCGGGTGTACACGTGCAGTGTGCGTGTACCTCACTCTTCTACCGTCAGGTAGGGCTGAACACTTCAATTGTCCTTTAACTCCCGGGGAGGGAAGAGCAATCTCACCTCCTTTACACCACCTCGCTGGTCCCCTGCCCCAGGTGCCTTACCTCCGCTCCGGTGAATCTGCTAACAGTCCGTAGCTGTAGCTCCTGCGCCCGCGGCGTCCCGCGCGGCGTCTGGGTCTCGTGGCGTCCCACGTGACCGGTAGTTCCGATATTCTGGGAGGAGGCACCGCTGGGTCCTACACACCGCTGGTTATTTGGTTGTTAACCAGATTGTTGAATTCCGGTGCCGATGTGGGGATTGTGTGGGGGTGTTCATCCAATAGGTCACACTACTTGTCCGCCCATACGCGTTTCGGGTTCGCCCCTTCTTCAGTGGATGCAAGTAGTGTGTATGATGCTTCTTTAAATAGTCTCTGCACTTAATGTCCCAACAGAAATCCCAAAAATCTGAAATGGATCCATTTTGGAATATGGATCCATTTTTCAATAACGGCCATAGAGGAGCCTTAAGGTACCTGATCCAATTGAATATGGAATATACGTACATCTACATTAGTACCATAAAATCAATAAAATCAATAGAATCAATAAATCCTACCTACACATACATTCCTATTCGAGATTCATATTCCTATTACATTGATTGGAGAGACAATAAATTGCTAAACATAATAAGTACGACTTTGCCCTAATAAGTACGACTTTGCCCTAATAAGTATAACTTTGCCCTAATAAGTATATATGGCTTCCCTAAACGCAGAGATGTATGGTTCCAAAAATTGATAGAAGAACATTGATTGAAGAAAATTGAGGGGGAGGCGAAGAGAGAGGGAGGGTCAAGGTGTCAGTAGAACGGCCAGACCTTGACCCCCATCTGCCCCGCGCCACCCACCTCCTCAAAGGAACCCAAAAATTTCCATCTCTGCATTAAGTCCATTCGGCATCAAAGTATCGAACTCAAAAATACGCCTCGATTCCTGTCTGGACATCGAGGCTATGAAGTCGCCACCCCTCCAAGGTTTCTTTACTTTTTCCAACGCAACAAAAGTTAAGCCAGTGGGATCACTGTTGTGAGCCATCTTAAAATGTTTTGATACCGAGTGGGCTTCGTACCCTTTTTTAATATTCGCAATATGTTCGCTGACCCTTTTCTTAACAGTCCTTTTGGTACGACCCACATACTGTTTATGGCAGGGGCATTCCAACATATAGATTACTTCTGTTGTGTCACAGGAAAGAAATTCTTTAATTTGCAAGCTAAATGAGTTGTTTCTTGACTGTACCTCTTGTGTTTTTCTAGGAAAGGATGTTATCCTACAATTAGCACATCTTCCACATCTATAAAATCCCTTCAAGGTAAGCCAACTTTCTCCTACCTTCCTAGATATATTATTTGGGACCGTGGGTGCTATTTTACTAGCTAAATTGGAAGCTTTCGTGTAGACTATTTTTGGGGACTTATCAAGTAATGGGCCTACCCATCTATCTTTCAATAGATGTTCCCAGTGTCTCCCCACTATCTTCTCTATCTTTCTATACTGTGAATTAAAAGGTAATATCATTAATAGAGTTTCTTCCTTATCATTGTTTACTATCCCCTTTTTACCTTCTTTCTCTACAAAAAATCTTCTCTCTTCATATTCCTCACTTTCTCCAGTGATTTGTCAATTACTTGCATTGGATATTCCTTTTCCAAAAATTGTTCTCTTAATCTCATAGCCTCTTCTTCAAACTTTTCTTCCAGTGTACAATTGCGTTTGAGCCTACGGAATTGGCTCGTCGGGACATTAGTCAGCCATCTAGGTAGATGGCAACTATCATATCTTATGTAGCTGTTTTTAGACACTGGTTTAAAGTGTGTACTACACCTCAGGGATTGGTCATCTACTTTGATGTCTAAGTCGAGGAACTCAATAGCTTCCCCACTAATGCTTGGTGTAAAAATCAGATTCTTATCATTCTCGTTGATCTGCTTTAAAAATTCTTCCAATTCATCTTTTCCATTTTTCCAGATAAAGATAATATCGTCGATATATCGCTTCCAAAGCACCAGACTCGCCCGAGCCTGGGACCAATGGTGTCGTACTCCCACTGGGCCAGAAATAAATTGGCATAACTCGGGCGAATCTGGTGCCCATAGCGGTACCCGTCTTTTGGAGGTAGAAATCCCCTCATATATAAAATAATTGTGTGACAAGATGAATTGGACTCCCTCTAATAGGAATTCAATCTGTTCCTTAGGCAACCCTCCTGCCTTTGTTAATTGTTGTTCCAAAGCCTTTAAACCAACTTCATGTTCAATTATTGTATACAGGGACCCTACATCTAGGGTCCCCATAATCCAACCTCCACTCCAATTGATTTTTTCAAGAATGGATACAATTTGAGTGGTATCACGTATATATGATGGAACTTTTTTACAAAAGGTTGTAGCCAATTATCTAGATATTGTGACAAATTTGAAGTGATGGAATTGATCCCTGACACTATGGGTCGGCCCGGGGGTTCTCTAGGTGTTTATGGATCTTTGGGATACAATAAAAACTGGGAATCCGCTTCTCTGTTGCTAAAATAAACTGCGCTTCTTTTTCTCTCAATATCCCCAGCGTTCTCCCTTTGTCAACATATATCTTTAAAGTCTCAAAGAATTTTTCGTGGGGTCCCTACTTAATTTCTCATAAGTCTTAACATCATTAAGTTGTTTTAAACATTCGTTGCGATATTTCTCCGAGTCTAAAACTACTATCGCCCCCTTATCGGCCGGTCTGATAGTCACATGATTCATTTCTTGTAATTCTTGAATTGCCAATGTTTCTCTTCTAGATAGGTTATTATTTATTCTATATGTCTTAATTCTCCTTATGTCTCGTTCTACATTCATCCTGAATGTCCCTATTTCCTCACTAATTTCTTGTCTCGGATATTTTCTTGATTTTGCTCGTAAATCCGTATGTATATATTTATTACTTAATGTATCATGTTCCAAATCTTTTACAATGGGGTTTTTAGGAAATATTTTTTAGGCACAATTTTCTAACAAACTTCTCAATACCTATATAGGCAGAGAATTTATCCATCGCATTTGTGGGGGCAAACTTGAGTCCTTTATTTAGTAATGTCATTTGGGCGTTGGTAAGGGGTACCCCACTGATATTGACTATGCTCGATAGTTCCTGTGGTGTCTCGCTCGATGGTCTACTCCTTGCATGTCTGCCCCTTCTGATCTTTCGCCGTTTGGAGACCATCGTTGTCTGTACTGCTGTTCTGGGAATCTCCTGTTCCCATATTGCCTCCCGTATGTCTGAGTTTGATATTCCCCGTTGTCCCTCCAATGTTCCCTGGGACGGGTCCTCAGATTGTATTCGTGCGTATACTCTTTCCTCCTTACTGGTGGAGTTGGAGTTGGGGACCTTATTTTCTTTTTCCTCTGTTTGTGGTGTGGGGGGGTAAAATCCAAAAAATGGGGTGATTCTAATACCTCATACCTATTCCGGGTTGGGATGTTACTAAGAATCTTACTCTGTTCTCTTTGTGTGTCCTCGCTTTCTTTTTCTTTTCCTTTAGTTTCATTTCTACATATATTTGCCCCTTCTTTTTCTACCTCCCTTGTCTCTGATCGCATATTAGAACCGCATGATATGTCATATGCGTTTTCTATGCGATTTTTGTCATTTGTAAATCTATAACACCAGCTGTAAATCAAACAACAAACCATATGAAGGATGATAGTGGTAGTATGAGGGAGGGGAGTTTGGTAGGGAGGGGAGATCGGCGTGTCGATAGAAACGACCAGACTCCGATGTCACGTCACCGCCAGACTACGAATTTGAGCTATTAGGGTTTATATAGTGGGGGGGGGGGGCCCACTATATAAACCCTAATAGCTCAAATTCGGCATTCAGGCCTTTGGGGATCAAGGTGTTGAAGTCAAAGATCCTTCGTGTTTCTTGTCTTGACATTCGAGCTACATGGTTTCCCCCTCTCCAAAACCTTTTCACCTTTTCTATGGCCCAAAACTTCAAATCTGAGGGATCACAATTGTGATACATTTTGAAATGTTGAGATAGTGAGTGTGTCTCCAGACCCTTTTTTATATTTGCAATATGCTCGGCCACTCTTTTCTTTAAGGTTCTTTTCGTTCTCCCTATATATTGTTTTTTACCGCCACATTCCAACATATAGATGACATCAACTGTATTGCATGTCAGACCATCTTGGATATTCATCTCAAAGCCATTCACCATAGACCGTACTACAGTTGTTTTTTTGGGGAAGGTGGTAGTTCTGCAGTTGTTACATCGTCCACATCTAAAGAAACCTTTTAGAGACAGACAATTTTTCTTATTTCGGAGTTGTACATTACTTTTTACCGTTGAAGCTACTCTACTCGCTAAATTGGCTGCCTTCGTATATGTGATCCTAGGATTATCACTTAACATAGGGCCTATAATTTTATCATTTAGAAGGTAAACCCAGTGTTTCTTTATTATTTTCTCTATTGTGCGGTATTGGGAACTGAAAGGTAAAAGTATTCTTAAGGTTTCGTCATGTTGTTTGGGTCCTGTGGTCAGGAAGAAATCCTTTCTCGCCATTTCCCGTACTTTGGTCAAGGAACTCTCTAAAACCTGGATTGGGTACTCCCTTTCTAGGAACTGTTGTTTCAATCCTCTAGATTCTTCTTCAAACTTTTCTTCTTAAACATAGAAACATAGAATGTGTCGGCAGATAAGAACCATTTGGTCCATCTAGTCTGCCCAATATACTGAATACTATGAATAGCCCCAGGCCCTATCTTATATGAAGGATGGCCTTATGCCTATCCCATACATGCTTAAACTCCTTCACTGTATTTGCAGCTACCACTTCTGCAGGAAGGCTATTCCATGCGTCCACTACTCTCTCAGTAAAGTAATACTTCCTGATATTACTTTTAAACCTTTGCCTCTCTAATTTAAAACTATGTACTCTTGTAGCAGTTTTTCTTCTTTTAAATATTCTCTCCTCTTTTACCGTGATGATTCCCTTTATGTATTTAAAAGTTTCTATCATATCCCCTCTGTCTCTTCTTACTTCCAAGCTGTACATGTTAAGGTCCTTTAACCTTTCCTGGTAAGTTTTGTCCTGCAATCCATGTACTTTTTTAGTAGCTCTTCTCTGAACTCTCTCCAAAGTTTCAATATCCTTCTGCAGATATGGTCTCCAGTACTGCACACAATATTTCAAATGAGGTCCCACTAGTGCTCTGTAGAGCGGCACGAGCACCTCCCTCTTTCTACTGTTAAAGCATCTCCCTATACACCCAAGCATTCTGCTGGCATTACCTGCTGCTCTGTGACATTGTCTGCCCACCTTTAGGTCGTCTGATATAATGACCCCTAAATCCCTTTCCTCAGATACTGAGGTTAGTATTGTATCATTGATTTTATATTCTGCTCTTGGGTTTTTATGCCCCAGATGCATTATCTTGCACTTATCGACACTAAATTTTAGTTGCCAGATTTTTGACCATTCCTCTAGTTTTCCTAAATCCTTTTCCCTTTGGTGTATCCCTCCAGGAACATCAACCCTGTTACAAATCTTTGTGTCATCAGCAAAAAGACACACCTTACCTTTGAGGCCTTCTGCAATTTCGCCGATAAAGATATTAAACAATATGGGTCCCAGAACAGATCCCTGAGGTACCCCACTGATAACAATACCATGGTCTGAATATACTCCATTGACTACAACCCTCTGTTTTCTGTCCTTCAGCCACTGCCTAATCCATTCAACAATATGTGAGCCAAAGCTCAAAGACTGCAGTTTATTGATAAGCCTTCTATGTGGGACAGTATCAAAAGCCTTACTAAAGTCCAGATAAGCGATGTCTACTGCACCTCCGCCATCTATTATTTTAGTCACCCAATCAAAAAAGTCAATAAGATTAGTTTGACATGATCTCCCTGAAGTAAACCCATGCTGTTTTTTATCAATCAACCCATGGGTTTTTAGATGTTCCACAATCCTCTCCTTGAGTATGGTTTCCATTAATTTCCCCACTATTGATATCAGGCTTACTGGCCTATGGTTGTCCGATTCCTCTCTACTACATTTCTTGTGAATTGACACAACGTTTGTTAATTTCCAATCTTCTGGGACAACACCTGTTACCAGTGATTGGTTAAATAAATCTGTTAATGGTTTTGCTAGTACACCTCTGAGCTCTTTTAATAGCTTTGGTTGTATCCCATCAGGCCCCTGTGATTTATTTGTATTAATTTTAGACAGCTGACTTAGAACCTCTTCCTCTGTAAAGACACATGCATCAAAGGATTCATTAGTCTTCCTCCCTAACTGAGGTCCTTCTCCTTCATTTTCCTTTGTAAAAACTGAACAAAAGTATTCATTAAGGCAGTCAGCTAGTTATTTATCCTCTTCCATGTACCTTCCTTCTTTTGTTTTTAATTTGGTAATTCCTTGTTTTAATTTCCTTTTTTCATTTATGTATCCGAAGAATGTCTTATCACCTTTTTTCACTGACTGAGCTAATTTCTCTTCTGCCTGAGCTTTAGAAGCTCTTATAACTTGCTTGGCCTCTCTCTGCCTCATCTTATAGATTTCCCTAGATTTCTGTACATAAAATTCCTGCTCAAATAGGAAGTAGTTTTGTGAAAGTATGTACTCCACACCTTCCAATAAGAAACCTATTTGATCTTCCGGGATCACACTGTTTGACCTCAGTTGTTTTAGTAACGCATCTTTTCCTTTCTTATGGTCAATAATGGTATATAGGGATCCGACATCCAGCGTACCCAAGATCCAATTATCACACCACTGAATCCCCTCAAGTGTTCTGATATCAGTAGTGTCGCGGATATAGGACGGTATGGTCTTAACATAAGGTTGTAACCATTCATCTATAAATTTAGATAGGTTACATGAAATTGAATTGATCCCTGATACAATGGGATGCCCAGGGGGGGACTGTAAGTTCTTTTGGATCTTGGGAATGCAGTAGAATGTCGGAATCCATTTTTCAGTGTCCAAGATAAATCTTGCTTCTTGAGTTAAGAGAAAACCTGCTTCTAGACCCTTATTACAGTAGTCCACTAGTGTGTTATAATATGTTTCTGTTGGATCCTCTTTTAGTTTATGATAGGTCTTGTCATCACCCAGCTGTCTTTTGCACTCACTCTGTGCCTAAAATCACTATAGCCCCCCCGTTTATCGGCCTGCCTTATAGTTATTTCTTTAGCCTTTTGCAGTGCTTGTATTGCCTCAATCTCCTTTTTCATTAAATTGTTATTCACTCTACGGCTTTTGATACCCCTAAGTTCCCCTTCAATATTAGTTTTGAATGTGGCCATTTCACTGCTAATTTCCTGCTTCGGGTATTTCCTGGATTTAGCTTTCAATTCAGTATGGGGATATTTATCATTTTGTGAGCACCTATCCATAAACGAAAAAAGGTTAAGCCACTGAATTTTGTGATTATTTTCTAATTTTATTCACCCACCTCAGCCAGACTCCCTTCTTTCTAATATGGACATTTGGGAACATCTGAATAAGAAGTATAAGAAAATTGAATTTTTTACTTTTAATATGGATGTAGATTTTAGAATAGAAACTGACAAATCAGCAGATTATATTTTCAGAGAGTTGGAGAAACTATTGTAACGCCAATTGTGGAATAAGTGGGAAATGAGATCTTTATCACAGTACCTTGAAAAGGGTCATATCCCCAAAGGCCTATCACTCGCCAAAATTCCAACCTCAGATTTGGTGAATGATATTTTTAAAAAAGAGTGGGATTTATTTCTAAAAATGCAGTCGGAAAGTCTTATTCGGATAATTATTAATCCGAGAGTAGAGGTGACTAAAGAAATGACGGGACAAATTGAGACCCTAAAAAGGGAAATAGAGTCGTTCATAATGAGGAGATTATGAGGAAATTACAAAATTGCATGAGAGGATCTGCAGAAATTTAGATTCATTAGAAAAAGAAATAATTTATAAGAAATCCAAAATATTTAATAATGTAGAAAAAAGGGCTAATAATTACCCTATAACACAGGAAGAGGCTAAAAGGGATACCAAAAGTACACGAGAAACACAAGGGGATCATTTCAATGTAACGGTTGCTAATAGATATCAATCACTAACATCACCAAATTTTTTAGATTATACTCCACCTCATCACAAAACATGAATGAAAAAAACACGAAGCCCCACTCCACCACGGCACAACACGAGGAGTCACACATAGAGAAGACAGGAGCCACAGCACAAATACAATTTAAGGGATCGACCAACAGAATACACTCACAACAGGGGGAGGTATCAGAGACAGGACTACGGGCACAGACAACATCAGAGGGGGAACAACAGTATACACCACTGCACACCAGAATGCAGAGAAAAGAACACAATATAGAAAGATTCGCAGAGGGCGACATTCACACAAAAAGAAACACTGTGAATCAGTACAACCGACATTGAATATAATTAATATTAGTGGAATCTCACTCACTAGTGCACAAACACAACTTTTGAATCAGGGTCTCAAATTTGCCCCCACGAATCCTCTAGACAAATTCTCTACATTTATAGGGATAGAGAAGTTTATCAGACATCTCTGCCTAAAAAAGTACTTTATAAAAAATCCCGTTGAAAGGGATATCTGTGGAATACAACAAAATGATAAATATCCCCATACGGAATTGAAAGCTAAATCCAAGAAATACCCAAAGCAGGAAATTAGCAGTGAAATGGCCACATTCAAAACTAATATTGAACGGGAACTTAGGGGTATCAAAAGCCGTAGAGTGAATAACAATTTAACGAAAAAGGGGATACAAGCACTGCAAAAGGCTAAAGAAATAACTATAAGGCAGGCCGATAAACGGGGGGCTATAGTGATTTTAGGCACAGAGGCCTACCTAAGTGAGTGCAAAAGACAGCTGGGAGATGACAAGACCTATCATAAACTAAAAGAGGATAAACAGAAACATATTATAACACACTAGTGGACTACTGTAATAAGGGTCTAGAAGCAGGTTTTCTCTTAACTCAAGAAGCAAGATTTATCTTGGACACTGAAAAATGGATTCAGACATTCTACTGCATTCCCAAGATCCAAAAGGACTTACAGTCCCCCCCTGGGCATCCCATAGTATCAGGGATCAATTCAATTTCATGTAACCTATCTAAATTTATAGATGAATGGTTACAACCTTATGTTAAGATCATACCGTCCTATATCCGCGACACTACTGATATTATCAGAACACTTGAGGGGATTCAGTGGTGTGATAATTAGATCTTGGGTACGCTAGATGTCGTATCCCTATATACCATTATTGACCATAAGAAAGGAAAAGATGCATTACTAAAACAACTGAGGTCAAACAGTCTGATCCCGAAAAAAACAAATAGGTTTCTTATTGGAAGGTGTGGAGTACATTCTTTCACAAAACTACTTCCTATTTGAGCAGGAATTTTATGTACAGAAGATTGGAACCGCCATGGGCACCAGATTCGCTCCCAGCTATGCAAACTTATTTTTAGCGCAGTGGGAATCCGAAATTATACAGCCCAGGCTGGGAGCGGGTCTTGTGCTATGGCGTACATTCATAGATGACATCCTATTTATTTGGCAAGATTCCAGGGAGGCTTTGACTGCCTTTCTAAACTAGATCAATATAAATTATAGAAATGTAATATTCACTCCCTCCATTAGTGATAAAAAAGTGGATTTTTTGGATTTGGAGATATGTGTCCAAGGTGATAGGTTAGGGTGTAATACTCACTTTAAACCAGTGGCTAGGAACAGCTTTATAAGATATACTAGTTGGCACTTACCCTGTTGGCTTACCAATATCCCCACTAGTCAATTTAAACGATTGAAACGTACGGAAAAAGAAAAGTTTGAAGAAGAATCTAGGGGATTGAAACAACAGTTCCTAGAAAGGGAGTACCCAATCCAGGTTTTAGAGAGTTCCTTGACTAAAGTACGGGAAATGGCGAGAAAGGATTTCTTCCTGACCACAGGACCCAAACAACATGACGAAAACTTAAGAATAATTTTACCTTTCAGTTCCCAATACCGCACAATAGAGAAAATAATAAAGAAACACTGGGTTTACCTTCTAAATGATAAAATTATAGGCCCTATGTTAAGTGATAATCCTAGGATCACATATACGAAGGCAGCCAATTTAGCGAGTAGAGTAGCTTCAACGGTAAAAAGTAATGTACAACTCCGAAATAAGAAAAATTGTCTGTCTCTAAAAGGTTTCTTTAGATGTGGACGATGTAACAACTGCAGAACTACCACCTTCCCCAAAAAAACAACTGTAGTACGGTCTATGGTGAATGGCTTTGAGATGAATATCCAAGATGGTCTGACATGCAATACAGTTGATGTCATCTATATGTTGGAATGTGGCGGTAAAAAACAATATATAGGGAGAACGAAAAGAACCTTAAAGAAAAGAGTGGCCGAGCATATTGCAAATATAAAAAAGGGTCTGGAGACACACTCACTATCTCAACATTTCAAAATGTATCACAATTGTGATCCCTCAGATTTGAAGTTTTGGGCCATAGAAAAGGTGAAAAGGTTTTGGAGAGGGGGAAACCATGTAGCTCGAATGTCAAGACAAGAAACACGAAGGATCTTTGACTTCAACACCTTGATCCCCAAAGGCCTGAATGCCGAATTTGAGCTATTAGGGTTTATATAGTGGGCCCCCACTATATAAGCCCTAATAGCTCAAATTCGTAGTCTGGCGGTGACGTGACATCGGAGTCTGGTCGTTTCTATCGACACGCCGATCTCCCCTCCCTACCAAACTCCCCTCCCTCATACTACCACTATCATCCTTCATATGGTTTGTTGTTTGATTTACTGCTGGTGTTATAGATTTACAAATGACAAAAATCGCATAGAAAACGCATATGACATATCATGCGGTTCTGTTGCGTTTTTATTGATTTTTTTTCACAATAAGTCTCTTTTTTCTATTTATATGTTTATTTATGTTCTTTATATAAGCATTTCCATGTTTCAATTCTTGAAGTAAGGAAAAGTTTTTTTTATTAACTGTGTATTACTGTGTGAATCTTCAAAATCCATTTGATCCACACCAGGCCTTTTAGGTCACATATTTCCACTATAGGATTATGGGTAATTGAAATCCCTATATATGGGATTATAACACTCACTCTCAATACTACTGAGGAAGGGGTACAGCACCCCGAAACGTGTTTGGCGTGAAAGGAGTGAGCGTTCCATTGCTGCAGCATATTGAGGACATTACAGAGGAATCACTATTGGCCAAGATCATCTATTGCCCACTTTTGACACCTGTCCGTTTGTCGGTCCAGCGCTTAAACAAGTCCGGACTTTAGAAACACGCATATCCACTCCACTGATGGCACCCCCGCTTCTTCCTGTTGCCTAGCATCTGGCTTATGTGGGACGCCACGCCGGAGCATAGCGCACCACGTGGGACGCGGCGTAAGGGAGGTTGTCAGTTGAGCGGTGAAGAGTGGTAAGCACGTAACCGTGTACAACTTTTTATAACACTCCACTTGTGGGAATAATAAGGAGGATTTGACATCCTAACGGCAATGAAAAGATCTATTGTGATCTAACATTTCATTCATTGGTGCAGCTACACAAACTGTTTTACACTGTCCCTCCACAGTGCTACATTGGTGTGGGGGTCATAGTACTACTACGATATTGCGATTAACTCAAAAGGCTGTATCTGGATGTGGACTCAAACCATGTTGGTTGGACTATTTTGTTACTTATCTTCACCTTATTGATGGGAATACATAAGAAGAATTATCTTAACTAGGAAATTTTATTTCATTTTATTGTATTATTATTGTGTATCGTGTCAGTATTTTTTATAGAACTAGCAATAAAATATTGGGTGTTCTTAAGTGTGTGTGCCCCTTGACATAGTACGTTTTCTATTCAGTTTTTTGGGCCAAAGGGTGGACCTACAAGAGGAG
Organism: Bufotes viridis; assembly: GCA_033119425.1. Classification (NCBI taxonomy): domain Eukaryota; kingdom Metazoa; phylum Chordata; class Amphibia; order Anura; family Bufonidae; genus Bufotes; species Bufotes viridis. The sequence goes on along the minus strand of CM065592.1, from coordinate 244,677,109 downwards.
CACCTATCCATAAACGAAAAAAGGTTGAGCCGCTGAATTTTGTGATTACTTTCCCAACAATATTTTTTATGGAAAAACAGGCAGAATGATAAACTCAGAGATTTTCATCATTTTTTGCTTTATGATGCACACCTAATTATAAGACGATCCTAGTTTTTAGAGGAGGACAATAACAAAAATATATATATTTTTCATTAAACCTCAGATCAGGCCAGCAATCAGAAACCCAATGTTAATCAGACCTCATCTGACAGCCCCAATCAGACCCCCAATGTTAATAAGACCCTCAATCAGACCTCAGATCAGACTCCCAATGTTAATAAGACCCCAGTAAGACTCCCATGCCTAAGATCAGCCCCCATGCCTTAGATCAGCCCCATGCCTCAGATCAGCCCCCCCCATTCCTCAAGGCAGCCCTCCCATGCCTTTTATCAGTCCCCACCATTCCATTTCTCAGCCCCCATGCCATTTATCAGTCCCCATTATGAGCCCCTATGCCATCGATGAGCTCCATTGCCATTTATGAGCCTCCATTATGAGCCCCCATTACATTTATGAGCCCCCATTATGAGCCCCCATTCCATCTTTATGTCCCAGTGCCATTTTTGAGACCCCATGCCACAGATCAAATAAAATTAAAAAAAAACTTACCTCTCCTGCTCTGGACTCTGCCGCTCCTCAACTCCAGCGTGCTCTGTCTTCTTCCTGCTGTGGCTGTGCTGTGACCGTGCTGTGACCCGACACGCACAGCGTGAGGTCACAGAGAGTCCTCATGCTGTGCACAGCCACAGCACAGCTGAAAGTAGAGGACCAGGAAGCGGTGAGTACAGAGCCTTCACCGCTTTCCGGTCCGCTGGTACTAATAAGTGCTAACTAGTATTCACTTTATACGACGCAGGGCAATTTTACCCCCACTTTTGGGGGAAAAAAGTGCATCTTATAAAGCTAAAAATACAGTAAATTTAGATAAAACTGCTTTAAGAGGTATGACATGGTTGAGTAGAATGGAAACTTGTATATATAAACCTGCATGTCTTTAAGTAACAAACTATAGTACATAATTACACCTGAGACTCTTTACTTAAACTGCTTCTTGGAAGATTATGATAAAATCTTCCCACTAAAGGATCTATTTTAACACATCTGTTGTCACTCTGACCAAGGGGAAGAGAGTTCATGCACCCCCTGTCTGCCACCCAAGCCTCTGTCCCTACCTACTTGCACTTGCCCGTCCTAGATAACTGGGCGGCGGTCCAATCAAGATGGCTGTGTTGGACTCTTCACAAGCAAATGGAGGTATTTTTTAATTTAAAAAAAAAAAGATTAACTCCTGAGAGCCCTCACTAGTCATCTCAGATGCCGCGATCAGGGGTGAACGTGGAATCTGAGGGGTTCAATATGGGGGGCGTCACCATTGCCGATCCCTGTCATTGCGTCTGCTGCTTACAAAGAAATGTGCTTTGTGACAAAGTAATTTGTCACAAAGCAAATTTCTTTGTGAAATTTGGCAAAGTAACCGAATCAAAGTTTTGAGAACTTCGCTCATCTCTAGTTGTCACACATACTCAGTGCCATCATTCAACTGCCACCAGCCAGTGGTGAGAATATTCACCCATACTGTATATTCGTGAAATATCGCGAAATCTAATATAGCCCCTGCCGCTCATCACTAGTTGGTTCTAGCTTTATTAGAAAGAGATTTCCATGTGTTTACATGATGCCTCAGTTTAATGTCTTACATCAATCATGTGATAACCCCTTAAATGTCTTTACCATGGATAAGAGCACCTGAAATTGCTATTAAAAAAAGATCAGGCTACTTCCACACATGAATGAAATGCTGCAAATTAGCCTTAAGGATTTTCATGTGGAATTGTACAGTATGAATGAGTTTTAAGCAATTCTTGTTCGTACCCTTTAGAAAAGATCCATAGTGAAAATTGTCATGTGGGACAGCTTTTATATCTGCAGCATGTCAGAGTACTGGCTTAACTGGGTGAGAGGCCTAAGTCAGGATTTGGAGGGTACTACAGTATCTCTCCTTGGGGAGAGAGCACCTTAATGGGCATGAGGAGACTTATAGGCCATACGTGCTCCTCTGGAATTCTGGGAAAAAAGGGATGCAGCTCTGAAGCTCTAAGAAGCTCTGTCAAACACTGACTTATAAGATAGCTGCCTTACATCTGATGGCATTAGAGGCAGAGCTTGGTAAGAACTAATTTGCAACTCTTTCTTCCCAGAATTTCATAAGAGCATGTATGATCTATAAGTCTCCTCACCAAGGAGAGATCGTACCCCCCAAATCTTAAACATGTGCTATTAATGACAGAAAACAAGTAACATGTTAAAGGGGTTATGTCACTTCAGCAAATGTTATTTATCATGTACAGAAAGTTAATATGAGCCACTTACTAATGTATTGTTATTATCCATATTGCTTCCGTTGCTGGCTAGACTCATTCTTCCATTATTACATTATATATTTCTCATTTCCATGGTTACGATCACCCTTTAACCCAGAATCGGTCACCTTGCTTGCACACTATAGAGAAAAGTGGCAGTCTCTCTGGTGTCCGGGTCCATAGAAGTGTACATAGGCCAGTGCTTTTTTCTATAGTGTGTAAGCACGGCCAAAAATGCTGGAGTACAGGGTGGTCATAATCATGGAAACGAGAAGTGTATAATGTGCTGGAAAAATGAATCATGCCAGCAAAGGAGGCAATATGGACAATGACAATACATTAGAAAGTGCCTTGTATTAATATTATCTACATGATGAATACTATTTTCTGACTTTAATGTTAAAAACACCAAAACGAGGCTTCCTGGACTAATAGGTTCTGGATTCAGTAATCCCAAGTAAATTATTTAAATGGCGTTTACAGGGTTTTAATATTTATAGGCTATCCTCAGGATAGGCCATCAATATTAAACTCCTGGACAACGCTTTCAAAAAGGTTGTATGGCCAATAAAAAATTTTTAACAGATCAGAAGGACATAAAAAAATAATTTGTAAGTTATACTAATCACCCCAATCAATCACCACTCACTTTCCAATGTTTCCCTGGTGCCCGATAGTCTCTGCTTCAAACTCCCTCTCAATAAAAAAGAAGTGACCACTCAGCCAGTCACTGTTGACAGTGGTGACCCGCCTCAGCCTGTGATTGTCTGTGATTATAGAGGGCCCAGGAATAAGGGAAGCTGTGGAATAGGAGCAGCAGGCAATCGGTGAGGTAAGTTATTTTTAATGCCATTCTGATGCTTTCTTAAAAATTACTGGATGAACTTCTTCTATATGTGTTTGTAACACTTCTAATGTCATATTCAGGTATCTCCAAGACATTACTTTTCTCTAAAATAGAAATCTTCAAATGAACAACTGTCTCTTTGAGTTATATGTTAAAACTACCCAAGAGAACTAGTTTTGGTACAGTAGGTGTTGCCATGTCCAAGGTACAACACAGTTCATCAATTACCGAATTTAATTTATGAGAAAGTAGCTTGTTCGCTTGAAAAACACCTCAAAAATCCAAAAGAGCATGTTTGTTAATAATTTGTTTCCCAAAAGTTAGGAAGTTAAAAGTATACTAAACCATAAATTACATAACTACACTTGGATAGGGGGTGGTCTCTGATTGCCACCACAGGGACCTCCTACCAGTCACAAGAATGTCCTCTGTTTGAATGGAATGACAGTCATGCATACACACTGTAGCTCTGTTTAAAGTCTATGGTACTGCACTTGGCTTTATTAGTCTTAACTCACATTTACAGCTTCAAAACTTGCTGTTCTGGATTTATGTTTTTTTTTTTTAAGTGAACAAGCTGCTCACTAATAACATATATCCTTGAAATTAGTAATCTGCCTTGGGCAAGACAACAGCTTCTGTACCAAACACTTATCTAACAACTTTTTTCGATCTACGGGACTGATGAAGATAGTTAAATACAGTACTTCATCTCCTGTGGATAGGTGATAAGTGTCACTGTTAGAACAATCCCTTTAAGTCTAATATTTTGACAGAAGTATTGTACTTGTAAAATTTGACAGTTATAGGTTTCATGCCATACCACCTAATATGATGTTTATGATCTTGTGTCATGAGCAATAGATAATACAAGTTACAATTTCTTTTTCATATGTGCACCACATACCATGTCCCTGTTTGCTCCTCTTCTTTGTGGAATGGATGTCATACAGTGAGAGACGTGTACACATACAAGCTATGCAACAGCCTAGCAATGCCTTCTTTTTATCTTGACTACAAAAGGTTAATGAAACAGTTGGCCTGTATGAATATTTCATCTGGGTTGTTTGATTTTCATGATGTGAACTGATGTGTCTCTACAAGGTTAATGTGCAGCTCTTCTGTGCCATGTAGGACCAATATATGAACCCTGAAAATATTATCTAAGGTTTTAGTGTTTTTTCAATTTGTAGAGAACACTGCACTTCTTGTAAGTAATCAAACAGCTGCCTGCCTGATTTTGGAGAACCATGTCTCATGACAAACTGCCTTCATTCCAATGTACTGTAAATCTTTCACGTTGCTTGTTTGTAATTATGCAGTCTCATGTTAGATTATGCCAATATTACACTGCATTGCAAGCCCAAACAGATAATATTTTCTTAAATTTAATTTTCATGACATAATAATTGAAGCTAACAAAAGTGACAACGTCTTGATGGATTTTGGATTAGTAATTTATCTTGTTAATAATGGCACACAGAGAATAATAACATTTATTTTATAATTCATTCATGCCATCTGTCATATGGAAGCAAGCACACAATATAACTTTTTTATTTTGTTTAGTCAATAAAATATATTGAACTGGGCCCTTGGCCTTCCAAGATTGATACAATTGGCTAAGTAACATATTTCCTAATATTTTGCAACTTTTTTATATGAATTAATAAAGAAAGGCTTTGTACAGGCCATAGTAGAAAAATATATATTTTTAATAAAGGAACATGCTAAATGTATGGAAGCAGCTACCATAAGTGCTATTTAAGAAAAATGATTGTATAGAGTAAAAGTAACCACTTCAAAAGCATTATGACCATCTTGCATTAAAGCTACTTACATTGGACAGATAAAATCTTATAAATGTACAGTGGGTTTTAGAAGACTAAGAAGTTTTCTGTATTGTATTATCAGCACTCTATTGCCCCATTCTATGAGTTATAGTGTCTGTAGCAAGGAGAATCTAAATTTGCACAGATTATGTGTAAAGCCCTGCTAGGGTGCATTACCAATCTTTTCGCCCCATCACTATCTTTAATGTTAAAGTGCAATGTACCTGGTTTAGCAGCAGATGGCGGCACATCTGGAAGAGCTAGTTTCCCTAGAATAGAACCTTCTATCCCTTCTAGCTATCTCTAGAGAGGGAGGTGTTAGAGTTAGTTCAGAGCAGCCCCTGCAAAGGGGCTGTGTTCCAGCCGGCAGAGCACTGTCTGCTCTGCTGGGCATAGAGGCTAAAGCTACAAGCCTCAGAAGCCAGGAGCAAAGATTCCCTGGACAAGATACAGATCAAGAAAAAGATAGAGTCAGACAAAGAGAGAAGTTGTAGCAGAAGAGGAAAAGTTCCTATTTAATCCAGCCAACATAGCAGAGCTAAAAGAGTACAGCTGTAGCGGAGCTGAAAGTGTTTGCCTGTCAGAACTTCATGCCAAAGCTTTCTGGTAACCAAGACAAAGTTAGAAGATTGTTCCCTGATGAGAGTTTATGCCAAGTAAAGCTGTTAACTACTTCGATACAAGTCTGGACAACACCAAGAGCCACACTGAGCCTGTGTGGGAAATACCCTAGCTGTAATCATTATTCACCAGAGAGAGGAGCTGAACAGACACACAGTTCCAGTCAAAGTTCAGTTTTATGAAAGAAAAGAGGCTAAAATGGGTATTTAAGAACAGTTATGATATGTTCCTATTGTTAGTATTGTGGTAAGAGCTGTATACCCAACCAGTTGAGTGTGTTTGCTTACAGTGTCACCAATCTGCGAACTGCTCATACCAGACCAATCTGCAAACTGCTCAAAGCAATTATATAGAACAAACTGCTCAAAGCATATGTATAGAGCAATCTGCAAGCTGAGTAAATCATATCAAACTACATATAGAGCAAACTGCAAACCAAGTAGAGCAAGTAGAACAATTGGTTAAACCTCAGATATACCTCTCAGAGAGATCATAAAGTGCTTAAATAACTTAACGTGAGAGTACAGATACTGAAGAGAGAAATATATCCACCATTTTATGGTGAATGACAAGATTGAACAGTTGAACCGCCATTTTGTGATACTTTATTAAACACGTGTTATGTACATGGACTATCTGCTGCGGAGGTGGCAGTGTTATATATGAAGAAAAGTTGAAGTTAATAAAGAAGTTATCTTAAGCATTTGGTGTGCTCTTTAAGCCTACTGTTTTTCCATAGAACAGCACTAGAAGAATTAAAGCAGAGTAACAGTCTGGTTGGACTAAAAAGTTAGAGATATCAATATTCTTCTAATGCCACAGTGCATAAGGCACTTCATTGTGCTGCACCTGCCACAGAGCTTCGTCCCTCTGGTAACCTCATGGATACCTACCACAGCATTTAAGGGGTTAAATGGCCAGGATTGGTACCAGCACCAATCTTTGCCATTACAGAAGTGTTTCATCTATGTGTTACAGTTGACACCCGGTGCCAATTGCGGAGGTTTAGTTTCTGGAACGCCACCACTATAAAGGGCACTAAGGGGGCATCAATCACAGCACTGAGAGAGCACAGTGGGGGCTGGAAGAAGCACAATAGGGACTCAGAGGGGTCCGCTAATTTCATTTAGTTAAAATCAACATTTTCAAGTAACTACACTCTGATTGGTTCATCTGTCGAGACTAACTAATCAGAGCAATTGCTGGCATGGGACTACTCTGATTGGTCCCTTGCTGGCTTCTCCCACGTCTTTGCTGTCAGTGATAGCAGAGATTCCGGTGTTTTGACACTTTATAGTGTCACAACATCGGTTAACATTTCTGGTATAACTGTACAAAGTTACATGCAGTTTGGAGGTACTGTTGCGAGTTAATATAGGTCCTCTAGCCTGAAAGAAAATGTGTTTATGTTATAATCCTTCATGTTACTGATATACTTTAATTTTTGACTACTGCAGGTGACTAAAAAAGAAAGATTTTACTAATAGCTAGATTCCAGGAAGTGGTCATTACTTTCAGGATATTTTCTTTGCATACAAGGAAGCCTATTCAAATTAAAAATATAATTCCGTAAGTTTTTTTGTAGAAGTCTGTTCCTTTTTCCCATATAATATGCAGGAGTAAAATGATTTGCACAATGCTGTGGAAAGAATCTTTGCAAACGTGATTAATTTAATTTTGTATTAAAAAAACTCCTCTGTAATAACATTTCCCGTTTAAGAATTGATTAGTGTTGAGACAGCATTTCAGCAGGCCCATACTACGCTGAAACATAAGGAAATTAAACGGAAAAAAGCTTGTATGAACTCACTTTCCTATATTAAAGGGTCTTGCACTTGACTAACTGACATGAGGCTTTCTCATAGATGAATTTCTTGAATTAATATAATTTCAGACTTGAACTGAGCTTATAATGCTTGTCCTTGAACTAACATACGGTTTGTACAGATACTAACATCAACTGTTGGAATATAAAAGGCATTTTCTTTCTCCCTGCGATTCGCTTGCATTTCTAAGGATAAATACAGATTAGTATTTATGTAAATCAAATTTTCTGGTCTGTTTGTTAATTTAATACTTAGAGCTTGTTAATCTTTCTGCAAACTTAACTCTGCTTGAAGCCTTTGAAGATAAATTGTTAGAAGAGAAAGCTGTAAAAGATTAATGATGCCTTCTGAGCTTCAAGAACTTCATTGAGCTTTGTCAGAAAATGTGATAAGAGTGCACCTTTAGCACTTCCTCATGGGACATACATTTAGAACACACAGAAAACTATGGCTAAAATTACCATATCCAGTTGTATTTTTCCTTCTGTTATCAGATTCACTTCTCTACACACTTCTCTACATTGGTTGACATATTTTGGGGAGAATAAACCCCTTCAGTACCCTGCCATTTTTCACCTTAAGGACCAGGCCATTTTTTGCAAATCTGACACGTGTCACTTTATATGGTGATAACTTTAAAATGCTTTCACTTATCCAAGCCATTCGGAGAATGTTTACTTGTCACATATTGTACTTCATGACATTGGTAAATTTGAGTCAAAATATTTCATTTTTATTTATAAAAAAATGCCAAATTTGCAAAAAAAATTGAAAAATTCACAATTTTCAACATTTCTATTTCTCTGCTTTTAAAACAGATAGTGATACTTTACATTTCCCATATGTCTACTTCATGTTTGGATCATTTTGTAAATTATATCTTTTTTTTGGGATGTTAGAAGGCTTAGAAGCAAATCTAGAAATTGGCAGCAGCATAAGGAGGCCATAGAGTTGCATAATGACAGAGTGTGGAGTTGGTGGTAGCAGCAGCATCAGGAGGAGGCCACAGGGAGGCACAATGACAGTGTGGAGATGGCAGCAGCATCAGGAGGCCACAGAGTGGCCCAATGACAGAGTGTGGAGGTGGCAGCAGCAGCATCAGTAGAAAGTCACAGGGTGGCACAATGACAGTGTGGAGGTGGCAGCATCAGCATCAGGAGACCTGAATGGTGAGGTGGCAGCAGCATCAGGAGACCACAGAGTGACCCGTTGACAAATTGGGGAGGTGGGTGGCAATACCAGTACCCGCTGAAGATGGTGGGTGAAAGAAGGAGCACTTGGCATCAGATGTGTGGCACCAGGCGGGTGGCAGCATCAGAATAGGAGCTGAGGCAGTGAAAGGTATTTTTAACCTTGCTATTAGATATATATTATATCAGGCACTGCCACTTGTTACAAGACAGGTCATTCCCTCAGAAGACACATCCCCCAGAGGGCTCTTATTTCCTTATGCGAGCCCACCCCAGCAGACATTGAGATTAGAATTAATGACACACAGGTGCCAGTTGGAAATACAATGAATAGCAGGATCTCCATGGACATGAGAGCAACCTGTAACGAGTTTAACCTATTGACACTCCAGGAGATGACACACAGTTATCACTTAGAAATACAATGGACAGCAAGATCCTCATGTGCATGAGAACAAGCTGTAACAACTTTAACTTGTTAGCATCTAGACTACCATTGTAATATGTAAAATACCCTTTCATTGTATTGTATATGGCAGATACCAGTATTGTTTACCATCTTCCCTAAATTAACATGTCATCTGCTGAACTCAAGTTGGTACTCCCACCCCCAATGTCCTATAAATACATGTACTATGAAATAAAGACTTCAGATTGTAACTGTCTATGATTGAGCTCTGACTTTTACTATCTCCCAGCTGGAGGAAAAGCTATTCACTGCAGGGGAAAATATACCGGTGGAGGTCTGATGCCTCATTGTATGACCATCTCATAACCGCCTCAAATTGGAAAGAGCTATCAGTTTGGTGTCAGAAGGTGGGATTCGCCATAAACAGTATCGGGTAAGTGATTCTATATTTTTTTATGTATTATTACTACCCTATACTGTGAGAGCGGATTATTTGAACCCGGTGAGCGCTACTGTGCGCCTCCCAGGAATCTGATATTCCTAAAGAAGTTATATGGATCTGAAGTCCCAGGAATCTGATATTCCTAAAACAAAAAAAGGGGTCTGAAGTCCCCAAATCTTAAAACAGTGCTGTGTGCAGTGAATAGTTTTTCCTAAAACCATGTATATTGCTGTATAATTGCTTAAGCATTTCTTAGTCGTTATAAGATTGAAATTTACTGCATAGATTGTGTATAGACTGCGTATAGATGGTATGCGAGTTCATGCTGAAGTTGAAGGTATAAATTTGGCCATCCAGGATAGTGTAAGATCAAACATAAATTCAGGAGTAATCATGAGCCTGGATTAGAAGACATAGGATGCAAATACTCCCCAGAATAGTTAAAAATCAACTATAAATTCAGGAGCAGTCATGAGCCTGGATTAGAAGAAATAGGATGGAAAACATATAAACTGATAAGCATAAGGTTTGTCAGTAAGTATTTGCACTAAACACAAACATAATTATTCTTAGCTAAACCTTCAAATTCAGCTGATCTCACTGTATATTTTTAGCTAAATAAAATGGGCAATTCTTATGGTAAGAAGAATCCCAGAAAGAAATTAAATATTAAGTTTAGAACTAAGATCATGTTCCTACGTCTGCTGCAAGTCATTCTATGGTGAAAGCTAATATTCCATTTTGGCTGGTGTGCAGTTGGTCCCAAATTGCATTACCATTTTTCATTAACAATATGGAAAATTTTGTGAAGAATGCTTGCTTAGTTTAAGAAGAATATGGGACTTATATTCCAGCCATACAGATGACAGGACAAAGCTTAGGGAATAAAGATGTGACTGTTATGATAATTGTGTGTAATTAATTGTCTCTGTGTTTCTTTTCAGGAGCCACTAAAGGCGGCTTAGTCAAACTGGCTAAACACTAATGTTTTTGTTGTGTTCACAGGTTTTATATCAGTTTAAAAAGGTTTTCATAGTCACCACGTGGTATCATGAGCTCAATAACTAGTAATTGTTTGCAAACAATGAAATAACAGTCAGGCATGTGTTGGTTAAAACAGTCGTGTATACTGTACCTTTTGTGATGTGGAAGTATTTTTTGTTCCCACATAACCTTTTGTGTTTTAGGTGTGAATATCATCTGCTCCTTTAATGAAATTCACAGGAAGAGGTCTTTGTTTACACACCAGAACAAACGTTGGGTTGGCAGGTGGTGTTAGTATATGTCTGTCTATCTGTCTGTCTGTGTGCGATGTGTTAATGGCCAGCAGAATATTTTTGTATGATTTTTTTATTATTATTTTTTTCTTTCTACCTGTACATTTTTGTTGTAAGTATTTTGTTTGTTTTTTATATATAGAGACCTACTGCTTGGATATTCACTAAACTTAAAAGTTTTTTTTTTTTTTTCAGTGTGGGTAATCTCCCAAATGTGGATTTAGCATACCGTTGGATAGGAAGACGCAGCCACTGATGGCGTTTGTCTTCAAAGGCCATCAAATGACCTGGTGCAGATTGCCACAAGGTCTAATTGATGTACCTGCAGTTTACTCCACCGCTCTCCAGAAAGTCCTTGTAAACTGGCATCCACAGCATGGTTTGCGAAACCATAGCTGCTGTGTTAGCTCAAGACCATGGAGGACGGTTGAGGACTGTGACATATATATCCAAACTACCCTCAGTCACTGTACAGGGCATGCCACCATGTCTCAGGACTTTGGCAGCATGTGCAATGGCTGTAGAATTAACAAGCTCGATCACACTGGGACATGATACCACACTGTACACGTCACACTCTGTCCTACACCTTATAGGAAAAATCTGTCCACACAACACGATTGACTGCCCACAAGATAAGATCTCAGAACAACATGAATGTGCAGAACACATTCACATAGCTACCAGCCCCCACCCCACCCTACAAAGTGTTCCTTTTCCTGATGCAGAGGATGTTTTTGTAGATGGCTCCTGCACCCGACCAGATGATCAAACGTTTCATGCTGGTTATGCAGTTGTACAATTGCCCGATAGAGTTCTTGAGGCCATGCCAGCCACTGTCTCATCAGCACAAGCTGCAGAGTTATTCGCACTTGCTAGAGCTTGCAAAATTATGGCTGGCAGGCGAGTAAATGTGTACACAGATTCTAAATTCCCATTTTCGGTGTGTCATAAATTTTGGAGTAAAATGGCAGCATAGAGGGTTCACTACAGAGACAGTCAAGCAAAAGCAGCCTCCTGTGTCACACAAAATTGCGCAACCAAGGTCTAACATCAGCAGACATCGTTTATTGGGAGCTTCAAGGGTTGACCAGAGACGCTAGCGGTCTATGGTCAAAGGGAGGAGTAATAGAGTAGAAATTCCCAAAATAGCACCCCCACCCCAAATACATGGTTTGGGACTGATTGGAAAATAAAAGCAGTGATTATGGTGATACTTCGCTTCGTTTCGCTTGTCAACAGGTGCACCAACATCAGCAGAGTCCTGATGAAGTCTCTCCATAAGTTGAAGTCGTTGGACCCACCCTATGGAACCCCTGTGACAGTCCAGGCCAGGACCAGAACTAAAGTGTCAACTGACAACTATCCTACATGGATGCATCCCAATTGAAGGAAGCCTCACCTCTGCCTGAATGACCAGAACCAGACGAGTCCCAGTTGGATCCAATCATTAGGAAGAAGCAAGCTTCAGTGCTCTGTACAATGCCAATGTACACCCCTACCCATGGAAGACCTCACATCTGTGCAGCAATGGCATCCTTTGTAGCAGACACAATGCTAGCAGCCACTGTTTGGCTAGTGGCAATGTGTGCCCACCACTCTGAGAAGCTACACTCGATATGCCCCTCATCACCCCAGGAAGCAAGAGACATTCACGTCTCCACTCTGCGATTGATGCCAAGCCTAGTAGACACAAAGGACACATGGTGCTACTCTTAGAACAACACTGATTATTTTATGTTTTGTGTTCTTTCTTACTTTTCTTCTTCTCTTTTCCACTATGCAGGGGATTTTTTCCTACTGTGCGCCAATTACACAGAAGGTTTTTTCAAATCTCCTTCATAGTTATTTCAACTTTCCTTTCTCTTTTTCCCCTTGTCCACTATGCAAGATATTTTTTCCTACTGTGCGCCAATTGCACAAGAAGGTTTTTTTATCTCCTTTATGATTTGTACTTTTGTTTCATATGTTATGTACATATACACACAAGGTCTCTAGCCGGAGGAGGACACACAGTGCAGCTCTCAGAATAGAAAATGATCCCGTTCTTTTTGTATAAAAAGTTGGGATCAATGGTTGGATTGAAAGGTATTTTTAACCTTGCTATTAGATATATATTATATCAGGCACTGCCACTTGTTACAAGACAGGTCATTCCCTCAGAAGACACATCCCCAGAGGGCTCTTATTTCCTTATGCGAGCCCACCCCAGCAGACATTGAGATTAGAATTAATGACACACAGGTGCCAGTTGGAAATACAATGAATAGCAGGATCTCCATGGACATGAGAGCAACCTGTAACGAGTTTAACCTATTGACACTCCAGGAGATGACACACAGTTATCACTTAGAAATACAATGGACAGCAAGATCCTCATGTGCATGAGAACAAGCTGTAACAACTTTAACTTGTTAGCATCTAGACTACCATTGTAATATGTAAAATACCCTTTCATTGTATTGTATATGGCAGATACCAGTATTGTTTACCATCTTCCCTAAATTAACATGTCATCTGCTGAACTCAAGTTGGTACTCCCACCCCCAATGTCCTATAAATACATGTACTATGAAATAAAGACTTCAGATTGTAACTGTCTATGATTGAGCTCTGACTTTTACTATCTCCCAGCTGGAGGAAAAGCTATTCACTGCAGGGGAAAATATACCGGTGGAGGTCTGATGCCTCATTGTATGACCATCTCATAACCGCCTCAAATTGGAAAGAGCTATCAGGCAGGTAGCCAGAAGTAACCGATTTCTTTTGTCAAGGTTTGGGTGAGGCAGCATGGATGATCTAATCTGATGCATCAGGCATTGGTGGGTGGAAATCCTGGCTGATCTACGCCTGATTCATCTTGACAAAGATCAGCCTCTCCACATTTTGGGTGGACAGGCGAATTCTTCTTGGTGCAACTATGGCCCCTGCTGCACTAAACACCCGCTCTGATGCCACACTATTGGCCAGGCAGGACAGCTTTTTCAGGGCAAACTCTGCCAGTTGCGGCCACAAATCCAGTTTGGCTGCCCAGTAGTTCAGCGGATCTTCAGTGTGGGGTGGCAGGGTGCTGTCCAAGTATGCCACCACCTGCTGGTTCAGGTCCTGCTCCAGGTCTACCTGCTGCTGTTGGTGAGTAGTTTCTTTATTAGGCGGGTGAAGAAAGCTGCTCATCAGCGACTCTAGACTCAAGTTGCTACTGATGGAGCTGGAACTGCTCCTACCCCCCTTCATCCACCCACCCACCCTTCCACAGCAGCGATGGCAGAGGAATGTGAGCACAGAGAGCCCCCCTGGTCAGACCTGCGAGAGGATGGACGATGGCGCAGATAGGCAGCGGCCAACTGACTACATAGGATGTCTCTATATTAGTTCAGTTTGTCCTCCCTCTCAGCGAGTGTAAAAAAGGCCCCCATTTTGGACCGGTAGCGAGAGTCCAACAAGGTGGGGAGCCAGAGGTCATCACTCTGCCGAATGGTAAGAATTCAGCTGTCATTAAGCAAGCAAGTGAGCATGCTTTGGCCCATTTGTGCAAGTGACTCGGAGGGACTCCCTGCCTCCATCTCCACTGCATACTGCCACATGTGTGTCTGGGTCCTCTGCCTCATCTTTCTCATCGTCCTTTAGTTCCTCTGGCTTCTCCTGCTCCTCCTCTCCTGTCACCTGTGTAGAAAAACCACCCATTTAGCTACACATTGTTTGTGCTCCTATGTCCTCCTCCAGTTCAACCCCCACAGGGCTCATGTGGCTGTGAGATCTAGGCGCCATGTTTCCAGTCCCCTGACCAGCCAGATTTACCAGCATCTGTTCCAGGACATGAAGCAGTGGAATGACATTATTCATCCTGTAGTCCTGGCGACTGACAAATAACGTGGCCTCCTCAAAGGGCCTGAGCAAACGGTACAATGGGCAACTCCCCCTAGGGCCCTCTATGTAATGAGACCCAGGTATAGGAATGCCTAGTGGTATAGTGCAGCCTAAAATGCCCCTTTATGTGTGTCGCAGTGCACCTACCTGGATATGGCTGGACCCCAGTCTTTGGTTTCAAAGCAAAAAATAGGGGGAATAATAGAGGGATTTGAAAGAAAGAAAGAGTCCAGATCTTGTATGTAGTTGAATAGCAGTTTTACTTTAGTAAACTTTTATCAGAAATAATCTGCAAGCTTTGTCTTGATTCCAGCAGGCTTTAGCATTAAAACTGGCAGGCAAACTCGACTCTGCTACATCTGTTTCTCTCTGGCTCTTCTGTACTGACAGGCTTAAATAGAATTTTTGCTTTCTTCTTGTATGCTGAACTTTCTTCTGTATGACCTTACTCTAGATTAGGCTAGGGAACTTTCCGCCTGGCTTCTGAAGCTCTAAGCTTTGGCCTCCATGGCCAGCTGAGCTGAGGGTGCTCTGGCTGGCTTGGGCATGTCCAGCAGAAACATGCCCTTACTTCATTTCCCTAGCAGGGGGTAAGCTAGACTGACTAGAACTGGTCCCCACCCTTCCTGCAGGAAGTAGGACTCGCCCACTTCTCTCCAGAGGGGGTTAGAATGGAATGGTAAGTTCCATTCTATCTAACTACAGTTCTGCCATGTTTGCTGCCACCTGCTGGTAAGACAGACACATTATATTTATAACAGTTACAAAGAGATTAGGAAAGCACATTGTGGAGGACCTGGAAAGACATACATAAGATGACACTATATTAGCCCATTAAAGACAGTAGTGGAGTGAAGAAGTGGTAGTGCCACTCTGGAACGTGACACATGAGCTGCCACTGGCTGAAATTGAAGTTACACAGGGAAGTACCCTTGTCCAATGGATCATCAAGAAATCCTTTATGGCCTTTCTCTGTTTGTATAGTCAGTCCAACATATGGAGGGTTGAATTCCAATGGGTGGAAGCATCGCATATCAGCCTATGTTGGGGGATGCCGATCTGCCGCTACAGCTCAAGGAGGATGTGCTTTTTGGTGTACGAGTGGCTGAAGTGCATGCACACTTTCCTGGCCATTTTTAGGATGTCTTGCAGATGGGTGGAAGACTTCAGGAACCACTTGATAACCAGATTAAACACTTGTGCCATTCAGGGCGCATGGCGCAGCTGTCCTTGACGCAACGCCGACACCATGTTCTTCTTATTGTCGGTCACCATGGTTCCAATTTTGAGTTGTCACGGAGAAAGCCAGGATTCGATTTCTTGATGAAGGACACGAAGCAGTTCCTCCCTTGTGTGACTCAGTTCGCCCAGGCAAACGAGGTGCAGAACAGCGTGACACCACCGTACACTGCACATGTGGTAAGGTGGAGGGGCACTGTGAATTGTCCCTGCAGTGGAGGCGAACATTGTCACAGGACCAACAGCTTTAGAACGTGGAGGCAGAAGCGGTGTCATCTGACTAAGTTGATGGTGTGGCTGTGCAGGAACCACATTAACCCAGTTGGCCATAAAGGACATGTATTGTCCTTGACCGTAGTTATAGCTCCACAGGTCGGCGCTGCCATGCACTTTGGCAGACACTGACAGGCTCAAGGACTGGACCATCTTCTATTCCACATACGTGTGCAGGGCTGGTACTGCCTTTTTCTCAAAGAAATGACGGCTTTGGACTCTCCACCTCGGCTCAGCACAAGCCATCAGTTTTCTGAAAGGTGAAGAGTCGACCACTTGGAAAGGGAGGGACTGCAGCTCCAGCCACTTGGCCAGGAGCACATTCAGCTTCTGCTCCATTGGATGAGTACACATATATTGTTGTCTCTTGGCAATCGGTTCGGTTATCAATTGCTGATTAAATGACTGACAAGGAGTAGGAGGAGCAGGAGCATCAGGACTAGTAGATGATGGGTGGTGGAGCCTTGACTGCCTGAAATCTGATGCGTGTTACTGGGTGATACAGCGGTTGCTGCAGCAGGCTGGACCACCACATCAGAACCACGATTCTCCCAGGCAACTTTATGGTGAGGCTGCATATGTTGATGTTGGGCCGTGGTGACAACATTGGCACCCTGGCCACTCTTCACCTTTTGCCCACACATTCTACAAATGGCCATGTTCACCTTCTCCAGCGGGTTACCAAAAAACTGCCACAACGCCAAGTAAGTGATTTTACCCCCAACACTCTGCACTGACTGACTTCTACCGCCACTGCTTCCGTGAACCTCGGCAGCACTACTTTCCGGGTAGATAGGCCCCATGCGAAGCTGATGATCTACCTTGGGTACGTTTGGCTCCCGACCTCCCACTGCTGCTACCCTGCTGACTCCTGACCATGCTAGGGACTTGCTGGCTCCACCGCTGCCTCACAGGCAAGCTGCCACCCTCTTCTCCTAATGATGATGAAGCCCCTAATTCACCCGGCTCCCACAAGCGATCAACTACATCATCATCACCGAGTACTGTCCGTATGTCACTGATGTCCTCCACAACTGTCTCTGGGTAAGGAGCCTGACTACTCTCCTCATCAATACTTGCGTACATACCAGAGGAAGCAGTTGATGTCTCCTTCACATCTTGGCTGGCGAGTAGCTGCTGACTGTCCTCTAGTAGCTCGTCCTCGCTGTATAGTGGAGCTGAGCCCACAGCATATAATACTTGTCTGGCTGAGGGAACAGAAAAGGATAGAGGCATGCTTTGGGATATATGAGGGAAGCTGGAGGAGGCGAGGACTGGAAAGGACATACAAGGACTGGAGGCCCATGTGTGGTAACTAGTGTTGAGCAAGCACCAAAATATTTGGGTATTCGGCTGTTCGGCCTGAACACATTGCGATATTTTCGACGAGCACCTTAGTACAATGGAAGTCAATGGGAGACAACCAGGCACCCCCTGCTCTGAAGAGGGGAGGGTGCCTGGTCCATTGGAAAAGGTCAGAAAGTGACAGAAACACCACCGAAATAGATCGGGAACAGCATGGAGACGATGTTTGGATGCATCTTGGACTCCCAGGTCGCTGCTGGGAACCATGTTATTTGAGTTGTACGCCACTGTTACAGACTGGCAAAAATTAAAACATTATATGCTATTGCCTGCAGGTTAGCTGACGCTCTAAAACATTATATGCGAGTGCCTGCAGATGAACTGACGCTCTAAAACATTAGATGTGAGTGCCTGCAGATGAGCTGATGCTCTAAAACATTAGATGTTAGTGCCTGCAGGTGAGCTTACGCTCTAAAACATTATATGAGAGTTCATGCTGTTTATCTGACCCTATAAATAGAGTTGAGCAAACCTGAACTGGATAGTTTAGGATGTTCAGAACATGGACCCGAACCCGAACATTTTCATAAAAGTTCGGGTTTGGGTCCGTTGTTCGGCGATTCATCCCGCTTTTTGAAAGTCTGCAGAGCATCCAATCAGCAAGTGTTTTACATCTTTGCCCTAAGAAGCCATCACAGCCATGACTACTAATGGCATGGCTGTGATTGGCTGAGTGCAGCATGTGACCCAGCCTCTTTATAAGCTGGAGTCACGTAGTGCCGCAAGTCACTCTGCTGCTGTTAGTATAGGGAAAGGTTGCTGCTAGGGATGAGCGAACCCGAACTGTATAGTTCGTGTTCGTACCGAATTTTGGGGTGTTCGTGAAATGGACCCGAACCAGAACATTTACGTAAAAGTTCGAGTTTGGGTTCGTTGTTCGGCGATTTCTATGGCGCATTTTAAAAGCCCGCAAAGCACCCAATCAACAAGCGTCATACGACTTGCCCCAAGAAGCCATCACAGCCATGCCTACTATTGGCATGGCTGTGATTGGCCAAGTGCAGCATGTGACCCAGCCTCTATTTAAGCTGGAGTCACGTCGCGCCGCACGTCACTCTGCTCTGATTAGTGTAGGGATAGGATGCAGCTGCTGTTAGGGGAGATTAGGCAGGGATTAACTCAGTAAAAACACTTAATGAAGTGATTGATCTACAGCTGTGAATCATTCAACTTCTGCAAGTTAATTGCTCACTGTTTTCAGGCTGCCCAGAGCATTTTTCTGTCACTTTCTGGGGTGATTGGCGGCCATTTTGTGTCTTGTGGTGCGCCAGAACAAGCTGCCACCAAGTCCATTAATCCATCAATAGTAGGTTTATTTTTTTTCGCGATATCCCACATCAGGGGCTTGGCTGTGCTTATTGTCACCCCTAGAAACTCAGGATAGAATTTTCTATATTTTATTAGTGGTGAAATTCACTTAACAAAATAGCAATCCCCTAAATCCGGTGTTCCAGCTGTGGCTAGCCAAGTGTAATACTGTCTGGCAAAGAATATATATTTTTTTTCTGGAGTGAAATTCAATTTCCAAGATAGCAATACAATAAATCTGGTGTTCCAGCTGTGCCTGGACAAGTTTCATAGTGTCCGTCAAAGGATATTTTATTTTCTGGGGTGAAATTCAGTTGCAAAAATAGAAATACAGTTAATCTGGTGTTCTAGCTGTGGCTGGACAAGAAGTTTAATAGTATCCGTCAAAGGATATATTTTGTTCTGGGGTGAAATTCAAATTGCCAAACTAGTAATACCCCAAATCTGGTGTTCCAGCTATTGCAGGCCAAGTGTAAATCTGTCCATAAAAGGGTATATTACACTCAGCGTGCATCTCCAAGTGTATTTCTTTCCATAAAAGGGTATATTACACAAAGTGTTAAATTACAATTGCTGACAGCATAATGCTTTAAATTTGCACGCACTATTGTGCATCTCATAGTGTATTTCTGTCCGTAAAAGGGTATATTATAGAAAGTGTTAAAATACAGCATAATCCGCTACATTTGCACACACTGTTTTGCATCTCTAAGTGTATTTCTTTCCATTAAAGGGTATATTATACAAAGTGTTAAAATACAAGTGCTGATAGCATATTCCTATATATTTTTTCACACGCTACTGTGCATCTCCAAGTGTAAATCTGTCTGTAAAAGGATACCGTTCATCCAGGGCCTAAATACTAGGCCTACAATTTACATTCCCCTAAATCTGTGGTCACTGCTGTGCCTGGATTAGTGTAAAACGGTACATAAATAGATAGCCAGATATTGTTAGGTGCCTGTAAAAAAAAGGCCTGAATTTGAATTCAATACATTGGGCCAAATAATTTTTTTCTTTTTGTGGTGAACGGTAACAATGAGGAAAACATCTAGTAAGGGCCCATCACTGATGCGTGGCTGGGGGGAAACAGAGGACAGCTTGTCCTTACCTCTGGGCAGCCTGGCACACATGAGCGACTACATGCTGCAGTGCCTGCGCAAAGACAGCAGAGTTGCCCACATTTTAAGGTGTGCGGACTACTGGGTTGCCTCCTGCTGGATCCCCAGTACAAAGACAATGTGCCAACCTTACTTCCTACACTGGAGCGTGATAGAAAGATGCGCGAGTACAAGCGCTACTTAGAGCATTCCCAAATGTCACAGGGGAACAAGGGGAAGTCCAAGGTGAAGGCAGAGGAAGAGCGAGAGGTTGCCAATGCAGGTGTGTCACGGCCAGCTCCTCTGAGGGCAGGGTTAGCATGGCAGAAATGTGGAAAAGTTTTGTCACCACTCCACAGCTAACTGCACCACCACCTAATACGGAACGTGTTAGCAGGAGGCAGCATTTCACTAACATGGTGGAACAGTACGTGTGCACACCCCTCCACGTACTGACTGATGGTTCGGCCCCATTCAACTTCTGGGTCTCCAAATTGTCCACGTGGCCAGAGCTAGCCTTTTATGCCTTGGAGGTGCTGGCCTGCCCGGCGGCTAGCGTTTTGTCTGAACGTGTATTTAGCATGGCGGGGGCATCATTACAGACAAACGCAGCCGCCTGTCCACAGCCATTGTGGACAAGCTGACGTTCATAAAAATGAACCAGGCATGGATCCCACAGGACCTGTCCATCCCTTGTTTAGATTAGACATTTTTAACTACCTCCCCTTAACCATATATTCTTGGACTCCAGGGCACTTCTTCATTCAATCCTCTTTTTTTAATTTTACCATTATATGGCGGGGCAACACAAAGTTGAATGAACCTCTACTCCGTCTGGGTGCCAGGGGCCTAAATATCGTAAAGTGGCCTGTTCCAATGGTGGGTGACATGAAGCCTGATTCTCTGCTATGCGACCTCTTTCCTCTATCTTGGTGCCGGGGCCTAAATATCTGAAAGTGACCTGTTCCATTGGTGGGTGACATGAAGCCTGATTCTCTGCTATGCAACCTCTCTCCTCTGTCTTGGTGCCAGGGCCTAAATATCTGAAAGTGGCCTGTTCTAGTGGTGAGTGACATGAAGCCTGATTCTCTGCTATGGGACCTATCTCCTCTGTCTGGGTGCTGGGGCCTAAACAAGTAAAAGTGGCCTTCTCCATTGGTGGGTGACATGAAGCCTGATTCTCTGCTATGGGACCTCTCTCCTCTGTCTGGGTGCTGGGGCCTAAATAACTGAAAGTGACCTTTTCCATTGGTGGGTGACATGAAGCCTGATTCTCTGCTATGGGACCTCTCTCCTCTGTCTGGGTGCTGGGGCCTGAATAAGTAAAAGTGGCCTTTCCATTGGTGGGTGACATGAAGCCTGATTATCTGCTATGCAACCTCTCTCCTCTGTCTGGGTGCTGGGGCCTAAACAAGTAAAAGTGGCCTTCTCCATTAGTGGGTGACATGAAGCCTGATTCTCTGCTATGGGACCTCTGTCCTCTGTCTGGGTGCTGGGGCCTAAACAAGTAAAAGTGGTCTTCTCCATTGGTGGGTGACATGAAGCCTGATTCTCTGCTATGGGACCTCTCTCTTGACTTCAATGGGGTTCGGGGTGAACTTCGGGTCGAGTTCGGATCCCGAACCCGAACATTTTCGGGAAGTTCAGCCGAACTTCTCGAACCCGAACATCCAGGTGTTCGCTCAACTCTAGTTGCTGCCAGTGCTCCCAGGGAGAGATCAGGAAAGAATTCTGTTGAGCCTGGCGGTGTGAAATCTTCAAGCTACAGCAATTATTGAGGGAGGGTGCTACTGAAATCCTACATTTTTGTAACCAGCCCTGAGCCCAGTGATACTGTTTTTTTTTTTAAATTCATCTGTTACTGAGGTGGGGTTCGGCGGCCATTTTAGCCACTGCAGTTTTCTTGGAAATGCATGTGACCTGCATGTGTGCCAGCCTGCCAGTGACATCAGTCTAATCATTTTTGGTAGCTCAGTGAAGGAAAAAATCCTTTTTTCTCTCAGGTCAAGTCCCGTACATTTATCCCCTTTTGTATAATTTAGGGGTGACATAGTCCATTTCTGTAGTCTGGGGCAACAATCTGTATTGTGGTGTTATAGAGCACTTGTGCATACAACGCACCAAACGTATTTTCAATTTTAGCAGTCAAATAGTGCATCACAAAGCAGTTTTAAATACACCGCCCAAAGACCTATTTTCCATTTCTGCAGTGAAATAGTGCATCAGTGTATATTTTGGGGAAAAAGCAGTATTCTTGGTCCACAAAGCAGCTGCGCATACAGCGTACAAATACCAATTTTAAATTTCAGCACTGAAATAGTGCATTACTATGTTTTAGGGAAAAAAAGCAGTATTCCTGGTCTACAAAGCAGTTGTGCATCCAGCGTACAGATACCTATTTTACATTTGTGTAGTGACATAGTGCATCAGTGTATTTTTGGGGAAAAAAAGCAGTATTCTTTGTCCACAAAGCAGTTGTGCATACAGTGTACAAATACCTACGTTTAATTTCCAGCCGTTAAATAGTGCATTTGTGAATTTTTTGGGGAAAAAGCTGTGTTCTTGGTCCTCAAAGCAGTTGTCCATACAGCGTACAAATACATATTTTACATTTCTGCAGTGAAATAGTGCATCAGTGTATTTTTGGGAAAAATATTCCTGGTCCACAAAGCAGTTTTAAAAACACCGCCCAAACAAGTATTTTAATTTTCAGCACTGCATTTTTCTGTTTTGTTGAAAAAAGCCTTATTCTTGCTTCACAGAGCAGTTGTGCATACAGCGTAAAAATACCTATTTTAAATTTCTGCACTGAAATAGTGCATTAGTGTTTTTTTGGGGGAAAAAATGTATTCTTGGTCCGCAGTGCAGTTTTCAATAAACCGCACAAATAACTACGTTTAAATTTCAGCAGTGAAATACTGCATTGGGGTATTTTGTGGGAAATAAACCCGTATTGTTGTTATACAGAGCAGTTTTGCATACAACGCACAAAAACGTACTTTAAAATTTAGCAGTGACATACTGCATTTCTGTAGTTTGTTGCAAAAAACACTGGTTTTGTGATACATAGCAGATCTGAGGCCTACTCTGTATTTCAGTCATTTAAAGTAACCTTTTGAACTCCGCATTTACATAGTTGGTTGCAAACACACTGGTTTTGTGATAGATATCACATTTGCAGTGTACGCTGCATTTCTGACAGTCAAATAAAACCGTTAACTTCTGTTTTTACATTGTTGGTTTGAAAAATCTAATTTTTGCTGATAGGGAAGTAATTGTATTGAATTGCTCCGTTACACTGTTGTGTGACCTAAAGAAATTTATTCTGTTTATGACACAGGCACTGCCTTACTGTATAGTGAACTTAATTGTTGACTATTGGCAGTTAAATGAAGCAGTCTCTTATGCTTCTTTATGACTCTGCTGGCAGAGTTTCCCAAGACCATAACCATAGTCCTGTCCCAGAAGTGAAAGAGATGCACGGATGCCCAACCACTTAGGTTTAAGAATGGGGACAGGGGAAGACCACGGCAGCAAGTCTCTGATGATGACGAAACAGAGGCGCAAATCGCTGCGGCTTTCTGCGGTGTGCAGACCGACAAAGAGGGCAGGGGTGAAGACTGAATGGAAGATGATGTTGAGAACAATGAGGTCCTACACCCCAAAATATACCACTAAAATCCATGTTTTCCATGGGTGGTGATAAAATCATAATTTTTTAGGCCAGGAATTACTTTTGCGGTCTGCGCTGCATATGTGCCGGGGATAATAATATAGTTAATCCGTCTGGGAGTTCAGGGGTTGACATATTCCAATTATTTGCTGCATAGATGACAGTGACCGAAAATGTGAATAATCTTCTTTTAAATTGTTGGGTGCAATATTACCAATTTTGCCGGGTACAAAGTCCTGCACTGCATAGGTGACAGTGACCGAAAATGTGAATAATGTTCTTTTAAATTGTTGGTTGCAATATTACCTTTTTTGCCGGGTACAAACCCCTGCTCTGCCTAACTGTCAGGGAACTTACAATTGACGGTTACATTCTTGCATGACATAAGGCCTTTTTGGGCTGTGAAGCCAAAGGTACTAGTCACCAACAACATGTCTTTTATTTTTTATTTTTTTAAATAAGTTGCTGTAGATCCCAAAAAATTGGGAAAATATAAAATATAAAACAAAGTGTAAGTGCACGGTAGTATAACAATGGTTTGGTGAGGCCGGTATACATGTCTATTCTGCATAAGGTATAAACAAGTCCTGTGGGATCCATGCCTGGTTCATTTTCTACACTGCCTATACTGCCAATATATAATTTCATTG
The DNA here is from genome assembly GCA_033119425.1 of Bufotes viridis. Lineage (NCBI taxonomy): Eukaryota > Metazoa > Chordata > Amphibia > Anura > Bufonidae > Bufotes > Bufotes viridis. The sequence continues at coordinate 244,652,788 of CM065592.1, read as the reverse complement.
TGTAATACTGTTGAGGGGGCCCTGACAAAGTCTTTTAGTCCTCCCCCTCCTGGATGGGCCCCTTCTAGGTCAGGGCCCCAAAGCAGTAATTTCCCCTGTAGCTACACCCCTGGGCAAATCCATTAGTCTGTACATGTACTATTCCACCATGTTACTGAAATGCTGCCTCCTTCTAAGACGTTCCAGATCTGCTGGTGGTGCAGGTTGCTGTGGCGTGATGACAAAGGTTTCCCACATTTCGCCAATGCTAACCCAGCCTTCTGAGGTGCTGGTGGTGACCCAGCTGCCCGTGAGCTGGCTTGGAACACGGCTGCTGAGAACACGGTTCCTCCTACTCCTCCTCCTCATCCTCCAGAACTGTGCCCTGGCTGGACAATTGTGTTCCAGGCCAGGGCCTATGTTGGTGCAGGAACCCACCCTCCGAACCACTTGTATTTGGCTGGCCCTAAGTTAAGGATAAGGCGTGTATATAGTTTTGTTTGTTTATATAGTTAGTTTAGCCGCATTATAGTTATTTTAATATGTTTTTAACTAAATTTGTAAATAGTTTGTTAATGGTTTGAGTGAAAGGGGGGATGGGGATGTTGAGTGTGTAGGGTGTGAGGCTGTTCGGGTTAATTTTCTATCCGCTTTCTACAGTCTATACTGCTACTGTACATAATTTCATTGTATAATACTGTTGAGGGGGCTCTGACAAAGTCCTTTAGTCCTCCTCCTCCTCCTGGATGGGCCCCTTCTAGGTCAGGGCCCCAAAGCAGTAACTTCCCCTGTAGCTACACCCCTGAGCAAACCCATCAGTCAGTACATGGACAATTGTGTTCCAGGCCAAGGCCTATGTTGGTGCAGGAACCCACCCTCCAAGCCACTTGGATGTCACTGGCCATAAGTTAAGCATAAGGCGTCTATATAGTTTTTTTTTGTTTATATAGTTAGTTTAGCTGCATTATAGTTATTTTAATATGTTTTTAAGTAAATTTGTAAATAGTTTGTTAATAATTTGAGTTAAAGGGGGGTGGGGGTGTTGTGTGTTCGATTAACTCAATTGATTTCACTGTCTGGTGTTCAGCAATTTCTGCACCCCAAATTCAGCACATGTGGCAGGCAGGGGATGTGCGTCAAACCGGCTAGGCCCAGATTATATTTCGCCCATTAGTGCAAAACACCAGGCCGGGTTGGAGGCTCAGTGGCACCAACCAATCATCGGTCTGTTGTTCCATGCCTGTCCACAGCTTCTGCGTAGTGTGCAGTTTGTCCCACAAACACACAAGTTTTAAAACAGCCTATTGTCGTTTCTTCCTGGCTTTGCTGCTGTGGGTGGTGAAGGTGTTACGCTGATCAGATGAGGGCGTGGTAGAGGAGGAGGAGGAAGCCGAGTAGGAGGAGGTAACAGGAGGAAAAGAGAACTGCCCTGTAATCCTCTGGGGTGGAAAGACATTCGCAAAAATGCTATGTGCCTCAGACCCAGCCGCCACTGCATTTACCCAGTATGCTGTTAAGAGAGATATAACGTCCCTGCCCTTGGTTACTGGTCCATGTATCGGTTGTTATGTGGATCTTGCCACTGATGGTGTTGCGCAGTGCACACCTGATTTTGTCCTCCACTTGGTTGTGCAGGGAAGGAATGGTTCGCCTGCAAAAGTAGTGGCAGCTGGGATACACGTACTGTGGGACAGCCACCGCCATAAGGTTTTAAAAACTGTCCACCAGACAGAATGACAGCATTTCAAAGGACCAGGAGTTTTGAAATCAAGGAATTCAGAGCCAGGGATTGCAGGTGGGTAGGGGGTTACTTCCTCTTTCTATTTCTCTTTCTCTCCAGTGTTTGGGATATGGACAGGTGATAGCTGAACACCTTCATGGGATTCGGTGGAGATGCTTGGTGACGGTGCCAGATGTGGTGGCACATCCTATGTTTGCTGGGTGGCAGGTGCCACTGTCACTTGCTTGGGCTCAGGTTTAGAACATTTATTTATTATTTTTCTGTATTTTATGTTATTTTAAGTCATTTCTAGGGATGAGCGAACGCAAACTGGATAGTTCGGGTTCGTACCGAATTTTGGAGTGTTCGGGACACGGACCCGTACCCAAACATTTTCAAAAAAGTTCGGGTTCGGGTCCGTTGTTCAGCGATTTCTTCCCACTTTCTGAAGGGCTGCACCGCAGCCAATCAGCTAGAGTTTTACTTCTTGCCCTAAGAAGCCATCACAGCCATCCCTACTAATGGCATGGCTGTGATTGGCCAAGTGCAGCATATGACCTAGCCTTTATTTAAGCTGGAGTCACGTAGCGCTGCATGTCACTCTGCTCTGATTAGTGTAGGGAGAGGACGCAGCTTCTGTGAGGGTGAGATTAGGCAGGGGAAAGTCAGCAAAAATACCTAATGAAGTGATTGATCTACAGCTGTGAATCATTCTACTTCTGCTAGTAAATTGCTCACTGGTTTTTAGGCTGCACAGAGCGTTTTTCTGTCACTTTAATCGGCGGCCATTTTGTGTCTTGTGGTGCACCAGCACAAGCTGCCACCAAGTCCACCAATCTATCAATACTAGTTTTTTTTTGCTATATCCTACATCAGGGGCTAGGCTTTGCTTATTGTCACCCCTAGAAACTCAGGATAGAATTTTCTATATTTTAATATAGTTTAATAGTGTACGGCAAAGGATAGATTTTGTTCTGGGGTGAAATTCTATTGCCCAAATAGCAATACCATAAATCAGTGGTTTCAGCTGTGACTTGACAATTTCCCTAGTGTCCGTCAAAGGATATATTATTTTCTGGGGTGAAATAAGGTTGCAAAAATAGAAATACAGTAAATCTGGTGTTCCAGCTGTGGCTGGCCAAGTTTAATAGTGTCCGTCACAGGATATTTTATTTTCTGGGGTGAAATTCAATTGCCAAAATTGCAATACCCTGAATCTGGTGTTCCAGCTGTGACTGGACAATTTCCATAGTGTCCGTCAAAGGATATATTATTTTCTGGGGTGAAATACAGTTGCAAAAATAGAAATACAGTAAATCTGGTGTTCCAGCTGTGACTGGACAAGTTTCATAGTGTCCGACAAAGGATAAATTTTGTTCTGGGGTGAAATTCAATTGGCAAAATAGCAAACCTTAAATCTGGTGTTCCAGCTGTGACTGGACAAGTTTAATAGCATCCGTCAAAGGATAGAGTTTGTTCTGGGGTCAAATTCACTTGCCAATATAGCAATACCCTGAATCTGGTGTTCCAGCTGTTGCAGGCCAATTGTTAATCTGTCCGTAAAAGGATATATTACACTCAGCATGCATCTCCAAGTATATTTCTTTCCGTAAAAGGGTATATTACAAAAAGTTTTACATAACAATTGCTGAAAGCATAATTCTGTAAATCTGCACGCACTATTCTACATCTCATAGAGTATTTCTGTCCGTAAAAGGGTATATTACACTCAAGGTGTATATACAAGTGCTGAGAGCGTCATCCTCAATAACTTCACACGCTACCGTGCATCGCCATGTGTATTTCTGTCCGTTAAAGGGTTCATTACACAAAGTGTTAAAATACAATTTCTGAAGGCATAATCCTACATATTTTTTCACACGCTACTGTGCATCTCCAAGTGTAAATCCGTCCATAAAAGGATACCTTTTATCCAGGGCCTAAATACTAGGCCTACAATTAATATTCCCCTAAATCAGTGGTTACTGCTGTGCCTGGATTCGTGTAAATTTGAAATCAATATATTGGGCCAAATATTTTTTTTTTCTTAATGTGGTGCTTGGTACATGGATTGCAGGACAAAACTTACCAGGAAAGGTTAAAGGACCTTAACATGTACAGCTTGGAAGTAAGAAGAGACAGAGGGGATATGATAGAAACTTTTAAATACATAAAGGGAATCATCACGGTAAAAGAGGAGAGAATATTTAAAAGAAGACAAACTGCTACAAGAGGACATAGTTTTAAATTAGAGGGGCAAAGGTTTAAAAGTAATATTAGGAAGAATTACTTTACTGAGAGAGTAGTGGACGCATGGAATAGCCTTCCTGCAGAAGTGGTAGCTGCAAATACAGTGAAGGAGTTTAAGCATGCATGGGATAGGCATAAGGCCATCCTTCATATAAGATAGGGCCTGGGGCTATCCATAGTATTCAGCATATTGGGCAGACTAGATGGGCCAAATGGTTCTTATCTGCCGACACATTCTATGTTTCTATGTTTCTATGTTTGGTGAACGGTAACAATGAGGACAACATCTATTAAGGTACGCAGACGCAGTCGTGGTGGTATTAGTGGACCCTCTGGTGCTGGGAGAGGACGTGGCCATTCTGCCACAGCCACACGTCCTAGTGAACCAACTACCTCAGGTTCCAGTACCCTCCAGAATTTACAGCGATATTTGGTGGGGCCTAATGCCATTCTAAGGATGGTAAGGCCTGAGCAAGTACAGGCGCTAGTCAATTGGGTGACCGACAGTGGATCCAGCACGTTTGCATTACCTCCCACCTGATATGACGCCTGATTCTCTGCTATGCAACCTCTGTCATCTGTCTGGGTGCCGTGGGCTAATTATCGAAAAGTGGCCTTCTCCATTGGTGGGTGACATGATGCCTGATTCTCTGCTATGCGACCTCTGTCCTCTGTCTGGGTGCTGGGGCCTAAATAAATGAAAGTGGCCTTCTCCATTGGTGGGTGACTTGAAGCCTGATTCTCTGCTATGGGACCTATCTCCAATTGATATTGCTTATTTTTTATTTAATTTATTTTATTTTAATTCTTTTTCGTATCCACATTTGTTTGCAAGGGATTTACCTACATTTTGCTGCCTTTTGCAGCCCTCTAGCCCTTTCCTGGACCATTTTACAGCCTTTTTAGTGCCACAAGTTCGGGTCCCCATTGACTTCAATGGGGTTCGGGATGAAGTTCGGGTCGAGTTCGGATCCCAAACCCGAATGTTTTTGGGAAGTTCGGCCGAACTTCTTGAACCCGAACATCCAGGTGTTCGCTCAACTCTAGTCATTTCCCTATCCATATTTGTTTGCAGGGCATTTACCTACATTTTGCTGCCTTTTGCAGCCCTCTAGCCTCTTCCAGGGCTATTTTACAGCCATTTTAGTGCCCAAAAGTTCGGGTCCCCATTGACTTCAATGGGGTTCGGGTTCAGTCTCAACTTTGGGTTAAGTTCGGATCCCGAACACAAACTTTTTTGTGAAGTTCTGCCGAACCCATCGAACCTCAACTTCCAGGTGGTTGCTCAACTCTACCTATAAAAAAATTGCGTTGAGGGCCTGCAGTTGAGCTAACCCTATAAAAAAAACATTAGAGTGGAGGGAATATATACAACCTGGAGGAGGAGGAGAAGAAAACAAGATTCAACCATATACTCTTTTTGTGGTGCATGTGGTGGAAAAGGTACATGGGAATATACTACAGTAAATTGAGTACATTATAAATGATTATAAATATTATAAATGATAGATTGATATTGCCTTTATCTTCATCATCAGCTCAGCTCTCTTCTGGTGGAGTTGAGAAGTCAGGGGCAATCCAGACTTTATTCATTTTCATCTGAGTTAACCTGTCAGCATTGCCAGTGGACTAGCGGATACGCTTATCTGTTATAATGCCACCAGCAGCACTAAATACATGCCCAGACAAAACACTGGCAGCAGGGCAGGCCAGCACCTCCAGTGCATAGAGCACAAGCCTGGCATACATGTAGAATGTAGAGTTCCAGCGCGTGCTCATGTCGCACAACAGTCGGTGAACTGGAAGCTACAAGCGCTGCTGTAGCATTGACAGACCAGCTGAAGCTGTGCATGACTTACGGAAACGGGCATACACGCGACGCGCCTTCACTAGTAGCTCTTGCAAATTGGGGTAGGTTTTGATAAACCGCTGAACCACTAAGTTTAAGATGTGGGCTAGGAATGGGATGTTTGTCAGTTTGCCGAGTTCCAAAGTCACCACCAAGTTACGGCCATTGTCAGACACAACCATGACTGGTTGTAGGTTGAGTGGCGAGAGCCACAGCTTGGTCTGGTCCCTTATACCCTGTTACAGCTCTGCCGGTTTGTCCCCTAAGCAGATCACCTTCAGCACGGCCTGTTGACACTTACCCACCGCAGTGCTACACTGCTTCCAGCTAGCGACTGATGGCTAACTGCTGCTGGAGGTGGAAGTGGAGGAGGAGGCGGCGGAGGAGGAGAAGTGGGGGATAAAGCCAGTAAAATAGCTGTTGGCGGAGATCCTGATGGACGTAGGGCCCGCAATCCTGGGCGTGGGTAGCACCTGTGCCATGCCAGTGTATGACTCACTCCCGGCCTCCACAACATTCACCCAGTGTGTGGTCAGGGAAATGTAGCTTCCCTGGCCACCAGCACTTGTCCATGTGTCCGTGGTGAAGTGGACCTTCCCAGTAACTGCGTTGGTCAGGGCACGGGAGATGTTCTGGGACATATGCTGGTGTATGGCTGGCATGGCACACCGTGAAAAATAGTGGTGGCTGGGGACTGTGTACCGAGGGACAGCCGCCGACATTAGGCTGCAGAAGGCCTCAGTGTCCACAAGCCTAAATGGCAACATTTCAAAGGCCAGTAATTTCAAAAGTTGCGCATTTAGTGCTATGGCCTGTGGGTGGGTATTTGTGCTTGCGTTCAAATGCCTGTGTTATCGACATTTGGACGCTGCGCTGGGATAGGGAAGTGAATGTTGTTGTTGACAGTTCATGCGAAGGTCCAGGTGCAGGGCGAGGGGATTGGCCAGCAGTGCGTAACACAGGGGAAGAGGAGGCATTGGTGTGACCCGCAGACCCAGATTGTGGACCCAGGCATTCGGCCCACTTAATAGGGTGCTTGAATGCCATGTGGCGGATCATGCTGGTGGTGGTGAGGTTGCTAGTGTTCACGCCCCGGCTCATTTTGCTATGGAACAGGTTGCAAACTACCACTCTTTTGTTGTCTGCACTTTCCTCAAAAAAGAGCCATACTGCGGAACACCTACCCCTTGGCAAGGTAGATTTATGCATGGGGTTGCTCGGTGGAACGGTTGCGGGCCTGTTTGGTTTTGGCTGACTTCTCCCTTTGGCAACCCTACTGCCTCTTCCAGACTGTTGAGGTGCTGCTGATCCCTTTCCCTCTGTACTGCTGTCCTCGCTCGGCTTTTCACCTTCCCATGTTGGATCAGTGACCTCATCGTCCACCACCTCCTCTTCCACTTCCTCACTCTGTTCATTCTCCTGACTTGACCTAACCACAACCTCAGTGATTGACAACTGTGTCTTATCATCATCCACCTCGTGAACGAATGGTTGCCGTTCACCACTGTCATCTTCTTGAGACTGTGAAGGCTCAAGAGGTTGGGAATCAGGGCACAATATCTCCGATAACTCTTCATGTGTGCTGGGCGCGAGGGCCAAATCTAGTAGTGGCACTGGGAAGAGCTCCTCGAAATATCCGAGTGTGGAATCACTCGTTTGGCAAGCCTCTCCATGGTGAGAGGAAGGATGATCTGAGCGAGGACTCGGTTGACCAGACTCTTGGCTACAGAGACTGGACTTGGTGGAAGATAGGGTGGTGCTTAACCGACTGGAAGCATTATCTCCAGCAATCCAACCGACCAACTGTTCGCACTGGTCCAACTTGTACAGTGTTGTCCTGCGCCGCCCAGCTAAATTGGACATGAAGCTGGGTACAGTGGATGTTTTTTTTTTTCGGTGCACGGGCAGCAGGCACAGTTTCGTTGCCCCCATGGCCACAGCCTCTGCATGCACCATCAACATCACGCCCACTTCTCCATCCCTTAGTGCTCGCCTTCTTCATTTTAATGGTTTTCTTACTAGATTAGGCCCAGATTATTTAAATTTGTGCTACAGACACTGTTTTTGGATGTATTTCAGTCTATGTCACTGAAAGCCATATACTTTGGACACTAGTTTAGGCCCAGATTATTTAAATTTGCGCTACAGACACTGTTTACGGATGTAGAACAGTATATGTCACAGAAAGCCACACACTATGGAGATTAGATTAGGCCTAGATTATTTAAATTTGCGCTAAAGAAACAGTTTTCGTATAGAGTAATGTATATGTCATAGAGAGCCACACACTATGGACAACAGATTAGGCCCAGGTAATTTAAATTTGCGCTAAATAAATAGTTTTCGGATGCAGTACTGTATATTAGTGTTGAGCGCGAATATTCAAATAACATTTTTTTTTACAAATATCGTCACTTTGCTAATTCGCAAATATTTAGACTATAGTGCTGTATATTCGTAAAAAACTAATATTATTTTTTTCTTTTTTTTTTTCAATCTGAACCCAAGATACCGTTAATGACGATAGAGAATATAGCGCTATGTTCTCTATCTTTGTTAATTCTAGCAAGCCAAACAATATATTAAGTAATATTACTCGCATTGCGCATCCAACTTAGAGCGGGGTATATGCAACTTACTTTACTATTGTTTGGCTGGGTAAAATTAACGAATACGACGAACACGAATATAGCGCTATATTCTCTATATTAACTTATTCTAGCAAGCCAATATAAAAGTTGACTATAGACAGCTCTAAGTTGGATGAGCAATGCGAGAATATTACTTTACCTATTTTTTTCATTAAATAGAATTCTGAGTCATTATTCTATTTATTGCAAAAAATAGGCAAAGTAATAGTCTCGCATTGCGCATTCAACTTAGAGCTGGGTACAGTCAACTTTCCTATTGTTGGCTTGCTAGAATAAACGAATATAGAGAATATTGCGCTATATTCATTATTTGTGTTAATTCTAGACAGCCAACCAATAGGAAAGTTGCCTTTATACCACGTTCAAAGTTCAACTCGCAATACGCGAATAATTAAATCGCATATTATTCACGATAAATAGATTAATGACGAATATTTGATTTCGACGAATATATGATGAATATTCAATTGAATATTCATGAAATATTGCGAAATCGAATATAGCACCTCCCGCTCATCACTACTGTATATGTCACGGATTTGTATTACACGCACACACTACAGAGATAGTAGATGAGGGCTGGCCTCTAATTATTTAAATTACGCTAAAGAAACAGTTTTCGGATGGAGTACTGTATATGTCACGGATGTGGATTAAACGCACACACAGATGTGGCACAAATTAGTTAAATTTCCCCCAAAAAACAGAGTTTGTGGATGGAGTACAGTATATGTCACGGATGTGGATTAAAGGCACACACAGATGTGGCACAAATTATTTAAATTTCACCCAAAACCAGAGTTTGGGAATGGAGTACAGTATATGTCACGGATGTGGATTAAACGCACACACAGATGTGGAAACAATTAGTTAAATTCCCCCCCCCAAAAAAATTTGCAGATAGAAGACTGTATATGTCATGGATGTGGATTAAACGCATACACTATTGACAATAAATGTGGCGCTGATTAGTTGAATTTGCGCAAAAATACACAGTCTGCGGATGATGTATAGTATGTGTCACTATTAGGTATTAAAAAAAAAAACATATTTCTGCTGTCAAACACACACACTAGCCCTTAAATGGATTATTGGTTCCATGAAAAGCTTTAGGTAGTTGTTAAAACAGCTACTTTTGTCTCTGCACTGTGTCTCTTCCTAAGCACGGTTGTCCCTGAGACTGATCAATTGAGCGCAGGTACTAAAAATATATTACTGCTCTCAAACACACACATACACTGTAGTCCTTAAAAGGACTTTTGTGTGTTTGCAAATCTTGTTTCTAATGAAATCTGCTAAATTTCGCTTTACACACTATCTATATAGCACCCGATGGCACTTTTCAGCCAGCCAATCAGTGTAATGCCAGTAGCTAACATGGCTACGATATTACACTGAAGGGGATTACTTACCTGCACTTTGATTGGCTGCTTAGGAGGCACCAAACGTGAGGAAAGGAGACTCGAGCCGAACCAGTACTCGGCCGAGCATGCTCGCTCATCACTAGTGGTAACTATTAGAAATAAGCAAATTTTTCAAAAATTAGATTCGCCCGTTTGGCGAATTTTTCGGGAAAAATTTGGTTTAATCCAAATAAATTTGTGGCAAATTTCATTAAAAACTGCTATTTCCTGCCTGCAGAGAGCCTTTATAGTGGTGTACAACACTGTGCCTTGCAGTTACATGCATAGGGAGTCTGCTCTGGTAAGTGAAATAATACTGTGAATCTGTATGATATGCAGATGACAGGAGTCGTTCTTAGAATCACTGCACACTTAACTTTTTTGGGCAGTCACGGGGCCAAAACTGACCAAATAATTCAGGTGTGAACTCAGCCCTACAGGTTGATGTTAGCTTCAAGAAGAAGCGCACTCCTTTTACACAGTCATCAGCTGATTCCACATAGATATAAACAGAACCTGTTCTATTAAAAGCTTATACAAGTAGAGCCCCCTGACAGAGTGAAAAGGGTGTCAGCAGTAAGTTTGTGTTGATGTCACTGATTATTTTGCCCTTCCACTGATCCGCCAGAACAATAACTGAATGAACCGAATTCCATTATCCTTTCATTGTTAAAATTTTTTATGTGAAACAGGCTATTTTTCTGGAAAATTGATAGGTGATTGTAGACCTCATTTTGCTGTATGGACTGAATAAAGTCGTCGTGGGTCTAGCAGTAAACGCTGCTGGACAACACACCAGCAGACTTTGCCTTTACCATCTATTCACAATTAAATCAAGCAGCTTCAGTAAGTTGAAAATATTCATGTTATCAGTGACTGCCGGACTCCTGTGCTGATCGGGCGGGAGCAGCTCCTGCACCTGCCCGATCAGCCAGCAGTAAATGTACGGCGCTGGTCCTTAAGGGGTTAAATCAAGCAGCTTCAGTAAGTTGAAAATAGTCATGTGTTTTTATCTGATCCATCTGCATTTGATTTCCACAGCACACAAGACATGACAGGAGAGCCTCTGCTTTGGAGGCCAAGTCCAGTTTCTTAAGATCAGGAGTTCCATCAGAATTGTGTGTAACATTTTTGCTCCCTGTGCAAAGCCATAACAAAAGGACTCCGTAGGCATACACATCAGAGGAAGCTGAAGCTGGTTGCCCCAATTTTAATTCAGGAGAAGTAAATAGTGGGAAGCAAATAGGGGTGGCTGAACTCCGCTGCTCTGTATCTCTTGTGAAGTCAATGTCTCCAACTATGCCCCTCTCGCGATTTACAGCAAATACATTATTTTCATGTAGAGATCCAAGAATTATGTTGGAGGCATGTAGTGTATGCAAGCCATATGCGACCCCTCTCATTACTCTCACGCTGTTCTGCACCTGGTTTGCCTGAGCGAACAGAGTCACACTAAAGGCTACACTACACTAATGGCTTTTATACATATAATATCAGTACAAACAGGACAAAGTCTACAATCACCCACAATTTTCCCCAAAAAACCCTGTTTCACATAAAGAATTTCACTACTACGTAATTCAGTCCATAACGCAAAAAGGGCTTTAAAATATATCACTGCACTGCAGAACGTCAATTAGGCCCAAATTTGTTTCTACTTTAAAACAACACGCTTTTCAACAGATATATGCAACGCTGGACGGCGAATATATTTTTATTTTGCCACTAATACACAGCAAACTCGGCTTCAGAAAAGATTACTGCACCGCAGTACGTAAATTAGGCCCAAATTTTGTTCTACTTTTACACAACAGACTTTTCAACAGATATATACAGCGCTGGACGACGAATATATTTTTATTTCGCCACTAATACACAGCAAACAGGGCTTACTGCACCGCAGAACATCAATTAGGGCCAATTTGTTTTCTACTTTTACACAGCAGGCTTTTCAACAGATATATGCAACGCAAGACTGCAAATATATTTCTATGTCGCCACTAATACACAGCAAACTGGGCTTCAGAATAGATTACTGCACCGCAGAACGTCAATTAGACGCACATTTTTTTCTACTTGTACACAACAGACTTTTCAACAGATATATGCAACGCTGGACTGCGAATATACTTTTATTTCGCCACTAATATACGGCAAACTGGGCTTTAGAATATATCACAGCACCGCAGAACGTCAATTAGGCCCAAACTTTTTTTCTAATTTTACACAACAGGCTTTTCAACAGATATATGCAACGCTGGACGGGGAATATATTTTTATTTTGACACTAATACACAGCAAACTGGGCTTTAGAATATATCACTGCACCGCAGTACGTAAATTAGGCCCAAATTTTGTTCTACTTTTACACAACAGGCTTTTCAACAGATATATGCAACGCAGAACTGCAAATATATTTCTATGTTGCCACTAATTCACAGCAAACTGGGCTTCTGAATAGATTACTGCACCGCAGAACGTCAATTAGACGCACATTTTTTTCTACTTGTACACAACAGACTTTTCAACAGATATATGCAACGCTGGACTGCGAATATACTTTTATTTTGCCACTAATACACGGCAAACTGGGCTTTAGAATATATGACAGCACCGCAGAACGTCAATTAGGCCCAAACTTTTTTTCTAATTTTACACAACAGGCTTTTCAACAGATATATGCAACGCTGGACGGGGAATATATTTTTATTTTGACACTAATACACGGCAAACTGGGCTTTAGAATATATCACTGCACCGCAGTACGTAAATTAGGCCCCAATTTTGTTCTACTTTTACACAACAGGATTTTCAACAGATATATGCAACGCTGGATGGAAAATATATTTTTGTTTCGCCACTAATACACGGCAAACTGGGCTTCAGAATATATCACTGCACCGCGGAATGTCAATTAGGCCCAAATTTTGTTCTACTTTTACACAACAGGCTTCAACAGATATATGCAATGCAGGACTGCAAATATATTTCTATTTCGCCACTAATACACGGCAAACTGACTTTAGGAATATATCACTGCACCGCAGAACATCATATAGGCCAAAATTTTGTTCTACTTTTGCACAACAGACTTTTCAACAGATATATGCAACGCTGGACAGCGAATATATTTTTATTTCGCCACTAATACACAGCAAACAGGGCTTCAGAATATATTACTGCACCGCAGAATATCAATTAGGCCCAAATTTTTTTCTACTTTTACACAACAGGCTTTTCAACAGATATATGCAAAGCAGGACTGCGAATATATTCTTATTTTGCCACTAATACACAGCAAACTGGGCTTCACAATATATCAATGCTCTGCAGAACGTCAATTAGGCCCAAATTTCATAAGAGATATATGCAACTCTGGAAAGCGGATATATTTTTATTTTGCCACTAATATACGGCATGCAGGGCTTCCGAATATATCACTGTACCGCATGACGGCAAATATATTTTTATTTTTTTTCACTAATACACGGAAAAAAAGGCTTTAGAACAGATAACTGCACCTCTGAGCGGCAAATTTTTTTTTCCCACTAATACACGGAAAAAAGGGCATTAAAACAGATAACTGCACCACAGAGCAGCAATTATATTATTCCTTTTTCCACTAATACATGCAAAAAATGGCTTTAAAACAGACAACTGCCCCGCTGAGCAGCAAAGATATTTTTCCTTTTTCAACTAGTACAAGACAAAAAGGGCTGAAATTTTCACCCTTCACCACACAACGGCTAATAAGTACTTTTTTTCCCACTAATACAAGCTAAAAAATGCTTTAGCACATATAACTGCACCGCACAAGGGCAAATAAAACTTAGAAATATTTCCTTGTAGTAAATCCTGGTAATGCTTGTATCAAACAGCACTTGCACCCTAAGAAGACAGGTGCTGGAATTACAGAACTGTATAATGGCAATTTGGATCCCCAGTCAGTGCAGCAAGGTGTAATTGGATTGTTCCTATTACCCAAGCTGTCACCTCCAAGACTGAACCCTGTTCAACACAAATGCTGGTGGAATGATTCCTCCTTATCCTTTCCCTACACCTTGAGTAATCTTTCCCTGCACTTGTAAATCGTTTTTTCACCACAATCATGTCTTTCCTATCACTGTCCCTAACGCCTGCAGATACGTCTCTCCCTGCACTAAGCACGCTGGAGAATGGCAGAATCTAAGATGGCCGCCGTATTTATAGGGCTGTGACAATACAGAGCTGGCTGGCTGCTGATTGGCTGCATGATGTCAGTATGGGTGATCCTGCCTTCCCAGAGTTCCTTGCCCCATGTCCTCACACGTGTAGCAGCTATTTTAGGGAAAAAAAAGCAATTCGCGAGAAAATTCGGATTCGCTGTGAATATAATTTTTTCCTGAAATTCTGATCGGATTCTACTTTGTCAGCTTCGATTCGCTCATCTATAGTAACTATAAATTGTAAGGAATTTTAATGTTGCGTTAAAGTAGCATTATATTGTATGCTGGAAATTGCTAGTAGTTTTAATTATTGTTATATGTGTATAAGTCTCTCTCTATGTAATATTTATTTATTTTTGTTTTACTGTAACTCCATATATACTTATCAATACTGTAATATCAATTTTCCATACTATACAATATATCTTTTTTCATTTATTGCATCCAACCTAGAATCAGACCCAGTAAGAGGGTGTATTGTATATAGTATATATTTATTAATTTTTATATATAATAATTTCTTACATAATCATTATGATTAGAGATGAGCGAATTTTTCAAAAATTCAATTAGCCAGTTCGCCGAATTTGGTATGAATATATTCGAATATATTTGCGGCTATTTCCTGGCTACTGAGAGCCTTTATAGTGGTAGAGAAAACTGTTTCTTGCAGTAACACCAATAGGGAGTCTGCTTTGGTAGCCAAATAATACTGTGAGTCCGTATGATATGCAGATGACAGGCGTCGTCCTTAGAATCACTGCACACTTCCCTTTTTTGGGCAGTCACGGGGCCAAAACTGACCAAATAACTCAAGTATGAACTCAGCATTACAGGTCAATGTTAGCGTCAAGCTGATTTCACATAGATGTAAACAGACCCTGTTCTATTCAACGCTTAAACAAGTGGAGCCCCCCTGAGTGGAGAGGGTGTTAGCAGTAAGTTTGTGCTGACGTCACTAATTATTTTGCCCTTCCTATGATCCATCAGAACAAAAACCCCCCAAAAAAGAAACCTGTCTCTGGAGAACCTGTCTTCACTCGGTCAGCATTTGGTCAATAACCCATCAGCATTGCTAATGCCAAAAAAAAACAGGAGTGGATCCAGAACAGAGATGACATGTGAATGAAATATTTGCATGTCTTCTGTGTTTTGTACCCACTTTTGTACGAAATCACAAGCCAATTCTTTTTTTTTGAATGGGGAGAATTTTTTTTTTTTATATAACAAACAGGACATTAATAGTGTTGAGCGAACAGTTCGAAAATCGTTTGGGGTGTCCGTTACACGGACCCGAACCCGGACATTTTCAAAAAAGTTCGGGTTCGGGTCCGGTGTTCGTCGATTACTTCACGCTTTCTGAAGGGCTGCACAGCAGCCAATCAGCTAGCGTTTTACTTCTTGCCCTAAGAGCCCATCACAGCCATGCTTACTAATGGCATGGCTGTGATTAGCCAAGTGCAGCATGTGACCCAGCCTCTATTTAAGCTGGAGTCACGTAGCGCCGCATGTCACACTGCTCTGACTAGTGTAGGGAGAGGATGCAGCTTCTGTGAGGGCGAGATAGGCAGGGATAAAGAAGTGATTGAGTCATCTACCTTTCTACACCTGTGCATCAGAACAACTCAGCTGAGCTGTTCACTGAAAGTCACTATTTTGTTGAGACTGGCCAGAGCGATTTTTACTAGCACATGTAACTGGGCTGACCGGCGGTGGCCATTTTGGGACTTGTGGTGCGCCAGCACTTGCTGCCACAGAGTGTAAACCAAAGCTCCAAAGAAGTTAAAAATCTACACCTGTGAATCAGAACAACAGCGATTCAGCTGCTCAGTCAAAGTCAATTTTTTTTCTGGCTGGGCAGACTGTTTTCTGGCACATGTTACTGGGCTGATAGGCGGCGGCCATTTTGGGACTTGTGGTGCTACAGCAAAAGCTGCCACAACGTCCATTATTCTAATGTAATAGTCGATTTTTTCATAGATATACTACATCAGGGGTTTGGCTGTGCTTGTGTCACCCATACTAACTGCAAAGATATTTAATATATCAGTGGTGAAACTGAAAGTAACCCACTTGGATAGCAAATCCCATGAATGTGCTGTTCCAGCTAGGCTAGCCAGTGCCACTACTTTGTCCAATACTGTCAGCCAGAAATATTTTTCTTTTTTAGGTGCCAGAAATATAAATTAGAAAAAGCTTTCACCGTAATAATAAAATTATTCTGGTGTTAGACCAGAAGAAGCACTCCTGTTGTAATCAATACTGTAAAAAGGATTAGGCAATATTTCTCCCAGTGTGGGAAATTTATCTAGCAAAACTAGCATTTTAACAATTCCGGTGTTCTTAAATACCAGCAGTCCTCTTGTAATTAATACCGCCAAAAGGCATTATATCGTCCAGTGTTGTAATTTTGGTGAAAAAAAGGCCAATTTAATCAATCTGGTGTTTGTTAGACCAGAAAAACTAGGCCTCACGTTTTTACTCCTGTAAAAAGGAATTATATCTCCCCGTGTGGAATCTATGTACCAAAACTAGCATTATAAAAAATCTGGTGTCCAATTAGCAGCAGTGTTCTTGTAATTAATACCGCCAAAAGGCATTATTGTCCAGTGTTGTAATTTTGCTGAAAAAAAGGCCAATTTAATTAATCTGGTGTTTGGTAGACCAGAAAAACTAGGCCTCACGTTTTTACTCCTGTAAAAAGGAATTATATCTCCCCGTGTGGAATCTATGTACCAAAGCTAGCATTATAAAAATCTGGTGTCCAATTAGCAGCAGTGTTCTTGTAATTAATACCGCCAAAAGGCATTATTGTCCAGTGTTGTAATTTTGCTGAAAAAAGGCCAATTTAATCAATCTGGTGTTTGTTAGACCAGAAAAACTAGGCCTCACGTTTTACTCCTGTAAAAGGAATTATATCTCCCGTGGGAATCTATGTACCAAAACTAGCATTATAAAAATCTGGTGTCCAATTAGCAGCAGTGTTCTTGTAATTAATACCGCCAAAAGGCATTATTGTCCAGTGTTGTAATTTTGCTGAAAAAAGGCCAATTTAATCAATCTGGTGTTTGGTAGACCAGAAAAACTAGGCCTCACGTTTTACTCCTGTAAAAGGAATTATAATTCCCGTGTGGAATCTATGTACCAAAACTAGCATTATAAAAATCTGGTGTCCAATTAGCAGCAGTGTTCTTGTAATTAATACCGCCAAAGGCATTATTGTCCAGTGTTGTAATTCTTGCTGAAAAAAGGCCAATTTAATCAATCTGGTGTTTGGTAGACCAGAAAAACTAGGCCTCACGCTTTTACTCCTGTAAAAGGAATTATATCTCCCCGTGTGGAATCTATGTACCAAAAACTAGCATTATAAAAAATCTGGTGTCCAATTAGCAGCAGTGTTCTTGTAATTAATACCAGCCAAAAGGCATTATTGTCCAGTGTTGTAATTTTCGCTGAAAAAAAGGCCAATTTAATCAATCTGGTGTTTGGTAGACCAGAAAAACTAGGCCTCACGTTTTCACTCCTGTAAAAGGAATTATATCTCCCCGTGTGGAATCTATGTACCAAAACTAGCATTATAAAAAATCTGGTGTCCAATTAGCAGCAGTGTTCTTGTAATTAATACCGCCAAAAGGCATTATTGTCCAGTGTTGTAATTTTGCTGAAAAAAGGCCAATTTAATCAATCTGGTGTTTGTTAGACCAGAAAAACTAGGCCTCACGTTTTCACTCCTCTAAAAGGAATTATATTTCCCGTGTGGGAATCTATGTACCAAAACTAGCATTATAAAAATCTGGTGTCCAATTAGCAGCAGTGTTCTTGTAAATACCAAAAGGCATTATTGTCCAGTGTTGTAATTTTGGTGAAAAAAGGCCAATTTAATCAATCTGGTGTTTGTTAGACCAGAAAAACTAGGCCTCACGTTTTCACTCCTCTAAAAGGAATTATAATTCCCGTGTGGGAATCTATGTACCAAAACTAGCATTATAAAAAATCTGGTGTCCAATTAGCAGCAGTGTTCTTGTAATTAATACCGCCAAAAGGCATTATTGTCCAGTGTTGTAATTTTGGTGAAAAAAGGCCAATTTAATCAATCTGGTGTTTGTTAGACCAGAAAAACTAGGCCTCACGTTTTTACTCCTGTAAAAGGAATTATATTTCCCGTGTGGAATCTATGTACCAAAACTAGCATTATAAAAATCTGGTGTCCAATTAGCAGCAATGTTCTTGTAATTAATACCGCCAAAAGGCATTATTGTCCAGTGTTGTAATTTTGCTGAAAAAAAGGCCAATTTAATCAATCTGGTGTTTGTTAGACCAGAAAAACTAGGCCTCACGTTTTTACTCCTGTAAAAAGGAATTATATCTCCCCGTGTGGAATCTATGTACCAAAACTAGCATTATAAAAAATCTGGTGTCCAATTAGCAGCAGTGTTCTTGTAATTAATACCGCCAAAAGGCATTATTGTCCAGTGTTGTAATTTTGGTGAAAAAAAGGCCAATTTAATCAATCTGGTGTTTGTTAGACCAGAAAAACTAGGCCTCACGTTTTTACTCCTTTAAAATGGAATTATATCTCCCCGTGTGGAATCTATGAACCAAAACTAGCATTATAAAAAATCTGGTGTCCAATTTGCAGCAGTGTTCTTGTAATTAATACCGCAAATAGGCATTATTGTCCAGTGTTGTAATTTTGGTGAAAAAAAGGCCAATTTAATCAATTTGGTGTTTGGTAGACCAGAAAAACTAGGCCTCACGTTTTCACTCCTCTAAAAAGGAATTATATTTCCCCGTGTGGAATCTATGTACCAAAACTAGCATTATAAAAAATCTGGTGTCCAATTAGCAGCAGTGTTCTTGTAATTAATACCGCCAAAAGGCATTATTGTCCAGTGTTGTAATTTTGCTGAAAAAAAGGCCAATTTAATCAATCTGGTGTTTGTTAGACCAGAAAAACTAGGCCTCACGTTTTTACTCCTGTAAAAGGAATTATATCTCCCGTGTGGAATCTATGTACCAAAACTAGCATTATAAAAATCTGGTGTCCAATTAGCAGCAGTGTTCTTGTAATTAATACCGCCAAAAGGCATTATTGTCCAGTGTTGTAATTTTGGTGAAAAAAAGGCCAATTTAATCAATCTGGTGTTTGTTAGACCAGAAAAACTAGGCCTCACGTTTTCACTCCTCTAAAAAGGAATTATATTTCCCCGTGTGGGAATCTATGTACCAAAACTAGCATTATAAAAAATCTGGTGTCCAATTAGCAGCAGTGTTCTTGTAATTAATACCGCCAAAAGGCATTATTGTCCAGTGTTGTAATTTTGCTGAAAAAAAGGCCAATTTAATCAATCTGGTGTTTGTTAGACCAGAAAATCTAGGCCTCACGTTTTTACTCCTGTAAAAAGGAATTATATCTCCCCGTGTGGAATCTATGTACCAAAACTAGCATTATAAAAAATCTGGTGTCAAATTAGCAGCAGTGTTCTGGTAATTAATACCGCCAAAAGGCATTATTGTCCAGTGTTGTAATTTTGTTGAAAAAAAGGCCAATTTAATCAATCTGGTGTTTGTTAGACCAGCAAAAACTAGGCTTAACGTTTTCACTCCTCTAAAAAGAAATTATATTTCCCTGTGTGGGATCTATGTACCAAAACTAGCATTATAAAAAATCTGGTGTCCAATTAGCAGCAGTGTTCTGGTAATTAATACCGCCAAAAGGCATTATTGTCCAGTGTTGTAATTTTGGTGAAAAAGAGGCCAATTTAATCAATCTGGTGTTTGTTAGACCAGCAAAAACTAGTCCTCACGTTTTCACTCCTCTAAAAAGGAATTATATTTCCCCGTGTGGGAATCTATGTACCAAAACTAGCATTATAAAAAATCTGGTGTCCAATTAGCAGCAGTGTTCTTGTAATTAATACCGCCAAAAGGCATTATTGTCCAGTGTTGTAATTTTGCTGAAAAAAAGGCCAATTTAATCAATCTGGTGTTTGGTAGACCAGAAAAACTAGGCCTCACGTTTTCACTCCTCTAAAAAGGAATTATATTTCCCCGTGTGGAATCTATGTACCAAAACTAGCATTATAAAAAATCTGGTGTCCAATTAGCAGCAGTGTTCTTGTAATTAATACCGCCAAAAGGCATTATTGTCCAGTGTTGTAATTTTGGTGAAAAAAAGGCCAATTTAATCAATCTGGTGTTTGTTAGACCAGAAAACTAGGCCTTACGTTTTACTCCTGTAAAAGGAATTATATCTCCCCGTGTGGAATCTATGTACCAAAACCAGCATTATAAAAATCTGGTGTCCAATTAGCAGCAGTGTTCTTGTAATTAATACCGCCAAAAGGCATTATTGTCCAGTGTTGTAATTTTGCTGAAAAAAAGGCCAATTTAATCAATCTGGTGTTTGGTAGACTAGAAAACTAGGCCTCACGTTTTCACTCCTCTAAAAAGGAATTATATTTCCCGTTTGGGAATCTATGTACCAAAACTAGCATTATAAAAATCTGGTGTCCAATTAGCAGCAGTGTTCTTGTAATTAATACCGCCAAAAGGCATTATTGTCCAGTGTTGTAATTTTGGTGAAAAAAGGCCAATTAAATCAATCTGGTGTTTGTTAGACCAGAAAAACTAGGCCTCACGCTTTTACTCCTGTAAAAGGAATTATATCTCCCCGTGTGGAATCTATGTACCAAAACTAGCATTATAAAAATCTGGTGTCCAATTAGCAGCAGTGTTCTTGTAATTAATACCGCCAAAAGGCATTATTGTCCAGTGTTGTAATTTTGCTGAAAAAAAGGCCAATTTAATCAATCTGGTGTTTGTTAGACCAGAAAAACTAGGCCTCACGTTTTACTCCTGTAAAAGGAATTATATCTCCCCGTGTGGAATCTATGTACCAAAACTAGCATTATAAAAATCTGGTGTCCAATTAGCAGCAGTGTTCTTGTAATTAATACCGCCAAAAGGAATTATATCTTCCAGTGTGGGAATTTTGGGGCTAAAAATAATATATTTTATTGTGGTGCGAGTTGAATCGCAACAATGAAGAAACATTCTATTAAGGGACGAGGACGCGGTCGTGGTGGTGTCCGTGGAGCCTCTGTTGCTGGCAGAGGACGTGGCCGTTCGGCCTCAGGCGCACAAAGTAGTGAACCAACTCCCTCAAGTAGCCGGCAGAATTTACAGCGATATTTGGTGGGGCCCAATGCCGTTATGAGGATGGTAAGGCCTGAGCAGGTACAGGCATTAGTCGATTGGGTGGCCGACAGTGCTTCCAGCACGTTCACCACATTGTCTTCCGCCCCGCCTTCTGCGGAAAGCGCACAGGTGGCACCTGAAAACCAAGCCCATCAGTCTGTCACATCACCCCCATGCATATCAGGGAAACTGGCTGAGCCTCAAGTTATGCAGCAGTCTCTTATTCTGTTTGAAGACTCTGCTCCCACGGTTTTCCAGGGCGTCCACCTAGCCCTTCCCCAGCGGTGGAAGACATTCCATGCACTGACGCACAACCACTTATGTATCCAGATGATGAGGACATGGGAATACCACCACAGCAGAGTGGCCGAGTGTCTGATGATGACGAAACACAGGTGCCCTCTGCCGCGTCTTATTGCAGTGTGCAGACTGAACAGGAGGAGGTCAGGGAGGAAGACTGGGTGGAAGACGATGCAGAGGACGATGAGGTCTTAGACCCCACATGGACTGAAGGTCGTGCCGCTGACTTAAATAGTTCAGAGGAAGAGGCAGTTGTGAGACCGAGACAACAGCGAAGCCAAAGAGGGAGCAGGGGGCAAAAGCAGAACAGCCGCCGTCCAGAGATTTTGCCTGCTATTGGCCAGCGCCAACAGGGACCCAGCACCCCAAAGGCATCTTCAAGGAGTTCCCTGGCATGGCACTTCTTCAAACAATGTGCTGAGGACAAGACCAGAGTGGTTTGCACGCTGTGCCATCAGACCCTGAGGCGAGGCATTAACGTTCTTAACCTGAGCACCACCTGCATGATCAGGCATCTACATGCAAAGCATGAACTGCAGTGGAGTACACACCTTAAAAACAAGGAACCCGCTCAGGCTCCCCTGCTCCCTCTAGCGCTGCTGCCTCGGCTTCCGCCTCGAGAGGAATGTTGCCACCTGCCGAGCAGCAAACAGAGGATGTGCCACCGACACCACCACCACCACCGCCACCGTCACCTAGCGCCTCCACTATTTCACACAGCAGCGTTCAGCTCTCCATCTCTCAAACCTTTGAGAGGAAGCGCAAATTCCCACCTAGTCACCCTCAAGCCCTTGGCCTGAATGCCAGCATTTCTAAACTACTGGCCTTTGAAATGCGGTCATTCCGGCTGGTGGACACAGACAGCTTCAAACAGCTGATGGCCATGGCTGTCCCCCAGTATGTGGTTCCCAGCCGCCACTACTTCTCCAAGACAGCCGTGCCTTCCCTGCACATGCAAGTGTCCGATAAAATCAAGTGTACACTGCGCAACGCCATTTGTGGCAAGGTCCACCTAACCACAGATACGTGGACCAGTAAGCACGGCCAGGGACGCTATATCTCCCTAACTGCACACTGGGTAAATGTAGTGGCGGCTGGGCCCCAGGAGGAGCCAAGTAGCCTCCTCCTCCTACTCGGCTTCCTCCTCCTCTGCTTCCACCAGCTCATCCAGTCAGCCACACACCTTCACCACCAACTTCAGCACAGCCCAGGGTAAACGTCAGCAGGCCATTCTGAAACTCATATGTTTGGGGACAGGCCCCACACCGCGCAGGAGTTGTGGCGGGGTATTGAACAACAGACCGACCAGTGGTTGCTGCCGGTGGGCCTCAAGCCCGGCCTGGTGGTGTGCGATAATGGGCGAAATCTCGTGGCAGCTCTGGGACTAGCCGGTTTGATGCACATCCCTTGCCTGGCGCATGTGCTGAATTTGGTGGTGCAAAAGTTCATTAACAACTACCCAGACATGTCAGAGCTGCTGCATAAAGTGCGGGCCGTCTGTGCGCGCTCCGGCGTTCACATCCTGCCGCTGCTCGCCTGTCAGCGCTACAGCGGAACTTCGGCCTTCCCGCTCACCACCTAATATGCGACGTGCCCACCCGGTGGAACTCCACCTTGCACATGCTGGAGAGACTGTGCGAGCAGCAGCAGGCCATAGTGGAGTTTCAGCTGCAGCACGCACGGGTCAGTCGCACTGCGGAACAGCACCACTTCACCACCAATGATTGGGCCTCCATGCGAGACCTGTGTGCCCTGTTGCGCTGTTTAGAGTACGCCACCAACATGGCCAGTGGCGATGCCACAGTTATCAGCGTGACGATACCAATTCTATGTCTCCTAAAGAAAACGCTTAGGGCGATGATGGAAGAGGAGGTGGGCCCGGGCCAGGAGGAGGAGGAGGATGACGGGTCGTTTTTAGAACTTTCAGGCCAGTCTGTTAGAAGTGGCTCAGAGGGAGGTTTTTTGCAACAGCAGAGGGCAGGTACAAATGTGGCCAGCCAGGGACCACTACTGGAGGATGAGGAGGATGAGGAGGAGGTGGAGGAGGGTGAGGATGAAGCAGGTTCACAGCGGGGTGGCACCCAGCACAGCGCAGGCACATCCCTGGTGCATGGCTGGGGGGATACAGAGGATGATGACGATACGCCTCCCACAGAGGACAGCTTGTCCTTACCTCTGGGGAGCCTGGCACACATGAGCGATTACATGCTGCAGTGCCTGCGCAACGACAGCAGAGTTGCCCACATTTTAACGTGTGCTGACTACTGGGTGGCCACCCTGCTGGATCCACGGTACAAAGACAATGTGCCCATTTTACTTCCTGCACTGGAGCGTGATAGGAAGATGCGCGAGTACAAGCGCACACTGGTAGACGCGCTCCTGAGAGCATTCCCAACTGTCACAGGGGAACAGGTGGAAGGCCAAGGACAAGGCAGAGGAGGAGCTAGAGGTCGCCCACGCAGCAGTGTCACGGCCAGCTCCTCTGAGGGCAGGGTTAGCATGGCAGAAATGTGGAAAAGTTTTGTCTCCACGCCACAGCTAACTGCCCCACCACCTGATACGGAACGTGTTAGCAGGAGGCAACATTTCACTAACATGGTTGAACAGTACATCTGCACACAACTCCACGCACTGACGGATGGTTCGGCCCCATTCAACTTCTGGGTTTCCAAATTGTCCACGTGGCCAGAATTAGCATGTTATGCCTTGAGGTGCTGGCCTGACCGGCGGCCAGCGTTTTATCTGAACGTGTATTCAGCACGGCAGGGGGCGCCATTACTGACAAACGCAGCCGCCTGTCCGCAGCCAACGTGGACAAGCTGACGCTTATAAAAATGAACCAGGCATGGATCCCACAAGACCTGACCCTCCCTTGTGCAGAGTAGTCCTTAATAACTGCCTTAAACCATGTTGTCTTGTACTCCTGGCCACTTCTTCATTGAAAATCAATTTTTGAAATTAAGTAGGATCTTGGGGTGCAAACCCAGAGTTGAATGAACCTTCCCTCTGTCTGGGTGCCGGGCCAAAGTACATGAAAGTGTCCTTCTCCTGTGCTGGGTGATATGAATGTTATACTTGTGCTGTCTGACATGTCTCCTTTGTGTGGGTGCAGGGGGCCAAAGTCACTGAAAGCGGCCTTCTCCT
The DNA here is from genome assembly GCA_033119425.1 of Bufotes viridis. Classification (NCBI taxonomy): domain Eukaryota; kingdom Metazoa; phylum Chordata; class Amphibia; order Anura; family Bufonidae; genus Bufotes; species Bufotes viridis. The sequence continues at coordinate 244,628,087 of CM065592.1, read as the reverse complement.
GTGGTGGCTGATAAAAATGCCTGAATCTCTGCTGTGGGACCTCTCTCCTCTTTCTGGGTGCAGGGGTCAAAGTCTCTAAAAGTGCCCTTCTCCTGTGGTGGTTGATGTGAAACTGATGCTTGTGCTATCTGACCTGTCTCCTCTGTGTCGGTGCTAAGGCCTAAGTCACTGAAAGCGGCCTTCTACTGTTCTGGCTGATATAAATGCCTGAATCTCTGCTGTGGGACCTCTCTCCTCCGTGTGGCTGCAGGGGTCAAAGTCTCTAAAAGTGCCCTTCTCCTGTGGTGGTTGATGTGAAACTGATGCTTGTGCTATCTGACCTGTCTCCTCTGTGTCGGTGCTAAGGCCTAAGTCACTGAAAGCGGCCTTCTCCTGTGCTGGCTGATATAAATGCCTGAATCTCTGCTGTGGGACCTCTCCCTCTTTCTGGGTGCAGGGGTCAAAGTCTCTAAAAGTGCCCTTCTCCTGTGGTGGTTGATGTGAAACTGATGCTTGTGCTATCTGACCTGTCTCCTCTGTGTCGGTGCTAAGGCCTAAGTCACTGAAAGCGGCCTTCTCCTGTGCTGGCTGATATAAATGCCTGAATCTCTGCTGTGGGACCTCTCTCCTCTTTCTAGGTGCAGGGGTCAAAGAAACAAAAAGTGGCCTACTCCTGTGGTGGTTGACATGATGCCTGATTCTCTGCTGTGGGACCTCTCTCCTCTTTCTGGGTGCAGGGGTCAAAGTCTCTAAAAGTGCCCTTCTCCTGTGGTGGTTGATGTGAAACTGATGCTTGTGCTATCTGTCCTGTCTCCTCTGTGTCGGTGCTAAGGCCTAAGTCACTGAAAGCGGCCTTCTCCTGTGCTGGCTGATATAAATGCCTGAATCTCTGCTGTGGGACCTCTCTCCTCTTTCTGGGTGCAGGGGTCAAAGTCTCTAAAAGTGCCCTTCTCCTGTGGTGGTTGATGTGAAACTGATGCTTGTGCTATCTGACCTGTCTCCTCTGTGTCGGTGCTAAGGCCTAAGTCACTGAAAGCGGCCTTCTCCTGTGCTGGCTGATATAAATGCCTGAATCTCTGCTGTGGGACCTCTCTCCTCTTTCTGGGTGCAGGGGTCAAAGTCTCTAAAAGTGCCCTTCTCCTGTGGTGGTTGATGTGAAACTGATGCTTGTGCTATCTGACCTGTCTCCTCTGTGTCGGTGCTAAGGCCTAAGTCACTGAAAGCGGCCTTCTCCTGTGCTGGCTGATATAAATGCCTGAATCTCTGCTGTGGGACCTCTCTCCTCTTTCTGGGTGCAGGGGTCAAAGTCTCTAAAAGTGCCCTTCTCCTGTGGTGGTTGATGTGAAACTGATGCTTGTGCTATCTGTCCTGTCTCCTCTGTGTCGGTGCTAAGGCCTAAGTCACTGAAAGCGGCCTTCTCCTGTGCTGGCTGATATAAATGCCTGAATCTCTGCTGTGGGACCTCTCTCCTCTTTCTGGGTGCAGGGGTCAAAGTCTCTAAAAGTGCCCTTCTCCTGTGGTGGTTGATGTGAAACTGATGCTTGTGCTATCTGACCTGTCTCCTCTGTGTCGGTGCTAAGGCCTAAGTCACTGAAAGCGGCCTTCTCCTGTGCTGGCTGATATAAATGCCTGAATCTCTGCTGTGGGACCTCTCTCCTCTTTCTGGGTGCAGGGGTCAAAGAAACAAAAAAGTGGCCTACTCCTGTGGTGGTTGACATGATGCCTGATTCTCTGTTGTGGGACCTCTCTCCTCTTTCTGGGTGCAGGGGTCAAAGTCTCTAAAATACCCTTCTCCTGTGGTGGTTGATGTGAAACTGATGCTTGTGCTATCTGACCTGTCTCCTCTGTGTCGGTGCTAAGGCCTAAGTCACTGAAAGCGGCCTTCTCCTGTGCTGGCTGATATAAATGCCTGAATCTCTGCTGTGGGACCTCTCTCTCTTTCTGGGTGCAGGGGTCAAAGTCTCTAAAAGTGCCCTTCTCCTGTGGTGGTTGATGTGAAACTGATGCTTGTGCTATCTGTCCTGTCTCCTCTGTGTCGGTGCTAAGGCCTAAGTCACTGAAAGCGGCCTTCTCCTGTGCTGGCTGATATAAATGCCTGAATCTCTGCTGTGGGACCTCTCTCCTCTTCTGGGTGCAGGGGTCAAAGTCTCTAAAAGTGCCCTTCTCCTGTGGTGGTTGATGTGAAACTGATGCTTGTGCTATCTGTCCTGTCTCCTCTGTGTCGGTGCTAAGGCCTAAGTCACTGAAAGCGGCCTTCTCCTGTGCTGGCTGATATAAATGCCTGAATCTCTGCTATGGGACCTCTCTCCTCTTTCTGGGTGCAGGGGTCAAAGTCTCTAAAAGTGCCCTTCTCCTGTGGTGGTTGATGTGAAACTGATGCTTGTGCTATCTGACCTGTCTCCTCTGTGTCGGTGCTAAGGCCTAAGTCACTGAAAGCGGCCTTCTCCTGTGCTGGCTGATATAAATGCCTGAATCTCTGCTGTGGGACCTCTCTCCTCTTTCTAGGTGCAGGGGTCAAAGAAACAAAAAGTGGCCTACTCCTGTGGTGGTTGACATGATGCCTGATTCTCTGCTGTGGGACCTCTCTCCTCTTTCTGGGTGCAGGGGTCAAAGTCTCTAAAAGTGCCCTTCTCCTGTGGTGGTTGATGTGAAAATGATGCTTGTGCTATCTGTCCTGTCTCCTCTGTGTCGGTGCTAAGGCCTAAGTCACTGAAAGCGGCCTTCTCCTGTGCTGGCTAATATAAATGCCTGAATCTCTGCTGTGGGACCTCTCTCCTCTTTCTGGGTGCAGGGGTCAAAGTCTCTAAAAGTGCCCTTCTCCTGTGGTGGTTGATGTGAAACTGATGCTTGTGCTATCTGTCCTGTCTCCTCTGTGTCGGTGCTAAGGCCTAAGTCACTGAAAGCGGCCTTCTCCTGTGCTGGCTGATATAAATGCCTGAATCTCTGCTGTGGGACCTCTCTCCTCTTTCTGGGTGCAGGGGTCAAAGTCTCTAAAAGTGCCCTTCTCCTGTGGTGGTTGATGTGAAACTGATGCTTGTGCTATCTGACCTGTCTCCTCTGTGTCGGTGCTAAGGCCTAAGTCACTGAAAGCGGCCTTCTCCTGTGCTTGCTGATATAAATGCCTGAATCTCTGCTGTGGGACCTCTCTCCTCTTTCTGGGTGCAGGGGTCAAAGAAACAAAAAGTGGCCTACTCCTGTGGTGGTTGACATGATGCCTGATTCTCTGTTGGGGGACCTCTCTCCTCTTTCTGGGTGCAGGGGTCAAAGTCTCTAAAAGTGCCCTTCTCCTGTGGTGGTTGATGTGAAACTGATGCTTGTGCTATCTGACCTGTCTCCTCTGTGTCGGTGCTAAGGCCTAAGTCACTGAAAGCGGCCTTCTCCTGTGCTGGCTGTGGCTGATATAAATGCCTGAATCTCTGCTGTGGGACCTCTCTCCTCCGTCTGGGTGCAGGGGTCAAAGTCTCTCAAAGTGGCCTTCTCTTGTGCTGGGTGATGTGAAGCTGATGTTTGTGCCATCTGACATGGTTGCCGGGGTCCTATTAAATGGTGGCCTACTCCTGTGGTGGGTGATCTAAATGCATGATTCTCTGCTGTGAAAACCTCTCTCCTCCGTCTGGGTGCAGGGGTCAAAGTCTCTCAAAGTGGCCTTCTCTTGTGCTGGGTGATGTGAAGCTGATGTTTGTGCCATCTGACAAGGTTGCCGGGGTCCCATTAAATAGTGGCCTACTCCTGTGGTGGGTGATCTAAATGCATGATTCTCTGCTGTGAAAACTTTTCTCCAATGTCTGGGTGCTGGTCCAAAATACATGAGAGTGCCCTTCTCCGGTGGTGGTTGATATGAAGCATGATTCCTTGCTGTGGGACCTGTATCCTCTGTCTGGGTGCTGGTCTGAAATAAATGAGAGTGGCCTTCTCCGGTGGGGGTTGATATGACGCATGATTCCTTGATGTGGGACCTCTCTCCTCTGTCTGGGTGCTGGTCCAAAATACATGAGAGTGGCCTTCTCCGGTGGTGGTTGATATGACGCCTTATTCCTTGCTGTGGGACCTGTATCCTCTGTCTGGGTGCTGGTCCAAAATACATGAGAGTGGCCTTCTCCGGTGGTGGTTGATATGACGCCTTATTCCTTGCTGTGGGACCTGTATCCTCTGTCTGGGTGCTGGTCCAAAATACATGAGAGTGGCCTTCTCCGGTGGTGGTTGATATGACGCCTTATTTCTTGCTGTGGGACCTGTATCCTCTGTCTGGGTGCTGGTCCAAAATACATGAGAGTGGCCTTCTCCGGTGGTGGTTGATATGAAGCATGATTCCTTGCTGTGGGACCTGTATCCTCTGTCTGGGTGCTGGTCCCAAATAAATGAGAGTGGCCTTCTCCAGTGGTGGATGATATGACGCATGATTCCTTGCTGTGGGACCTGTATCCTCTGTCTGGGTGCTGGTCCAAAATAAATGAGAGTGGCCTTCTCCGGTGGGGGTTGATATGACGCATGATTCCTTGATGTGGGACTCTCTCCTCTGTCTGGGTGCTGGTCCAAAATACATGAGAGTGGCCTTCTCCGGTGGGGGTTGATATGACGCATGATTCCTTGCTGTGGGACCTGTATCCTCTGTCTGGGTGCTGGCCAAAATAAATGAGAGTGACCTTCTCCATTGGTGGTTGATATGAGGCATGATTCCTTGCTGTGGGACCTATCTCCTCTGTCTGGGTGCTGGTCCAAAATAAATGAGAGTGGCCTTCTCCGGTGGTGGGTTGATATGACGCATGATTCCTTGCTGTGGGACCTGTATCCTCTGTCTGGGTGCTGGTCCAAAATAAATGAGAGTGGCCATCTCCAGTGGTGGTTGATATGACGCATGATTCCTTGATGTGGGACCTGTCTCCTCTGTCTGGGTGCTGGTCCAAAATAAATGAGAGTGGCCTTCTCCGTGGGGGTTGATATGACGCATGATTCCTTGCTGTGGGACCTGTATCCTCTGTCTGGGTGCTGGTCCAAAATACATGAGAGTGGCCTTCTCCGGTGGTGGTTGATATGACGCCTGATTCCTTGCTGTGGGACCTGTATCCTCTGTCTGGGTGCTGGTCCAAAATACATGAGAGTGGCCTTCTCCGGTGGTGGTTGATATGACGCCTTATTCCTTGCTGTGGGACCTGTATCCTCTGTCTGGGTGCTGGTCCAAAATACATGAGAGTGGCCTTCTCCGGTGGTGGTTGATATGAAGCATGATTCCTTGCTGTGGGACCTGTATCCTCTGTCTGGGTGCTGGTCCAAAATAAATGAGAGTGGCCTTCTCCAGTGGTGGATGATATGACGCATGATTCCTTGCGTGGGACCTGTATCCTCTGTCTGGGTGCTGGTCCAAAATAAATGAGAGTGGCCTTCTCCGGTGGTGGTTGATATGACGCATGATTCCTTGATGTGGGACCTCTATCCTCTGTCTGGGTGCTGGTCCAAAATACATGAGAGTGGCCTTTTCCGGTGGGGGTTGATATGACGCATGATTCCTTGCTGTGGGACCTGTATCCTCTGTCTGGGTGCTGGGCCGAAATAAATGAGAGTGGCCTTCTCCGGTGGGGGTTGATATGACGCATGATTCCTTGATGTGGGACCTCTCTCCTCTGTCTGGGTGCTGGTCCAAAATACATGAGAGTGGCCTTCTCCGGTGGTGGTTGATATGAAGCATGATTCCTTGCTGTGGGACCTGTATCCTCTGTCTGGGTGCTGGTCCCAAATAAATGAGAGTGGCCATCTCCAGTGGGGGTTGATATGACGCATGATTCCTTGATGTGGGACCTCTCTCCTCTGTCTGGGTGCTGGTCCAAAATAAATGAGAGTGGCCTTCTCCGGTGGGGGTTGATATGACGCATGATTCCTTGCTGTGGGACCTGTATCCTCTGTCTGGGTGCTGGTCCAAAATACATGAGAGTGGCCTTCTCCGGTGGTGGTTGATATGACGCCTGATTCCTTGCTGTGGGACCTGTATCCTCTGTCTGGGTGCTGGTCCAAAATACATGAGAGTGGCCTTCTCCGGTGGTGGTTGATATGACGCCTTATTCCTTTCTGTGGGACCTGTATCCTCTGTCTGGGTGCTGGTCCAAAATACATGAGAGTGGCCTTCTCCGGTGGTGGTTGATATGAAGCATGATTCCTTGCTGTGGGACCTGTATCCTCTGTCTGGGTGCTGGTCCCAAATAAATGAGAGTGGCCTTCTCCAGTGGTGGATGATATGACGCATGATTCCTTGCGGTGGGACCTATATCCTCTGTCTGGGTGCTGGTCCAAAATAAATGAGAGTGGCCTTCTCCGGTGGGGGTTGATATGACGCATGATTCCTTGATGTGGGACCTCTCTCCTCTGTCTGGGTGCTGGTCCAAAATACATGAGAGTGGCCTTTTCCGGTGGGGGTTGATATGACGCATGATTCCTTGCTGTGGGACCTGTATCCTCTGTCTGGGTGCTGGGCCGAAATAAATGAGAGTGACCTTCTCCGTTGGTGGTTGATATGAGGCATGATTCCTTGCTGTGGGACCTATCTCCTCTGTCTGGGTGCTGGTCCAAAATAAATGAGAGTGGCCTTCTCCGGTGGGGGTTGATATGACGCCTTATTCCTTGATGTGGGACCTCTCTCCTCTGTCTGGGTGCTGGTCCAAAATACATGAGAGTGGCCTTCTCCGGTGGTGGTTGATATGACGCATGATTCCTTGCTGTGGGACCTGTATCCTCTGTCTGGGTGCTGGGCCGAAATAAATGAGAGTGGCCTTCTCCGTTGGTGGTTGATATCAGGCATGATTCCTTGCTGTGGGACCTGTATCCTCTGTCTTGGTGCTGGTCCAAAATAAATGAGAGTGGCCTTCTCCGGTGGGGGTTGATATGACGCATGATTCCTTGATGTGGGACCTCTCTCCTCTGTCTGGGTGCTGGTCCAAAATAAATGAGAGTGGCCTTCTCCGGTGGTGGTTGATATGACGCGTTATTCCTTGCTGTGGGACCTGTATCCTCTGTCTGGGTGCTGGTCCAAAATACATGAGAGTGGCCTTCTCCGGTGGTGGTTGATATGAAGCATGATTCCTTGCTGTGGGACCTGTATCCTTTGTCTGGGTGCTGGTCCCGAATAAATGAGAGTGGCCTTCTCCAGTGGTGGATGATATGACGCATGATTCCTTGCTGTGGGACCTCTCTCCAATTGATGTTGGTTAATTTTTATTTATTTTATTTTATTTTAATTCATTTCCCTATCTACATTTGTTTGCAGGGGATTTACCTACATTTTGCTGCCTTTTGCAGCCCTCTAGCCCTTTCCGGGAGTCTTTTACAGGCTTTTTAGTGCCCAAACGTTCGGGTCCCCATTGACTTCTATGGGGTTCGGGTTCGGGATGAAGTTCGGGTTGAGTTCGGATCACGAACCCGGACATTTTCCGGAAGTTCGGCCGAACCTCTCGAACCCGAACATCCAGGTGTTCGCTCATCTCTAGACATTAACACACATAAAATTCAACCCAGAAGGAGCAAAACCACAAAATTTCAAAGACAAACTGAAAAAAAAGTGCTTCATCGACAAAAATGGATTGATGACCAGTGTCGGGGTGACCACGATGGTAATGCATATTGATCATGAAATGTATGCGGTTATGGCTGATAACTGGAGGACAGTCCAGCAAACAAGCCGACTCCAGCTCATTCCTACAGTTCAGGCTACACAATTATAGCTGGAAGGTAACTGGTTGGTACAGACAACACCCGAAAATTTTCATAAATAAGCCTTAGTATGTGCAGGTCTCACAGCCACTGAAACAGAATGGTAAGAAGCGTATAACATGTATTAAGCACTGCATTGATCATGTCTAAGTTATGTAAGATGTCCGGGGGGTCCCGAACATTGTGGGCAAGAACCGAGATGAGAGTCATCCATGTGTTCAATACTGGATGTTATTGATGGCCAGCTCCGTGATGAATCCCAGCACTCGGATTAGGTAGTCCTTACTGAGGAACTCCACTTTTCCTTCACAATGCGCTGATGCCACAGATGCCGTCACCTTGACGAGCTGGGTTGCTGATAAATGGATTCTAAAGTGTCTGAAGAAATGTGAGTAAACTCATGGGAATAAATTGTCCACTTCCTCCAATGTGACCTCGTCCTTTGATTTATGAATATCATTCCATAAAGTCTTGAAGTCCTCTGCGAGGATGGCATAAGAAATGTCGATGAGAAGTTCGACGGCCACACAGAAAACAAGCTCTGTGTCCGACATTGATCTAGACACGTCATACCCCGTTTACATCGCTGCTAGCCAAGTAAGGTCCTGAGAACTGATCACGAGCTTACTGAAACAACAGTCAATGTTTCTTTGGAACCATGTCCCTACGATAGCCGTGAGCGCCTCAGAGCCGTTATACAGAAAGAACGGGAGGCAAGTAAATGTCTTTGGTAACACCTTCAATAGATCGTCCTCTATGTAGGTCCCGCAGAACTAACCTGTCCACACAATCCGTCCTCTGTGCTTGCCTTGGTGAGTGGAGGCTTGGATGAAATCTGTATGAGCACAGCCAGTGGATCTCTGTAAACAGGAAAATTTGGCTTTTAGGTTCAGCTCTGAGCCCACTTCAATGGCAAGACCCTTCTGCTTCTCGGCAGCTGTGTGGGCAGACAGGTGCTTGGAATACTCTTTCAGTCTGGTGTATGAGAAATTATACACCGGTGTCACACTGTCGATTGGTTTTGAAGGAGTAAAGCAGCCTGTGCTGGATCAAGAGTTTTCTCCAAGGGGGAGCACTGCGGGTTTTTTGTTTTAGACAAGCTTCGCAATGCAGACCATCGACGTGCAGAGGTCAAGCTTCCAGGAGGATACCTCGGGCTGTGAAAATGACTGCTCCTTCGTGCCGATGACCTACTTCTGGGGGGTTAACACCCATCGGTTGGTGTTTGCATTTCCTTGCGATAAATGATGTTCCAGTTACCGACTGTAAACAGAAATCTTGACAGACAAATGTATCAAACTCTGCCGCCATCTTTCTAGGCACCACATCTCCAGCTCCCTGACCAGCCAGATTTACCAGCATCTGTTCCAGGACATGAAGCAGTGGAATGACATCGTTCACCCCATAGGCCTGGCGACTGATAAATAACGTGGCCTACTCAAAGGGCCTGAGCAAACGGTAGGTGTCACGCATGAGCTGCCACTGGCTGACATCAAATTTACACAGGGGACTACTCCTGTCCGCTTGGATCATGAAGAAATTGTTGATGGCCTTTCTCTGTTTGTATAGTCAGTCCAACATATCGAGAGTAGAATTCCAACGGGTGGAAATGTAGCATATCAGCCGATGTTGGGGGATACCGTTCTGCCACTGCATCTCAAGGAGGGTGTGCTTTGCGGCGTTCGAGTGGCTGAAGTGCATGCAAAGTTTCCTGGCCATTTTTAGGATGTCTTGCAGATGGGTGGAAAACTTCAGGAACCACTTGACAACCAGATTGAACATGTGGGGCACATGGCTCAGTCCTCCTTGACACAGCGCCAACACGATGTTCTACCCGCTGTCGGTCACGAAGGTTCCAATTTTAAGTTGTCGCTGAGAAAGCCAGGATTCGATTTCTTGATGAAGGACACAGAACAGTTCCTCCCCTGTGTGACTCCGTTCACTCAGGTAAACCAGGGGCAGAACAGCATGAGAGTGATGAGAGGGGTTGCACATGGCTTGCAAATAGTACATGCCTCCAACATAAGTCTTGGATAGCTACATGAAAATAATGTATTTGGTGTAAATAATGCAAGGGGCACAGTTGGAGACATTGCCCTTACAAGAGAAGAGATACAGAGCAGCAAAGTTTGCTTTGAAATTAAAAATTTTACCACTGTGTAATTCAGCGCATACAGCAAAATGAGGTGTAGAGTCACCCATCAATTTTCCACAAAAAAGCCCGTTTCAGATAACAAATCTCACCACTAAGTAATTTGGTCCATACTGCGAAAGGAGGTGTACAGTCACCCATGAATGTGACTAAAAAAAAGCCTGTTTCACATTACAAATTTCACCATTACGTAATTTGCCTTGTATCGCAAAAGGAGATGTACAGTCAACCATGAATTTGACTAAAAAAGGCCAGTTTCATATTACAAATTTTACCACTACGTAATTCAGCCCATAACGCAAAAGGAGGTGTAAATTGCCCATAAATTTGACGAAAAAAAGCCAGTTTCATATAACAAGTTTCACAACTACATAATTCGGTCCACACAACAAAAGGAGGTGTACAGTCACCCATGAATTTTCCCCAAAAAAGCCAGTTTCATATTACAAATTTCACCACTATGTAATTTGGCCCATACTGCAAAAGCAGGTCTACAATCACCCATAAATTTGACGAAAAAAAACCCGTTTCATATTACAAATGTCACCACTACATAATTTGGTCCATACAGCAAAAGGAGGTGTACAATCACCAATAAATTTGACGAAAAAAAAGCCTGTTTCATTTAACAAATTTCACCACTATGTAATTCGGTTCATACAGCAAAAGGAGGTGTACAGGCACCCATGAATTTTCCCCAAAAAAACCTGTTTCATATGACAAGTAATTTGGCCCGTACCGCAAAAGGAGGTGTACAATCACTAATAAATTTGACGAAAAAAGCCAGTTTCATGTAACAAATTTCACCACTAGGTAATTGTCCATACAGCAAAAGGAGGTGTACAGTCACCCATAAATTTGATGAAAAAAAGCCCATTTCCTATAACAAATGTCACCACTATGTAATTCGGTCCACACAACAAAAGGAGGTGTACAGTCACCCATAAATTTTCCCCAACAAAAACAGAATTGTGGACGTGTGAACAGGGCATAAGGGTCCCTTATCACCACCAGTTAGTTAGCTAATTGTTAGGTAGTTAGCGCCCAGCCCACCGCACCGCAGTCACTGATTTTGGCAGAGATTTTTTCATCCACATTGATCGATGCGAATGAAAAAATCTGTGCCGTTCATTTTTTTTTTCAGCCCAGAGGCTGAACGGAAAAAAAAAAATTCTCATTACTCGTATGCTCAATATAAAGAAAATAGCATTAACTCCTAATGCTGGCCATACGTGTAATGATTGCGGAGACCCTCAAATGCCAGGGCAGTACAAACACCTCACATGTGACCCCATTTTAGAAAGAAGACACCCCAAGGTATTCCGTGAGGTGTATGGTGAGTTCATGTAAAATTTTATTTTTTGTCACAAGTTAGTGGAATATGAGACTTTGTAAAAAAAAAAAAAATCAATTGCCGCTAACTTGTGCCCAAAAGTTTTTCTGTGAACTCGCCATGGAATTTGGGCCCCTTTGCGCATGTCGAGTTTACAGAATTTTTTTTTTTTGGCACAAGTTAGCGGAAATTGATATTTTTATTTTTATTTTTGTTTTTTACAAAGTCTCATATTCCACTAAATTGTGACAAAAAATAAAATTTTACATGAACTCACCATACCCCTCACGGAATACCTTGGGGTGTCTTCTTTCTAAAATGGGGTCACTTTTGTGGTATTGATACTGCCCTGGCATTTTAGGGGTCTCTAAAGCGTGAGAAGAAGTCTGGAATCTAAATGCGTAAAAATGCCCTGTGAAATCCTAAAGGTATTCGTTGGAATTTGGGCCCCTTTGCGCACCCAGGCTGCAAAAAAGTGTCACACATGTGGTATCGCCGTATTCAGGAGAAGTAGGGCAATGTGTTTTGGGGTGTATTTTTACATATAACCATGCTGGGTGTGAGAAATATCTCTGTAAATGACAACTTTTTAAATTTTAGAGTACCTTTAGGTTTTACAGTGATGCTCACAATTTAGCCCTGCCCAAAATGCCAGAACAGTAAACACACCCCACAAATGACCCCATTTCGGAAAGTAGACACCCAAAGGTATTCACTGAGGGGCATAGTGAGTTCGTGGGAGATTTTATTTTTTTTTGCCAGAAGTTAGCAGAAATGGAAACGTTATCATTATTTTTTTTCCTCAGAAAGTGTAATTTTCCGCTAACTTGTGAACAAAAATGAAATGATACATGAACTCACCATGCCCCTCCGCGAATACTTTGGGGTGTCTTATTTCTAAAATGGTGTCATTTGGGGGGTATTTATACTATCCTGGCATTCTAGCACCTAAAGAAACATGACAGGTGCTCAGAAAGTCAGAGCTGCTTCAAAATGCGGAAATTCACTTTTTTGCACCATAGTTTGTAAACGCTATAACTTTTACCCAAACCAATAAATATACACTTATTGGATTTTTTTTAATCAAAGACATTTAGAACAATAAATTTTGCAAAAAATTTATATAGAAATTTAGTTTTTTTTTTAAAATTGTACAACAGAAAGTGAAAAATGTCATTTTTTTGCAAAAATTTCGGTCGTTTTTGATTAATAGCAAAAAAAGTTAAAATGTCAGCAGCAATGAAATAGCACCAAATGAAAGCTCTATTAGTGAGAAGAAAAGGAGGTAAAATTCATTTGGGTGGTAAGTTGCATGACGGAGCAATAAACGGTAAAAATAGCGTAGTGCAGAATTGTAAAAAGTGGCCTGGTCATCATTAAAGGTGTTTAAGCTAGGGGGGCTGAAGTGGTTAAAACAAATAACCACCACAGAGCAGCAACATTTTTTTTCTTTTTCCACGAATACAAAGGGCTTTAAAACAGATAACTGCACCGCTGAGCAGCAAATATATTTTACTTTTGCCACTAATAAACGACAAAAAGAGCTATAATTTTAGCCCTTCACCACACAACGGCTAATAAGCCCTTTTTTCCCACTAATCCAAGCCAAAAAAAACAAAGGTCAAATAAAACGTAGAAATATTTCCTTGTAATAAAGCCTGTTAATGCTTGTATCAATCAGCACTTGCAACCTAAGGCTACATGCACAAAAACGTGTTTTGGTTCCGCACCTAAGCCGTATTTTTTGCGGCTCGGGTAAGGATTCATTCACTTCAATGAGGCCGCAAAAGATGCGGACAGCACACAGTTGCCCCGCAAAAAAAAAATAGAACATGTCCTATTCTTTCTCTGCACTTGTAAAACCTTTTTTATTTACCACAATCAAGTCTTTCCTATCACTGTCCCTAGAGCTGTGACATCACAGGGCAGGCTGGCTGCTGATTGGTTGCATGCATGTCAGTATGGGGCATCCCGAGTTCCTTGCCCCATGTCCTCACACGTGTAGCAGCAATTTTAGGAAAAAATGTGATACGAAGCGTGAGGAAATTCGCATTTGGTGCGAATTTATTTTTTCCTGAAATTCGGATCGAATTCGACTTCGTCAGCTTCGATTCGCTCCTCTCTAATTATGATATATGGGACATTTGACTTGTTCGATTTGTTATCTTTAAAATCTATAAAAATAGTTTAAACATAACATGCCTGGCGAGCTGTACAAAATGTATTATACCTCATGCACCATTTTGATGAATCTATCACTAATTTGTGGCACATATTCAATGCTATTCTCTATATGGTAAAGACAGTAGAAGGTTTGGATCCAGCACCACCCTTATGCTAATGACATCACTTTATCTTCTATCCTGTGTCTTCTTATTATCACCATTTTTGGCACAGCACACTATATAGTGTTTGCCTTGTGCCATTTATCTTGCCCCTAACTTTCAAAGATTAATCACGCACTGAAACCTCATTGCTTCAAGAGAGGCATTGTAATTTATGATGCGCTGTTCAAGCAGATGTGACTGCTGAGATCTGGTATTATCTGCAGTCAGTGACGTACATAGAGGAGTAAGGGCCCCATAGCAAGGATCAAACCAGGCCCTCCACATAGGACAGAAGGGTTTCTGCCTAAACCCCTTTCATTGACTCTTGAGTGGAGTTGAGCGAACACCTGGAAGTTTTGGATCGACAGGTTCGGCCACAAAAAAGTTCGGGTTCGGGATCCGAACTTAACCTGAACTGGATCCCAAACGGGAACCCCATTGAAGTCAATGGGGACCCGAACTTTTGGGCACAAAAATGGCCCTAAAATGTCATGGAAAGGTGAGCTGCAAAGGGCAGCAAAATGTGCTTAAGAGCATGGCAAGTGCTCTGCAAACATATGTGGATAGGGAAATAACTTAAAATAAAATAAATAAAAATTATTAACCTGCATCTCAGGGGACGAGGTTGAGGAGGTTGAGGAGGCGGTGAATGAGGTCTTGTAGGTGGAAGTGGCGATGGAGGAGGAGTTAGCCAGCTAACAATGTTATTTTATTTTTTTTAATCGGGGTAGCCCCTAAAATAATGGGACAAATAAAAAAAAGAAATCAAAGAATAAGTGCACTTGAGTACAAGAATGTATGGTTGAGGCGGGTATAAATATCTATTCTGCACAAGGTACAGACAAGTCTTGTGGGATGCAAGCCTGATTAATTTTAATGAACGAGAGCTTGTCCACATTGGCTGTGGACAAGCAGCTGCGTTTGTCTGTAGTGACGCCCCCTGCTGTGCTAAATACACATTCAGACAATACACTGGCTTCAGGGCAGGCCAGCACCTCCAAGGCACAAAGGGCAAGCTCAGGCCATGTGGACAATTTGGAGACCCAGAAGTTGAATGGTGCAGAACCATCAGTCAGTACGTGTAGGCTTGTGCACACGTACTGTTCCACCATGTTGTTCAAATGCTGCCTCCTGCTAAGACATTCCATATCAGCTGGAGGTGGCGGTTGCTGTGGCATGGTGACAAAGCTTTTCCACATTTCGGCCATGCTAACCCTGCCTGAGGTGCTGGCCATGACCCTGCTGCGTTGGCAACCACTTCCTCTTCCTTCTCTGCCTCTGCCTTCGCATTGTGCTTCCTCTTGTCCACCGGTGTCAGTTGGGAATGCCCTCACAAGCGTGTCTATCAGCATGCGCTTGTAGTCGCGCATATTCCTATCGCGCTCCAGTGAGGGAATTAAGGACGGCACGTTGTCTTTGTAACAGGGATCCAGCAGGGTGGCAACCCAGTAGTCAGCACAAGTTAAAATGTGGGCAACTCTGCTGTCGTTGTGCAGGCACTGCAGCATGTAGTCGCTCATGTGTGTCAGGCTGCCCAGAGGTAAGGATAAGCCTCTGTAGGTGGTGTATCGTGCATGTCTTTCGTATCCCCCAGCCATGCTCCAGTTATGGCCATGAGCTGCGTTGAGTGCCACCCTGCTGTGAACCCGGTTCCTCCTCCTCTACCGCATCCTCCTCCTCCTCCAGAACTGTGCCCTGGTTGGCCACATGTGTACCTGGCCTCTGCTGATGCAGGAACCCACCCTCTAAGCCACT
Organism: Bufotes viridis; assembly: GCA_033119425.1. NCBI lineage: Eukaryota > Metazoa > Chordata > Amphibia > Anura > Bufonidae > Bufotes > Bufotes viridis. Next base: position 244,612,846 of record CM065592.1, on the reverse strand, counting down.
TCTGAATGAATGGCCTGAAACCCTGTGAAATGCCCCCTCTTCCTTCCGTGCCACATCCTCTTCCATCATTGCCCTAAGTTTTTTTTTCAAGGAGACATAGAAGTGGTATTGAAATGCTAAGAACAGCGTCATTGGCACTGGCCATGTTGGTTGAGTACTCGAAACACTGCAACAAAGCACACAGGTCTTGCATGGAGGCCCACTCAATGGTGGTGAAGTGGTGCTGTTCCGCAGAGCGACTGACCCATGCGTGCTGCAGCTGAAGCTCCACTATCGCTAGCTGCTGCTCGCACAGTCTCTCCAGCATATTCAAGGTGGAGTTCCACCTGGTGGGCACGTTGCATATAAGGCAGTGAGCGGGAAGGTCGAAATTACGCAGCAGCGCAGACAGGCGAGCAGCATGAGGGTGAGAACGCCAAAAGTGTGCACAGACGGACCACACTTTCTGCAGCAGCTCTGACATGTCTGGGCAGTTTTTAAGGAATTTCTGCACCACCAAATTCAGCACATGTGCCAGTCAAGGGATGTGCGTCAAACCAGCTAGTACCAGAGCTGCTACGAGATTGAGGCTCACTGGCAGCAACCACTCATCGGTCTGTTTTTCTATGCCCCTCCACAGCTCCTGTGCAGTGTGGGGTTTGTCACCCAAACACATGAGTTTCAAAACCAACTGCTGATGTTTACCCCTGGCTGTGCTGAAGTTAGTGGTGAAGGTCTTTCGCTGACCGGATGAGGAGGTGGTATAAGAGGAGGAGGAGGAGGAAGTAGAGTAGGAGGAGGAGGCAACAGGAGGCAAAGAATAATGCCCTGCGATCCTCGGTGGTGGAAGGACATGCGCCAAACCGCTATCCGCCTTGGGCCCAGCCGCCACTACATTTACCCAGTGTGCAGTTAGGGATATATAGTGTCCCTGCCCATGCTTACTGGTCCATGTATCTGTGGTTATGTGGACCTTGCCACAGATGGCATTGCGCAGTGCACACTTGATTTTACCCTCCACTTGGTTGTGAAGGGTAGGGACTGCTCGCCTGGAAAAGTAGTGGTGGCTGGGAACAATGTACTGTGGGACAGCCACCGCCATCAGCTGTTTAAAACAGTCCATCTCCACCAGAAGGAATGACAGCATTTCAAAGGCCAGTAATTTTGAAATGCTTGCATTCAGGACCAGGGATCGAGGGTGGGTAGGTGGGTATTTTCTCTTTCTCTCCAGTGTTTGGGAGATGGACAGCTGAACGCTTGCGTGTGACATGGTGGAGATGCTTGGTGATGATGACAGAGGTGGTGGTGTTGGTGGCAGGGGTGTAGCTAATGGCTCACGGGCCCTGGTGCAAGAGTTCAGCTTAGGCCCCTCTTCCCTCAGTGCTTTGTGTGTCTTCTTATGCGTTACAAGGGTCTTTGTGCCCCCTCAGGCCCCTGGGCCTGGTAGCGACTGCTACCTCTGCACCCCCTATAGCTATGCCCATGGTTGGTGGCACAACCTCTATTTGCTGGGTGGCAGGTGCCACTGTGACTCCAGAGGTGGAGGAAGCAGGAGGAGCCTGAGACCTTTCTTGGTTTTTAAGATGTTTACTACACTGCAGTTCTTGCTTTGCATGTAGATGCCTGGTCATGCAGGTTGTGCTCAGGTTTAGAACGTTTATGCCTCACTTCAGGCTCTGATGGCACAACGTGCAAACCACTCGTGTCTTGAAGTCAGGACATTGTCTGAAGAACTGCCACGCCAATGAACTCCTTGGAGCTGGCTTTGGTGTGCTAGGTCCCTGGGTGCAGTGGAAAGTAGCAGGCGTACTGTCTCGGAGACAGCCGCTCCGCTTTTGCAGCCTGCTCCCTCTTTTGCTGTGCTGTTGCCTCTGTGCAACCACTGCCTCTTCCTGCACACGTCACTAGCATGAACTTGAGTCCAGTCGGGGTCTAGGACCTCATCGTCCTCCACATCATCTTCCACCCATTCATGACCCCTGCCCTCCTCATTTGTCTGCACACTGCAGAAAGCCGCAGCAGTTGGCACCTGTGTTTGGTCATCATCAGAGACGTGCTGTGGTATTCCCATGTCCTCATCCTGCAACATAAGTGGTTGGGCATCAGTGCATTCAATGTCTTCCACTTCTGGGGCAAGGCTGTGTGGATGGCCTTGGGAAACCCTGCCAGCAGAGTCACCAAAAAGCATAAGAGTCTGCTGCATGACTTGGAGCTCAGGCTGCTTGGCTGCTTGCAAGGGGGTGAGGTGAAAGACTGATGGGCATGAGCTGCAGGTGCCCACTCTGAGCTTTCTGCAGTGGACTGGGTGGGAGATACTGTGAAGGAACTGGTGCCACTGTCAGCCATCCAATCTACTATCGCCTGTACTTGTTCGGGCCTACCAAATAACGCTGCAGGTTCTGTCGCCTACTCGCACTTGAGGAAGGTGTTTCGGCCACGTCCTCTCCCAGCAACAGGAGCTCCACCAACACCACCACGACCATGTCCACATCCATTATTTGATGTTCCTCATTATTTGCATTCACCTACCAAACTAACAGATGGTTTATCTCAGGTGTCAAAATTATGAAATGGGTAATGTAGGGGGACTTGACCTGCCAGAAAAAAAGCGATTTTTCCTCCACTGAGCTACCAAAAAATTATTAAACTGATGTCCCTGGCAGGCTGGCACACATGCAGGTCACATGCAGTTTCAAGGACACTGCAGCTGCTAAAATGGCCGCCGACCCCCACCTCAGTAACAGATGGATTAAAAATTATTTTGCAGTATCACTGGGCTCAGGGCTGGGTACAAATATATAGCATAGAACCCTCAATAATTGCTGTAGTATGAAGAGTTAACATCACCAAGTTCAACAGAATTTCTCCCTAATCTCTTCCTGAGAGCACCAGCAGAAGCCTGTCCCTACACTAAGAGCAGCAGAGTGATGCTACGTGACTCTAGCTTAAATAGAGGCTGGGTCACATGCTGCACTTAGCCAATAACAGCCATGCCAATAGTAGGCATGATTGTGATGGCTTCTTAGTGCAAAGTAGTGAAACACTAGTTGATTGGCTGCCCTGCAGCCTTTGAAAAAGCGGGAAGAAATCGCCGAACAACGAACCCAAACCCAAACTTTTACGGAAATGTTCGGGTTTGGGTCCAGGTGCGAAAACCCGTAATGTTCGGTACGAACCCGAATTTTACAGTTTGGGTTCGCTCAACCCTAATCTTGAGCCATTTTTTCCACTGCCTCATTTGCTGAACGTTGTTCCTTTGGAGGGTAGAATCCTGACCAAGTTTTCACCCCCAGTAGAAGAGGGGATGATCCCAACTGGGCCCCCTCTTGCCCCAGGCCCCATAGTGGTCGCATGATCTACTGCTATGGTAGTTTCACCCTTGTCTGCAGTCATGCGACTAAGCCACTTTCTCGTTCTGCGGGGGTCAGAATGAGAAGTGAATTTGGCAGCAGCACAGACATGGTGGGACTGTGGACAGGTAAATGTGTTTATTTTTATTTATTTCTTTACTACTAGGACCCTTGGGTTTATTGGCTCCTAGGCCAGACACCTCCTTTAATTACAGTTATAATTAATGCAGATGCAAGTAAATATGTCTTTTTTAATACTACTTCCCCTCACTTGCTTGTTTCACAATCTATTTTATACTGTATCTGTACACCATCATGTGAGCACAATACATAGTTCAGGTAAGATTAGTCACTGTCAGTCTAGGATACAGACCATTTTCCAAAGCTGCACATGGCCATCTGTCACTGACTTTAGACGATCCTCTGAATCTATGTCTCAGTGGGGATGGGGATACGTGCAGCCCTGAATTCCACCCACACCTCTGTCCCTGCCTACTTGCATGGCCTATCCTAACCGACGGTGTACAACTGGGCAGTAGTCCCTAGCTTCCGTACATGCAGGGGCCTAAAGAACAATAAACAAAGTGACAGGCAGGCACACAAACACTGAAGGAGTAAAACCAGTGGCGGGAGATAACAACGGCACTAAGGGAAGAAGCAAAAGCAAGGACGATACGAACCGGGGTCAGAAGCAAAGAAATCGCGTCAGTACAAGGGGTAAATCCAAGTCAAAATGAAATACAAGCCTAGGTCAAAAACAAAAGTCCAAAGTACATAGAATGCTAGTGAGGATAAAAAGACCACTCACAGGCAACTTGGGGCCCGCAGTTTACCTGTTTAAATACCCCTGGCAGATGAGTCATGTGACATGGCCAGCGCCACGCGACTCATGTACTGCCCCTCACTATTCCTGAGCACCGGCTCCCCCTTACAGTACCCCCTTTTCCACAAGGGCCCCCTGGACCCATAACCACCGGAGAAGGTTTGTCCGGGTGAGCTAAGTGGAATCTCCTCACCAATCTCGTGGCATTCATTTTAGTAGCTGGTACCCAAGGCCTCTCTTCAGGGCCAAAATCCTTCCAGTGAACCAAATATTGCAACGAATTACGAACTTTCCTTACATCAAGGATTTTAGAAATCTCAAATTCTGTTTGACCAGCATCTCCACTGGCGGCAGAGGTTCCTTTGCAGGAGATACAGGTGACATATACTTTTTGAGTAAAGCCTTGTGAAAAACATTATGAATACAAAAGGAGAAGGGTAACCATAACTTAAAAGACACAGGGTCAGTATTAGGCCTCATGCACACGACTGTTTTTTTATGCTGTCAGCAAAAAGGGGTTCCGTTGATCAGTGATCCGTGTCCGTTTTTGCCTTCCATTGTGTTTCCATGTGTCTTCCGTTTTTTTTAGCGGACATGACCCAAAAGATTTTACCAAAAGACAGGCTGACAATTTTTCCCAAGTGCCTGCCAAGGGATCCGCAAAAAAAACGGACACGGAACACGGATGACACACGGATGGCCATCCGCATTTTTTCATGGACCCATTGACTTGAATGGGTCCGTGAACCGTTTTTCACGGACAAGAATAGGACAGGTTATATTTTTTTGACGGACTGGAATCACGGACCACGGACGCAGAGGACAAACGGTGCATTTGCTGAGGTTTCCACGGACCCATTGAAAACCAATGGGTCCACAGAAAATCACTAAAACCGGCGCAACGGACACGGAATCAAACAACGGTCGTGTGCATGAGGCCTTAAGCAAATATATTTGCTGTGTTTGTGGGAGGGGAGGCTGATTACAAGGCTATTTATATGCACCTAGGCTGGCTGTTTGCTAGGCTATTTATAGGCACCTGTGGGCCCAGGCTGACGCTAATTCAGCTGATTTCACTACCTCTGGGTCAGCTCTAGGATACAGCAGCACGGTGTACAGGCTCCTTTTGGCTGGGCGACGGCAGAATCTCTCAGGAAGGCACTGGTATTCATGGTAGGATAGGAGTGGTTACACGGGACCCACGCTGTGGTCCGCAACATGTAGCGCTCCGGGATTAAGCAGAGTTTGGGCGCTAATGCTCGAGCGATGGTGTCAGTATTGTTTGACTGGCTTTTCAGAGGCGTGCAGGGGCCCATGGCATACAGTTATTGGGGTAGCATGTGTTTAGAGTAGGTTTGGTCGTATGGTTCTGATACCTGGTTCACACGTGGGGTGCGTGTTTGCAGTTGGCTCAAGCTATGCATGCTGTGTTAAGTGTTGTATATCAATGGTCAATGTAAAAGAAAAAAAAAAAAGATACAATTTTTGGGCTGCGGCAGAAAGTGCCAGGTGAGCGCTAGCATTCACTATAGAATCGCACTTGTCGGCACGTGACCCACACTGCGGTATGCAATCCGCAATACTCTGGGACGAAGCAAAGTTGGGAGCTAATGGTCAAGTGACTGTTGGTAGTATTTTTGTCTGGCTGTTCAGGGGCTTGTTGGAGGCTATTGCATATAGTTATTGGTGTTGCATGCGCCTAGAGTACGTATGGTCACATGTTTTCTGATATCTGCTTGGGACGCATGTCTCCAAGCTGTGCACGCTGTGTTTAAGTGATGGTATTACTTAGTTTATCTCTCTGGAAGGGTCATGTATCAATGGCCATTAAAAAAATATATATATATTGTGGGGAGTCGCTCTGGTAGACAGTGGTGCGGGTGCAGTACCGAGGCAAAACAAAGAGTCCAGGATGTGCAATAAACAGTGTTTTATTCACACTGACACAAAAATACACAGCAAACAGTCTTTCGGTGGTAATTCACACATGTCAGAAACAAGGAGGCAAAACAAAACAGGCCAACATAGGTTCAGTCACCTGGGAGGTGTAGGTGCAGGTTCGCACCAGGCTGTCGGCCCAGCCGCAGGAGAATCCACCTTCAGGTAGCCAGGAACAAAAGCCACCTCCTTGCTGAGCTCTTTCCTCCAGGACAGAGAACTCCAGAGCCCTGTTAGCAGCTCCAGGATAATCACCACCTCAGACACAGCTGCTGGCTGTGTTTTATACCCAGCCCAAAACCAGGACTGGATCGTGGGGAGCAGCCATGCTATTTAACAGAGTCAAACAGCACTAGCTGCTGCAGACAAAAAAAGACCGGCTCTTACCTCACCGAGGCCAGCAACCTCGGTGACACGTACCTGCCATCAAATATGACACCTTGCACCCTCTTACACACCCCCCCCTTTGTTCAACCCTGAGGGAGTGAACACACGTGAGGCAGTGGACGCGGGACAGGGCATCTGCGTTACCCTGCAAGCGGCCTGCCCTGTGTTCCACGGAGAATTTGAAATTTTGAAGGGATAGGAACCACCTGGTGACCCGAGCATTCCTCTCCTTGGCCTGACTCATCCACTTGAGAGGGGAATGGTCGGTCACCAGACGGAACCTCCTCCCTAACAGGTAGTAGCGGAGAGATTCGAGTGCCCACTTGATAGCCAGGCACTCCCTCTCCACTATACTATATCTGGACTCGGCGGGACTGAGCTTACGGCTCAGGAAGACATTGGGATGTTCTTCCCCGTTGACCTCCTGAGACAGTACCGCACCGAGGCCTACCTCCGAGGCATCGGTCTGTACGACAAACTCCTTGTTGAAGTCGGGTGTCACCAAAACCGGGGACCCACACAGGGCCGACTTCAACGCGGAGAAAGCCTCCTCCGCCTTCTCACTCCAGCTAACCCTCCTAGACTTTCGTCCCTTCAACAGGTCTGTCAATGGCGCTGCTATTGTGGCAAAGTGGGGCACAAACCTCATGTAGTATCCTACAATCCCCAGGAACGACTTTACCTGCCTGGTGGTGACCGGTCGGGGCCAGTTACGAATGGCCTCTACCTTAGTTACCTGAGGTTTGATGACTCCCGCCCAATGACATACCCCAGATATTTGGTCTCTTCCAACCCAATCGCACACTTTTTGGATTGGCGGTTAGTCCAGCTTTCCTCAGGGCATCCACTACCGCCTGCACCTTGGGTAAATGGCTTTCCCAGTCGGTGCTGTGGATGACTACATCATCTAAGTAGGCCGAGGCATACCGACGATGTGGTCGCAGCACTATGTCCATTAACCTTTGGAAAGTGGCGGGGCGCCATGCAGGCCAAAGGGTAACACCTTGTAGTGATACAGGCCCTGCGTGGGTAACAAACGCGGTTTTTCCTTAGCCGACTCCGTTAAGGGTACCTGCCAGTACCCTTTAGTGAGGTCCAGCACGGAAAAATAACGGGCTTGTCCTAAATTTTCAACAAGCTCGTCTACTCGGGGCATGGGATACGCGTCAAACTTGGATACTTCATTTAACTTGCGAAAGTCGTTGCAGAACCGCAACGTCCCATCCGGCTTGGGTATTAGGACTATGGGACTGGCCCACTCACTTTTCGACTCCTCAATGACATCGAGCTTCAACATTAACTGCACTTCCTCCGCGATGGCCCGCCGCCGAGCCTCGGGTACCCGGTATGGTTTTAACCGGACCTTGGCCTGCGGCTCAGTGACGATGTCATGTCGGATGAGAGACGTGCGGCCAGGGAGGTCCGAGAACACATCCGTGTTCCGACTGAGGAACTCCCTGACTTCCTGAACTTGTTTGGAAGACAGGCTGTCTGCAATTTTCACCGTGGTTACTGCTTCACAGGCCTCGAACTGTGGGGCTGGACCCTTTCACCTAGAAGCCCTGGCCGGGGGCTGTGGTCGTCGGCCGCGTCCCTATCTTTCCACGGCTTAAGTAAATTCACGTGGTACACCTGCTCCGGCTTGCGCCGCCTGGCTGGTGTACTTTGTAATTTACTTCCCTACCTTCTCGATCACCTCATAGGGGCCCTGCCACCTAGCTAGGAATTTGCTGTCAAGGGTGGGTACCAGAACCAAAACCCGATCTCCCGGATTGAAGTCCCGCACCCGAGCCTGACGATTGTACACCCTACTCTGGGCTTGTTGCGCTGCCTCCATATGCTCCCGGACCAAAGGCAACACCCTTTCCATCCGTTCCTGCATCTGGGCGACATACTCAATGACACTTTTGTGGGGGACAGGCTGTTGTTCCCATGCTTCCTTGGCGATATCCAACAGGCCCCGAGGGTGTCTGCCATAAAGCAGTTCGAAGGGCGAGAACCCAGTAGAGGCCTGGGGCACCTCTCGCACTGCGAACATGAGATAGGGCAGAAGCAGGTCCCAGTCCTTCCCATCTCTAGACACCACCCTCTTTAACATATTTTTTAGAGTTTGGTCAAACCTCTCCACAAGACCGTCTGTTTGCGGATGGTAAACGGACGTCCGTAACTGCTTTATACGCAACAATTTACACAGTTCCCTCATTACTTTGGACATAAAAGGGGTCCCTTGGTCTGTCAGAACCTCTTTTGGCAGGCCCACACGGGAAAACATCTCCATTAACTCTTTGGCAATGAGCTTAGCTGAGGTATGTCGCAGAGGCACCGCCTCCGGATACCGAGTGGCATAGTCGAGAACTACCAGAATGTGTTGGTGGCCCCTGGCAGACCTTGGTACAGGCCCAATTAAATCCATAGCGATTCGCTCAAACGGTACTTCAATAATTGGCAGAGGTACCAGAGGACTACGGAAATGTGGCTGGGGGCTAGTTATCTTACAGGTTAGACAGGACTTACAATAATTTTCTACCTCCTTGAACACACTGGGCCAATAAAACCGCTGCAGTATGCGGTCCTGGGTTTTCTGCCACCCCAGGTGTCCCCCAAGAACATGTTGGTGGGCAAGCTCCATGACAAGCTTGCGATACGCTGTGGGCACCACCAACTGTTCAACAGGTTCACCTCGGATTTGGTTCACCCGATACAACATATCCTGCAGAACAATGAATCGCGGAAACATTAATTCAGCCCCTGGTTTCTGGGGTTTACCATCAATTTCCAGCACATTCTCCCAGGCCCTGGTTAGGGTTTGGTCCCGGTGTTGTGCGGTCCCAAAATTTTCCCCGGAGACATTGAGGTCTGCCAACTCAGGCCCCGGTGGCAAGTCCTCCGTGTCTCCGACCATTACACTCAGGGGGGTTGTCTCCCCCACTACCGCTGCAGCAGTGGTCACCCCTACCGCTGGCCCTTCAGACTCTGGCTCCCAGGGTTCTGGCCTTCCAGTGGTATCAGGCCACTCTGCTAGGGTTACCCCTGTCTCAGGGCTATTAGTCACTTTCATCTCAGGCCACAGTGACGCAAAACCAGGGAAGTCTCTCCCAATTATTAGTTCATACGGTAGCTTTGTGGAGATCGCCACTTCACAAGTCCAGGTGCCGGCCGCCGTGGACAGAGACATTACAGCAGTGGGATAGTCCTTTAAGTCTCCGTGTATGCACACCACACCAACTTTCCGGCCCGTATACTGGGTGGGCTGTACCAGGGCAGCACTTACCAGGGTTACCAGGCTCCCTGAGTCCAACAGCGCCACTGCCAGGTTATCCCCGACTTGCACCTGGCACAGATGACGATTGTCTATTGTCTCGGGGTGCCGGTCGCACACAGTCTCCGGGCATACATGGAAGCCCGGTACCCATAATTAGTCTCCATGGGTTCCCCCGATGGGGACAGTTGGCCCTTATGTGTCCAGGCTCCCGACACTGCCAGCAGACCACTGGGGATGGATCTGCAAGGGGTACATCCCGGGCGGGTTTGGCCGGCCGCCGGGACTGGGGTGGAGATTTCCGGGGTTTGACTGGCCCCCTCCCAAAAGAACCCCCTGCAGGTTTCTGGTGGCCTCATATCGCTCCACCAGGTCGACCATCTCAAGGGCATTGGTGGGGGATACCTGGCCGATCCAGTGCTGAAGGGGGTAAGGCAAGGCCCTCCAAAACATGTCAGCCAGCAGACGGTCCAGCATAGCAGTCGGACTTAGAATGTCAGGCTGCAGCCATTTTTGCAACCGGTGCAGCAACTCATAGTACTGCGGCCGGGCGGGTTCAGCCGCTTTAAAGTCCCACTGGTGGACCCGCTGAGCCCGGACCAACACGTTTACCCCCAGTCTGGCCAGGATCTCCCCTTCACCGTGGAATAGTCAGCAGCCTGGTCATCTGCCAAATCAAAAAAACTTGCTGGGGTCCGGATGCCAGGAACGGAGCAACCACCTCGGCCCACTGGTCACGGGGTAACTTTTCCCTCACGGCGACCTTCTCAAAGACCGCCAGGTATGTCTCCACGTCGTCTGCGGGGGTCATCTTTGGGATCGCCGCATGGACCGCTTTCCGGGCATCATGGACGTGGTGGGACGCTCCTGCCGCCTGTAACGCCATCACATGTTGTAGCAGTAGCTGGTTGGTCTCCCGCTGCTGCACGTTAGCCTCTATGAGAGCCTTCACAGCAGCCTCCATGTTGCCAGAAATTCCTGCTTGCAACTTTGCTGGCTTAATATATATCATGCACTTTAGCAAAAAAACTTCGGCGTTCACGCCAGCCTCACTGCGCATGCCCGCATCCTCCACCAAATGTGGGAGTCGCTCTGGTAGACAGCGGTGCGGGTGCAGTACCGAGGCAAAACAAAGAGTCCAGGATGTGCAATAAACAGTGTTTTATTCACACTGACACAAAAATACACAGCAAACAGTCTTTCGGTGGTAATTCACACATGTCAGAAACAAGGAGGCAAAACAAAACAGGCCAACATAGGTTCAGTCACCTGGGAGGTGTAGGTGCAGGTTCGCACCAGGCTGCCGGCCCAGCCGCAGGAGAATCCACCTTCAGGTAGCCAGGAACAAAAGCCACCTCCTTGCTGAGCTCTTTCCTCCAGGACAGAGAACTCCAGAGCCCTGTTAGCAGCTCCAGGATAATCACCACCTCAGACACAGCTGCTGGCTGTGTTTTATACCCAGCCCAAAACCAGGACTGGATCGTGGGGAGCAGCCATGCTATTTAACAGAGTCAAACAGCACTAGCTGCTGCAGACAAAAAAAACCCGGCTCTTACCTCACCGAGGCCAGCAACCTCGGTGACACGTACCTGCCATCAAATATGACACCTTGCACCCTCTTACAATATAAAAAAAATATATAAAAAAAAAACAATATGCATGTTTACTGTTACCTGTTTTACATGTGGGACGCACGTCCGCAGTTGGCGCCAGACATGCAAGGTGTTGGTAAATGTATATCAGTGGTCCATATATGGGAGCGCAAGCAGATCAAGGCACCTGTATTTGAGTTCTGATGCTCTAGTAAGTGTGTTTAATCTATAAATTGTATGCTATGGGCACACATGTGTCAGCGGTTCTGTGCTGTGTTTATAGGTGCACTATCGTGTCGATTAATTGGCGTTGCATCAGGGTTTATGTTTAACCACGTTTATGTATGACCATCTTTTAGAAAAAAAAAAACTTCTGCAGCATTATGTGGAGGTCCATTCGCACCTGGGCAATGGCAGAAGGTGCCAGGCGAGTGCTGGCATTCACGGTGGGATCGGACTTGGTTACACGGTACGTGACTTGTAGCTCTCTGGGGCGAAGGGGGTTGGGCGCTAATGTTCTAACGATCATGGCTAGTTTTGTCACATTCTAAAGCTACGTCCGTGTGTCTGCATTTACATTTTGTCCTATACTCCATTTACTACTAGAGCTGCGTTCATGCATCTGTTGTTGTATCACATTAATACTCTGCTCACTTTCAGATTGCATTCATATGGCTGCGTTATACCTTGCTCTTCATGCTCAGAGCTAGGCCCATACCATGTTTTAGGCACCACTCACATCCAGAGCTGCATTCACCCACCTGTTCATACACCATGTGTTATACTCTGCTTCCACTTATAGCTACATTTTCCTTTTAATTTGACATCATGGTTACTCAGTATTTTCATTAGGGCAGTCAGCACACCGCTCTGACACTGCTCTCCCGGTTAACATAGCTGCTTTCTTTTCAAGCTTGCGTGTTTTTCCTCATGGTTTGTTACATTCCAAAGGCCTACTTTTGCTGTTCACTTCGAAAAAAAAAAAATAATCTTTTTGGGTGCTTCAGTCCTGGTTTGCATTTACTTAGACTGATCTCCTTTACTTCTGGTTCATATTCACTCAGATTGGTCTCTTGCCCCAGTTAACCAAATAGCTTATCAGCGGTCAGTGGGCCAATAAGAGTACGTTTCCTACTATATTTTCACAAATCCTTCGTTTGTCAAGATAAGGGTCTTCTCTTAGCGAGCTGCAAGGCCTCTGGCTCTTCATTTTCTCCCATCCGTTCAATTTCACGGTTCGCGGTTGGTTAATGTTTATTTATGCAGGTGGTTCGCATCACTAATGTCCATGCATATCCCATCGTGTCTGGCTCACGTTTTGATTACTACTCATCACTGTAAGGCCATTCAGTTTAGTCTCATGGCTTCGGGTGGCCCGATGATCGCTTCAGCCTCATGGCTCCGGGGGGCCCTTTGACCGTTCTTCATGTTGTTTGTTAGGGGTACCATATGGTTGTAGGCTGTTTAGTGTCTTAGGCTCCCTGTCAGATGGGTTCATGGTTACGCAAGTTCCCAAGTCATAAGTGGTTTATAGAAAAAAAATAATAATCTGCCGTTAGAGTCTCGCATGTATGGCTCCGCCATTAGTCTCTCACGCATAGCTTCTCCGATTTTGTGTTACAGATATGACTCTGCCATTAGTCTCCCACGCATGGCATCTCCAATTAAGTGTTTGACATATGACTTCACCATTAGTGTCTCTCACGCATGGCTTCTCCGATTTAGTGTTACACATATGACTCCGCCATTTGAGTCTCTCACGTATGGCTTCTCGGTTTACGTTTTACACACGACTCCGCCATTAGAGTCTCCCACGCATGGCTTCTCCAATTATGTGTTACACATATGACTTCGCCATTAGTCCCCCACGCATGGCTTCTCCAATTAAGTGTTACACATATGACTTCGCCATTAGTCCCCCACGCATGGCTTCTCCGATTTAGTGTCCGCCATTAGTGTCTCTCACGCATGGCTTCTCCGATTTAGTGTTACACATATGACTCCGCCATTTGAGTCTCTCACGTATGGCTTCTCGGTTTACGTTTTACACACGACTCCGCCATTAGAGTCTCCCACGCATGGCTTCTCCAATTAAGTGTTACACATATGACTTCGCCATTAGTCCCCCACGCATAGCTTCTCCGATTTAGTGTTACACATATGACTCCGCCATTTGAGTCTCTCACGCATGGCTTCTCCGATTAAGTGTGTGATATATGACTCCACCATTAGTCTCTCACGCATGGCTCCGCCATTAGAGTCTCTCACGCATAGCTTCTTTGATTAAGGGTTGACATATGACTTCGCCATTAGAATCTCTCATGCATGGCACCGCCATTAGTGTCTCTCATGCATGGCCTTCTCCGATTAAGTGTTTCTTATATGACTTCACCATTCAAGGTCAGCCACGTGGCCCCACCACAAGTAGGTTCCATGTCTTTTTCCACCACTCGGGCGAGGGTGTTGGTGTCGGGCCTAAGTCCTGGGTATCGGTCTGTCTTCCAGTAGGAGGTACAGTAATAAGGCGCCATTCTCAATGTCTCACGTCTACAGACACAAGTCCTATCATTACTACAGGCGCTGCATACATAGTATCACGACCTTAAGCTTATATCCTGTCACAACTGCAGGTATGGTGTGTATGTTTCTCTGTCTTCATTACAGGCAACAATAGCTTGTTAATTGAAATAGCCATGTATTCGTGCTGACGGTTCCCCAGGCCTGGTGAGTTTACACATTCCACTTAAATCTACTAATAGAGGAACACGGCATACGCCATGTTCTAACTTTTGGGCCCTTTATATATTTAAGTTGTGGCCTGGGGAATAAGTAGAGGTGTAGCAGTTTGCAACCAGGAATAGTTGGTGCCCGATCAGGGCCCTCGGCGAATGCTTGAAATTCATTTAGGCCTTCCAACAGATTCACCCCCATGGTTTGTTTCAGTCTGCAGCTCTCAGGTTTCAGACCTTCTCGTAATATGTTCATTCATTGTTAGTATACATAGGAGTAAATCGTTTCTGATTACCGTCCACTCCTTCAATTGCATCAGTGTTAGCCACCTCCAAGTTCTATGTGCACACATGACAGAGGTAAGGTAGATGGTAGTCACTGTAATATGTACGGTACATTCCGCACCTTCATCGGGGAATGTCTTTTACGTTCATAGTGGGTGTAGTAATGGTATGTACATATTTTGCTCTAACCTAAGGTCTGTTCTTTTTGGCCCCTTTAGGCTGCACTACCACAGCAGTTATGGCATAATTCTACTGCTTGTTGTAGATAGGGTTAGATAGGTTAGGTACACCTTTCTGATTGCCGATATGACCACAAGTATTAAGCAAATATATTTGCTGTGTTTGTGGGAGGGGAGGCTGATTACAAGGCTATTTATATGCACCTGTGGGCCTAAGCTGGCTGTTTGCTAGGCTATTTAGAGGCACCTGTGGGCCTAGGCTGACTCTGATTCAGCTGATTTCTCCCACCCACCCACACCATCTTACAGTCATTTCATATTAGGGTGGCCCCCTTTAGGCGCCCTACCGCAGCAGTTATGGCATAATTCTACTGCTTGTTGTAGATAGGGTTAGATAGGTTAGGTACACCTCTCTGATAGCCGATCCGACCACAAATGATATCAATAATCTCATAAGGCCCAATGAACCTAGGTGCAAATTTATCCGAAGGTACCTTCAGAGACAAATTTTTTGTAGATAGCCACACTTTGTCTCCCAATCCAAAATCTACCACTTGAGAGCGTCTTTTATCAGCATTAATTTTATGAACCTCCTGGGCTTTTTTCAGGTTCAACAGAACATGGGCCCAGACTGTGCACAGTTCTTTAACTACAGAATCAGCTTCAGGAATCTTAGAGGAAGATGGCGAAAATGAGCTGAATCGCAGATGAAATCTAAGATTACAAAAGAAGGGAGACATACCAGTAGACGAGTTTACCTGATTATTAATAGTGAATTAAGCCAGCGACAAATGTTTCACCCAAAGATTTTGGTTATTGGAGACGCAACACCTCAAATACTGTTCCAGAGACTGGTTTAAACGTTCAGTTTGACCGTTGGTTTCCAGATGAAAGGCCGAAGAAAAAGACAAAAAAGAGATATAAAATTTATGACAAAAAGCCCTCCAAAATTTTTAGACGAATTGAACGCCTATATCCAAAACTATATTCTCCGGAATACCATGTAGACGTATAACATAATTGATAAAAAGGGAAGCCAAAGTCTTAGCATTGGGCAAATTTGACGGAGGGATGAAATAAACCATTTTGCTAAATCTGTCAACAACTACCCACACCACCAACTTACCCTCCGACATTGGTAGGTCGGTAATAAAGTCCATGGAAATATGGGACCATGGTAAACTAGGGATAGGCAGCGGTCGCAACCTGGCACAAACCTCACAAGCGGATACATATGAGTGGACATCCCTAGACAAGGTGGGCCACAAGTAAAACCTGGAGACTAGTTCCTTGGTGGCATTGATAGCTGGATGTCCACTAAAAACAGAATTATGGCACTCCCCGAACAGTTGGAGACGCAAATGACCAGTGAGAAAAAACTTATCTTTAGGGGATTGTACCGGAGCCAAGTGGTGTCCTGCAGCAATTTCAGTCATCACCTGCTGGCAAAATAGGTTCTGGTGGAGTATCAGGAGATTGAAAAGCACAAAAACTCTGGGATAAGGTATCTGCTTTGACATTTTTACTTCCTTGCCTGGCCTGGAAGTAATGCAAAAGTTAAAACGTGTAAAGAATAATGCCCACCTAGCTTGTCTGGGATTTAAACGTTTAGCAGATTCCAAGAAACTTAAATTTGTATGATCGGTAAGTACCGTAACATGATGTTGAGCCCCCTCCAAAAAATTATGACATTCCTCAAAAGCGCATTTAATAGCAAGTAATTCCCGATTACTGATATCATAATTTCTCTCAGTAACAGAGAACTTGCGAGAAAAGAAGGTGCACGGCCTTAAGTTAGTGACAGTTGATGAGCCCTGGGAGAGTACTGCCCCTACTCCATCCTTGGAGGCATCAACCTCAACCACAAAAGGTCTATCTTGGTCTGGTTGAATTAACACTGGGGAGTTAACGAAACACTTCTTGAGTGTTTCAAAAGCCTCTATGGCCTCTGGCGACCAGTTCACTAGATCCGCCCCTTCTTGGTTAGGTCTGTGAGAGGCTTGGCGATAATAGATTTTTTTTCAATAAACTTCCGGTAATAATTAGAAAAACCTAGAAAGCGCTGTAACGCTTTAAGAGAGGAAGGTCTCACCCACTCCAGAATAGCTTGTACCTTCCCCGGATCCATAAATGATTGGGGAGTGAGATATATCCCAAAAATGAAATCTCCTGCACTCCAAATATACACTTCTTCCCCTTAGCGAATAATCGCTTCTCCCGTAGAACCTCCAGTACCTGTTTAGTGTGACTAATGTGAGAATCCCAGTCCGGTGAATAAATCAGAATATCATCCAAATAAACAATCGTGAATTTTCCAATAAATTGTCTAAAAATGTAATTGACAAAATTTTGGAAAACCACTGGAGCATTACTCAAACGGCATCACCAAGTATTCATAATGATCTTCAGGGGTATTAAAGGCTGTTTTTCACTCATCCCCCTCCTTAATTCGAATAAGATTATAGGCCCCCTGATATCAAGTTTAGTGAACCAGTGAGCTCCAAGGACTTGATTAAACAGGTCTGGAATCAAAGGCAAAGAGTACTGGTTCCTGACAGTAATTTTGTTTAACTCTCTATAATCCATATATGGTCTCAGTCCACCATCCTTTTTCTCAACGGAATAAAACCCTGCCCCCATAGGAGACACCGAGGGCCTAATATGTCCCTTTTGTTAACTTTCCTTCAAGTAGTCCCTCATAGACTTCCTTTCGGGTCCGGAAAAATTGTAAATACGACCCTTAGGGTACTTGGATCCCGAAATAAGATCGATAGCACAATGGACACAGAAAAAACATCAGCAAAGTCACTAATTTGCGTGGGAAGACAGCAAGAATCACATTTTAATCCCCATTTCTCTAATTCACCCGTGGACCAGTTGATAACTGGGTTATGAAGCTGGAGCCAAGGCATGCCCAGCACTATCTACACGGGTAAATTCTTTAAAATAAGAAAAGAACTACTCTCCGTATGGAAGGCCCCCACAGTCAGGGTCACTTCAAGAGTACAGTATTCTACTGTTCCGCCCACCAAAAGAGTGGAACCAATAGCGATAATATGAATGGGCTTAGGAAGAGACAAAATGGGCACACCAAGGGAAACAGCAAAATTGTGGTCCATAAAATTGGAGGCGGATCCGGAAACAATAAATGCCTCCCCAGAACCCTTACAAGAGCCGAAAGAAATACCCACAGGTAACAATACTTTCTTTTTCACCACCTTGGGAAGGACCTTATCCTTTTCGGCATCAGGACATGGAGATCTCCTGGAGGGAAGAAGCTTAGGGCATTGTCGTAACCAGTGATCAGTTTCTCTGCAATAAAAGCAGACACCCCCCCAGATGTCTCTGATCCCTCATGGTCACTCGGAGCTACATAGGTTCTTCTAGCGGATTCTCAAATTTGACTCTCACGGGTGAGGAGTCAGGCTTAACCACCACCTGTGGAAACGTCAGTTGCTCTCTTTGTCTTTCCCACAGCTAAAGTCATAGTCTGCTCTAAGGTGTTGGGAGGGGGTAACTGACCAACATATCCTTCAATTCCTCAGAGAGCCCTGCCCTGAACTGACACTTAAGCGCTGGGTTGTTCCAACCAGAGGAAATGCACCATTTCCGGAATTTGGTGCAATATTCCTCCACTGGTTTGTCTCCGTGACTAAGGCTCCATTCACATGTCCGTGTGTGTTTTGCGGATCCACGGATTTGTAGATTTGCAAAACTGGGACAACGGCATGAATAGGACATTCTCTATTTTTTTGCGGAACGCAAGTGCGGACCCGGAAGTGTGGATCCACAATTCCAGATCGGAGCGGGACATAGTGTGTCCCCATAGAAATAAATGGGTCCGCAATTCCGTTCTGCAAAATGCGGAACAGAATTGCAGACGTGTGAATGGAGCCTAAGAGACTTTAATTGACACTCTGCCACCGCCGATTTATCGGGTTCACCGTAGAGTACACTTGAAGCCCGAAAAAACGCCTCAACAGTAGTTAGACAGGGGGAGTCAGTGGGGAGAGAAGGTCCATTCTTGTGGGCAGGGCCGGCGCGTCCTATAAGCGGAATAGGCCGCCGCGTAGAGCGCCCCTTGGCAAGGGGCGCTGCTAGGAGCGCCGGCCCTGCCTCATGCTGCAGCCGCCCGAGCGCTCTGAATTGAGCCTCAATTGGCTGCAGCACTGCCCGGGCTGGTGCGTCCATGAGGGCGCACCGCCCGGGCTCAGCAAGAGGAGAGGAGCTGACAGGAGGGAAGCGCTCAGCGCTCCCTCCTGTCACTCCATTGTAGCGCGGCCGAGCTCTTTATGGCCACGGGTACAGGAGCATGTGTCTCCTGTACCCGGCCCGACTGACATGAAGTGCGCACACAGTGTGTACTTCCTGTCAGTCTGTCAGGGTACAGGAAACTAAAGCTCCTGTACCCCTGGACCATAAAGAGCTCGGCCGCGCTACACTAGAGGTAGGGATGAGGAAGAATGACAAGGGGGGGGAAGAAGAATGACAAAAGGGGGGGAGGAAGAATGACAAGGGGGGGGAGGAAGAATGACAAAGGAGGGGGGGTGAAGAATGACAAGGGGGGGGGAGAATGACAAGAGGGGGGAGAGAATGACGAGGGGGGAGAGAACTGGCATTAGTTAAAGGGGTTCTGCAGTTTATTTAAACTGATGATCTATCCTATGTATGCAGTAGCGCCTCGGCCTTCTTGCTGTTTAACGCAGGCGCAGTGACGTCACGACTAGTATCACTGGCCTTGGCGGAGTTAAGCTCTGTTCACTTGAATGAAGCTTAGCCCCGCCCAGGCCAATGAAACTAGTCGTGACGTCACTGCGAGAAGGCTGAGGCACTACTGCCAGCGCCGCTGCCTTCTGAAACAGCTGATTGGCGGGGGACCCCTGCCGATCAGTTTAAATAAACTGCAGAACCCCTTTAATATTGCAGATCATTTAGATGGGGCATTGTGATGTCACATGGGGGGGGGGGGCAAACTTTTCTTTTGCCTAGGGCGGCAAAAATCCTTGCACCGGCCCTGCTTGTGGGTCTCCCTGCAACAGAGATATTAATGCCTACTCTTTGTTCTGAACCTGAAGAATGAGGACGTAAACGAAAATAAAGCATACAGCTCTCCATAAATGTCAAGAAATGTCCCCTGAAAAACGGTTGGATAACTTAATATGTGGTTCAAAATTCTGTACAGAGGAAGCCGCTATAGGCGGAGTCTGAAGCAACTCCTGCTGCTGTAGCCTCTCTGCCATTTCCTGCACCATTTGGGCAAGATTATGGACTTGACCCGTAAGGATTCACATAGGGTCCATGGTATAGGTATCGCCTGTTATTCTGTCATGGTGGGGATGGGGAATGCGTGCAGCCCTGAACTCCACCCACATCTCTGTCCCTGCCTACTTTCATGGCCCGTCCTAACAGACAGTGTACAACTGGGTGGGAGTCCCTAGCTTGTGTACATGCAGGGGCCTAAAGAACAATAAAGAAAGCGACAGGCAGGCACACAAACATGAAGCCTCATGAAGCCATGCTGATATGGCGTTATTTGCTTATTTTCATTGAGATACTCCAAAATAGCATCTCTTAGAAACCCTTCAAACAGTTTACCAACAATAGATGTTAAACTTACCAGCCTATAATTTCCAGGCTCTGTTTTTGGACCCTTTTTGAATATTGCCACCACATTTGCTATGCGCCAATCCTGTGGAACATTCCCTCTTAGTATAGAGTCCGTAAATATCAGAAATAAAGCCTGGCTATGACATCACTTAATTCCCTTAGGATACGGGGGTGTATGCCATCCAGTCCTGGCGATTTGTCTATTTTAATCTTTTTAAGTCTTTGTCGTACTTCTTTCTGGGTCAGACAGGGCACTTTTAATGGGGAATTTACTTTTACATTCCTAATTTCATCTGACCGTTTATTTTCCTCAGTAAATATAGTGGAGAAAAAAATATTTAATAGTTTTGCTTTATCCTCGTCGCTCTCTGCAACACTCTCCTCATTGCTATGTAGAGGGCCGACTTCTTCAGATTTATATTTTTTACTATTTATATAATTGAAGAACATTTTAGGGTGAGTTTTACTCTCTTTGGCAATTAATCTCTCGGTCTCTAGTTTAGCAAATTTTATTAGTTTTTTACATATTCTATTTTTTTCTTTATAGTTTCAGTGCTTCCTGGCTCCCCTCCTGTTTTAGTGATGTATATGCTTTCTTTTTGTCATTTATTGCTATCTTTACGGTTCCATTTATCCACATTGGTTTCTTATTGTTCCTTTGCCTTTTATTCCTATAAGGTATGTACGTCTCACAATTAGATGTTACAATGCTTTTAAAAATCTCCCATTTTGTGGTTGTATTTTTATTTTTGAGGACTTTTTCCCAGTTAGGCCTACGGCCTCGCTTAGTTGGCTAAATTTAGCTTTTTTGAAGTTTGGTATTTTTGTTCCTCCCTTTAGAAACTCTTGTTTGAAGGATAATTGGAAGGTTATTACTTTATGGTCACTATTTCCCAGGTGTTCCCCAACCTGCACATCTGTTCTATCAGGTCTATTGGTTAATACTAAGTCCAGTATGGCCGTCCCTCTAGTGGGGTCCTGAATCAGTTGGGAAAGGAAATTGTCTTTGGCTATTGCCAAGAACCTGTTTCCTTTTTGGGATGTACAGCTTTCAGTTTCCCAGTCTATATCTGGGTAGTTGAAGTCCCCCATAATAACGACTTCATTATGATTTGCAGCCACGTCTATCTCGTTTAGTAATAGATTTTCTGTGGACTCTGGTATATTGGGTGGTTTATAATACACTCCCATTAGTAATTTATTATTGTTTTTTGCTCCATGTATTTCTACCCACAGTGACTCCACATGTTCATGTCCCTTAGAGATGTATTCTCGAATTACGGGATTTAGACACGACTTACATAGAGGCAGACCCCTCCACCTCTCCGGTTTTGACGATCCTTTCTAAACAGATTGTAACCTTTTATATTAACTGCCCAGTCATAGCTATCATCCAGCCATGTCTCAGTTATTCACACTATGTCATAGTCCTTTTCACACATCACTAATTTCAGTTCACCAGTCTTGTTAGTCAGGCTTCTGGCATTAGTATACATACATTTGAGAGGTTTATGTGGATGTTTTACTCTACATCTTTCATTCTGAGCTGTTCTAGTCCCCCTTTCAATTCCTCCCCCAGTCACAGTACCTTGCTCCTGGTCTCTATCTGCACTATCTTCCCCTCCTTTAATATAATTAGCCTCCGCCCCAGTTCCTAGTTTAAACATTCCTCCAACTTTCTAGCCATCTTTCTCCCCAACACAGCTGCCCCTTCCCGATTGAGGTGCAGTCCGTCCCTACAATAGAGCCTGTAGCCAACAGAGAAGTCGGCCCAGTTCTCCAAAAACCCGAACCCCTTCTTCCTACACCAGTTCATGAGCCACTTGTTAACATCCCTAATCTCCTACTGCCTTTCTTGTGTGGCTCGTGGTACAGGCAGTATTTCAGAAAATACTACTTTTGAGGTCCTTGCCCTAAGATTTTGACCTAAATCCTGAAATCATTTTTAAGGACTCTCCACCTTCCTCTAACTTTGTCATTGGTTCCGATATGGACCATGACCGCTGGGTCTTCTCCAGCCCCTCCCAGTAATCTGTCAACCTGATCCGCGATGTGTCGAACTTTGTGACAGATCTCCCTATCTGTTCCCCTAATAATGAAGTCTCCCACTACCAGCACCTGTCTCGCCTGCCCTGCTCTCCTGGTCCCCTGCTTACTGAAGCTGACATTCCCCTGACTGGCAGAGGAAGTGTCTGGCTGTAGCGGTGCCGTCCCTGAACTGTCATCCCCCTCATCTGCCAACTGTGCAAACTTGTTGGGGTGTGTCAGATGAGGGCTAGCCTCCCTGGCACTCTTCCCTCTACCCTGCTTTCTTACTGTTACCCAGCTAACTACCTCACTCTCCTCAGCCTCCTCGCTATCACCCTCCCCCACAAACTTGCAACTCGCCTGTTTAGAGACTCGATGTGCGATTCCAAACGGGTAATTTGCTCACATTTTGAACAAACATATACACCCTCGAACGGCTGACTGCATACATCAGACAAGATGTATACTGGACGGCGCTGTCAATAATGGAAGTCATACTAAATGGTGATTACACAGGAAAAGAGAGGGAAAAAAATATACAATATAGAGCAGTGATAACAAGATTCTTACTTACTGTGGTCCCCTTACAGCACTAGGAAGACTAGCTAGAATCAAGCTAACTGTATACAAGGATGATCTAATGAATCTCTGTTTCTTGCTCCTTTTCCTGAACTCCGGTTTCTTTAACTCCACTTATGAAAGCAGCCACTTATTAATGCTAGCCTCAGGTAGAGCAGGCTCTGGAAGAGTTAAGTGGTCTAATTTATGGCACCTGGTAGGCCAAGCCACTCCCCCTCACCTAGCAGAGAAGAAAAAACTGCTTTAAATGACACTACACAACAGTGAGAAAAAAAGCATTTTTAAATGGCAGAACTAAACTGCAAGTACTTAACTTTCTAGGTTCGCAGCTTCACGCCACACTCAGACACTTGCAATCCCAACAAAAAGACACTCAGCAGTAGAACTCCGAGAACTCAAATACAAGCCGAGGTCAAAAACAGAAGTCCAAAGTACATAGAACGCTACTGAGGGTAAAAAGACCAATCACAGGCAAACTGTGGCCAGCAGGTTACCTGTTTAAATAACCCTGGCAAATGAGTCACGCGATGTGGCCAGCGTCACATGACTCATGTCCTGCTCCTTACTATTCCTGAGCGCTTATTCATTGTAATCGGCACTCAGTTCTCCTCCTGCTCGTTGCCTAGGGGATGGAGGACCCCAGCCACGCTGTCACCATGGAGACGAGGACACAGGCCACGTCCTCGCTCCTCACTAGTGGGATGCCGGAGGCGCTGCATCGAGAGCGTGCTGCGTGGGCTCCCCCTTACAATCTATATATAATTATCAATTATAGCTTGCTACTTTGAATCCTTAACTAAAAGAAGACAAAACATTAGGCTCTTCCAAAGAGGTCAGAACAGTAAAGCATCAATTTGAGGTTTCTAGGTAGCAAAAGTGTAGTTTTGCAAAACACTGAATATTCATGACACATCATAAAACTAATGATAAAACATAAAAGCTGATATGACCGTTTGACTAATCTGCTCTTATTGGTTTGGAGGAGCTGTAGTAATTGCCTGGTTTGTAAATTAAACATCTGCTGTGGGAATAAACAAAAACATAACCAAATATATTGAAATAAAATGTATTCAATGAGGTTCCATAAATCCTGTTCTATGGTTTCATCATTGTTATTACACCTGAGTGATGCTCAGAGGCAGAGCAGTTAACATGTGCGCAAACATAGTCTCTTTCAAATAAGAAACATTAAGATTTAGATTTTGGTTGAGTCCTGTGATCTACAATCTATATGTACAACATGCCCAACATTTGCGTGTCTAGGAGATAATGAACTGTAACCAGAAACTTAAAAAAAAAAGGAATGTTTTATATTTTCAGAAAACAAAGGTCTAAATGTTTTTGAAGGAAATTCTTCTAGTGAAGTTTGGTTGTGATTGACAACCTGATTCTCCAGAAAAAAATCAGAAGCAATAGTATAACCCATTTCCCTTGTTTCCCCAGATAGGATGCTTACAGCAGAAATGCCCATTCATGAACCATTAACTACTAGCCACTATGGAAGTACTGTATGTATTTAGACCTTTCTTTTTTTAATTATTTTTTCACATATGATATGAAAAAGAACAATGTGTAATGACACCAGCTATTCAGCAGAACACATAACTGGACTTCACCTATAGCAGTGTCATGGTTCCCCCAGTTGCTGCCTTTGTGCAGCAGCGTCTGGTTGCCGGGGGAACTCGAAATGTGGGCCACCCCACTGGAGCCCGGAACCAATGAGCTTGTGCACCAGGGTTTGAGGATGTCGGGTCGCATAGGTGTCAGCTCCATCCGGTGAACAGTCACGTTGGCGTGAGCTGCCTCTGCTCAGTATAAACACTTACATCTGAAGTGTTCTGGCGTTCTTGGCACTCTGCACTCTTTTTGTGCCTGTTTGTTCCCTGTTTGTGTGTCGCTCACTCACTTACTTAGTATAGGACTGCCGACCAGTTGTGGGGTCACTACGTTCAAACCAGTCTGCCATGACTATGTCTTTCAGCCATCTTTTGTGTATGCAGAGTTTGACATATAGACAACCTTAGTTTCCTACTTTTCCATCATCCTCGGCCCTGGTAGTATGGTATTGTTTTCTTCTCTACATTTTGGCCATGTTGTAATATAATAAGATGGAGCCCCTGGAAATTTGCTGCATTTGCTGGTGCATTTCTCTCCATTGTTCACTTAGGATGTTTTTACACTGCAATGGTATGAGTCAAGAGGATATCCCAAAGTATCTCCCTCATGGATTCCTTGAGTATATGCCGCTTTTTCCCTCCTATGGGTGCTTCTGTTTGGTATAACGCTGAAGAATTTTCTAGTCCATACAGCACAAAAAGGTATACAGACATAAACCAGCGTGACAGAGGTCAAAAGGGCAAGCGCCATGAGCCAATGCATATGGAAAATGGACACTGCAAAATGCAGTGCAAAAGCAGCCTCATAATCACCTGTTTATTTCGGCAAGTTTGAAAGTAATTTATGAGGTAAATCAAAATCCTTTATATTCCTAGTCAATTTTTCAAACAGAGCTGCAGAGCCCTGTTTTCTTTATTTACCACTAGTTGTACTACAAATTTACTACAAGTTAATCAAGGATCAACATAATTGTTTTTTTCGACCTTAAGTTGTAAACATTCATTTATTTTGATGGAGGTAATTGCTGGTGCTTATTGTCCTGTTGGCATAGAACACACATGGCAAAGTGAAAATCCAAGCTAGCAAATGCTTTCATGGAGTAGGTCTTAGGGGATGGGCAAAATAGCCAATTCCTCAGGGTACCCCAAATAAGGAATCACTATACTGTACAGTCTGGAACAGCCAGCATTGGACAGTTATTGGGGATTAACGTTCATATGAATTGTTAACAATAATTGGCCATGCATAGGTATAGCCAACCCCCAGATAGACCAGCAAATGCTGGTTTGTTGGGTGCTTGCATCTTTTTTATGTGGCACATAAAATCATTGTTTTCTGGTAGTACATCATCCTATGTAAACAGGGATGTGCTACCAACAAAAAACAAACAAATCTGTATGGGGACAAGTAATCTCAATAGCAATCTTCCATCCCCATACAGGAGGGAGAGTGCTGCATGTCAATATAGCTGAACAAGCTGGCAATAACTGGCAACAATGGTTTTATGAGCAAACAGGGGTTACTCTGTTGATTCATGTTAACTTATTTGCTAATTTTGAATTTGGGTTTGGTTATCACCTAGCTTCATCTGGTTGATTAGGTTGGGAAATTTGTAAAATCATTAAAAAATACTTACCCTTACTTGAGTGTGACAGGAAGAAGAACGGTCTTCTGCGGTAGAAGGTAGCATTAAATTTATGACACGTAGAGTCCCTACTTTGGACAATATGCTGAGTCCCAGCCTCTTTTAGGAAGCTAAGATGTCTGTACTAACGTAGTTAAGAAACAAAGGTAGCTTTAGTTGTGGACATACTAAATGTACCTTTTGCGATCATACAATGATTAGTAAGGTTTTTAGATCTACCGCAAAAACAAAGAATTTGAAATTAAATCCTATATTAATTGGAACACGAAATTTGCGGTTTATCTAATCGCGTGTGCACTATGCGAAGTGCAATATGTAGGGTGCATTATTAATTCCCTCAAAACAAGTATCCGCAAACATATTTCTGATGTGCCGCACTATAGAAATCGCAACGTGTCCGCTGTTAGCTCACACTTTGTGATAGTGCATGAGGGGGACACATCACATTTGTGGGCTCAAGGTATTGAACGGGTTACGCTCCCTGCTAGAGGCGGTGATCACAGACGTAAACTGTTGAATAGGGAAGCTTTTTGGATATTCCAGTTAAATACACGTCAACCAAAAGGTCTCAATAAAAGGCATTCTACAGTATTAGAACTGGGTTCTCCCACTGATGTGTATTTGTTTTTATAAGACAAAAGCTTTATATATAGACACGTTTTTCTGTGTGAAACTTTTTAATTGTGAAACATGTGTTTCCATTTCATCCACTGACGGCCACCGAGAGATTGACCCTTGACCTCTGTAGGGGCAGGAACACATGGAGAGTTTAAATTCCCCACCCCCCTCTCACCCTCAGTGTTTTCCTACCCCTACGGGGGCCAACACGTGGAGAATCCCTCTGGGATACCGACATGGAGGACATGGAGGATCGTAACTTTTTTTTCTTCCAGGGTCCTCTGACATTCAAGAAGAACTCCGGCTGCCCTCCAGATGCAGGGGCTGAAGATGGGCAGCCTGGAGCAACTGGGTCCCTCGGCTTGGCTTATGCTGGGTCCTGCGGCCCTCCCCCCCCTGTTTCCCCAGACCTCCTTCCCCACGCCAGGAAGCAGTCCGGGCGGCCGCATTTTACAGGGAGGCGCGCACAGCTGCGGTGCTCTCCAACACTATAAAACCAACGTGGATGCGGCTAACAGGGGGAAGAGCTCATGCGCATTAAGGGACGGCCCGCGCCCACTTGCACTCTGTGAGGAGTTGCCGGTCAGTGAAGTCAGGTGCACCTAAGATGACGTCAGACGCCGGGAGATTTAAGAATCCTTTGGTTCCAGCCTTCCTTATGCCGCTGCACCACAATAGAAGCCCCTGCTCCTCGACCAGAAGCTTCAGAATCCACAACCACCTGTACAGTGAGTTCCCCGCTGGGGCCATGTATTTTCTGAACCTTTTCTGACTGTTTAATGATTTAAAGTAAACTTATTAATCTATTGTTGGGGCTATTTTGGTTGTTCCCTCCAGGGCACTAAAGAGTCTAAGCCTAGGCTAAGACCACAAAAATGTAATGCCTGCTCCAAGAGGCTACCAGAAGATTATAAAAAGAAGCTATGTAAAGCTTGTATATCTGAGTGTTGGAAAGAGGAACAACCAAATATTCTTGCAGAGATGAAAACGCTAATTCAGGACAAGATTAAATCCTCATTGGCATCTCTATCTACATCTAGTAACACCCCCATTCCGTCAAAAAAACTGAAGTTGTCGGTGATTTCTTCTTCTGATGCAGAGGTCGCCTCGGTCTCCTCCGGACAGGTTGAAGACCCGGCATCAGAAGGCCAGATTACAGATGAAAATAAAAAGTGTTTTTTCTCCTCCGATGGAATGGAGGCTTTACTAAGGGCCATTAGGTCCACCATGGGCATAGAAGATACTCCCAAACAGCGTACGGTTCAGGATGAAATATTCGGGGGCTTAAAATCAAAAAGATCCATAGTTTTTCTAATAAACGAAAACATCCAAGAAATGATCATTTCCTAAAAAATTCCGAAACAGACTCTGCTTCGACCAGTCCAAAGCTAGGATATTTAATGAAACACCAAAAATCGATATACAGGTGGCAAAGGTTGTTAAAAAGACATCCTTACAATTTGAAGACTCTTCCCAACTGGGTGATCCCATGGACAGAAAGGCAGATGGTATGCTTAAGAAATCCTGGGAGGCAGCTATGTTTGGCGTCAGGACAAACATCACCGACACATCCGTAGCTAGAGCCATGTACATCTGGCTAGGACAACTAGATGAACATCTAAAAAATAAGACACCTAGAGAGGAGATAAGGGATTCTATCCCACTCCTCCGGTCTGCCACTGCTTGTTTAGCCGACGCTTCCGCTAAGTCTATACGTTTTTCAGCAAAAGAGGCAGCCTTCTCAAACACAGCTAGTAGAGTGCTGTGGATGAAGGCCTAGTCAGGCGACAAGGCCTCTAAGGCTAAACTTTGTTCAATTCCGTTTTCTGGAGAATTTGTGTTCGGACCCACATTAGACCAAATTCTTGAGAAAGCAGCAGACAAGAAAAAAGGGTTTCCAAAAGTAAAAGAATACAAAGAAGAGACCCTTTCGTCAATTCCAACCCCAACAGAGACCTTATAGGGGTAAAGGGAAATCAGGTAGATGGAGCTACCCAAAAGGGGGAAGAGGAAGAGGCTTCATCCAACCCTCAGAATAAACAGACAAGACAATGACGCCAGGGTAGGGGGCAGACTGAAAGGCTATATCTCAGCCTGGGAAGACATAACAACAAACCTTTGGGCACTAAATATCATCTCCCAGGGTTACAGGATAGAATTTACGTCAGCCCCCCCTCAGGAGCTTCCATGTATCTTCCCAAAAAGGAGAAAACTTAAAAAGGATATGGACAGGCGTTCAAGAACTCCTATCCCTTGGAGTAATTCAAGAAGTTCCAAGACCAGAGGAAAAAAGAGGATTTTATTCCAACCTTTTCCTAGTAAGAAAGCCTAGTAAGAAATTTATACGGAAGGATTGGTCTAATCCTTCCGTATAAATTTAAAACCATTAAACAGATGTATCCTCTACAGAAAGTTCAAGATGGAGACCATCTCAACAACGGTCCCACTGATCCAGAAAGGAATGTTTGTCGTCCATCGACCTCAAGGACGCCTATTACCACGTCCCCATACATCCTCACTACCAGAGATATTTACGCTTTGCTTTAAAAGATCAGAAAGGAGTCATTCATCACTTCCAATACGTCGCCCTCCCTTTTGGCATCTCATCCGCGCCTCACATATTTACAAAACTTGTGGTAGAGATGGTCGCTTTTTTACGACAGGTGGGAATATATATAATTCCTTACCTAGACGATTTCCTGATCCTGGGAAAAACAGAAGAGGAAAACCGCGCTGCAACCCTAAGATTCTCGACAATGTTGACGTCACTTGGATGGATAATCAACAAGAAGAAGTCTTCCCTAGATCCATCAACAAGGAAGAGGTTCTTGGGGATGGAATTAGACTCAAGGACTCAAAAGACTTTTCTCCCAGATGACAAGGTAGACAACCTGATGGGAAAGGCAAGAGCCTTCCAAAGATCCAAAAGATGTTCCATCAGGGAGGCCATGAGCATGTTGGGAAATCTAACAGCCTGCATTCCAGCAGTTCCTTGGTGCCAAAGTCACACGAGAAGAGTCCAGAATTGGATCCTAGGACAATGGAACGGCAAGCAAACAGATCTAGACAGACAAATATGGATACCACCAAGTATAAAAACAGATCTACACTGGTGGCGACAAAAGGAAAACTTAATCAGGGGCCTAGATTGGCAAAGACAACCAGAAATACAAGTAATAACGGACGCAAGTATGACAGGATGGGGGGCAAAAATCGGAGAAAGATATTTTCAGGGGTTCTGGCCAGGATACATATCAGGAAAATCATCCAATTTTCGAGAACTCTATGCAGTCCTCAAAGCCATCCTCAGAGGAGAAACATTGTTAAGAGGTCATCACTTAAAGATTGTCGGACAATACCACAACAGTGGCATACCTAAGACACCAAGGGGGCACAAGATCAGAAGAATTAGGAGGTGTTGCAAGAAAGATTTTTTCATGGGCGGAAAAAAATGTCATATCCCTGTCAGTAGTGCATCTGAAGGGAAGCGAGAACCTGACAGCAGACTATCTGAGCAGAGAAAGGATAGAACATTCAGAATGGTCCTAAACAAAGATATTTCAAAAGATAACAGCAAAATAGGGAAACCCAGATATAGATCTCTTTGCATCCAGAAAAAACACCCAGGTGCAAAAATGTTGCTCCCTAGATCCAAGAGACAAACCTTGGGCAAC
Source organism: Bufotes viridis (assembly GCA_033119425.1). Lineage (NCBI taxonomy): Eukaryota > Metazoa > Chordata > Amphibia > Anura > Bufonidae > Bufotes > Bufotes viridis. The sequence goes on along the minus strand of CM065592.1, from coordinate 244,582,557 downwards.
AGCTGCTTTTTCAATAAAATGGAGTTGGAGGCTAGCATATGCTTTTCCTCCAATTCCACTAATTCCAAAGGTCATCCAAAAGATGCAGATGGAACCAGTAACCCTGATCCTAATAACGCCCCTATGGCCAAAGAGGAGTTGGTTCTCAGCCCTACAGCAACTTTCTTTAGAGAATCCATGGGAAATCCCTTTCCCACGGGACATGCTAGTCCAGGGCCCTCTTCTGCACCCCGATCCAAAAAAGTTCAGGTTGACAGTCTGGATCCTGAGGGGGAAACCCTAAGAAAAAAGGGTCTGTCAGACAGAGTAATCCTTACTAGTGATGAGCGGCAGGTGCCATATTCGATTTCGACGAAATTCGCGAATATTCGAATGAATATTCGTTTCATATTCGTCGAAATCGAATATTCGTCATTTTTTCTAGTTATCGCGATTAACATGCGATTTAAATAATCGCATATTGCGATTTGTACTTAAGGCTACTTTCCTATTGGTTTCATATCTAGAATTAGCGAGGATGACGAATATGACGAATGTATTCGTCTATTCCTCAAAACGAAGATAACGAAGTATTCTACATCTTCGTTTTAGCTACCTATTCGTCAACCTCGCTAATTCTAGCAATCAAATAGGAAGGTTGACTATAGAGACAGCTGTGTTTAATTCGCTATGCGATTTTTTTTTTTTTTAATAAATAGAATAATTATAATAATTATATCAAGTAATATAATTATTCTATTAAAAAAAAAAATCGCATAGCAATTTACACAGCTGTCTCTATAGTCAACCTTCTATTTGATTGCTAGAATTAGCGAGGTTGACGAATAGGTTGCTAAAACGAAGATGTAGAATACTCGTTATCTTCGTTTGAGAATATAACGAATACATTCGTCATATTCAGCTATTCGCTAATTCTACCAAGCCAACCATAACTTCTGTGCTCATGGAGCGTCCCCATCACCATGGGAGCGTCTCCATATACTAAAATGTACTGTCGGATTTGAGGAATTACGTTGAAATCGCAATGCGATTAATTCAAGTTATATTAATCGCATTGCGATTTCAACTTAGAGCTGGGTTTATAATGGGTCAGCTTGCTAGAATGAGCGAAGTTAACGAATATGGAATATAGCAGCACTGCTAAGTTGAATTCGCAATGCGATTAATTTAACTTGAAGTAATCGCATTGCGATTTCAACTTAGCACTGCTTTCTTACATAGGCTAGAATTAACGAATATGGAATATAGCACTAGCAGTGCCAAGTTGAAATCGCAATGCGATTACTTCAAGTTAAATTAATCGCATTGCGAATTCAACTTAGCAGTGCTGCTATATTCCATATTCGTTAACTTCGTTCATTCTAGCAAGCTGACCCATTATAAACTCAGCTCTAAGTTAAAATCGCAATGCGATTAATATAACTTGAATTAATCGCATTGCGATTTCAACGTAATTCCTCAAATCCGACAGTACATTTTAGTATATGGAGATTCTCCCATGGATGGGGACGCTCCATGAGCACGGAAGTCGGCAGAAGCGGCAATGGGCACTGACTAGAGCAGCCAGGAAGCCAGGAATCCTCAGGACAGGTAAGAACTACTGTTGGGAAGAGGGAAAGAAAAAAATATAACTAAAAAAAAAAAAAAAAAAAACGAATATTCGAAATAGCGAATTTATAGCGCTATATTCGAAATATTCGCGAATTAGCGAAGTGCCGATATTCGCTAAAAAAATTCGCTTTTCGAATATTCGCGCTCAACACTAATCCTTACCCTTAAAGCCAGCAGGAAAAAAGTCACTTCCGCCATATATCTCAAAATATGGAGACGGTACTGCTCCTGGTTGGGGATACAATCCCCGGATACATCATCCCCTCCTGTTAATAAGATCCTAGACTTCTTACAGAACGGGTTAGAATTAGGTTTAAGACCCAGTACATTAAAAGTACAGATCTCTGCCCTAAGTGCCTTTTATGATTTTTCCCTAGCGGACCATAGATGGATCAAGAGGTTCATTAGAGCAGCAATGAGACTTAGACCCTCTCTTAAATCCAATATTCCCTCCTAGGATTTAAATATAGTCCTTGAAAGCCTAACAAGACCACCGTTTGTACCCATAAACGATATTTCCTTAAAACATTTATCCTTAAAAACGACCTTTTTAATAGCCATAACATCAGCCAGACGTATAGGGGAAAAACAAGCCCTCTTCTGCAAGGAACCTAATCTACAGATAAGGAAAGACCACATTAAACAAAATCTTGATCCAGGTTTTCTTTCTAAGGTTGTAACCAAATTTCATCGTGACCAGGAAATCTTCCTTCCCTCTATTTCTAGGTCCCAGGATAATACGGGGTACGATAAGACTTCTCCCTTGGATGTAAGAGACACTGTCATCCAATATCTGGAGACCTCTAAAGAATTCAGAAAGGATAACAACCTCTTAATTCAGTTTTCTGGAAAGAACAAGGGCAGGAAGCTCTCCAAAGCTTACATAGCCCGGAGGATCAAATCCACCATTGAATGTTGTCACCAGAACCAGAGCCTTCCTAAACCGATATTTGTTAAGGCTCATTCCACTAGAGCTATGGCCTCCTCCTGGGCCGAAAAAGGAGGAGTCTCTCTAGAACATATATGCCGGGCCGCTACATGGTCAAGCATCAATACTTTTGTAAGACATTACCGCCTGAGTCTTCCGGACTCTGATGAGACACTCTTCGGTAGAAGAGGACTCTTCGGTAGAAGTGGACTCAGGAAGCAGTCAAAAAACCGTATTAGTCTTACCGGTAATTCCGTTTCCTTGAATCCACCATGACGGCCACCGAGAGATTGACCCTTGACCTCTGTAGGGGCAGGAACACATGGAGATTTTAAATGTTTTTAAATATAGATTAGATTTTAAATATATATATAATTAACAATATATGTGCAGTAAACATATATTTTTCCCTTTTAAAAAAAAATAAAAAAAGGGAGAATTTGGCAATTATCTTGGATATGACTATTAATATCCTTTTTTTTTTTTTTTTGTCACTTTATCTCACGGTTGGGGTAATTTGCAAAACACTCAGGGTGAGAGGGGGGTGGGGAATTTAAAATCTCCATGTGTTCCTGCCCCTACAGAGGTCAAGGGTCAATCTCTCGGTGGCCGTCATGGTGGATTCAAGGAAACGGAATTACCGGTAAGACTAATACGGTTTTTTGACTGCTTCCTGAGCCCACTGATTGCAGAACTGATTAGTACAGGTGTTCTCTAGACATAAAGGTTGTAGTCTTCTTATGGTCTCCTATGTCATGAGTAAGGACCCCAATACTATGGTCTGAAACTTGTAGATGAGACTACAATGTTCTGTATAAGAAGATTTTACCACTGAAATAAAGTTATTTTTCCCTTAGCTGAATTTGAGCTGGAATCTTCATTCTTTTCCAAATTCATTCATAAGTAGTGTTGAGTGAACAGTTCGAGAATAGTTCGGGTTCGTACCGAATTTTGGGGTGTTCGGGACACGGACCCGAACCCGAACATTTTCAAAAAAGTTTGGGTTCGGGTTCATTGTTCGGCGATTACTTCCCGCTTTCTGAAGGGCTGCACAGCAGCCAATCAGCTAGCGTTTTACTTCTTGCCCTAAGAGCCCATCACAGCCATGCCTACTAATGGCATGGCTGTGATTGGCCAAGTGCAGCATGTGACCCAGCCTCTATTTAAGCTGGAGTCACGTAGCGCCGCACGTCACACTGCTCTGATTAGTGTAGGGAGAGGATGCAGCTGCTGTGAGGGTTAGGCAGGAAAGAGTCAGCAAAAGCACCTAATGAAGTGATCGATCTACAGCTGTGAATGATTGAACATATGCTAGTTACTTACTCGCTGGTTTTTAGGCTGCACAGAGCGTTTTTCTGTCACTTATTTTCTGGGGTGATCGGTGGCCATTTTGTGACTTGTGGTGCACCAGAACAAGCTGCCACCAAGTCCATCAATCCATCAATACTAGTTTTTTTTTTTTTTCTATATCCTACATCAGGGGCTTGGCTGTGCTAATTGTCAACCCTAGAAACTCAGGATAGCAATTTCTATATTTTATTAAGGGGTTAAATACAATTGCCCAAATACCAATCCCTTAAATCTGGTGTTCCAGCTTTGGCTAGCCAAGTATAATACTGTCTGCTGTCTGGCAAAGGATAGATTATTTTCTGTGGTGAAATTCAATTGTCAAAATAGCAATCCCCTAAATCTGGTGTCCCAGCACTGGCTGGCAAACTATAATAGTGTCCGCAAAAACATATATTTTGTTCTGGGGTGAAATTGAATTGCCAAAATAGCAATACCATAAATCAGTGGTTTCAGCTGTGGCTGGCCAAGTTTTATAGTGTCCTGCAAATTATATATTTTGTTCTGGGGTGAAATTCAATTGCCAAAATAGCAATACCATAAATCAGTGGTTTCAGCTGTGGCTGGCCAAGTTTCATAGTGTCCTGCAAAGGATATATTTTGTTCTGGGGTGAAATTCAATTGCCAAAATAGCAATACCCTGAATCTGGTGTTCCAGCTGTTGCAGGTTTAGTTTAAATCTGTCCGTAACAGGGTATATTTTGTTCTGGGGTGAAATTCAATTGCCAAAATAGCAATACCCTGAATCTGGTGTTCCAGCTGCTGCAGGCCAAGTGTAAATCTGTCCATAAAAGGATACCTTTCATCCAGGGCCTAAATACTAGCCCTAAAAGAGATATTCCCCTAAATCAGTGGTTACTGCTGTGCCTGGATTAGTGTAATATGCTACATAAATAAATAGGCAGATAGTGTTAGGTGCCTGTAAAAAAAAATTTGAAATCAATACATTGGGCCAAATATTTTTTTCTTTTTGTGGTGCTTGGTGAACGGTAACAATGAGGAAAACATCTAGTAAGGTCGTGGTGGTCTTAGTGGACCCTCTGGTGCTGGGAGAGGACGTGGCCATTCTGCCACAGCCACACGTCCTAGTGAACCAACTACCTCAGGTTCCAGTACCCGCCAGAATTTACAGCGATATTTGGTGGGGCCCAATGCCATTCTAAGAATGGTAAGGCCTGAGCAGGTACATGCGCTAGTCAATTGGGTGGCCGACAATGGATCCAGCACGTTCACAACATTATCTCCCACCCGGTCTTCCGCAGAAAGCGCACAGGTGGCGCCTGAAAACCAAGCCCATCAGTCTGTCACATCACCCCCATGCATATCAGGGAAACTGTCTGAGCCTCAAGTTGTGCAGCAGTCTCTTATGCTGTTTGAAGACTCTGCTGGCAGGGTTTCCCAAGGGAATCCACCTAGCCCTTCCCCAGTGGTGGGAGACATAGAATACATTGATGCACAACCACTGATGTTTCCTGATGATGCGGACATGGGAATACCACCTCATCGGAGTCCGCACGTCTCTGATGACGAAACACAGGTGCCAACTGCTGCATCTTTCTGCAGTGTGCAGACCGAACAGGAGGTCAGGGAGGAAGACTGTGTGGAAGACGATGCAGGGGATGATGAGGTCCTAGACCCCACATGGAATGAAGGTCGTGCCACTGACTTTCATAGTTCAGAGGAAGAGGCAGTGGTGAGACCGAGCCAACAGCGTAGCAAAAGAGGGAGCAGGGGGCAAAAGCAGACCAGCCGCCGCCAAGAGAGTTCACCTGCTACTGGCCACCGCCACCATCGACTGAGCACCCCAAAGGCAGCTTCAAGGGGTTCCCTGGCATGGCACTTCTTTAAACAATGTGCTGACGACAAGACCCGAGTGGTTTGAACGCGGAACAGCACCACTTCACCACCAATGATTGGGCCTCCATGCGAGACCTGTGTGCCCTGTTGCGCTGTTTCGAGTACTCCACCAACATGGCCAGTGGCGATGACACCGTTATCAGCGTTACAATACCACTTCTATGTCTCCTTGAGAAAACGCTTAGGGCGATGATGGAAGAGGAGGTGGCCCAGGAGGAGGAGGAGGATGAGGGGTCATTTTTTTAGCACTTTCAGGCCAGTCTGTTAGAAGTGGCTCAGAGGGAGGTTTTTTGCAACAGCAGAGGCCAGGTACAAATGTGGCCAGCCAGGGCCCACTACTGGAGGACGAGGAGGAGGTGGAGGAGGATAAGGATGACGCAGGATCACAGTGGGGTGGCACCTGACACAGCTCAGGCCCTTCCCTGGTGCGTGGCTGGGGGGATACGGAGGACAATGACGATACGCCTCCCTCAGAGGACAGCTTGTCCTTACCTCTGGGGAGCCTGGCACACTTGAGTGACTACATGCTGCAGTGCCTGCGCAACGACAGCAGAGTTGCGCACATTTTAACGTGTGCGGACTACTGGGTTGCCACCCTGCTGGATCCCTGGTACAAAGACAATGTGCCCACCTTACTTCCTGCACTGGAGCGTGATAGGAAGATGCGCAAGTACAAGCGCACACTGGTAGACGCGCTCCTGAGAGCATTCCCAAATGTCACAGGGGAACAGGTGGAAGCCCAAGGCGAAGGCAGAGGAGGAGCAAGAAGTCGCCAACGCAGCTGTTTCACGGCCAGCTCCTCTGAGGGCAGGGTTAGCATGGCAGAAATGTGGAAAAGTTTTGTCTCCACGCCACAACTACAGTTGTGTTCAAAATGATTCAACCCCCAATGCTGTAAAGGGTTTAGGGAATTTAGTGTACATTTGTAATTGTGTTCAGAATGAAATCATACAAGGACTTTTTAAAGAACCAAATGCAACTAAAATGACATCAATTGTTTTTGTAATACAGTATTAAATGTTTTTTTTTTGTGATTTCTTCATTGACACAATTATTCAACCCCTTAAAGACTACCACTCTTAAGAACAGAGGTTCATTCAAGTGTTTTCCATCAGGTATTGAAAACACCTCTGGATGTCAAGGAGCAGCAATGAAGCATAATAAGCACCAATAAGGCAGATTTAAAATGACTGTGATACTCAGCTCCTTCTAGACATTTACTGGTGTGTTTACAAACATGGTGAAGTCAAGAGAATGGTCCAGGAAGACAAGAGAAGAGGTGATTTATCTTCACAGGAAGGGCAATGGCTATAAGAAGCTTGCAAAGATGTTAAACATACTAAGAGACACCATAGGAAGCATCATTCGCAAATTCAAGGCAAAGGGCACTGTTGAAACGCTACCTGGTCGTGGTAGAAAGAAGATGCTGACTTCGACTGCTGTGCGCTACCTGAAGCGCAAAGTGGAGAAAAGTCCCCATGTGACTGCTGAGGAACTGAAAAAAGATTTGTCAGATGCGGGTACTGAAGTTTCAGCTCAGACAATAAGGCGCACACTGCGTAATGAAGGCCTCCATGCCAGAACTCCCAGGCTCACCCCCTTGCTGTCTCCAAAGAATAAGAAGAGTCGACTGCAGTATGCCAAAAGTCATGTGGACAAACCACAAAAGTTTTGGGATAGTGTTCTGTGGACTGATGAAACAAAATTAGAACTGTTTGGGCCCATGGATCAACGCTATGTTTGGAGGAGGAAGAAAAAGACCTATGAAGAAAAGAACACCTTGCCTACTGTGAAGCATGGCGGGTGGTCAATCATGCTTTGGGGCTGTTTTGCTTCTACAGGTACAGGGAAGCTTCAGCGTGTGCAAGGTACCATGAATTCTCTTCAGTACCAGGAGATATTGGATGAAAATGTCATGCAGTCCGTCACAAACCTGAGGTTCGGGAGACGTTGGACCTTTCAACAGGACAATGATCCCAAGCATACCTCCAAGTCCACTAGAGCATGGTTGCAGATTAAAGGCTGGAACAATTTGAAGTGGCCATCGCAGTCACCAAACTTCAATCCGATTGAGAACCTCTGGTGGGACTTAATGAAAGCAGTTGCAGCGCGCAAGCCTAAGAATGTGACTGAACTGGAGGCTTTTGCCCATGAAGAATGGGCGAAGATACCCGTAGATCGCTGCAAGACACTTGTGTCAAGCTATGCTTCATGTGTAAAAGCTGTTATAACTGGAAAAGGATGTTGTACTAAGTACTAAGATTGAATGTCACTTGGGGGTTGAATAAAACTGATAATGATGTGAGCACAGAAAAGACATTTGTGGTTATTTCATTATAAATGTTATGTTATATTTGTCTGACTTACAAGTGTCTCTTTGATTTAATTGTAAACAAGATGACTGAAATGATCAAAATCAATGTCAAACTGGCAAAAAAACTCAATTTTAGTGGGGGTTGAATAATTTTGAACACAACTGTAACTGCACCACCACCTGATATGGAACGTGTTAGCA